>JARHVA010000839.1:245000-937500 GCA_037957365.1 Torreya grandis
TTTGTTGATGTTTTCATCAATTTAACTCTTACTAAAAAATATTTGATTGATTTAGGATCATCTATTAATCTCATGACTAGATAACCTATCAATAAAATTAGACTTATAGGACTTCATGAGGCACCCGTTATTTTATAGATGGGAGACCATTTAACTATTAAACTTGAATAACTCATATAAAACATTTTTATTATATTTGAATAATTATAATATCCCATTTATTTCATGGTATAAAAATCTAGAGAAAACCTAAGTGGATATAATTTAATCTTAAGTAAACCTTGGTTAGATACAACTGATGCATTCATTTGATGAAAGTCAGAAAACATGCCCATTTTAAATGGAAACACCATAATTAAATTATTCTTATATCCACATTCCAAACCATAATAATATGGGAAATATCCATGGGTATAAGTTGAGGTTGAGGACCAAGTTTGAATGTAAACCCTCCTCACCATTGAATGCAACCCTTTATTACAAGTACAAGAGGAAAACATAGTCACTTCCAATGTAATACAATACATGTATACATTAGAGCAAGACACTAATAACATCCTTAAATGTACACATTGTCCTCTTTCTAATATATTTCACAAATAAGACTCCTCAAACATAAGGGAAAATGTTAATATATTCCATCACATTCTAAAACCCACTTGTTACCTTAGCACTCATTTTGGAAATAATTAATCCATTGAAACCATATCAAAACAAGGGATATATTATTGGGAAGAATCCTTAATATCAATTATAAACTGGGTCCCCAAAAGGAAACCCAACTAGTCACTATGCTACAAAAACACAAAACAACATTTTCATGAGACTATCATGATATGCTAGGAAGCCACCTAGATATTTTGACTCACCACATACACTTAAAATAAAATTTCAAAGCCTTTAGGAAACCTAAAATAAGATTAAATCATGTGGCCTAAAAAAATTTAAAAACTAAATTACAAAATCTCTTAGATACAAGTTTCATATACCCCATCTTTGATAACCAATGAGTCTCTCCACTTGTCATTATTCAAAATAAGAATGGTAAATGGCATATATATGTGGACTATATATAAATAAATATATCCATAAATAAATATTACTTGTATCTTCCATCTATTGACTAGGTCCTTGACACTCTCTAAAAATAAAAATTTATCTTTCCTTGATAGTTTTAGTGGTTATAATCAAATCAAAATTATACAAAAAGACCATGATATGGGAATTTTTACCTTCCCTTAGGGTACTCATGAATACTATGAACTCCCATTAGGGCTATGTAATGATCATAAAACCTTTCAAAGAGCATATTTGATTATTTTTATTGATCTATCTCATTATTGTGTTAAAATCTATATGGATGACTTCAAGGTCTATGGTAACATTTACAATGAAGCCCTCACAAAATTGGAGAAATTTATCTGATGATTTAAAGACAATTTGATATCATTGATACATGGTAAGTTTTATATGTTGATGAAATAAGGTATAGTATTAGGACACCATCTTTAAAATTTAGGAATTGAGGTAGACCCCACTAAGATAGAAATGATAAACAAGTTGCCTATACCAAAAAATAAACAAGATGTGAGAGGTTTCTTTAGAAATACTGGATATTACAATAAGTTTATCAAAAAAATTAGAAAGATAACAACTCCATTATTTGTTTTTATAGGAAAATATGCTAATTTTATATGGACTAATGCATGTCATAGAGATTTTCAAACTCTCAAAGACTTACTTTTGATAGCACTCATATTGAGAGATCCATATTTGAAGCTACCCTTCCACATACATACCAATGCATCTAAACCATAACTTGGGTTAGTCCTTGGGTAAAAATGTAGGTCACTCAAATATGATAACTATTTCATCAATAAGAATATATAACATGTAAAACTACATTACACTATCACATACAAGTTTCTCATGGTAGTGTATTTCATAAACAAAATCCACCATCACATTATTGGTTATCATATTTTTATCGATATTGACCATTCTAAAATCAAATACTCAATTAATAAACAAACATTAACTATTAGGATAAAGATATTGTTATTTTATTAGTAAGAATTTGGCATTACCATCATGGATGGGTTTATAAAGACAAAGTAGTTGCAATTTATTGGTCCATATTACAATATGATGAAAAAAGTCTACTATTTGATAACTCTTTTCCTTAAAAAATATATTTTCTTTGAATATTAACACTCATTGGTTTATAGATATTTATAACTACTTGGTTTTATGTCATAAACCTACACATTTATCACCCATGTAAAAATTTCAAATTGATGTCCAAGAGAATTGAATATTCATGGATTTCTAGGTAACTTAATCACATTGGCCCTAATTTTATCATGATAAGATGTGTGGGAGAGGATGAATTATTTGATATCCTTTGTGAATGTCATGATGAACCCTGTGGGGGGAATTTTTAATAAAATAGGATAGCTTACAAGATGTTTATCACTAATTATAATCCAAATCTACGTAGATATTTTATTACATATACTCATCAATGTAATATATGTCAATATATGGAAAAATGCACATGTTCATATGCGATTCTACTTTATCCATAATTAGTCTTAGATCGATCTAAAAAGTGGGGGATTGATTTAGTTGGCCCAATAGATCCATCATCATAATGAAAATGAGTATATTTAGGTATTTATTGACTACCTCACCAAATGGGTAGAGGTTAGAGATTTAACTCATGCACGAGATGAAAAAGTAGAAAAAATATTTTATGAGGAAATTTTCATAATATATGAAGTTCCATGAGAAATAGTCTCTGATCAAGGTCCACAGTTCATGTCTAATCTAATTGCATCCCTTGTATTATAACATAAATTTAGACATAATAATTCCACTTCATACCATCTACAATCCAATGGATAATTAAAAGTTAGTAATAGGGATCTCAATAAAATCTTGGACAAAATAGTACCTATACACCACTATGAATGAGAAAAACATATTCTATAGGTTTTATGGACTTATAAGATGACATAGAAAATAACCATAGGGATTACACCCTATGAATTTGTCTATGGTAAGAAACTTTGTTCTTCACATATAATTTTAACTCAAGACTCAAGGATTTCCATATAAATTGGCATGGATTTTATAGAAACATGAAAAAAAAATATCATGCAACTCAACTCTTTTGATGAGCTAAGAAGAGAAGCTCTACACCATATAGAAATAATTTATCAAGAAAGGACCAAATGGCATGATAATTACAATAATATTATTATGTTTTGACCATGTTATTGGTCATTTATTTTTTACTCTAAATATAAGGACCACAAAGGAAAATTATAGGCCAAATGGTTAGGTCCCTATGAGATAGAAAAAGTGTTCAATAATGGAGTAGTCGAGCTATAAACAATTAACCTAATTATAATATATTTTATGGTCAATGGACACTATCACAAGTTATACAAGAAACCTCCCTCAAAAGAGGAATCCATTCAAAATATTTAAACATAAGATCAACCTCGTAAGGACACAAAACTTAATTTAATATTGGATGACCATTCTAAAAATTATATTTTATGGTCAATGGACACCATAAAAAGTTGTATAAGAAACCTCCCTCTAAAGAGGAATCCATTAAAAATATTTAAACATAAGATCATCCTCATAAGGACACAAAAATAAATTTAATAGTGGATAAACATTTCAATATCATGTTGGTCAATCATAAGAAATTTTGAAGGTTTGGACAAGACATTTTAGCACCATTTATCTAGGGTAAGTATATCACATGTGGTAGTTTTGGTTAGAAAAACAGCTTGGTGGATTGATAAAACTACACAAAATGGTCTTGAGTGGAAAACTATATTGTTGGCCACTCAGGATTAAAATTAAAAAGTAGAAAACATAGAGATAACAAATAGTCATAAAATAAAAAAGTAAAAAACCAAAGTGGAAAATCAGTTTCTTGACCACCTAGGTAGAAAGAAAATAATAAAAGATCATCTAATAAGAGCACCTATTAACTCTTAGATGATATAATTCTAATTTAAATTATTTTAGGTAAATTTCAAACCTAAATCATCTACACCAACATGCTCTTGTGCTATATAAATTCTAATTTTAGTATGATGCAGACAACTCTATATTTTAGTATGATGCAGACAACTCTATATAGACCTAAAACATCCACTAGAGTCCTTTAGTGGGATGGATCCTCATTTCCATAGAAGATCAAAAATATATTTTAATAAATTATCTCAATAAGTGAAAAAGGATACCGTATTTTTTTTTTTTGATTTTAATTAGTTTATGTGTACGTACATTTGTTACAGGTCCCCAAAATGAACATGCAACCAAAACTGTCTACCTCCTTATTGAAAAAAAAACATCTTCAATAACATTTAGTCTTTCACCCCTGGTTCTTTATTTTTGACCCCATGAGTTCATTAATAGCATTACTAACTCTCATTTTTGTTTAATTTTATAATGTATTAATTAGTTCAGAGGTTGGTAATTCAACTTCAAATTAATCATTCCCACCAAAATCATCCAACATTGATGAGTTAATGCATCCTTTCTTCATCACTCCAAGGATGTATTCAACAAGGCACATTATGTGATGGGATCTCAACTATCTAGCTTATCTTCTTTACAATTGGAAGATCCTAATATATTTTCTAAATAATGTAATTTTATTCATCCATAGTAGAGATATATTATTTAAACTAATGTGTGGAACTAGGTACTTATATTAGAATAATGCATAAATTCTTATAGTTTAATTTTTTATATTTTTTATTATTACTATAACATGATCATTTATGATTACACCCTTGAAATTCAATTTCCCACTTCCATTATAATTTTTTATCTTTCATAATCTCAATATCATATCCTTTTATCACCCCATGTAATTCTCTTATAATAACTTTGGATTCAAATCATTTGTCATCTCACCTCATTGACTATGTGTACCTTAATGTCCCATCTACTACACCTGAGGCAAAGTGAATCGTATAAGTTGGTTGGGGGATATTCATGGTTTTTTGGGACATGTAATATTTCATGTACATACAATATAATAATTCAAACCTAACACATCAAACAAAGAGATGACACTTGATCTAAACAACATAAAGGTGTCGGTAGAAGAATGGAAAACTTATTACCAACTCATTATCACTTCTACACTAACATACTAATAAAATAATGTGTTATTTTTGAATTATCAATAATCCATGATAGTAAAAAGAATAAATAAAACTCATATTAAAAATGAAAATTAGGATGCGATATATAATAAATAGAACCAACATACTAGTTAGTGTTGAAAAATAATTCAGGAATCGTGACTCTCTTCAAAAATGTAGGGTGGATGGTATTTATTGAGAGACTCACTTATTATGACATGGAAATCATCCAAGAATTTATCTAAACATTTTATAATTATAGATTTAATGTCAAAGGAGTTGAGGTAGTCTTAAATGAGGAACTAATTTCTATGGAAATTTACTTACCTATTGTAGGAGAAGAGTGGATAGATAGACATGTAATTATTGGTGTCAGGGTAAGATTTTTTAGGTAATGAGATATAATTGAATTAGATGATAGAAAAAAACTTAAGTTATCCCTCCATACTCCTTAGAACTATGTATCTATATTTTTTATCAATTATATTATAGGGGAAGGTATGTTATACTTGTTAGATACCCCTCATTAGAATCTATTAAGTAACATAGGACATGGATATGTTATCAATGTTTCTAATTAATTCTTACACTTATTAATAAGAATAGATAAATAATATTAATATATGAAACCATCATAAATATCTCATAATTTATTAATTTCTTTCATTATGAAAATACTTTGTGTCTATGCCCCACATACCATCACAAGGAGTTTCTTATCTTGGCACACCAATAATAGACATAACTACAACATTTCCTCCACATACCAAAAAGAAAAAGACTTATGAGGCCTCATCTAGTATACTTAGGATTAATTACCATAGGTCTATATCCAATGGAATAAGTACAATACCATCCTCCTTTAAGTCAATAAAAATTGACATTTCCTCAGGAGAAGATAATTTTTAATAAGTTTTTAGTATGAGTGAAGAGGAAATAGGGGAAGATAATAGTGAGGAAGAAACTAGTGGAAGTTCAAAGTTTGAGGAAGATGAAATATAAGATGAGCATGGTTTTGGTGAATAAATTAAATAGTAAGAGAGTGATGATATTTAAAATAAAGAGGAATAAATAGAGGATTTTTTAGTGGAAAAAGAAAGGAAACACACATCCTAGGCCAAAACAAAGTGATCATGAAAAACTCTTAGTTGTATGTTAGGAAATATATATTTTAAAGATAAGAATCCTAGAGTTATAAGTAAGAAACTTTGGATTGGATACAGTATCTTAAAATGGTATATAATGAGGAAGAGATAGGATTTATAACAAAATCACCTTTAGTAGAAACACAAGAACCTATAGTAGAATCTGCATACACATAAGAACCTATAGGAACTACCTCGAAAACATGAATCATAAAGAGCATTTAGACAATTCATCTGATCCACCTATAATCATAATCATTAAATACCTTTTAGTCTCTCCACAAATAGGTATGATATAAGGATTTGACCAAACTCATGCAAATTGTGCTTCAATAAAAGTTCATCATGAATTATTAAAGCTTTAAATTTTGTTAGTTCAAAACCTATAAAATATAATATAAGAGGCTTCATTTTTTGGTATAGGATAAAATTAACTTAAATAAATATATGGTAAAAATGATAGATAATTAAGGGAAAAATAATTAGTTGTTGATGGTTTTGACTCTTTAGCTTCTAGTGTATACACATAATATTTTCAAACTTATATCAAAATATTTATGATTTATATCTTTTAAGAACCCATTGAGTCTTAACCTATCTAATTGAAAACCTTAAGGGTTTTAATAGGAAATGGATGGGTAGACCATTGGTGCTTTATATGATTATTTTCCCTTTTTGTAACTTATTACCAATCCAACTAGATCCTATAGACATTCCCCTAAAGTTTGCCTCATATGTTATGCCCTCCTCTAGTCATTTACCATTTTCATTAGCCCTTTCCATAACCTAAACACTTTTTTTGAAAGTTTACATTACTATGTCAACCAAATTGACCCTATATTATTATTTATAGAAGATTACTAAGCACTACATCAGCCATGGCTGACATAGTTCATTATCTAGTTAGTTTTTTTTGTCAATTTTAATACTAGGTCGATTGAGTTGTCCTTATTGGCCAAAACTTTCAAAAGATATTAGGGTTATAACCACATATAAAAATAATTCATTTCACCATTTATAAGAGAATTTAAGGAGAAGTAAGATATATTTTGCATCTTCTTACCCACCATTCTACTTGAGGATCAAGCTTAGGGTTTTCATACTTTCTTTAGATACATGGATCTTGTATTGTGGAGATGTATTTTAGATGCATTGATAGGTTATGTATCCTTGAGATGATTTATCCTTCTCATCCTTACATACCAAAAAAACCTCTTTTAGATCATCTTATCAAAGGGAGAGATTGAGGCTTGATGGGTTCTTCTTCAAAGGTAAGTATTTCTAACCTTTTTCCTCCTTTGTAAAAGTAGATAGATACGCATTTGTAATTATCTACTATGCATTAGGATTACCTATACATTGATGTGATAATATGTATTATATGCATGTTTAATTTTAGCATTTATTACCCCCTCCCACTTTGTGCCGCAATATTTGATGATCACTAGATTAGATTTTGCTTTACTTGTTATTAGTTTAGTGAATATGAAAATGTAGGACCTAGTTAGGGTTATTAAGTAGTTTTGATTGATTGGAGACTTTGAACCCATCCCAAGTGATATTATTATGGTAATAAATCAATTAATTAGTCTATTTGATCCATATTGGTCATTACCCCAATTATCTAATGTATCCCAAATCAGAAGTGTAAGTAGGATCTATCTTCTCCAAGCTAGGATTGACTAGTAAAATCTATTACATTTCCCATTCCATACATTTTGGTGAACCCGATGTGAATCTAACCTTTGAAAGTTTTCTTTCACTCTTTCATTTATATCATTTTATTATTTTTATATATTTATGATACTATGTTGACCAAGCTAATATAGTTCTAACTTATGGGCATAGGTTTAACACATAGTCATATCAAAATGACTCTATTCTTTATGTGCATGTCTTCATCAAGTATAGGATACTTGATCAAATAGGTCAAAAAAGTATTCTTATTAAATTATATATAATAAACTAAGTTGAATAGGTCAACTTAGTATTTTAGTCAACATATAGATTAAAAAAATAAGTTGAATAGGTCTTCCAATCAGCATCCATAACAACAATCTAAGTCATGCTAGTCGACTTGGTCATCTTATAAGGATTTATAAAATAGGGTTTCACATAACTAGGTTGAACTAGTAAAATTAGTTTTTAGAAATTATAATAAATATTCAAAGCACTATATTAAAAAAAATGCAATCATAATCATCTTCTAACCCACCAAGGCTCATCTCTTTCTCTCTCTATCCATTTAGTACTTCATTACAGTTTTTTTGTGAAAGTTTCTAGTTTTAAAACTACAATCCAATAATAAATTAATTTGACCTAGTCAACTTAGTTTTGTAGTCTATTTTCTATCTAAAATATTAAATTGACCTAGTTAACTTAGTTTATAAATACTATTGTTTTTATAGAATAATAGTGACCCAATTGAGTCTATTCTATACTATTTACATACAATTTAATTTGAATCAACTCTATACCATTCTTAATTTAGGAATAAAAAACTATTTTCTATTAATTAATTCATGATTTCAGTTTTATATGTTTGCATGCTTAGAGTATCTCACATAGTCTAATTAGGTAGTTTTAAACTTACCATTTAGTTAAACTATTTTACTCTTTTTACACAGACTACCAAATCACACAATATTCAAAATGCATTTAATGTTTGTCTTCCCAAGGCCTACCTACTTGAATTTCATCACCAAGGGGGAAACCAACTTACTTTTTATCTAATTATAAACATATGGTTAATGGTATATATTATAAAATATCGCACTACCCTTATCATTGTGGGATTGTGAATTGAGGGGGTAGGCTCCAATACCAATCCATTACCATTGCCAATATAGTTCCCTTTTGACCTAAACATCCTAAAACCATCCATAGATTACTTTCTAGTTCCCTATTATCAACCAACTTCCATATCACACTTAAAATAACACTTTATGATAATCTAATGATACTAAGGATTACCACTTAGTTAGCACTTAATTTTTAATTGAATGCTTTTTCTCTAATCATTGTGTATTATATTGTAAAAATTTGCATTAGCCAATGTTGGTTTAAGATTTTGTGTTGTGTGCCCCAATTGGATAATTCTTATAGATCTAATTATTTGTGTACTTGTTTCCACTTCTTATTTCACTTACATTGAAAAAACTTTCCCTATTTTTAGCACACTATTATTTTTTTGACATAGTCTCTTATAGACTATATTTTCCCTACCTATAGTACTAAGTCGACCTGATTGACCATGTACTATTTTTTTTCAGATAGGTTACATTACTAAGTTGACCTAGTCAACTCTATATCATTATCAAATTGTATTTTCCCATATTTGTAGTACTAAATTGACCAAGTAGACCCTGTACTCTTTTTTATTAGTTAGGCTATAGTATTAAATCAATGTGGTCAACTTTATATCCTTATGAAAATATATTTTCCTTATCTATAATCTAAGTCAACCTGGTTGAATATCTATCCCTTTTTACCAATTAGGTTATAGTACATAGTCAACCTAATCAACCCTGTACCCTTTTTGGCTTAGTCTCATATCCTATTTATATTACTAAGTTGACCTAGTCAACCTTATACTCTTATTTTTCTCTAAGATTGCAAAATGTAGTTGACCTAGTCAGCTTTGTATCCTTCCTATCTATTTGATTTTGCATCAAATTCATCTTCCTTAATATTTTTCCCTCATAATGAACTTCTTATTTGAAGGCAACACTAAATTAAATTAAATAGATATGATGAGTTTTTACAACCCCAATAGGTTCTCCCATAATCATGTCGTGGCTCTTACCCTAGATGAAAGTAATATACATGTACCCACTCACACTACAAACTATGAGACCACTCCTCATTGCTCTTCACTTCACAATCCTCTCTTCTCATTTTAAAGTCAAATTGAACTAGAGTCTACTCAAAAATATTTTTATTCATTAATGAATTTCCTCAACATCAAGGAAAATATCATTTTACTATTTACCATCTCATGATAAGTGGTCAAGTTTAGGAGCCCCATTCACCTTCTCCCACATTCTCACATAGATTTGGGGACACCAACTTATTTTATTCTTAGCTTCTTCCCTCTATTTTACCCCTTCTTATACCATGACATATTCATCTTTGATTTCCTCCACCTCCATGCCTAGTATATATACTAACATGGTAGGTTATATATCTATTGGCCTCTTCCAAGACCCATTCTTCTCAATTAATCCACTAATGCATCATTTGATACCCATGGTAATCATGTATCTAGTGCTACTTCTTCTCATCCCACTACTATTACATATTTTTCTAGATAAGAAAATCATGCTACTAGTGCCTCACTTATAAAAAATTATTCTCAATCTTCTAATAACACCCATAGTGGTACTTAAGCCACTACTAATAATTATAATGCTTCACACAATCCCAATAATAACACTTATAAAAATCAAATTTTATTACAAACTCTTAATCAAATGAAATCTTTCCAAGCTAATAATGCAAATAAAATGATGCAAATTCAAAATCATCTTATCCATCATAAAACCCACCCTCAACATATATTATGGGGAATGCATAATCAAAATGTTTCCCCACCTCCTCTTTGAGATTCCCATGGTAATCTTATCCCTCAGCCTCTTCTTGTTAGTAAAATAATCAAGCACCTTAAAAATAATCCTCTTAGACCTCAAATTTATAACATTGAAATAGGAAGTATCACCCCCACCATTGCTTACAATGGGTTAACCGACCCTACTCTCCACTTAAAAATATTTGGCAATCTATATAAAGACTATCTCAAGTTAAATATTTTTTCCATTACAAAGGTATTAGTAAAGACTCTCATGGATGATGATTTAGATTAGTAAAACCAACTCAAATCTCATTCCATCACTAGTTTGAAAGACTTAGTAAATTCTATAGTCCAAGGGTTCTAAAGTAGTGATCTCTCTAAAAATACCTTGGCCCATTTTATCAATTGTAAGAAAATTAAGACTGAAACTACATAATTTTTCATCAAACAATGGAAAACCTAGTCTAAAAAATGTGAACATAATATGGTAGATGACAACCATTTCATTTATTTACCAATGATATTTCTTCCAAGTTGCCATTTTGGGTCTAAACTCTCTCACCATGCACTTTAAAAGAGGCCATTGACGAATAAAAGACTCAAGATTTATTCATATGTCAATTCAAGCCATCCCAACCTTTTATGGTTACTCTCCTGTTAATCAAGAATAAGAATCATCATGCCATAAATGATGGTTTCAATTATGCATATGATACCATTCATACTATTCAATTTATTGTTCCCCCCACTAGACTCTGTAACAAGCTTCCCCTCACAACCAAATCACTATTCCTCATTTATCTTCAACAAATAACATCGATGTTCATAAACCTTTATCCTTAGTATAAATAAAAAAACATCTACCAAGGCCTCTTTTGTGAGAACTTGATCCCACTCTTCCAATGAAATCTTGGTATGATCCTAATAAGTTTTGTTTGTTTCATGGAAGTTGGGTTCATTCTTATGAGACTTGTAGGCAACTTCATAAATTGGCTATGGATTTCCTTCTCGGTCCTAATTTTTATCATTATTCTATAATCTATAAACATCAACAAGCCTATGACATTGGTTTCAAATCCCATGAAACATAAACTAAATCTCAATATTTAAACCAAGATAATGCTCATTTAGCCATCTATACATATCCTCTTCTGAATCACCAAGATAACCTAACAAACCTACCCATTATACTAATAATGTTGATAATATTTTTGACCCAACTCTTGAAGATAATGTGGTCAATATGAATAATACATGAAGGGTGGTTTACTTGATAGATCCTCATCCCATCCACAATCCTTAATTGTCTCACATAGTTCATGTTATCCAAGACTCTTCCCCAACTCACGTAATAGATTTTGGGGAAAAAGAATTTATATATTTTGATGAATGAATTCCAAAACATCCCTTGGATAACACTTCTCATACCATTTATACCATTCCTCTAACCTCTTTACCCATCACCAATGATACTCAAACTTATATCAATACTTCTTATCAAACCATATCTGCATCAACTACCCTACCTTTTCAAGACAATCAACAAACATTTCCTCCAATTAAACCTTCCACATCTTATCAACATAAATTCACATTCACTTTGGATCCTCCTTTTGAAGACCTCCTTCAACACTATACACCTCTTTCCAATGATCCTCTTATGGGTTATGATGAGTGGGATCCTATCATAGAACTTACTAATTTCCCATCTTAAATCCAATTTCTCAAGCTTATGTGAACCTATCAATGTCACTTTAATCATATTATTTAGCTTTAGTTAAAAATAAACATCCCTCAGCCTCCCCTAGTATGATGCAAAGCCACTTTATCTAGATCAGAGGATAGAATTTTAAAATAATGTGAAGAGATGCCCATACTTATTGATGAAACAATGGACACTTCTCTTTCCCTCAAACTCCCCATTACTTTTATGATCCCCAATGAGATTCTACTTCATATGGATGATCCTCCTATTTATATTAGTATCTAAATTGGTTATATCCAAGTCAAGCATGCCTTGATTGACAAGGGTTCCATCACTTATGTTAACTCTCTAAATTTTATCAAAACCCTTAGATATTAGAAATGTAATATTAAGTCTACATTTAGCATGTGTCAAGGATATGACCAAAGGAAAATGCCTCCCTTAGTCTATGTGTGTCTCCCTATCACCATCCCACCTATCACCATTCATGAAAGGTGGTGATCTTCAACTTTCCTCTATCTTATAACATTTTACATGGTAGGCCATGAACTCATTGCATTAGAGTAGTTGCCTCTTCCACTTGCCAATGCATCAAATTTCCTCACAATGAAACCATCTATAGGATTAAAGGTGACACTAAACCATGGAATTAAAAAAACCAAGGCTATGATGTATTTAAAATTCCCACCCTTGACCCTTGCCAAACATTCCATTTCATGAATCTCAATAGTTTAACTTTCCTATCAATTCCACCTGAGGTTATAATGGTCATCCTAAACTCATCAAGAATATACCCCCTAACCTCCTATATTATAATGATGATAATCTTGACAAGATCAATCTCAAGAATAATTTTTTTTATATCTCACCTCATCTCATTTATCATCTTCCTCCTTTACAACCTCATTCCCATCAACCATATAGTGATGATATACCCATGTTATTAACAAAGACTTGACATTTCATTCATCACACCATGTCAGATGATAAGTTCATCCCTACCTATGCCATCGATCTTCAAACACCTGATTATGATGATGGTTATACCTTAGATAATCCATTCATAGGAGGTCATGTTCATGCCCAAGATGTTGAAATTATTTTTTATCATTCCTCTTTGCTTTAGTCTTTCATTATTTATTCTAGTATTACATCTTATATCATTCCTAATTTTAACATTTTTCCTCTTGATCATAAGGTATATATGGTACACACACCTCCAATTTCTAAATATCTTCATAGGATTATGATTAAGGATTATGCTATAACTTGTCCCTATCATTTTAGTAGATACTAGGACCCCTATCGATGACTTATACCTAAGATGATTGAAACTATTCTTAGTCTTTATGTGCATCTAACCCATCCTTTAGTAGAGCCTAGTTCATATCCTACTCCCATTTCCTCTTTAGATGAGTCTCTTCCTATTTCATATCATATGGTTACTTCAGTTGATCCTTACCTAGTCTCTCTACTAGCCCCACCTTCCCTTGGTGATGGTTTACTCCCTTTATCATGTCTTGATCCTTTTCCCACCAAATGGGTCAATCAACCATTTTGTGATATTTATAAAGTTACTGGTCATTGGACTAGAGACTGTTCACTATACCAACCTCCCATAGCTTCTATCTACACTCCTCTTATGAGTACACCTACCAAGTTTACTCATAGGAATATTTATTTCTCTCATGGTACATATATTCACTCATCCACACATTATCGTAAGTTGTGTAAATATATCAAAACCTTTCATCCCATCACTCCTTAGCCCATAGATAGGGCTATACCTCCCCCAAAAGTATTACCTACATATCTTCCCAAATATGAAGAGGTATATTTTTGATGGAACAAATGTGGTATGCATCGTAATATTCCTCGTTTCATCTGTAAATAACATCTCAAGGATTATCTCATGACTATTCTTGTGCCTACTACCCTTCTTCCTATACTCTACCCTTGTAAGAAGGCTCCCTTTCTTCCCCCATGGCTTCACCACTTTTGGTCCCTTCTCCACCTATCATTATTCCACCTATGATTCCCTAATTTTTAGATCTTCCTTCCATATCATTACCTTCTCCACCTATGACTCCTTCACCTGTGGCCTATTCTCCACCAGTGACCCCTTCATCTTCTATAGATTCCACTCCCATTCCTTCTCTTGAACATCTCTAGCATGATATCCCTCAATAACATGATGCTTTAGGTTTTCCTACATTTTTTGTCAAGGATATTCACTATGAGGTATTCTCTCAACTGTCTATGAAGATATATGAGACTTTGGTTGTTTTCCAAGTTTAGGTTCATAGAGACTTATCAGATATTAAGCATAATGTGTGTGGGTAAATATATCAATATTTATGAACAGAATCATGGTGTTATTTAATTTTTTACTTCATTTGTATTAAAAGTGTGCTCTAAATTTACATTTAAAATATCTATTTTATATAATTTGACATTTTTTCAAATTCTTATCTATCTTACATTATGACTTTTGTTTGACACTACATGTTTCTTATGATGTCTTTATTTTTATTATGTTCTCTTATGTATACCTTTTCATGATTACATACTTGTTCCTCTTAAGTTCCTTTTCTATGGTTTCCTTATTCTTTTTCCTTATTATTTTTTATCCTATCTCCATAAACATGGATAATTATTATAATTGGTTATACAAACCTTGATCCCTTTAATAATTCCTCATTTACCATGTGATTATTTAGAAAAATATTCATCTCATAAAATCCTTTTACTATTCCACTTTAGATCTCCCCTTATTCCCCTTGATTACCTGTCACAAACTAAGAGTACGCATGGTTGAGACTTGAGATAACATGTTGGTTCATAGTTAAGCCTAAGTGTTTTATTCACTCATGCCTTTAGATACTTAACTTCCTTTATCCTAAGCCTAAATATCATTCATGTGTATCACTTTATCTCTCATGATTGGTCATTCTAGATCCATAAGGAGGACAAATATTTAAATCCATAAAAATTAACAATCCAAATCATTTAACAGAAGGCAATGGTCTAAAACGCAACATTCAAAATTTTCAAAAGACAAATCATACTAAAAGATGTCATTTTATGCACATCTCCTTTTTATAATCAAATATCAAACTCCACAATTGGCCTCATGATAGATATGAGGTCCATTGGGGTGTGGTAGGTAATTATATAATAAAAGCACAATAATTTTTTTTAATGCTACCTACTTTCTCATGTTAGTACCCAATATTCATTGTAGACTAATGATTCTGTAAGAGGTCCTAAGGAATGGGGAACGCATCATGGGAAGGTAGGTACATTTTACTTCTCTTATTCAAAACTATCAACTTGATTTGATATTAGTACCACACTTATTTTCCAACACAACTTTATTCTTATAGTGAACATGTGTCCTTTCTGTATTGATCATCACTAGTCACTTAGTTCCTTTCTATGTCTTTAGTATGCCTCATATCTCCTAAGTTATTCTCATAAGACTCCAACAATTTTTAAAATTTTTTTATACTTCCCAACATGAATTAGTGTGATCACTTTAAGACCAATTTTGCCATTTTTTTTTTCTCTTTTATACTTCTCAACATTATTTAGTATGATTCATTGACTTAGCTAATTTGTTTTATAAAATTTCTCTTTCATGTTCTTTTCATGTTATTTCATTATTTTTATACTTCCCAATGTGATTTAGTGTGGGTTTTATTGTTTTAATTTGGTGACAATATTTTTCATGGTTTATAAGTATTTTGTCCTCTTGTTTACCAATTTTTGGTTTATTATACTTAGTCATCTTCTATTATTAGACATTTCCCATAGTGATATATTATGTAGTGATTTTTTTTTATTAATTATATTTTTCTAAGTCATTTTTGACTATTTATTTTTAACCATGCATGTATACTACATAACATTAGAAAATAAGACGCTCTACATATATTTCCTATAACATATACATCAAAATCAAAATACATGTGATAAAAATAAATATATCCATGCATTAACAATAAAAACCACAATATAACTCATTAGATAAACATCTAAATTTCAACACAATATATCTCTATATCTCATGTGATATTATTACAAAATATAAAAACACATCACTCTATCTTTATGGTTGCGATCTATCGTGCTTATCTTGTGGCCTAACCATACTACCCATAGATTCCCTAAAATGTCCTCTCTACATGGTACACTTTAATAAGGCTATCCAATATTTCAACCATGATACATGTCCCTATAGGTTGTCCACCTGATCTTTTACCTATCCTAACTAATCATGGTAGCCATGTGTGGGGCTCTCTCTTTTGCCAAGTCATACCAAACTTGTGCCTATCCTACTTCTACCCCTATTGGTCTAAACTAGATCTCCTAAGATACGATAGATAGTACCATAGGATCAACTATCTTGTTGAGGTTGTATGGTGCTAATACTCCATCTAAAATGTCGTGGACCACTAACATGATTAAGGACCCCCATCTAGTCTCTTTTATCATAGGTTCTATAAAAACCAAACACAAATAGATACAAAATCACATATACCTCTCAATATATATATATATATCTATAATCATATATAACTAGAATTAAATCTCAAAGACTAATAAATCCAACATTTCTTACCTATCGTAGTGTCACCAACCATTATCTCCTTATCTACTCATTTACTAAGCATAATCTCTCCATTGAGCTATCCCCCCAAGCACCTCATCTATGGTATTCCTCCCAATCAGTGAAAAACTTAGATTTACCATCCATGCACATATCTATCCTCTCCTCGGTGGTGCTTTTATTGACCAACTTTAACCTAGGCCAACTATCAAGTCATTCTATATAACCACTCTCAATGCTCAATCTTATAGATGAAATATCCATTAATGGTGTGCCTAAGAATCTCATTTCCATTCATATTTTGGTTCCTATTATGTTACCTACTACACCCCTATATCTATATACATGCCTTCTCCTTTGATGGATACTGACTATCATGCTCAACCAGTCTATGATCTCACATGCCATGGTTTGATCTTTGCTCTTTCAACTAGCACTCCTCCTATCCCCTTGGTTCTCTCACATGTCATGCCAAAAATGTGGGAAATATTATATAAGCCACTAGGTGTGGGATTCTAAACTATCTTATCAATTTTTCCTCTACCTATAACACTACCTAATAGGTATAGTGGCCTTAAACCTACTCTAGAGCTAGACCTGGTGCCATAGTGACCCAACTCAACCAAATCATTGAACATGTATAGGGTTGCCACATAATATCTCCTCATGTGAATATATATAGTGTTAGAATATAGGTCAAAACTGATGATACATGGTCTTATATCAATTTAATAACCCAAGGTAACCTATCATCAACCACATGGGGAAACCTAGCTAATCAATATATCAAAAACCTCTCATATATCCATGTGCTTAATAATAAAACTAGTACCATGGTCTTCTACCCTTTGGGAATCATCCTATACATATCATGCATGAGATATACCTAGATAGTAGACATAAAATAATTAATTACTTCCTAAGCCATCATGGACTGGCATAAGGTTATCACATATAGCAGTACCTTACCTTCTGACTTGTAACACAACACTTGTGCTATCATAAGTCTTATCATAGCCTTCAAAATATCATAAATTTTTGTAATATAAATATCAAATAAGCTCACACTCATCCATGTATAGATCCTATCTAAGCCCATCACCCACCTAGCTAGTAATCATCTCTCCTCTAGATCATTTGATAACCCTATCATCATCAATGTCTCTCTTATAGGCAGTCTAAGTAATGCATGGACATCCTCTTGTGTGATACCTACCTCTATGATATCCCAATCCATCACCCATAAATTTTTTTTGGTCAACCATTCTTATGATTAAAGGAACATGATAATGAAATCAATGCTTATTGGGATGTATCTCATATCCATAATTCCTCCCAAGCTCATTGCTACCAATCTTACCCTATCCACATCTATCAACCACTCCAATAAATTAGGTAACCACTAGGCATCGATAAATCACCATAATATATGAAACCTTTTCCAAATATCAAACAACAAAAGATGTATTAGACCTTCACATCATTTATGATCAAAATACATTCTTATAAAATTCACAAACATAAACTGGTTTCCTTCAATTTTTAACCATATTTGGATTAACAGTACTAAGTCAAACACTTACTACTAAGTTGGCCACTTACTACTAAGTTGGACACTTACTACTAAGTCAACCCCATTTTAGTCTATAACCAACTAAGTTGGCCACTTACTACTAAGTCATCCCACTAGTTTTTCTTATCTTCTCTCATCTAGGTTGACCTGATCAACCTTGTTCTTTCACAACTATGACCTTTTTGCCTAAATTCACATCAATTCTTTGGGCATTTATTACCCTGATTCCTTTCAACCCAATATACCATTTCATCCCTAGTACCCCTAAGATAATCCTAATATTCATTATGGTATCTATATTTTGCTTAATTTATCAAATTTATATGAATCACTTAATTTCAAATACAAATACTCAAAAAAATTGAAATTTTTAGTTGCTTACCTATGTTGCACCCACTATGGATGTTATGCATCCTCACCATATTAGTTATCATCTCCCCACAATATTCACTCTCTAGATATCTCACTCAGTCTATCAAAGCTCTCTATTATTTTTTGAATAGAAAATAATTATAAAATGAATTATTTTTCACCTTATTTATATTCACTATTTTAAAAATTATTTACCTTTCAGAAATTTACTATCATATTTCTTATTTTACTCATATCTTTCTCTCTATGAGATATTTTTTTAAACCATAAAATATTATGGAATCCTGATGTTGTAGAGAATATTTTCCACTATTATATGCCTATGTTAGAAAAAATATATCTTTTTTACTAATATCTATAGGTTCAGCTAATGTTCCTCATAATTGGGCACCATTGTATTTATCACATCTCCTTTTTTATCTATAGCACTAAGGTAGGTAAAGCTATGTGTTTTTAAATTTTATCCTTTAATTTATCTAATTTTCTCTTTATTTTACTTTATTAAACTTTAGCATTATGTGTCACTATGTTATTTTCCTAAAGCACCATCTCATGTTGCACGTAGGTGACACATGATGGGATTCAAAAGGGCATATCAATACACATAATATTTTAATTTTTTTATCAAATACTAATGTTTTTTATCTTAAAATAACCCATCGAGTCTCAATCACTCTGAGTGCATGCCTTAAAGGGTGAACCAAAAAAGGGGTGGGTAGACCATGGGTGCTTCATATAATTTTTATCCCTTTTTACCACTTATTACCGATCCAACCAGCTAATAAAAACATTATCCTAATATTTGTCTCTTATTTTTCACCCTCGTGTAGCCATTTACCATCTTAATTAGCCCTTTCCTTAACTTAAACATATTTTTGTTAGTTTACATGAATATGTTAGCCACATCAACCCTATTTTATTGTTTATAAAATCTTTCTAAGAACTAAGTTGACCATGGCTAACATAGTTCATTATCTAGTTAGTTTTTTGTCAATTTCAATACTAGGTCGACTAGGTCAACCTAGTCGGTCAAAACATTCAAAAGGGTTTAGGGTTAGATCTACCTATATAAACACATTCATCTTTCCATTTATAAGAGAAGAGAAGAATACGTAAGATATATTTCACATATGTTTATCCACCATTATACATGAGGATCAAGCTTAGGGTTTCATACTTTCTTTTGAGATATGCATCTTTTCTTGTGAAGTATTTTAGATGTATTGATAAGTTGTATAGCCTAGATATGATTTATCCTTATCACCCTTACATACCATAACAACCTCTTATGAATCATCTTGGCCAAGGGAGATATTAAGGCTTAGTGGGTTCATCTTCAAAGGTAAGTATTCATATCTTTATTCCTCATTTATAAGAGTAGATAGATATGTATTTTTGCGTCTCTTCCATGTGAGTATATGTATTCTATGCATGATTACTTTTAGTGTTTATTAACCCCCCCTACTTTGTGCCAAAATATTTGGTGATAACTAGATTAAATTTTGATTTAATTTTTATTGGTTTAGTTAATATGAAAACATAGGACCTAGTTAAGGTTATTGCATAGTTTTGCTTGAATGGAGGCTTTAGAAACCTCCCTAGTGATATTATTGTGATAAGTGATCCCTTAATTAGGTCTAGTATATTCATACTATTCATAACCTTGATTATCTAATGCATCCCCAATTGAAAGTGTAAGTATGATCTATCTTCTTTGATTTAGGATTGATTTGTATAATCTATTGCATTTCACATTGCATACACCTGGGACTTGTGAGATGGCTATAGATATATTACAATGCATACCTCCACCTAGACTATATATTTTTTTATCTTTAAGAAAAATGGATCCATTTTAAGATAGGATGAATTATTTCATGGGAAAATATTCTATATGATTACTTTTTTTATTTTTTAATGAATATCTTTTTATTTCAAACAAAGAATTATTATGTGAATTTTTCTAGCATGAGTTGGGGGTACCCTTCGATAAGAAATGGAATCCAAATGTTATAATAGGATATATATATATATATATTAGGGAATATTTTTTATCTTATAAATGAGTTAATGAGAGGTAAATAAATTAAAGTGTACTCTACATCATAAACCTCTACCCCATTAAATCTTATAGTAAAAATTGTGTTCTTTATCAAGGTCATCAATCAATGGGATACTCTTATTTAGAACCATAAGTTTAATGTAGCATTTAATTTTTATAGTAAATAATACATAAACCATATTTTTTCCATTTATAAATATATTTTCAAAGCTTCTCTTGTTTCTTTTAAATTAATATAAAGAGAGATAACACCTAACTTGAAGCAAAGGGAATCATATTCTATCCATAATTTAAAATTAAAAAAAGGAATCATTTTCAGGTTTATATATTTTTTAAAAGTTAATATGGATGTGTGGATTGGAATGAATTAAAAAATTCCAATTATTTGGTATCCTAATCCACACTATACTAGATCCAATAAAATTAAATAATGGGAAGAGATATAGAAATGGGAATATTTGTAAAGAAATAAGGCGTACCTTCCATAGTAAGAACTAGGGGATGAAAATCCTTGTGTCTTTTTAAATATGTATGCCCATTTTATGTTTTATTATTATTTATGACCTTCATAATATATATATATATATATATATATATATTTGTGTGTGTGTGTGTGTGTGTGTGTGTGTGTTTTAAAATAAATGTTAAAAATACTAAGTTTATGCATGGGATGGGATGAAGAAATGGCCTCATCTACTTGTTTAATCCTTTCCTAAGTAGCTCATTTTTATCATTATTTTAATTATTAAATACTCATAACATATTGTTGTGCATATGTAAAGTATAGAGATATATATTAAAATTAAATTTTAATGTTTATGTAATAATTATATTTTTTCTAATATGGTTTAATGGTTTCATATTAGTTTGATACTTATATGGATAAATGGAAAAGCAAAGATATTTGTCTGTTATGTTCATTGGTTTGAAATGACTCAAACATACACACTCATAGTTTTTTATTATTTATAATTTATAAACATAGAGAACTTGAAATACATAAAATTCACCTACAACCAATATACATGAGTACCCATGGAAATTGTCTAAGTGCACTTCCATAAATGGCTATAGGTGAAAATTTACTAGATTTTAACAAAAATTACAACTATCACCTCCAACGGTATTCCATCTCACTCAGTGATATCCAATAGTCATGTAATGATATGAGATTTTTACTATATGTGAACCTATTTGGACCATTATTTCATTATTTTATTGTATCTTCATATGGTTTTAACCATCATAACACATTTCTTATTTCCATCTTACTTCTATCATTTTTTATGGTACTATGGTTGTAGATATTGTGTTTTTATTAATAAAATAAGTTCCTTCCCTCCATATGAAAAGAGGAGGTTATAGTAATTACAATTTTATAATGATATATCATAAGAATATATTAAGTAGGAGTGAGAGAGATGCGATAGTATTTTGTAATTTTCAATAGTAATTTTCATATTTCTATAGAATTTGATCAATGCAATCAAAATTATTTGAGTTAAAGTATTTGTCATCAAGGATAGGATATAAATCACAAGTAAAAATAATCATTTCCCACTTTTGAGGAGTTATTGTGTAAATCGCATCTATTAAATAGATATTTGAATTCATTTATGTGTTTACATTGAAATTTTATGTGTGTGTATTTTAAAATCGATAGTTGATTTCATTACAAATAATTTTTATTATATATCATTTACTAAGTGTCTTTAGTTAAAATACATAATATTTCAAAAAAAATATTGATTTCCTTTATGTATTTTTTACTTCATGCAAGTGTGTTTACATTCTACCATTTACATATCATCAAAGTGTGTTTCCATTATGCAACAATAAATATCTTAGATTTTAAAATATTCTAGTGTGCATATATAGTTCTTAAATCTTAACAAATTATATGCACCCTAGGTTGAAAATAAAATGAGCATTTTCAATAAACTAAGTGGCTACCCCTCTGGAGAATTTTCTATCAAGTTGTACATACAACTATCAGACTGTATCAATATAATTTGGGAGATTATTTTTAAAGTGACAAGGCATGGAGGGAAGAATGAAAAAGATTTTGGGTAGGATTGAGTGGCGTATACACTAAATCACCATCTAAGGTAAATAAGGTCATCCCATAGATGATCCCAAAGTGTGAATAATGTGAATAATATAATGGTGGAACCTCACCAAGAAGTAAAAAAACACAAAAGAAGAGGAGGAAAAAAATAGTAGTATAAGAGAATACTATCTTTAATCAACATAGGAAATATCTACCTCACAGAATATTCATAAGATAAGAAAGAATCATGAGATAAAGAATAATGGTAATATAACTAGAAGAAGACAATCCATATAATGTGATGGCATGAGATGTATGATTAGAAGTAATGCATGGAGAAGGAACATAATAATAAGGTGAGGAAGGAAGAAAGATGAAGAAGGGAGATGGGAAGTCAAGTTTCCTAAGGAGATGAATAATGTTGTGTTGAGTTCACCAATACTTGAGATATTGTTTCACTAGATATACATAGTGGAATCCAGAGTCCTCATCTACACCAATGTGGTCTACTCAATTGCTAAGAGAAAATAAACATGTTTTAATTATAACTACACCAAAAAAACCAAATATAACTAAAAAATGGTTTCTATGAACCACTAATCCTTTTATTACTTCTTCATGACCACATATTCCTATGAGACAAACATATAGTACCACATATTCTATAGTTATATATATGACACCTATACATGCCCCTTAAAAGTAACACTAGTTTATTGAATCATAATCTAGGTTAATAGCTTTATATGACCATTCCTTAGATGTTATCATAGGCTAGACATTTCCTTCCATATATTCCTATAAAAAAATCCAAAAAAATAATATATTACAATAATTTACAAAAGTATTCAAATAAACCAAAAACACAAAAAATATTTAACATAAACATGTTTACTAGCTCCTTGGAATCTATGTTGTTTCATTTATGTTACTAAATAACATGTCATTTATTTTATATACACACATATGTTTCATTCATACTTAAGTTTTATATGGCATACATTAGATCTATGATACATGTACATGCATATGTTGGACCTTTCCTCTTCCCACATGACACATTACATTGGGATCATCTTACTTCTATATGATCACGATTGATACAAGTTATATAGTTTTATAATCAATTTTACATTATCATGTTGAGATTATATACTAACACTTACACATGTCTATACTAATGCTTATATCATATACCATGTACTTTATATGCTATGTTACATGATATTTTTTGCTAACACATATATGCAGGGACTAGTATGATTGGCTTATGTTGGTTATTTATATTTTAATTCATTCACACTATCATTTCCTTGAGTTTAATAATTGATTTCTATTGTATTTATTGTGGAACATTTGAATATTTTAATTTATTGTGGTCCCCTATTCTAATGCATGTCATTTATTTGTGGGTGGTGTATCCATAGGAGTAAAAAATGTTAGTGTTTCCTTTATTAGTGAAAATATCAAAATCAAAGAAATGAAAAAAACTACCTTAATCGTAGGACCTCGTGAGTAATCAAGGACTAGAGAAAACCAAATATGAAGACAAAATCATTCAAATTATACCTTTCTTTGTGGATTATTCACCTTGTTGAATGTAATTAAAATGTATCTCCAACATATAAATATTTAGGCTCTAAAATGGCATGCATCAATGTTAGTCCCAATTCCATTTGGTATGAATCCATTTAATCCTATATATATGATCAAATAATTATGATTGACCTATTTTTCATAGCTAGGTGGCACATACTCAAGCACCTCATAGGTGATTACATCTCCTTGTGAGTAAACCATCTCAAAAGTGGGACCATTTTATCTATTTTATATTCTCTCAATTTTTTTTGAGTTAGTAATTCATTCCCTCATCATTTCAAGAGTTCAACATTCTCATAGACTTAATTCCAATCTTATTCATGATCATATTAATAAATTTTCATTCCCTATTCATAATTAGCATACTCTTCTCCCAATTTCTATGAAATTATAGTGGATTTATGTTCCATTGGATTATGTAGGTAGCACTCAATTTTATAATATCATCACAACCATCACTTATCCTACACTTTCCTAATTTTGTGAGCATGTATTTATCCCATACACTCACTATTTTTTCAAGTACTTCCCTTAATTTTTTCACCTTTTTATGACCTCATTCCTATTTTTCATCTATAATTAGAATTATTCATTTTTCATCACCTTTATTCTTTCCCAATCCCTATGAGAACTACATTTGGCTTGAAGTGCATGGGACTATGTAGGTAGTGACCACATTCATGGGGAATTTGGAGTCATCTCAGCCACCCCTTATTTATTCTTCTATTCCATTCTTAAGTCAAAATTATTATATCACACCATTTGTTTCAATAGTAATGCAATAATTTACTACTTTAATTTTATTTCCTTTTTATTATGTGGTTATGTGGTGCTTGTTTATTTGCTTACTCATGTGCTCTTTTATTACTCACTTACCTTAATTTAGTAAATTATGATTTTCAATTAAGTTTTGATTATTCATATAAGGATTTTAAGTTGTGAAAATTTATATTTGAATTTATATTGATTTAAGTGCCTTGATTTTCCATATCTTTCTTGAAATTTTATCCATTTGCATTTGCATTAAAATTTACACACTTTGGAAAACAAAATGTTGTCATGATTCATTTCTAGATTGATGATAAATACTACCATTTAAAATATTAAAAATCAAGTATCCAATGTATTATCACGTAATAATGTGAAAATAACTATTTATCTATCTAATCCAATCATAATATAATGACAAACACCATAAATAATTGCATCACATTACATCACTAAGCATAACATCTATCTCATCAACAATCACCATAAGAGCATCTCAAATAAAAATCATATCAAACATATATAATCTAAGTAAAGGAGATAAAATGCATATCAAACACAAATAATAAGGTACCTATTGGTGGTCTTACTCCCCATTCTATTTGAACTCTCACACTTGGTTTCGAATTGATCTCATATGTGGTCTGTAAGCCATTTTTCTAGGTCACTTTCATAAAAATCTCAAAGTTCAATTTATGGATGGCTAGGGTAAAAATTACTCAAATTTCCCCCTAAGGTGAATATATATCCTCTAATTTCAAAAAATTATACAACATGGTATGTTGTTAATTATTCTTCGGAGACTTATTTCTGGTCCTGATATCCATTTTACCTCCCATTTTCTCTTATTTTATTTTTTTTGCCTCTTGTGATTTTTACACACTATCATTTCATGGTTATATTCATCCAAAATATTTTATTACTCTCCCCTCAAGGGGAAATCCATGGCTTACCAAGGGCCATTTTGAGACATATTTAAACTCATTTGCTAACACATTTAATAAAATCATCAAATTTAGCATTCATTATTTTTTATCTAATCATTATAAGCATCTTATATAGTAATTTTAATATATTTCATTAGTATTTGAAAATATTTTACTTCATGTACATCTTTCAATTCCTCCTCAACTAGGGGAAAAATGTATACACTCTATTTTAATCATTTTGGTGTCAAAATTTCAAAAATGGAACAAGTTTCCACAAAATGTACATAAATTGGTATAATATCACTTATTCATCCTGATTTCCTCTATACATATAATTTATGAGTTTAATTTCACCTTGGGGCATCCCTAATTAGGGTATTTCATTGTACTAGATCATTAAATTGCCACTCTTATCATGTTTTTAGTTGTCACTGGTCATCTCCCTTTCTTTGATCAACTAATAATTTTCACATTATTCAATAAAATAAACCAAATACATGTTCATATAATATTTATGAAATTTTTCCTTTTGATTATTTTAATTAATCTTTCCTCTAGTTAGAAATTCCATGGAATTTGAACTTCTAATTTCATTTAATTTAGTTCCCCCTTTTCTACCTCACATGACACACTTTCCAAAGAAAAATCTCTAACCTTCATCTTGGATATAATATTTAGGAATTAATTCCACATTTTATGATATTATTGAGAAGTATTGTGCACCCTCCATCTTTTAAACAAGATATAGGGTTCTAATTTCATCCATTGAGATATTTTGGATGGGCATTCTTCAACTTCCATCTTGCATGCAAGATGGATTATTGGAGAGTTGTCATGTTTATGTTATGGTGTTGTCATATAGGTATCCTATTGAGTGTTTAAAGTGATTTTATAGCCTAAGTGATAATGACAAATCATGCAATGTGCTTTTTCTATGTGCTTTATGTATGGTTGGTTGATCTTCAATATTGACATGGCTAGAGAGGATCAAGGATGAGAGTGGTGATTTTAGAATGTGAAAGAGGTCCCTAAGATGTTATATATACTTAAAGAGGTTGTATATATAAGTTAAATTCATCTGGTAGTCCATAGTTTTCATCTAGATAGTTTGGGTCTAGTGGTAGAAAATCTAAGTAGGTAATTTAATGACATCACCATTACCATAGAAGGATGAGTCAAGGGGATTTGGTCATATGGTTGTGATCACATTAGTCCCTAGTTATTATGCATCGGATCTAAAGTCATGAATCAAAGTACAATCAAATATATGAGAGTGAATATTTGGCTTCTTAGTTAGAATTCATTATTTTCCCATAGCCAAATTTATAATGTGGCTAGAAAGTGCTAAGTAAACATGTTGATGAGGTCAACATTTGCATGCATAGAGATTTCAAGATAAAATGATCATATGGGTTTGTTCATTTTTGTTCCTAGTTTATTTATGCTAATTTTTACATCATGTAATATAGGACATCAAAAGATATGCATATGCAAAGTTAGGCTCCCAAACAGTTTGAATGTGTTTTCCCATAACCAATTTTGGATTGTGGTAGAAAGAGCCAAGTGAAAATTTTGATGGTGTTGTATCTTGCACATGTGAAGGTGTCAAGAGAAAATAATCAACTAGTTTTGTTTAATTTTGAGAATAAATGTTTTTGCTAAATTTTAGATCATGTGTTGAGGCATGACAAAAGTTATGGATGCCTAAAGTTAGCCTCTCAGGTAGGTTTTGACATAATAGGCTCTGTGAAAGAAGATTTTGAGAAGGAATTATAATGGATTTATATCTAACATGTAAAAGGGTTTTAGGATCAATTATCATAAGGTTGGATTCTCCTATGTGAGGAGATCATCTGGTCTAACTTTTGAGATCCTAGGTCAATGTGCAAAAGAAGTTATTAAAGATAAAAAATGACTACATAGGCATATTTAAAGGGTCCCCATAGTTATTTTAAAAGTGTTAAAGCTTGAGAAAGATCAATGGTCTATGTTACTCCAAGAATTTAGTTAGAAATGAGATGAGAATAGGTTCATGATGATTAATGATTGAGTAAAGGTATAGGATAATGATCCAATGGTAAGTAGGTGTTCATATATTTTTATCAAATAGTGAGCATTGATTGCTAAAGACATGACTGATATACAAAGATTAATGGAGTGTATTGTGTCAACATTTCAAGGTTACATGAGATGAGGTCAACATGATGGATTTTTTACATTTAAATCTAGTGGACTATGTGTTAAAGTTTGGAAAAGATAGATAGTGCATATTTGATCCGAGTAATGAGGAAATGAGATGATTGCAAAGTGGTTGAAGTTTAATTGTGACCATTGTGATTTAAATATTTGAATTTAACATAGGAAAAACTAGATCTCTATATTTTATCCATATCTTTTGATAGAAGTTAAATTTTTTAATTCTATAAAAATCAAAGTGGTAGAGGACTCCAAGGTGTATCTGGCTATATAGATTTGAAGATATAAAATTGAGTATAATCAAAGATATTGATCCCTAAAATTTTAATGTGTTCTTTCATGGTGACTATGTGCACCAAGTTAGTATTTGAGTTGTTTTAGCATACATAAAGGTGTAATAAGATGAATTTGATAATTTGATGATGTTCAATGGGAATAAAAAGTTGACCCATGTATTTTAAAGTGGTCTTATGCTTTTTTTTTCACTTAAGGGAGTGATAAATGGGTGAATATGTCCTCATGAGACCTATAAGATCTACAAGGGCATTATTAAAAAATGTAGCTACTTAAGGGTGACCCATAGATACTATGAACAACCTATAAATATTGTATTGAGTTATGTTTTCATGTGAAGTATGTCTTAAGGGCTAAGGAATGCCTAATGTCTAACCAAGGTAGTGATTATCAAGATTTCTCTATAAATAGTGGAACCAAAGATGATGGGTTATAGACTCTGTATGAGAGACTAAGGAACAATTAGGGAGAGGATTTCATGTGTGTTTTATGGATTGAAGGAAGGGTAGAGTACCCTAAGGATGAGATGAAGAGCATAATAGATTGAGGACTATCTGTATGACTTGTTGGTCATAATTTTGTTGGGAGATTACTGCACTTGCTATTTAAGTGTGAGTGAAGGTGAAGTGTGTTAATCAGAGGTCCATCATCAAGTGCTAAAGACATCAGTGCATAGGGGGTGTGTTTATAGGTTTTTTTGTACCATCTTAGCATCTAAGGTGGTTACATCCTCCTTATAAGGTGAAACTTGCTAAAAGGTCTGGTTATTGTTGTAACTCAGTTAGACAGCTCTAGTAGTACCTTATGGGATTGGAGTATTAGTAAATAGGGATTTAAGTTCCTTGATCATTTGTATATGGTCTACATTGGATCTTGATATTATAAAATAATAGTCTAATTATAGGTTCCAATGGGTTTTATTACTCAAGAGGGTTTCTGACATATTTGATGTGTTATGTGATTGATCTTGCATTTTCTCTCTTGCTTATTATTATGAATGATATGTATACTTTATGAATGCTTGTGGTAATTAATTAAGTATTTATAAATATCAGAATTGAAGTTGGATTATTTGGGCTCAATGATTCACCCTCCTCTCATTGATTGTACCTATAATAATTGTTATCAGAATAAGGTCTTTTGGTAAAAGCTTACCAACTTAAAGGTAATCCAAGCTATAATATGGGTAGTAATCAAGGAGGTTTCTATACTAATCAAGCACTGATGTTTAATGGATCCAATTATGCTTTCTTGAGTACAAGGATAAGGACATATATTATGTCCTTAGTTTTTGATGTATGGTAATTTGTTTTGGATGGTTATGTTGCTCCTATTACTCCATCTATTGCTACAAATAAGAAGTTGTTTGAGAACAATTCAAAGGTGATGAATGCTATAACTTTTGATCTTTTAGAGATTAAATACATTAAGGTAATCCATTTTATATCTACTAAATAATTATGGGATAAAATGAAGATCATTTTTGAAGGATATTCAAAGGTTAATCTTGATAATTTGTAGACTCATAGAAGGTAATTTGAAATCCTCAAGATGAAAGAAGAAGATTTTGTGTCATCCTTTCTATAGAGAATTGATGAGAATATGAACAACATCATAAGACTTGGAGAGAATCTTGAAGAGGTAACTATAGCCCAAAAGGTATTAAGGTCTCTATCTTTTAATTTTTCTCCAAAAATATCTACTATAGAAGACATTCATGATCTTACTTAGTTGATTATGGATCAATTGCATGTCACCCTTACTAAATATGAGATGATAATAAATGATGATATACCACCAAAGAATGAAGTTTCATTCAAGATAGAGATGAAGTCCAAGAGGAAGTTCTAAGGTAAAAAATCCAAAGAGGATGACATATCTAATATTTAGGATTATAAACTAATTTCTTTGATTACTAGGAAATTAAACACATGTTCAGGGAAGTTTAAGGGTAAACTATCCTTCAAATGTTTCTAATATGGAGAGATATGACATTTTTCTTAGAAGTGCCTTCATAATCATGAGAATATAGATGATGGAAAACATGGTGAAGGCTAAGATGTAGATAAAAATACATGTAAGAAGAAATTATTTAGAAATTTTAACAACAAGAAGAAGTTCTTAAATAATAAAAAGAGTCTTTATACCAAATAAGATTGTACCTCATCAAATGAGAGTGAATATAGTGATTCAAAATATGATCTTGAAGATGATAGTCCTACTAAAGATGAATCCATGTTTATGGCTAAGGAAGGACGTTGCTCACATCATAAGGAGTCTACATGGAGTGATTTAGATGGTGACGAAGATGAGGTGGATTGTGAGATTATTTTTATGAATGTTATTGAAGAAGTAAAGATTTATAAGATTAATAAGAATATGAAATCTAAGTTTAAGGAATATGAATAAAAATTCAATGTGTATGAGTAAATATTGAATGAATATGCTAAGGAACATGAATATGTGATCAAGAATCTCAGTTGTCAATTAGAAATTATGTCTAGAAGCCTAAAATATAAAGAAGATGAATGTTCAAGGTATGTTTTTAAAAATGAATATTTGAAATCTGAGCTAGAAAATATAGATATTAAGGTGAAGACATTTTTGAGATTTGAAAAGAGTTCATGTGATCTAGATAATATTTTGAGTGGTCAAAAGCATGCTAGTGATAAAATTGTTCTTGGATATGAAGAAGAACAAATGACTGTAACTCAAGACAATATGAAGACTAATGTGAACCAAAACAATCATACTTTAAAGATAAATCATTAGACAAGGAATGAATGTGTTGGTAGAGTAAATAAAAATTAGTTTAGATTAAAAAATGCCATGAGGTATGTAAGATTCAACGGTTACTATTATACATGTAATAAATTTAGTCATAGGGCTAGAGATTGTAAGAGACCTATTATAAATCAATTTCCATGGGACTATGATAGGGGTCATTAGTCAAAAGGTGTGAATAAGATCAAGTGATTTACTTTTATTGATGTGGGAAACTTTATAAAACATTGTCCACATAAGATTACACAAGGTGAGTCCTCTTTAAAAAGTGTAGGTTATTTTATTTATCATGACATAGGACACATTGTAAATTTTTGTCTAAATAAGGTAAGGGAAGGTACATTTCTTGTAAAAGGTATGGTGTGCTAAAATTGTGAATAGAGAGGTCACATTGATAATTTATGAAAGAAAATGTATACAATATAGAGTAAATTTAATCAAGCTCCTACAATTCAAGGAAGAAGGCAAGTTAACGCATGAAAACCTAAGGTGGCATGTGTGAGTCATGATGAGACTATAGGTCCATGTAATTTATTTACTATAGTGAATAATGCCTTAGAATTTGAAGAGTAAAAAGAGGTCTCATTGTCTTCTCATGTTGAGAATGAAGAGGTCAAGCTCAAAGAGAAGACCAAGGTGCTGGTGGAAGCTAGTCCTGAGATATGTATGAATCCAAGTGAACATTTTGTTGTTGTTAAACAAGTGCCTAGTGATGAATATTCAAGATGCAAGGAATATTCTTTAGATGAAAAGGTATATAATGAATCTATGTTGTCTCATTTTATTATCAATCTAATTATAGAAGATAAGGAGAATGTTGTAGTGGTCAAGGAATTTGTTTCTCCTAAACTAAATAAAAAGAAGAAGAAATACAAATATCAGATGAGCAAGGAGGAAATAGAATACGAGGATTTTTTTTTTTTATATAATTGAGGTATAAAAGGTTTTTATATATATGTTTATTAAGAGACTCCTTTCAGTGGAGAAGAAAGTTTGTGTGCTCAAGATGATAATGATAATCATAGAAGGTCTTTGGTTAAAGAGGAGCAATAGGTTCATGAGCCTATTTCAAAGGTTTGTGAAGGAGTTGTAGTATAAAGTAAGATTGGGTGGTTCCATGTGGCTTAATGATATTGATGTAAATGTCAATAAGTTTATGGTGCTTAGAGAGTTATATGCATTTATTTTCAGTGTGTTCTAGGTTTTTTTATGTCTAAAGGTATGAATGTGTCAATTAAGGTTTTTTGAGTACTCTTGGTTTTCTTTATTTTTGGTTTAAAGGCAAGTAGGCCTAAAATGGGATATAGGATGTATGGGTTACTGAAGGTATGGAAGCTCAAATTTTGGTCTAGAATAATGTTATTAGTGTTTTCAAGTGTGTAAGAAGTTTTAGAGATGTGCGTTGACCATAAGGAGGTTTGTTAACCCTATTTTTTTTAGTTTTTAGGGTTTTTGGATTTGATATAAAAGTGGTTTGACTTGTGAATTGAGGCATAAGTATTATTAATATTCTTAATTGTCAAAATAGGTGGTCAAATCAAGATTCATATAGTTTTTAAGGTTTATGGTTCTTAAATTATTCAATTTTTTGTCAAGTTGGAGGCTTAATTGAATAGTTGGTTTATGAAGGAAGTATGTAACAAAGGATGATATGTTTATTTAAATTTGGTGTGATAAAAGGGGGAAAATTATAGTTATCTAAATATGGATTTTTAGGTTTTGAATATGCATCTACTAAAAATTGTGGGCTTTACAACTTTTAGGTAAGGCTACAAGGAGACTAGATATGCCTAGTTTGAAGAAAAGTGTTTTTTCCTCAGTTTATCCAAAAGAGAAATGTATATGTGTTTCAAGGTTATTTCTCAAGTTTATTAAGAATATATATCCTATTTGGTGGGTGTGATGCAGTTATGATTAGTGGTCCTTATAGTATCTTGAGAGAGGAGACTAGTTAGCATGTGTGATGGTTCTTCATGGTGTGTGGAGATATGATTATGTACAAGATGTGGACTAAATAAAAAATCTTAGGGGGAGTCCCTCTTAGATGTTTCTTGATATGTTCCATCAGATTTATATGATTTTGTGTGTTATGTCTTCATTGGCTGTAGTGCTTGATTGAAGAAAGTGTTGGCATGGAGTAAGGGGAATTTATCAAGACAAATACAAGAAGGTTCAAGGTAAGGGGGAGTTTGTATCATCTATATAATATGGTCCTTGCCTATTTTATAGTCTTTTTTATTCCTTAAGATTATTTTTTTCCCACTTTTTCATTGTATTAAAGGGGTAGAAAATTTTAGTTGGGAAGAAAATTCCTATTGTGGGAGTGTTTTAAGAGAGAGAAGGTGAGTTATATATTACTTTATATGATGGTTACTAACATCAATAAAAAAGGGGATATTTTTGGATATTTATCAAGTTGATTTCATGGTGTTTTCATGTAGGTGTCCTTTTAAGTGTATGAAGTGCTTTGATAGCCTAAGTGGTAATGACAAAGTGTGCAATGTGTTTTTTTTAGTGTGGTTTATGTATGGTTGGTTGATCTTCAGTATTGACATGGTTAGAGAAGATCATGGATGAGTATAGTGATTCAAGAATGTGAAAGAGGTCCCTAATATGTTATCTATGATTGGATATATTTTATTTATAATTGGATTTCATTTTTTAGTCCATAGTTTTCATCTAGGCAATTTGGGTCTAGTGGAAGAAAATCTAAGTAGTTTGATAACATCACCATTACCACATGGAAATGAGTCAAGGGAAATTGGTCATATGGTTGTGATAAAATTAGTCCCTAGTTATTATAAAATAGATATTAAGTCATGAATAAAATCACAATCAAAGATATTAGGGTGAAAAGTTGGTTTCTCAGTCATAATTCATTATTTTCCCATACTTAGCCAAATTTGCAATGTGATCAGAAAGAGCTAAGTAAGCATTTTGATGAGGTCAAAATTCACACATGTGGAGATGTCAAGACAAAATTATCATATGGGTTTTTTCATTTTTTCTCCTATTTTATTTGTGCTAATTTTCATATCATGTGATATACTATGTCAAAATATATGAATATGCAAAGTTGGGCTCTCAAGTAGTTTGGTTGTGTTTTCCCATGCATAGCCAATTTTTTAACATGGTAGAAAGAGCTGAGTGATCCTTTTGATGGTGTTATATATTGAAAATGTGAATATGTCAAGAGAAAATAATCACATAATTTTATTTAATTTTGAGCATAAATTATTTTCACTAAATTTGAGATCATGCATTGAAGTGAAACAAAAGTTATGGATGCTCAAAGTTGGCCTATCGAGTAGGTTTTGACATAGTTGGCTCTATGATAGAAGATTTTGAGAAGGCAATTAAATGGAATTATATATCACACACATAATGGTTATAGGATAAATGTGCCACATGGTTGTATTCACTTATGTGAGGAGATCATTTGGTCCAAATTTGAGATCTTGCATCAAAGCACAAAAGAAGATATTAAGGATAAAAATTTGATACTCAAGCATATTGAAAGGGTCTCCATAGTCATTTTTAAAAGTGTTAAATCTCAATGAAAAATCAATAGTACATGTTGATCCAATAATTTAGGAAGTAATGAGATGAGTATATGTACATGATTTTTAATGAATGAACAAAGGTACATCATAATGATAAAATGGTGAGTAGGTGTTCATACAATTTGATCAAATAGTGAGAATTGATCGCTAAATACCTGACTGATCCATAGAGATCAACAAAATGTTTTGAGTCAACATTTCAATGTTTCATGAGATGAAGTCAACATGAAAAAAATTTAATCTCTAGATTTGGTGGACTATGAATTAAATCTTAGACAAAATATATGATGTGTATTTGATTTTAGAAATGAGGACACAAGATGATTTCAAAGTGGTTGAAGTTTAACTATCACCATTGTCATTCAAATATTTTAATTTAACGTAGGAAAAACTAGAGTTATATATTCTATCCATATTTTTTGATAGAAGTTGAACTTTTGGTGCTATAAAAATAGAATTGGTAGAGAACTCCAAGGTGCTCTAGTTATATGGATTTAAAGATATAAAAGTGAATATAGTCAAAGATATTGAGCCTAGAATTTCACTATGTGTTCGTTCATGGTGATTGTGTGCACCAGGTCAGTGTTTGAGTTCTTTGAGCATACACAAAAGTGAGATAAGTTGACTATGATCATTTGAGTATGTTGAATGGGATATAAGGATTGGAATCATGTATTTTAAAGTGGTCTTATATTCTTGTTTTATTGAGGGAGTGTTAAATGGGTGAATACGTCTCTATGAGACCTATAAGAGCTACAATGGCCTTATTAAAAGGTGTATCTGATTAAGGGTGACCCATAGATAGTATGTCCAACCTATTAATATTGTATTGAGTCTTTTATTCATTTGAAATATGACTTAATGTCTAAGGCATGGCTAATGGCTGACTAAGGTAGTGGTTATCAAGATTCCTCTATGAATAGTGGAACTAAAGATGATGAGTTCTAGACTTTGTATGTGAGACTAAGGAGCAATTGGAGAGAGGATTGCATGAGTTTTTTCTGGATCAAATTATGGGTATAGTTCCTTAATGATGATTTTAATATAAGAATAGATTGAGGACTATTTGTATGACCATTTGGTCATAATTTTTTTTGGAGAATAGTGCACTTATAGTTTGAGTGTGAGTGAAGCAGAAGTGTGTTAATTAGAGGTCCATCATTGGGTGTTGAATACATTAGTGTATAGGTGGATTAATTCATATGATTTATCATATAAAATCAACATCTAAGGTGGTTTCATCCTCCTTGTAAGGTGAAACTTTCTAAAAGGTTTGGTTATTGTTACAACTCAGCTAGACAGGTGTGGTAGCACTTTGTGGGATTGGAGTCTCACTAAATAGAGATTATAGTTCCCTAATAATTTGTAGATGGTAAAAATTGGATATTTTTCTAATAAGATAGTAGTCCAATTATAGGTTCTAGTGGGTTTTACTCCCCAAGAGGGTTTCCCACATATGTCATGTGTTATGTGATTGATCTTGCATTGTCTCTCTTACTTATTGTTATGAATGATATGTACATTTCATGGATGCTTGTGGTAATTGGTTAAGTATTTGTAAAGATCATAATTGAAGTTAGATTGTTTAGGATCTTTTATTTATCTCCCCTCTTAGTGATGTATCTCTAACATGGATGTTTTGTATTAATCCCCCTTGGGATATTTTAGGGACCATCCTCCACTCTTTATCTTGGAAACTATGAAATACGCATATTGGTGATCCATGTCATGATAAAATTAGAGCCATATTGTACATCAATTCAAATTATTATTATTCTAATCTTTAAATTTATCAAAGGTATATGCTTCAATATTTAAAGATAACATTGACAAATACCTTTTCATACTACATTCTAAGCCACATTACACATACATTCAATAAGGTGAAGAGTTCACAAAGGAAGCTATCAGTTGCATGTTTTTATCTTCATATTTGGTTTTATCTCATCCTTTATTTGGCTCATGAGGTCATAAGATTAAGGTATTTTTTCATTGCTTTGATATTGATATTTTCACTAATAAAGGAAACACTAACCTTTTTTACTCCTATGGATAAAGGTGGGAATTTGAAAATGTCCTCCTTAGACCCATTTTATGTGACATCAGTGCTATTTTTTATTTAATTTATTAATTATTTAGATTGTAATGTTACTTTCTAGAACTTTACATGATCCGTATATTACATATTAGGGATTTTTTGTGATCAAATGCTCTGATATTTATTGATATATCTACTTAAACATGTTACTCATATATAATATATGATTCATACATATATATTATAGTTATCTTATTATTTTAGGGTAAGGTGACTACCACATTCCACTCCCTTCACCTCAAAAGGGGGAATATTATTAGGGTCATGTCATAGAGAAATGACTCCACACATACATAGTTCGCATAATTTGATACCGTTTACATGATTTAGATGTACACTAGGTTCATAATCATATATATTTAGAGTTATTATTTTACATATTTGAGATATAATTTTTCAGATTTGAAATAAATGTTATACAAAATATAGATCATAAGTTAAATTTTTACAAATAATTCAACTTGAGACACATTAAAGGTGTATATGCCATGCAACTGCACCAAAATTTTTAAATACATAATCAAAATATTTTACTAAGAAGATTTATTTTGAGACTTTCCTATCTATATCAATTATCTCCTTTAAGTAGTGAAGTTGAGAGTATACACCATCAAAATCCTTAACACTACTTCACTTTTATAGGTTTAGTTGGTTATACCACTTATATTGGATTTATTATACATTCACTTGAGTTGTTTGATTCAGATTTAGTGATGTTAATGGTTGTGTCACAAATCACCCTTGCACCAAATTATGGGCATAATTACCCTCCAAATATATTATTGAAATATATAAGGTTTAGTTTTAAACCTTTATTAGCTCTAATGCTTCATAAGGAAGCATATTTAAAAAATTAAAGTACCAATGGGAAACATGGTTGCATTGACACATAGGTGTAGTCCTTCCTTGCTCTCTTTACTTTTTGTGTATTTCAATTATTCAATTTTATATTATATTCACTAATTTATATTGTAACATGGTCTTGGTTATAGGTCAATACACCAATATAAAATTCATCATGAAAAATTAAAGTACCAATGGGCAACATGGTTGCATTGATACATAGGTGTAGTCCTTCCTTGCTCTCTTTACTTTTGATGTATTTCAATTATTTAATTTTATACTATATGCACTAATTTATATTGTAACATGCTCTTGGTTATAGATAAATACACCAATATAAAATTCATCATGGCTCAAGAAAAGGAATGGTGTGTTGTATAAATCTAAGTATGCATTTATTTAATTTAACCCAATAGTTGTGTCCTATTTATATATATTATATTACTATTGTACACTTGAAAAATACTAAATAGGGATCTACCCTTCAGTTCTAGACATTCTTGTGGTCAAAAGGCTTGCATTCACCATCTAATTATGCATAACTATTTATAGTGTGGATTTACCCTATCATTATGATGACCCAGATTATATACACATAATATTTTAAAACTTTATCAATTATTAATGCTTTCCCTCTTAGAAGAACCTGCTAAGTCTTAGTTTCTCTGAGTGTATGCCTTAATGGGTACATCAATAAATAGGTGGGAAAAAATTTGGTGCTTTGTAGGATTTTTATCCCTTTAATACCACTTGTTATCAATCCAAACTTCTCCTTAAAACATTTTCTTAAGTTTTCCTCCTATATTTCACCCTCCTCTAATAATTTTTCACCTTCATTAACCTTTCCCTAGCTTAAAATCCTTTTTTATAGTTTACAGTACAATGTCAACCCCATATACCCTATACTCTAATTTACCAAACTCCTTTAGGGTTTAGGTCAGCTCCTAGCCAACCTAGACTTGGACCTAATTTGATTTTGTCAATAATTATACATATTTGATTGGGTAGAACCTATTGGCTAAACTTTTTAAAAGGACTAGGGTTAGATTCATCTATATAAACACATTAATTTCACCATTCTTAGAGATACAAAAAGAGATAATTATTCATTTTTGAATCTTTACAATCTACTCTTCTACCATTCCATTTGAGGAGTTATGGCTTAGGGTCTCTACTTAGAGAAGAATATTGTATTATGGAAAAGTCTTGGATGATTTTGCATTTCTTAGTGATCCTTAAAAACCAAAATAACCTCTTCTGAAACACCTTTGGCTAGGGGAGATATTGAACATGAATGGGTTCATCTTCAAGGTAAGTATCTATAAATTTTCTCCTCCCTTTTAGTAGATATAGGTATCAGAAGTAATGGATTTTAAATATATTTCTCTCTTCATGCATTAGGATTTTACCTATACTTAGCTTAAATAGGATTATCTTATGCATGTTTACTTTTATTTTTAATAAACCCCATTTTTTCCACAAGATTTGGTGTGCAGTATATTTGAATCTACTTTGCTTACCATTTACTTTTGTGAATATGAAAACATAGGACTTAGTTAGGGTTATTGCATAGTTTTCCTTAACTAGAGGTTTTGAAACCATCCCTAGTGATATTATTGTGGTAAGATATCCCTTTGATAGGTCTAGTAGATCCACATTTTTTATTACCCTACAAATATAATGTATCAACAATTATAAGTGTAAGTAATATTTATCTTTTCTGGGCTAATATTAATTTATAGATTAGTTGCATTTAATTTTGCATACATTTTGGTAAATGCAATGTGAATCTAACCCTTGAAGTTTTTCTTTCACACCACCATTTTTCATCATCACTTTTTATTTGTATTACTATATCAAACCATTAGGTATTTTTGTAACTTTATGTGCATATGTTTAACACATAATCACTTCAAAATGACTCTATTTTATCTATGTAGGCCTTTGACAATTATAAGTTACTTGATCGATCAGTTCAATATGATACTCTTATTTAATTATAAATTAGAATACATATTTGAATAGGTGAACTCTATATATTATTTTCTTTTGTCAGCATATAGGTCAACAAACACTATCAAACAAGTCGACTCTATTTATTATCTCTTATTCAACACATAGGGTTTTACAAACTTGGTTGAACTAGTCGACCTAGTTAGTATAATTTGAAAGAAACAATTAAGAACCATAGCATAAAAATTGAAATATAAATCATCTTCAGTCCTACCAAGGTTCATCTATTTTCTCTCTATGTCATTTCAATTCTTCATATAGTATTATTTTTCATAAGTTTGTAGTCTATAAAACTATAACCCTAAAACTAACTAGGTTGACTTGGTCGATGTAGTTATATAGTTTTTATTCTATATAAGAGACATAGTTGACTTATTAGACTTTGTTATTAAATATATTTATTATATAGAAAAAAAAAACCCCAGTTAAGTCTATTCTATATTGTTTTCATATAGTGTCACTTGAACTGACTCTATACTATTCTCAATCAAGGAATTGACATCTATTTGCTAGTAATTAATTGAAATTTTATTTTCAATTGTTTACATTATTAAAGTAATTCACATAGTATAAATAGTTGGTTTTTAAAATTACCATTTTAGTTACACTATATTACTTTTTTACACACACTAATAAACCAATTTACATTAAAAAAATTAAACATTTATTTTCCCAAGGGCTACTTAATTGGATTTCATCACCAAAGGGGAAGATAACTTGGTTTTATAACCAAGTATAAATACATGATTAATGGTATATATTGAAAATGACCCAACACCCTTATCATTATAAGATTGTGAAGTGAGGGTGTAGGCCCCAATATTAAGATGGTACCATTGACAATATAAATCCCTTTTAGCCCAAACATCCTAAGACCAATATTAGATTACCTTCTAGTTCCCTATTTTCAAATAACATTCTTATCACATTAACATACAAATTTTTTATAGTCTAATAACACTTTAGGTAAAAAAATATTTAGCATTTATTTTTCTTGATCTTTGATAATTGAGTGTTATATTTCAAAACCTACATTGGCTAATGTTGGTGCAAGGTTTGTGTTGTGTTATCCAATTGGATTATTTACATTGATCCAATTATTTATGTGTTTTATTTCATTCTTGCTTAAAATTATCTTACAAAATTTTCCCCTATTATATAACACTATTGTCTTTCTCGATACAGTCTCTTATAGACTATTTTTCACCTTCTTATCTATAATACATAGTCAACTGACACTGACTAAGAATTCTTCTCTCTATTATGTTCCCTATCCATAAATACATAGTAAACCCATATGATTATGTATTTTTTTCAACTTACATCTTAACAATACCATGTTGGCCTAGTTGATTTTGTACCTGTTGGTTGAATCTATTCCTTATTAACCAACTTAGTTTGTTGTCTAGCTAACTTTATCCATGATTCTTATTATTCTACCCTAATCTCTATCTCTTTCATCAAGCATCATGAAATCCCCTATCAAAAACATTTAAAATAACCTAAATCCATATAGACACTATATGGAGTGTTCTTTTCTTCCCTTCTCCACCTCCCAAGATAATCCTCACTCTTGGAGTACTTCTTACCCCCCCATATTTATATTGCAACATGGTTCAAATCAGATAACAATATGAGATTGGTGGATCAGATCCTTTTCATACATACCATGATAATTCACATCTTCAAGGAGCTCATCATAATGTTGGTTAAATTGACACAAGTCTATCCATTAACCCCACATATAATCTACCTCCTAACAACCCTCCCCCTAATACCAATTCGGTGAGTACTCATAAAAAAACCAACACACCAATTAATAACACTCAAATTCTTTCATAAATAATAAAATAAGTGAACATAATGAAAACATATAACACCTACTAAATGATTTAACTACAACATAGTTTGATCAATATGGCTAATCAACCTATTGTTCTTCTCCCTCAAAATAATAAAAATTGTATTTATCCTCCTCTTAGAGATTCCATGAGAAATGTCATCCCCAACATATCATGAACAATAAGATGCTCTAAAATAATAAAAATGAGCCTTTAACTCGTTTGATTATTTCTATTGATATTGGTAACATATGTCCAACTACTAATTATGATGGGACTAAATACCCTCCATCTTTTCTTAAGGAATTAACTAATATTTATAATGAATGGATCCAAACTAATAATTTTTCCACAACTAAAATCTTGGTTAAAATATTCACTAGTGATGTATTAGAATGGTACAACCAAATTTCACAACATTCCATATGGAGACTAGAGGATTTATTCAATCCTTTAGTTTAATAATTTCAACATAATGGTCTTCTTAAAAATTACCTTAGCCATTTTATCAATGATAAAAATCTCCCACTAAATCAACTCAAGATTTTATTAAGTGATGGAAATATTTGGACCATAAATAAAATCATAACATGATTGATGATCATTTGCTTAAAATATTTATAACCATCTTAACCCATTTACTTCAATATAAGGTTTGAGATTTTTCTCCTCAAACACTCAATGAAGTTCTTAACCAAGACAGGCATCAATATTTATTCATGAAATAGTTTAAACTTAATACCAAAATAATTAAAGGATATTTTAAACATTCAAATAATGTAATAAGTAGAAATCCTCCTCAACCTAGATCAAGAGTTGTTAAATCTGACACTCCCCTATCTTCTCACACACCATTAATTGTACACCAAATGAAATAATTCTTAACATCCTATAAACTATTTAATTATCCTAATAATCTTCCTAAATGGTATGAACCTAATCAATTTTATTGGTTCCATGATGACACCAATCACTCACATGAAACATGTAGAGGGATTACAAAATTTATTATTTCTTATATGCTTTGAGATTTATTTAATCATGAAGCCATGATTCGACTTTATCATCAACATTATAATAATGCTTCTAAAAAATGATAAGATCTTAAAGCTTATTATTCTAACAAATAGAAATTAATTTCCACATATAATGCTCAACAATCCAATAAAGATGTTTTTTTCATTGACAATGACTATGACCAATATTACAAAAATTCCCAATATGTCAATGTGGCTAATGTAAATTATCACCATAAGCCATCTCAAAAATATTTTATCACCAAACCTAATAAACCATATTTGGAATAGAAACTCCTAAAAGATAATACAACAACTCACCTAACTTAGGAAACTAATGAGAAACTATCTCCTCCTTCCAAAACTACAACCACTTATCTTCCTCCAAAATCTCATTTAACTTATAAGCCTCATATTGGTTATTCTTCTAAAACCCATTGGAAATTCTTATATTAAATCAACTACATGAATTATATGATTCCTATCATGGAGTTATTTCTCACCTCTCCTTATAATCTTAATTTCCTCATGCAACAACTTCAATAAATTGAATAACCATTTTCCTTAGAAGAGGAACCATATCTTCATGAGCCCCAACCAACCAAAGTGCATACCATTGAATCCATTTGTAATTATTTTAAACCCTCCATAGAGTTCCTAAAATAATAATGATTAATGATGATATTTTATTTTAAGTTGATGATCCACCCATACTCATTAAAATAACCATTAATACCACCCTCATTCATAAAGTACTAGTAGACAAAGGATCCATAATTAATGTGATGTTTTTTGGTCTCATCCAAAAACATGGATTTAATAAAGGTATTCTCAAGAAAACCCACCTAACATGCCATGGATTTGACAAAACTAATAAAAATACACTTGGTTGTATTTGTCTCCCTATTATAATTTGACCTAGGATCATCTAAACTAAGCTTATGGTTCATGATTTATCATTATCCTACAACATAGTCCTGAGATTCCCATGGAATCATAGAATGAGGTTTATATCCTCTTATGGTATCCAATGTATCAATTTATTTCATAATGGAAAAATATATAAAGATGAGGCTGATTTGAACCCTTGGATTATTCAATTTCTAAATCTTGAATCTCAATATCACATTCCTACCATTCTAACAATCAATAGTGCTCCCTTATCTAAATTTATCAATATGAATCCATATTTATATGTCACTCTTGTTGATTTTTATGATTATGAACCTAATGATCTACAAAATACATGTATTACTACTAAGATATTTCCTTACATCTCAGAGTGGATTCCTCCTTATATTTTTCCTTACAATTGAACCATTCCTCTCATAGATGAGATCAATAATTTACCCCTCTATGAAATGCTTAGGTATAATATTACATAAAATATGATTTAATGTGAAATAATTATGGAATGGCCAAATTATTACATGATCATTTAATTATGTCTCCACATAAATTTAGTGATTTAGAGATGAAGGGGATATGCCTTCCAAAGTTCCTCTTGAATCTTAGGCATGTAAAGTTTCTCCAACCTATGATTATAATTACATTATGGCCCTAGATCAATCAAGAGACTTGGATGTTCAACATTATCATAAAACTCTAGCTCAAATATATTCTTTAAATCATGATGTTCATATCATTTCAACTGATTTTGAATTAACACCTAAAGGACATGTACCTCTTTATAATTATTCGCTTATTTATACTCTTTGGGTGGTTAAACCAATCATTCCATCTAATTCTATCCTTGTTAATGATGTTAAAAGAAACCCAATCAAAGTCAATTAACTTTACTACCCTATTTCACCTACTTCTGAGATTACATTAGATGCCAAGGCCATAAATGTACATTAAATACATTATAAATATGATCTCTATAGTAACAAAATTATTGATCTCAAAGTATATGTTGAGTATTATTTTCCTCTTCCCACTTTTCCTAGTGATGAATCCATTCCTTAATAAACTCATGCTCGAAAAACTCAACTTCTTTGACAACATCATAAACTTGGGAATTTTAGGAAAAAATCCCATCATTTGTGAAACTTCATTGCTAGCATTGATCCTAAAACAAATCCCATTTCCATGACAAAAATGATATGTTTATCGAGAAAATTACCAAAATTGAATAAGATACTCCATCATTTCCTCAACCTATCCTAGTCTCTTATTAAATTACACTAATTGTACATGACAACTTTAGTTTATTCTTTGATAAATATTACTATAAATTTATTTGGTCTTATGAGGACATGCCTAGTATTAATTTTAGCATCATGGTGCATAATATCATCACCTATCCTAATTCCAAACTTGTGCAACAAAAATAACATAAATTTCCACCTAATTTTTTCAATTAATGACATAAAGAAATCATTAAACTTATCGATGCTAAATTTATCAATCTTGTGAATTTTTCGTAATGGGTTTCAAAAATTGTCCCTATTAAAAATAAATTCATCATGGTCATTCACATTTACATTAATTTCCATAACCTTAATCTTTCTTATCCAAATAACAACTTCCCTTTACCTTCCATAGATGTCATCATCGATTTCACTAATGGATATGAAATGTTGTCCCTTATGGATGGTTTTTTGATTTATAATCAAATTCACATTACCCCTAAAGATCAACATAAGACAAATTTCACCATAAGATGGGGCACCTATTGTTTTGTTAAAATTCCCTTTGACCTCAAAAATGTTTGATCTACCTCTCAATGGGCTATAACCCACATTTGACATGACCCTATTCATAACATTTTGGAAACCTATGTGGATGACCTCATTGCCAAGTATAAAATTTTCAAAACTCATATTTAGAATCTTGTCATTTTTTATTACCTCATCAAATATAAAGTTAGACTATGTCCCTACAAATGTGTCTTTGGCATCACATCTAGAATTTTTTTAGGATTATTAGTATTTATTCATGGCATTGATGTAAATCTCACTAAGATAAATGATATCTCCAACATGCCTATACCTCATTCCATTCCCTATATTCTCACTTAATTTGGAAAACATGGAATAATTAGATGCTTTGTCCTTGAAATGGATTATGACATCTAATCTATTAATTCTCTTTGAAAGAAAGGTAATGCTCTCGAATGGATAGATCCTTGTCAAAAAGAATTTGACAATATGAAAGAATATTTTCTTCACCCACCCACTCTTCATCCACCTTATAATGATCATCCTTTAATATTATATACTTATTCCATAATCGTATTAGTTATGGTAATGCTTGCCCAATAAGATGATACCAGAAGAGAATATGCCATTTATTATATGATTCAAGGTTTTCTTGACTATGAAAAATATTATACAAATATAGAACATGATTTCATTGCCATATATTTTGCATATGAAAAGCTCTGGCATTATATGATTTATCAAAACACTTATGTTATTGTCCATTTTGATCCACTTCATCACTTCTTCAAAGCTTTTCTTCCTAAAGATAGAATTGGCAAGTGAATTGTCCTTATGGTATTTTATCTTCACATTATTATGCAAAAAACTATTAAAGGATAAATCATTTTTGACCAACATATAGTTGCTCTTATAACTTCTATCGACCACCTTTAAGATAGTCTTCTTGATGATAATATTCTCTATATTAAAGGTCTTAATCAAGCCGTATCTATTAAATATTAATTCCATAATTTCACTACTAAACTTTAAGAAAGTAATTTTTAAGAGTCCTCTATCCTAAATTATACTACTAAGTCAAAATTAGTCATTCAAAAACATCCTAAAATTAAAGTTGATTTACACAAAGATACTTGGACCATTCATTTTGATGGCACGAAGTGCCTTTAAGGAGTTGGGGTAGGTTGTATCCTCACTATTCCTCTTGGTAAAATTATCTCATTGGATTTTTTTAAAATTTTATGTCACTAATAACATGGTGGAATACAAATCATTAATCCTAGTCATGAGAGCAACACTTGATTTAGACATTACATATCTCCATGTTTTGGGTGACTCTCAACTCATTTACCAACATGTTAATGGTGATTATAAATGCAAAATCAAAAATATAATTGATTATAATCAAATATACACTACATTTGATAAATAATTTAATTTTTTTTACTATTAAGTGTATCTTCTAAGATCAAAATTCTATTTTTGATTTGCTTGCTTCTTTAGCATCTCTTTTTTATCCACACAAATTTCTTTCTGATCCTACCTTTATTATCCATATTAAATTACCAATCTTCTAATAAACCATAAGTTTGATTTATCTTCAACATTGAGGATGTCACCATTCAACATATCCCATGGTGTAAATACATCATTAAATTCCTTGAACACCAAACTTATCCTCCAAACATTGATTCACATGAAAAGACTCACATTCCTAGATAAACTTTTAAATATGCATTTAGATATAAATTTTTTTTTTATCACAATGTTGAAGGTACCCTCCTCCATTGTGTTATTAAATAAGAGGTCCCTTCTCTCCTTGAATATGCACATGGGGGAATTTATGGTGGCCATCTTAATGGACATACTATAACATGCAAATGCTTATGTATGGGTTACTTTTAGCCCACTCTTGAAAAATATGCCATCAATTTCAATAAAAATTGTAATCCCTATCAAATTCATGATAATCCTATTCATTTTCTTCCATCCAAAATATAAACTATAGTCTCCCTAGGAATTTTCAATGTGCGAATTAGATTTCATAGGAAAACTACCTTGATACCATGTTGGGCAAATCTTCATCATCAAAGCTACCAATTATTTTACCAAATGGGTTAAGGTCATGCCCCTAATCAATGTAATCATCATGACCATTTCTAAATTCATATTCAAACAAATAATTTTTCTCTTTGCCATTCTTCATACTATCATTTCTAATAATGATGACAATTTCAAAAATAAAAACATCAAATAACTTTGTGTTAAATTCAAAATAAATAAAATAAAATCCACACCCTATCATATCAAATTAAATTGAGATGCCAATGCTACCAAAATAAAATCCATGAAACCCACATAAATTGGCATCTTTATCTATATCCCACTCTTTGGGCCTATGTCACTAGCATACACACTACCACTGGGGAATTGTCATTTTTTCTAGTATATGGTTTTAAACCAATCCTCCTAATAGAATTTTATCTTCCCTCCCTATGTATCTCTCTTCATGGTATCATACCTGATGAGGAATTACATGAATCCCACCTTCATGCTCTTTATCTTCTTGATAAATACTATCTTTTGTCCCTAAAACACAATTACCAATACAAGGCCAACATTACCATACAACATAATAAAAGAGTAAATGTTTACACTTTTAATGTTGATGATCTTGTCCTTAAGCTAGACTATACTCATGACAAAGAAGTTAAATATGCTCAAAAATGGTGGGTCTCTTATTTAGTTAGATACATCTTTTGTCCAAGAACTTATTACCTTCAATCCAATTAAGACCATATTTTGAAAGAGCCCACCAATGAATAATTTTTAAAGAAGTATTTTGGCTAGATATTTACCTTCTTATAATGCTTTCTATATGCTATCTTTGTAACACTTTTTCTAAAATATCTATATGGGTCTCACTCGGTACAATAATTTATCTTTCCATAAACCTTAGTTCCCTCTTTTTGGTCCTTTAGTTTCCTTTTATCATGAGTTGTATTATAAAACCATGGATAGGGCCTAGTCTTACTCATTATTTCCTTTTGTTTTCACTTATTTCTTTCCAATTTTTTTTTCACCCCTAGGTTTATTTTTTTGTGAGTTTTAGTGTAAGACCATGGATAGGACCTGACCTTCCTCACATATATCATCTATCTCTTTTTTATTTTATTTTTCACATACTTTTTTCACCCTCTTGTGTTCCACTTTTATGATTTTTAGTATAACACCATGGATAAGACTAGGCATTCCTCATAAAATCACCATTTTTATTTAGTATAGTGTTCCTTTTCTAGAATGTTTTACAGTGGTTACAATTTTTTGATCCCTTCTTCTCAACTTTATATTTTGCTTCTTTTTTAGATAAAAATTTTCACAATAATACAGTGTTAGAAATTTTTCCTACACTTCCCTCATTCTTATGATAAGGAATAAAACTTCAATGTCATTGTATCCCATTTTCCCCTTTGTCACATTTTTTGTGATTTGAAGTAATTTAAATCATTTAATGTTTTCACTCCTCTTGATTTATTTTCCTTTCATTCCATATTGGATAAACCAAGGTCAATGTCAAGATAGTACTTTTATTTCACCTAAATTAGGGAGACTTTCAAATACCATACTCTCTAAGTTCTCTTTCTTAGAAACCATGTCCAAAGTCTTCAAATTATAGTCATCTTTAACACCCATTTTTGGTTCTCCAAATCCATATGGAGGAGTAGAAAAAGTCATAAAAAAAGTTAAAATCCAAATCATTTGAAATAAAAGGAAATAATAAAAAAGTCAACCTATTATTCAAAAGTTAAAATCACACCAAAATATATGATTACAATCACATCTCCTATCTCTAATTGAAGATCAAACTCCACATTTGAATTCATGATAGAGTTGAGGTCCATTGAGGTATGGTAGGCCACTAGATTGGAATGAGAGAATTCAAAAAACTCTATGGTGATACCTACTTTCTCTTTCAAGTATCTAATCTTCACAGTAGACTGATGGCACTATAATGGGTCCTGAGGAATGGGGAACACATTGTGGGAAGGTAGGTCTATTTTACTTTTCATGCATATAGCATTCATAGAATACTTTCCATACTTCATTTGTTAACCAAATATTTGTGTGTTTAGGAGAAGTTATTTAGAGTCCTTAACGTTTAAATTATTATTGTTTTTAAAAACTTAATTTAAGTGTCTTAACTTCAATAAAAGAGTTCATCTACCTTAGTCTTTCCTTCATTCTCCCCTTTATCCATTTCATTTTCCCCCTTGACACACAACGTATAATTTTAAATTTATTTTCCCATTTATTCTATATTCCCTCTTATTCAAATATTAAAAATATGTTAACACTACTTTGTTTTATTTTTATCTATTCTTAGAACAAAACAATATGATTAGGTGATTTTGGATTATTTTATTTACACCATAGCTTTACATTTATATAATTATTTTAGTATCTTTTACCATTTTACATTTATTTTACCCCCTTTTTTAGACACCTAAGTATATTTCTATTTTTCATTACTTTTTCCATTGATAAGTGAGGTTGATTTGTTACTACTCACTCACCAATGTTATTTTCCATTTTATTCACATTTTCCATTGATGATTGAGAAAATATTGTTATTTCTCACTCATCAATGTTGTTTTACCATTTTAATTATCCATATTTATTTAAGTAAGGATTGTTACAACTTTCATATTGATGTTTAATTAAATTTTTTAACATGTATCCTTGGTTTGACTTGGTGATTTTTCCTTTATTACTTAAGGTTTACTTGTTTGAGTTTTTAAGTCTTTAATAGCCTTGGATTTTTAGTTACCCAATTTACTCTAATTTTTAACTTGGCCATTTAGTCCTAACTTAGAAGTTGTTACCCTATATTTCCCATTTTCCAAGTCCATCTCATCCATATAGCATAATTTATCTTGGATTTCCTACATTTTTTTTTGTTCTTTAGTTTTGTATCTTTTGGTTTGTTTAAAGTAGTCTCTCAGCCCTCCATGATCAAAACTACAAAAATGATAGATAACCATCCAATGATAAATGTATGTTAAACTACACATACATTTAATTTTTCAATAATTTACCATTTTAGTCATTTACTTTAAATTATTTTATGCTTTAAAATATTAAAATTTTTAGTTTCAACATTATGTGTTGTTATGTTCTTTCTCAAAGAACCATACCCTATTTCACCTAAGTGACATGTGATGAGATTTGAGTGGAAAACATGTATACACATAATATTTTCAAACTTTATCAATTATTAATGATTTATCTCTTATAGGAACCTATATATTTTTAATCTCTCTTAGTGCATGCCTTAAAGGGTGTAATAGGAAAGGGGTGGGTAGACCATTAGTGCTTCATAATATTGTTTTCCATTGACTACCACCTGTTGTCAATCCAAACTTATCCTAAAAACATTACCCTAAGATTTTTATCCTAACATTCACCCTCCTATAGTCATTTTATGAATTCATTAGCCCTTACCTAGCATAAAATCCTTTTTGACAATTTATGATATAATTTTGGCCCCATCAACCATGTAATCTAATTGACAAAACTCATTTACAGTTTGGGTTGGCTCTTGGTTGACCTGGACTAAGACCTAATTTAATTTTGTCAATAATGATATAAAGTTGATTGGGCCTACCCTATTAGCTAAACTTTTGGAAAGGACTAGGGTTATATTTAGCTATATAAACACATTCATTTCACCATTTTTAGAGAGATATCAAGTGTTAATTATTCATTTGTACTTATTTACAATCTTCTCTTCTACCATTATACTTGAGGAGTTTTAGCTTAGGGTTTTTAAATGGATAAGAATCTTTTCTTCTAGAAAAGACTTGGATTCTTTGTAATTTCTTAGTTATCTTTATAAACCATAAAAACCTCTTGTGAAGTGCCTTTGGCTAAGGGAGGAATTAATACTTGATGGGTTCATCTTCAAGGTAAGTATGTCTAACTTTGATCCTCTCATTTAATAGATAGAAGTAGCATAAGTAATGGATTTTGAATATAATGATCTCTCCATGCATTAAGGTTTTACATATACATAGCTTATTAATCTTGTTTACTTTTATTTTTACTAACCCCTATTTTGTGCCATACGCTTTGGCATGCACTAGATTAGAATTTGTTTTACTTGTGATTTAATTTTGTGACTATGAAAACATAGGGTCTAGTTAGGGTTATTGCATATTTTTATTTATTAGAGGCTTTGTAACCCTCCCTAGTGATATTATTGTGGTTATACATCCCTTGGATAGGTCTAATGGATTCATCTTGGTCATGACCTCAAAGATCTAATGTATCAATAATTGAAAGTGGAAGTAGGATTTATCTTCTTTGAGATAATATTGATTTATAGATCAATTACATTTCCTTTTTGCATATAAAAATCACATATAAACATAAGCAAGCTCAAAATATGATTTATATCCTTCATTATTAGTTACATACATTCAATAGTTTTCTACCATTTTAAACACTATCATTTTCATAGCTAAACTAATGTTGACAATAGTGTCTAGATTATTTATCTAGTGTGAATACCTTATAAATAATCCAAATTTAAAATATTTAGAAACATATGGGACATCCCATTTGTCTTATCTAACCATTCCATGAGATATTTTCAAAAGGTGTGGCATAAATACAAATCAAATCCTACTCATTAATAATATAGCAAATAACAACCAATAACCTAGTCAATATCATTAAATAAATTTCAAAAATAAGTTATACTACTATTTTTTCCTATTTCTATATCAGTCATTGGATAAATCATGTTATGTGTCTTAATAATTTAAATAATATCCCATGATTAGTATTTTTCAAGTTACAATATAGATCATTCCATACCCTTGCATATAGAATATTGCACCCTCATGTACACACAATCCCAAACTTAGGGAGAACTACATGTATATGATGTAATTATTGGAGTATTGTCTATGTAGTTAATACTACTCATTTAAGAAGTATTCCTTAAGGTTGGATAGATTTTATGATCCCACTAACCCATTTTTTACAAGGTGGCATGATGTGAAGTGAATAACTAGAGATTGATTTATATATAGTCATATAGATATTGTTTGTGTGATCTATACACATTAACATAAATGTATAAAAAACCCTAATAGGCCCAAAAATCACTTTTGAATATATATAATATTCCAAAGATGATCAAATACTTGAGTGATGGATAAAAGTATCGATGATAGTGTCAAAATATTTATGGTAGTGTCTAGGACTCCATGAATAATATTATTGGAATTTTACAAAAGGATCATAAGCATCAATGTATATATTCCTACATATATATATCTTAAATATACCTATGTATTTGGAAGCCAATTATTTAATATCTCTTCTTTGTGTTTAAATTATTAAATTATCAATTGCCATAGTACTTTATATATTTGGTAATTTTATAGATCTAGTATATGATGTTATCTTAATTAATTTAATTTACATGATTTAAAATAGTTTTATCCATTCATTTGATTAGGCTAATCTGACCCCTTAATCCTCATCCATAACTTAAAATTTTTAAATAATATACACATTATTTATAAACATATTTTAAAATATATATTATTTATATTTTCATTTATTTATTTATATGTCTAAATATCCTTTCTAAAATATAATCAAAAATATATTCAAACAAATGTGTGTGTGTGTGTGTGTGTGTGTGTGTGTGTGTGTGTGTGTGTGTGTGTGTGTTCACACATGTATATGCATGCACATACATGTGTGTATTATACATTAAAAAAATTATTGTAACAAAAAGTAATTTATTTCTTTCCTATTATTTTTCATACAAATATTGTATAGTTAATTATCAGACAATTGTATTTTTCAAACTTAACTATGAGGGAGAACTATATTTAAATCTTGTTTATGATCGCAATAATTGGAGGACATAGGATCATTACAAACCATTAATCAGTATCCATTGTGTGTATGTATGTATGTATGTATTCATTTCTGCATGCATACATACATAATATAATTTTAAAAATATATGCATGTTTGTATGTATATTGTATAGTTAATTATCAAAAAATTATATTTATAAAACTTAACAACAAAGGATAACTATATTTAACTCTTTTTTATGATTGAAACAATTAGAAGACATAATATCATTACAAACTATCAATCAATATCCATGGTGTGGATGTATGTATGAATGTATGTGTGTGTGTGTATTTATGTATACATACATACACACACACACATGTACATGTATATATGTATGTACTTATTTATGTATGTGTGTGTATATACACATGTGCATGTATAAACACACACACATACATACATAAATACAAATATATATACATATGTGAGTGTGTAAAAGTGGTATTTTCAAACTTAATAATAAGGAAGCACTATATTTTACTCATGTTTATGTTTACAAAAATAGATGAAAATAAACTCATTATAAAATTTTATTTATTAATCAATATTATTTATTCATGTGTATGTAAAAACACACACACAAATATATATATATACTTATAATGATCACATTTACTTTAGTTGTAAAAATAAACAAGAGCCAAACTTAAAAGAGATATTTTCTACATAAAGTGTGATAATACTGTTACTTACAAATATAGAGAGAGAATAAGATGGACATTAATTTTATTTATTATTCCATGAGAATTTAATTTTTCATATAACCAGGTTTTTAAACAACTCTTAATGAAATGGATATTAAAAGTTTCCATAGTTTCAATAGAAATAATTTTCAAACAACACAAGCAATTACACATTTGTGATAAAATCAATTTGAGTGAAATAGAGGGAGATATGGGTATTCTTAAAATATTTAATCTTATTTATTTTATGTTTATAGTAAATAAATAAATATTAAAAACTCATTCAATGGATATATTCAATCCCAATACAAAGTAATTAATTTTATTTAAGTTCTCAAATACAACATAAGAGTCTTTCAATCACATGATTAAAATTATTTTGAAAGTTTCATAATCATAATAACAACCTCCAAAAAGTGTGTCTCATTGAAATTTATCATATTATAATAAATAAAGAGGCTTCATAAGATAAATACATTAGCAAGTAGATTAAAATAGTATGACATATATAGAAAAGATCCAAGCACCACATGCAATGGTTCTAAAATGAAAACATAAATTTCCACAATACTCTGAGCATTCTCCAAGTTAGCCCAAAGGATGGATTGCTTGACCTCCCATCTAATTGGCACCATCACGTAAGAACTCATTAAGTGAGGTACATGCATATCCATCCCTAAGCTTAAGGGAAATAATCATGCCACTAAAAATGTGCACTTGGTTCAAGTTAATTAAAAGGTGATAGATAAGGGTATGTTAAGAGATTAAAAAAATAAAGTTCTTAAAAGTCTACAATTTCCTTAAAAACCAAAAAAATGATAATGAAATTCATTAAGACAATCTTAAAGAGGAGGAGAAGAGGATAACCGGTTTAACCCTAAATTGGATATGTATCCTAATGGAATAAATATGATTAAGAATATATAAATAAATAACCACAAAAGTGATAAATAAATCTATAACATGCTAATTAATTAAAAAACTTAGATATAAAATATAGCAAATTTATTATTCTAGGATATGTTAAAGAAAAGGGAAACATAACTATTTTAGATATATCAATGATAATGAAAATAATATACTTGGTTAGTTATAATGCTAATAAAAATATATATCTATAATAGATAGGAAGCATAATGGAATAATATTTTGGAATAATCACCAAATTATAGATTGAGTGCCTTTGTGGCCTTAGACACATGCATCAAGCTATTATGACAACATCAATGATATTATCTAGATCAAATGTAGGTTTCCAATATGGAATACCTATTAAAACTAGATGTGACCACCTAGATGCTTCTAATTTGGTATCACCCTTACTTTTGGTGTATTCAAATCTGGGTCATGGACTATCATTCCTTATCAAATGATAAAACCCTATCTCTTCATCATCATAGTGACTTTGGAAAAAATGGGTTAGTGGGATCATAGTGTCAAGCTAACCCCAAATACCCATATATCAATGAGTTATACCTACATAGACATTATTTTGGAGATGATCTCATACTGATGTAGTTGTCCCATATGTTTTGGCTTGTGTGTGATTCATGCAATGTGTGATAATCAAGTATAATAATGACCTAACTTAGAATTTGGGAAATATGGCTATTGGGATGCTCTTTTAGTAATTTAGAATTATATATTTTATGTCCCTATGAATAATATGGAAACATAATAAATGGGGAATTTTTTACTCACTTGAGTGCTTCTGGTAAGTTTCCTTATCGGTTATTAACTATTTATAGGTTAATAATGAATGAAGGTTGATATTTTATTTATACTAGTCTTTTTGGCTAATATATCACATTAAATCACTTTGTCCAACCATAGGAATAAGTTTCATTTGTAAAATGGATGACTTTAGGGCACTAGGCACTTACATTCGGATAGGATATTTACATCAAATTAGGTGTTTAATTGAGATATAATTGTCCAATTAGTTAGAAAATAGGTGTAGGTATAAAACATGCAAAGGTGGAATATAAGTAGTTTTACATCATTCTAGGCAAGATATAATGCCAAAATCATTGAAATGATGTTTTTCAGACTAAGAGATAGGTAATGAGCATAGACAACTAACAGATGTGAGACTTGTTGAAGTCTAAAAGGTCTATAACTAAGATTAAAAACCAAGGTCTATATTTTTGAAGGTTACAAAACTAGGTTAGTAAATAAATCATAAATATCATCTACATTCCTCCCCCTAATCTAATAATGAAATTATTGGTTTAAAGGAAAAGGAATGTGCACTTGGGTGTGTGTAACACACCTTGCCTTTAATTGAGTCCAAATTAAGTGATTTATTTCATGACTCACTTGCAACCAAGAGCATGTTACAATATATAATCAATGCATATAATCTAAAATTCAAATTATTGAATGATTTGAATTGAAAAAAATAAATATTTTTGAGTACATTGTATCAATGCAACCACCTTGCCTTTTAGTAATTTTATTTTAAATATGTATCATTATAAATCACTAAAATTTAGATTAGGATAAATATAAATCTATAAAGTGCATATATCTAAGGTTAGAGATAAATATATAAAAGGGCACATGTACCCAACTTTGGATAAAAGGTGGATGACCACCTAGAAGTTGAGATTAACTCAACCATGATACCTAATTATAATTCTAACCTGGTGAGTGTGAGCAAACCAACTCAACTCACACAAAAAAACATGTGAATAGCTATGATGAAGTTAATTCCAACCTATATAGTTTGAAATTTTGAGTATTTTAATCACCTCAACCATACTAACAAGTGAACCAACTACTACAATATATTAACTCAATATATTTCATAAAAATCCAACTTGGTGGGTGATGATAGTACATATAAGTGTTTTAAATTTGAAATTGATTTGTATTTTGTAATATTTGGTGCACATTAGATATAATATGTAACTTATATATGTCTTGTGTTGAATCTATGTATAACAATATTACTGATATATAAAATTCTACCACAATGTTGTATCTAAATCATATAATTTTGAATCTATCAAATTTGAGAACTTTGTAAGTGTGGACAATATGTTTCCAAAAACATCCCCCCACTATATATGGAGAAATATAAAGACTAATATAAGTTCCAATGTGGAGGACATGTTTTCAAAACATTCCCCCACTATAATATGTAAATTTTGAATACTTAGTACGTGTGGACAACATGTTTCCAAAACATACCCCCACTATAATTTATAGATGTGGAGTAGTGAAAATGTGTGGAGAACATGTTTCCAAACCATGCCCCCACTATACATACAAAAAAATTACCAATGTATAAGTAATTAATCTATGTAATTCACCCACTAATATGCCCTTACTTTTAAGGTGAGGCAAGATATAAACTAGTAGTTACCTCACCTCAAATGGATAAGATAGACATATAATTATGAATAAAAAGTGCATCATATGAAATGTACATGTAACATTAAATTAATATAATGTGATCACATAAATGACTATGATGCATGATAAATATCATGGAAACATCTATTTAGTAATATTATAATATCAATAAACAACCAAGCACACACAAAAGAGCACTAAAAAATAAGTCAACAAATAATGGTCCAAGGATACTACAAATAAGGGGCATGTTCAAATGCTACACAATCAATTGAACATGACTTAATCAAAAGTCCACAAAATAAATAATGACATATTCAAATGTCCACACAATAAGTAATGACATATAGAGTTTCAAAGAATCAAACACAAGCACAAGGATTATAAGCAATGAAACATATTCAAATGCTAACACAAAAAAGATAGTAGCAAGTAAAGAAACTAAATGAAGTGTAGATAATAAATCATAACCAACCTACATATATATAGAATATTAACCCATGGATCAAATCTGTTATCAAAAAACATGAAGTATATATCATATAAAGTACATTGCAAAATATGTAATCATAGATAAATACATGTGTAACTACGTAAGCTCTAACACCATAATATAAAGTGACCATAAAATGATATTACATAGATGTATCATTAGAAAGGAAGTGTATTCCCCCAATGTCCTAGTGATGTGATTAGAGGAAAATCTCAACATCCAAAAGTGAATAGATCATGTAGTTGTGTATGCCTATGTCACACTCAAAAGATGTGTGAAACATATGTGTATATAAGAAATGCTGGCATGCCTTATACCAACATGGAACCAACAACATATATTCCAAGGAGCTAATGAAAATGTAAATATTGAACATTTTTTTGTATTTTTAATATTTTTTTGTTGGGTTTTTGGAAGGGTTTTATGGTCTAGAAAAAGTTCCACTAGAACCCAATGATTTCATAAATAAAATGCCTTTGAAAATGCCCGATATCATATATGTCATATTTGTGAATAACATAATCATAAAGTGTATCATGCTATTTTGGTAAGTTTTTACTTGGTATCTTTGGTTTGAATTTATCCACATTTGGTTTCTCATTTTTCAGTGATGGATTCAGTCAACAGATACTAGGTCCTAGAGATATGAATATATTATGTGGTAAGTTAATAAGTAGATCAAAACATATTTTATTGAAATAGTTATCTCAATATTGTTTACCATCTATATGAGTGGTTAATCTTTCCCAATTTAAAAAAAAAGGATTATATTTCCCTCCTTTATATCCATATTTTAAACATTATATCTATCGAGTGTCCCTTGATTTATGACCTTTTTTGTTAGAAATCCTAGTTTAAATATTTAATGTGCCTATTGCTCTTTTTTTGACAATATGTTTTCTATTTGTTCTTTATTCTTTGACTTGTTATCATTTGTAGGTTATTATTACTTTTCATTGACCAAATGTATCTTTGAATGATTTGTGTTATTATTACCAATAAATCCCAAGATTTGATGGTCATTCTAATCAGATGTGGAAATAGGTTGAGTGGTGCCTTGGGAATGTTTTCCCAATCCTTTACCATGATAACCAATTTTTTTTAAATATTTATTTGATAAACCATACTATTTGGAAAACAAATTATCATTATTGAGATGTAAATTTGTGTCCTTTTCTTTATCTAATTTTTATTTTTGAACCTTTTCTTGATCTAAGTTTGATATTTTCAACTATTTTTTCTTTGAATTTTTCTTTGGTACTAAAATTTATTATTTTGGTACTTGTGGTTTAGGAGTGGTACTCATAATTTGAGTGGTGTTATTGGTTTATGTATCAATTATATGAACACAACTTACTTTTTGACTTTGTATTTTTTTCTTTAATGTAAAAAAAAAAACAATCTCTACCATGCCCATGCAAACTATAATATGCACAATAGTATTTGTATCTCCTAATAATATGTGGAGGAGTTAATTTGATCACTTTTTTTAGATCATTTCTCTTAGGATTTCATTTGGTCTGTTAGTAACCTTTGGTATAATACTTGAATCACCTATTTTAGAAGTGTTTTATTTTAGCTTTATATTTTGATAGGAAACCTTGTTTGGCACAACATTATTAGGTGAGTATGCAAACACATGATTAAAACTACTAGGTGTTGGATTCTATCAGAGTAAAATCTATTTTTTTGCATATTTTATTAAAGTTATCATACTTGTGAGTTGATCTCTTAGGGATTCACAAGTAAAAACCCTAGGTACTTAGATTGAACAACCATATATATACCATCTACCTTACCCATTGAAGGAGTGATATCACAAACCTAGTTATAGGGATGATAGATATAATCCTCCTTAGGTTTAGGAGGAGGAAGAGGCTCCTTTGTATCCAAATTAATATGAGAATAGGATAAGAAAGACAAACAAATGCTAAGGATCAATCAATCATGATACAATAAGGATATAACAATTTTCATCTATTGACTAAGTTTTTAAAAATACAATATGGGTTTTTATTAAAAAAATATAAAATGAGATGAACCCAAAAAAATAGGGAAATAAAAGTATAGTGTACATCATAAAGGTCTAAATTTAAAAAAAATAGTAAAATGCTAAATCGTAAAATCCATAAAATATTTTGGCAAACCAAAATTTCCTTTTGTCTATATAAAAATAATTATGAAAAAAATCTATGTAATTTTACATTTGATATATTATGGATCAGAAATAGGCCAAAAATCATGGAATGTTTCATTGGCAAGATCTTAGAATATTCTAAATAAAGAATCAACAATTTGATAAAATGGAATTTATTTCAGATATTTGAAAGAATTTTTTGAATAAAATATTAATTTTGACAAAAAATAGAGATTAATTACTAAATAAATACACCATTAAACTTTTATGTCATTATTAAAAAATAATAATAAATTGAAAAAATTGAAATATTTATACCAAATCTTAGCCAAAAAAGAGTTTTTTACTATACTAACCTGAGTATAAAATACAAATAATTAATTTTAAAATGGATATATTTAGAGCCATAAATTCACAAATAAAGGAATAATAATATTTCAAGCACATATACATGAAAATCTTGTAACTAGAGGAGGATAAAACTCTAGGGTAAAGTTTCAAATCTGAAAATTTATCACAACAAGATGAAACCCTAAGAGGCTTGGCAACCCTAGATCAGGAAAAAAAATTATTCACATATGAACTAGGTTAGACAAATGTTTAACCTTAAATTGGATATTTATCCTAATGGGATAGATAGGATTAAGAATGTATAAATTAAATAAGCATAATGGTTATAAATAGATCTATAACAACCCAATTCATTAAAAAACATAGATAAAACATATACTAAATTTATTATGCTAAGATATTCTAAACATAGGAAAACATAAATATGATATATATATTTCAATGGTAATGAAAAATAAATAAATAACTAGTTTTGATGTTAATAAAAATCTAGATATATAATAGATAGGAAGCAGACTAGAATAAAATTCGAGAACAATTGCCAAATTTTGGATTAAGTGCATTTGTGGCCTCAGACACATGTATTATCTTGGGATGGTTGAATTGACACTCATATATAGATTAGACATAGTGTCTAGTATAAAATACCTACTTAAAATAGATGAAACCACCTAGATGGTTTTGGTGTTTTGTCACATTTGCTCTGGTACATTCAGATCTAGGTCATGAACTATCACTCATTGTCAAATGATAAAACCCTAGCTCTTCATATTCATAGTGACCTTATGAAAAATAGGTTAGTATGTTCATGATGTCTAAATAAACAAAAATACTCCTTTGTCAATGAGTATTACCTATATATCCACTACTCTGAAAAGGGCCTCTGACGAATGTAGTTATCCCATATGTGTTAGATTGTTTGTGAATTATGAAATTTATGTTAAGAAAGTATAAAAATGACCTAACTTATAGCTTGGAAAATATGTATCTTGATCTTTCCCTTTAGTAATTTATACATAAATATGTGATGTCCCTATGACTAATGTGGTAATAAGATAAAATAAGAAATATTTTTCTCACTTGAGTGTTTGATTAAGTGTTTTTTGTAAGTTTCCTTATGAGTTTATAGTTATTTATAGGTTTGGAATGAATGAGGGTTGATTTTTTATTTATATCAATCCCTTTTGAGAATATCTCATATTAAATAACTTAAGATAATGATAGGGATATGTTGAATGTGAAAAATGGATGACTTTAGGTTACTATACACTTGCGTTGGGATATGACACTTGCATCGATGTAGGCATTTTAATTGGATGCAAGTGTCTAGGTAGTTATAAAATACGTATATGTCCATAACTTAAAAAAGTGGAAGATAATTAAATTTACATCATTCTAGGCATGATATAAGGCATGGGTCATCAAAATGATACTGATCAGATTAAGAGATAGGCACTAAGCATAGAGAGACAATAGATGCAAGATTTGTAGAATTCGAAAGGTATATAAATAAGAGGAATAACAAAGGTTTGTATTTTATAATTGTACAAGACTAAGGTTATATATTATTTATAAATATCATCTAAATAACCTTTCTTATAGATAAATAGTTCTTTAAGTGATAAGAATGCTTTCCATGTCATATAAATAGATGTTTTCTAACATAAAATCCTCATTATACCTTACAAACAAATATCCATTATTAATCCTCCCAAAATCATCTTAAGAACTCCCATTTATTAAATTAAAATATTGTCTTTCAAATATATTTCAGGTTTCTATTATATTTAGTAAGGATTTATACCAGTAAGAGCATGAGGAAAGAGAGGGATTGTTCCACAAGTCAAGAGAAAGTGTTCATATTTCCCTCACTCCAAAAGCTACAATCACATATGCCAACCCTAAAAGAGTGAAAAAGTTGTGCATAAATAACACATAAACCCCAATCACTTAATAAAAAAATAATTAAATAGATTTAAAATAACCAAGGAAACCAACAACGAGGGAGCAACACAAATAAAACTCCCAAAATACATTTTCTTGAAAATGAATCCTATTAATTTCAAAGCATCCAAGAAAGGAAAATTTATTTCTCTTTTTCAATAAAAACATGATTACAACAAGAAATAAGAAAATAAATATTATTTTAAGGTTGAACAATATCCTTTCTCAACCTTTAAGTCTCTTTTCAAATACTTTATTCCAAAGCCCTTCCAAGTACAATTTCTCCCCAAAATATCCAAATTTAATAAGCCCCAAAAATGATTAAATAAGATTTATATAAATAGATAAAAAAATGAGTTAATACTCCAATGATATGGTGACATGTGGCCATCCCCATCCCATGAATATAACCACACTCCTTAAATTTTCATCTAACCTCTTACAAAACTCATAAATATTTCTTACATACCCACTTGGGTCTTTTCTTACACAAGTATGACCCTTACATCATTTTATACAAAAATTATGTTTACTTTTGGTAAGGTTTATAGGACATAAATGAGGTCCTTATATGGCTAAAAATTCATAAAAATTACACCTACCCAATGGTTATAGGTACAAGATCAAAAAAATATATAGGACAAGGTTTACTTGTCCAATAAATTAAATAAAAAGTGGGTGAAAGATAAATTTAGGGTTTGTACTTTTAGAATGTGTTTGTGGGTCAATTCAAACTTCACACATTGTTTAATTAACTTCAAAAATGGGTTAGGGTATTTTTAAGGTAATTAATTTTAAAAAGGGTTATATCCAAAACACCAAATATATATATATATATATATATATATATATATATAGACATACATATCTATAAAATTATAAAAAAATAAATTTAAAAATAAAAAGATAAAGATAAAGGATTGAGAGGGGTTTTAGTCCATCTTACTTCCGTCTTTGGCATTTGTATCTTGTACAGTTAATGAAAACATTAAATATATCCATGGAAAATAACCAATATCTATAAAATGAATAATAAAAATTTTGTTTATCATAACAACATATAAGTAATCATCAAAATATTACATCACATACATTATCTTGGTTATAAAAAATATAAACATCTATAAAATTCTCAAAACACAATCAACATAATATACAATATAAATATATAGGCAAACATGATATAACTAATCAAAGTAACATGCTAAGTAACCATACACAAAAAAATAAAAACTACTAATTTGACTTATCAGTGTCCAGGATGATAATCAAAATATATAACATGTGAACTCCACACATCCCATATAGTATATAACATGTGCAATGAGTACTCAATAATGTAGTATAGACATATAATAAGAAGTGTTATAAAAATGAGGCCTTATATCCTTATCCCCTTAAAAATAATTCCTTATGAAAGTCATTAAAAGAGGTTGGGATACTAGTCCTTTAGTGGTTTTTCATACTCCAAAGTAGATAATAAATTAGAATATATATCACACTAAACTCTAACCTGATCTATTACATGGCCTGAAAGGCCCAAAATTTGACATGCCAAAATATGTATGGGATCTAAGATAAAATTCTCATCTCCATTGACCTATAAGTCTATCCAATATAAAACATGAGAAAAATATGTAACATATCTCATTAGAAATTAAACATTAAAATATCATGGGCTTGAGATAGTGTAGGTGGGAAGTCTAAACTATAAGCAACTAGTCCAATTGTCTTCATGATTTTAAAGTGTTAATGTAGGCTTTTTCCCAATATGTGGTTTCACCTACATGGTCTAGTCATCTTCCTTGGTTTTAATAAATATAATTGGGTAAAATAATCCCACATGCATGAATATGTTAGGACATGTTTATTTTCCACCTATATAATGAACCTTCCTATGTATGTTTTGGTTAATGCTTATTAATGTAACTTTTATTTATGAATATAAGCTTCTTCCTTTGAGTTGTTTCTTTTATATTTCACTACTATATATGATTTTTATTCATGTATTTACTCTTATCCAATATATACTTCATTGTGGACCAATCTAACATGGTATCAGATCTTTGTTGGTAGCTCAATGCCATTATTCCTATTATGAGATCTAACATTCTAGCTTGTTTATGTTTTTTTCCTAATTTCAGGTTTCAAGGGTTTGGTGCGGTTTCTATAAAATTCATATATATATATATATATATATATGTATGGTATTTAAATGAAAAGTTTATAAAACCATTAGATTTAGAAGGTGTAAAAAATGGTAGGATTATTTGTAAACATGACCTAGTTTTATGCTAGTCAATTTTTCACCATTTTTAGATGGTTTGAAGGCATTTTTTTGAAATATATAGATTCTATAGCACTTGGTAATTGAATTGGAAAATTTTTCTTGGGTTTTTATAGGTATTGAAAATATGAAGTGGTTCTTTACTAGTTTTTCAGGAAAGCATATAGATTTTTCAAGATCAAAAGTTTTCATTACTAGTATTTGTGCCATTTTTTGTTGGTTTGGTGACTTCTATAAAAAATTATGGATTTATAAACTTTATCATATTCTACCAAACCTTCACATATTCCAAAACCATGCTACCATATTTATATAGTTTGTGCATTCAAATTTTTATTAGGTACCACATTTCTATAGGCCCGTGAGCTAGAGTCCTTAACTTGATGACCTCATATAACATGAGCACATAAACATGAAATTGAAGTTAGCCACATCTGTGCATCCTTGAATCCAAATGACCTATTAGTTGATCTTATATGTAGAAAAAATGAAATCAAAGATACATTCCACATGAGAGTCCTACTTCATGGTGCCTTTTACATGCGATAAAGCACCTTCACCCATGTAGCTATTATGGGCCACCCCCAATGTGTATCTAACCATGATTGCATGCATGAGAAATCAATGACAATATGTCCATTAATTATGCATATAAGTGGTCATATATCAATCTTCCCATCCCATGCCTACATTTTCTTCTCACTCCTCATTCCTTGCGATGTGTGAGAGATCATCAAATTTATGATTGCAAGGTGTGACACTATTTATTTTCTAAAATTGGTCATTTTTAGGATGTTGTCACTCCTCCATCATTCAAATAAATAAAAATGAGCGGGGAAATCACCAAAATTTCATCTTATCCCCTAGTAATTTGGGAGTCAATCCCCTTGTCACTTCCAACCCAAAATTTATTAGCTTGTAGTCCAAGTGGCATAGGGTTTTTATGGGGAAGCTACCACTAAAAATATATCAAAAAATCTCAGACCCAAATTTTTTATGTAAAGTGGAGAATGTTATTTTTTTCTAGAAAAAACATTCAAACATGTATAAATTTCATCCTACTATTATTTTTGACCTATAATTTTTTTGAAAGTGTGAGTTTTTTAAGCTCTATGTGTTGGTGATATTCTCATGCCTTGTAAATTTTAACCTTTTCTATATTTAAAAGGTGTCATATTAATAGTATAAAGCATATGTAGTTTAGAACATAGTTCATTTATACACCATGGATCTATGTTATGTTCTAATTATTATACCATTCAATTATCACAAGTGTAAAATCAATATTCAAATCCTCTTAAGAAGTGAATGCTTACACTAGATCATGATGGGTAAAACATATAGAATCAATGTTTGAAGCAGATAAGGTAAAGTGGTATAACCAAAGTGACTAGGCCTATGGTATATTATGCCTATATATATCTCTAAACTATTTCATATCAAATATGTAGGATCTCTAAATAAAGTGAGGTACACATTGGAAAAATTGTTTGAAAAGTAGGACATCATGAGGGGTCATGAGTTAGAGAATCAGCTCATCAATTTCATTCCAAGTGATTTTGATATAATCTAAGACTTATACACCAAGTTTAAATCACTAAGGTTACCATTAAAAATATGTGGCATTGATAATAAAGATGATTAATTCATTCTTTCCATCCTTTACAAATTAGGATCCAACTAATCTATATTTGTTTCTACCTTCCATACCACCAAGTGTGCCATTAGAAATACTTGGACCATGCCATAATTAGATGATTTTTCTAATGACTTGAATTGAGATCAATATAAGGTAATTTAAATGGGTACACTAATATCCTCCAAATCACATGCTTTTACTATGAATCATGAAAAATAGAAGGATTCTGGTAGTAAAGAGAAGAAACATAACAAGAAGGACCCATAGAAAAGAAAGGGTCAGGAATATAATAATAATCAAAAAGCATCAAAAGATTCCTCTCCTTGTGATTATAAATCCAAGAAAAAATGACTCACATGTGGATATTATGATAAATATGGACATGATGAATCCAAATGCATGAAGAAACATATTGACCAAGTGGAAAAAGTGATTAATAAGCATAATATGAGTATCCTAAATTCTTCCAATAATAGTTCATCAGCATAATTATTCTAAGGAAAAAATCAATATTAAGGGAAAATATAAGGGAAAATCACTTGTTGCTATTATATCTCAGCCTTCCACATGGATTATTTATTTATTTTTATCACACCACATGGCTTCATCATAGGACATGTTCTCATCCTTAGATCCTTGTTATATACATTTCATTTTATTGAATGGTGATACTTCCATAGAATATAGTGGGATTATGTTATTTTAAGTATATGATGTGACATTTCATGATTTTCTATGTGTTCCCTCATTATCCATCAATCTCTTACCTATTTATCAGATCAATCACATCTATTTAGATAAGAGATTTGAGTTCACACCTAATTTTATGGTTATTAGGGAAGATAATAGTGACTCTATTATTACACTTCGGAAAGAATATCACTATTCATGATTGTATAAATTTTCACATTTTTATTTTTATCAACTCTCTATTGCACTACTCCCTCATTAAGATGGGTTGAGTAAATTATGGCATGAGTGATTCAGCGATCTCAACTATTGCTACGTAGAGCAACTTAGTCTACAAGACATGGTTTTAGGGTTTCCATGATTTAAGTTTTCTAATGGATTTTTCAAGGGTTGCATACTTGTTAAGCATCTTACAAAGAATTATGAAAAGGTAAATTCTAGAGAGCTAAACAATATTTGATCTTGTTCATAGTGATATTTCTAGTCCATTTATAAAACCTTCATATAATAGGATAGATTACATGTTTAATTTCATTGATGACTTGAGGCATACTTGGGTGTATTTTCTTAACTATAAATTAGAGGAATTTGACAAATTTTAGGAATTTAAGGCACTTAAATAGATTTTTTTGGTAAATACATAAATATTTTATGCACCAATAATGGTGGTAAGTATGTCAGTAACCATTTTGAGAAATTTTATACATTAGAGGTGACTGAAATACAACATAAATTTCCATATAATCCTCAATATAATGGTTTTATATATTGAAATAATAGGTCCTTGAAGGAAATGGCAACTTGTATGCTACATTCCAAGTCTCTTTCACCTTAGTATTAGGCCAAGGCCATAAACTATGCATGTTAAATCCATAATTGAGTACCTTATAAATCATTGAAGGGAGTTAATCCTTTTGAATATTATAAAGGTATAATAACCATGGTGGAGAACTTCTGAGTGTCTGGATCTCCTTCTATGGTCCACATTATAGATAAGAAACATAAGGCTATGGAACCTCAAAGTCAACCTTGCATATTCATTAAATATCATGAGGGTGTTAAAGGATATAGGATTTTCCATCTAACACTCATAATTTGTTCATTGAGATGAGTGTTCATTTTTTATAGGGTCCTTATAAATCCACACTCAACACATCTCCCCTTCCTTAGATGCATTTTTATTTGATGATAGTTTCGATGATTTAGATCTACTTGATCAACTTCTTGATGATCCTAATTCTTATTCTAGTTCTGACGATGAGAGTAGTGATGAGGATTCCTCTCCTCCTCATAGAATATATTTAAATGATGAGAAATATCCTCCTAAATCTCTAAGCACTAGTCCATTTTAGGCTAGACAGACACTACAAAGTGTTGGCCAATGGGTTAGAGATCCATAAAATAATAGGTAAACTCATTCACAATTCCATAATGACGCATATGATTTCATTGCATCTATTTTTAATCCATAATCATTTAACAATGAATTAGGCACATTTGAGTTGGATACTTCCATAGAAGAGGAGTATTGTTCATAATATAGGAAAAACACTTGGGATTTAATCCTTCTTCCTAAGGGAAGAAAACTTGTTTGATGTAGGTGGATCTATCAAACAAAATTTGTAGCAAATGGGTTCATAGATAGTTTCAAAGATTGTTTGGTAGAAAAGGGTTTTTTTCAGTTAACTAGCTCTAAAGATTTAATGATCCAAAGATACTTCAAAGATTCTCTAGAAGTGATTTTATGATGATCTAGGTGTTCTTTGAAGGCATATATAGGATGCTCCAAAGAAGTTTAGTCATGCTCTAAAGACCTATATAGGGTGATCTTAAGACCTATAGAAGATGCCTCAAAGATATCTAGATGTGATTTAAAGACCATCTACATCCTATTGTTCAAGATAATAAGTGACTAAAGGAGGGAGGAATGATCTGGGCAACAATTTAGGTGATAATTTGGGTGACAGTTCTACCCCAATTGATGACAAAACTTTTAGGAGCCATAAATTTTGCACTATAGCCCCAATTGACTCACCATTTGAACCTTTAGAAAGCTAATAATGAGGAGAATGTGGTGAGATGGAATTTATCTCCACTCAATGGATTTTGACCCCTGAAAACCCAATGGAAGTGCCCCAAATTTTAATGTTAGTAGTGCAATCTAACAATAGTAAGTTTCTAAAAATAGTAATTCCTCAAATTCTATATTGTTTTAAATCATGGAAGTTGAACCACTTAATCTCCCTCAATATTGGTAACCTTACACATCCATACCCTACTTTTAAAATGTGTATATATTAATATGTAACCTGAAATGGAAATCAGACATCTTTTCAGAGATAAACATATAGTTATATTTCAATCTTGAGTAATAAAACATCTCTTCTTAGAGAATTCATTGTTACTGTGTTATTTTTGTGTTCTTGAAATATTTTTCAACCAAAACTTCTATTTTTTGGATCAAACCCATAATTTTGATAACTCTTTTGGATAGAATTTTGGGGATTTAACAAGCGAGCTCTAAAGATTGAATGCTCTGAAGACACTCTAAAGATGATCTAGAAGTGCTTTTATGATGATCTAGGTGTTCTTTGAAGACATATATAATATGATCCAAAGAAGTCTAGTCATGCTCTAAAGACCTATATATGATGATTTGAAGACCTATACAAGATGGTTCAAGGATATCTAGATGTGTTATAAAGACCAACTAGATCTTATTGCTCAAGATAATAATCATGTAGATATCTATAAATAGATGTTATATATTTAAATGTATTATTTTATGCATTACCATTCATGGTAATGGATTAAAATAGTTTAGATATATTTATATCTTTATTTTATAAATTAGATAAGTATCTTCAGTTTAGATTAGTTATTTTCTATCTATAGTTAGTTGAGTTGGTTCTAATGTTTTCCTAGAAATATGGGATCTGACTCCTAGATTTTCTATATTTTGAATAAATAAATTTGGAAATTAAGATCGCTAATATTTTTTAATTTGTGAATAGATGTTGAGATATGTTTAAATACACATCTCCTCATTCCAAGAAGTGGGAAAAGTTCTTAGCTATTGAAGTTGAAGAAAAATTAGAAGTTAAAAATAGAGCTCAAAATTTCATATTTATATCTATTCTTTTGAATGAAATATAGATCATACTTTTCCTTTATTTCTAATTAAATCAATTCCTATTCTAAGGATTAAGGGCCAACTTATCTCCAAGGATTAGGATAAATTAGTACTTGTAACTTAATAGTTTACAAAGCATTTTATTTATTCATATATATATAATTCACTGTAAATTGTACTTTATTTTTAACCACAATAGTAACCTATTTTTAATTATGAGTGATTTACTTTCAAAGAAAAGAGTGATTGTTCTTAAAATCAAATGTTCATTTCATTTTCTAAAAGCAAGTGTTAATTTCCTTTCATGTAAGAGTGTTTCATTTACATGTAAGAGTTATTTCAATTGAATATAAACATATTTATTGTATGCAAGAGTGTGTTTTTAAAACTAGATTAAGTTTTTTAATTCATCTCATATTCAAAATTAAGCATAAGTTGTTTAAGTGACAATAAACAACATTCTAAGATTTTAACCATCACATTTTCCTACCAAGCTGAGAAAGATGATTGAACACATTATATGTTTTATTCTATATGTTTATGTTTTGGATGTTGATAGTGTGAATCATTAAGAAAAAAATTATATTTAATTTCTTGTAGAATAGAGCTAGAGTTTCATTTACTATTTTTAGGATTTAGAAAGCACAATAAAAGTAAAACCCACTAAATAGTGAATTGTACAGCTCCAAAATCAAAATATGTCATTAAAAATATCCATAAAACACTACCCTAGTTTAAAATGACACTAATCCATATATTTTTTAAATTAGAGGTATAATGATAGCCTATCAATTATTTCCTTCAGATTGAAAAATTTTAGTCTGACTCCAGGATCACTATTGCACAATCTAATTATTCTCTTTATCTTCTTTCATAGTTTAACATGGATAAATTTAAGCCATATCTAACTCTTTTTTATTTAGTGTGAATATTTAGGCTAATTATCCATCTTCATTGGTTGATGATACCTCATATCAACAAGTTATTAGAATTCTAATCTTTCTTATGCACACTAGACCTGACATTTCATATGTAATACGCATAAATTCATAAAGGATCCACATGAGTTACATTAGAAAGTAGCTAAGTAAATTATTGGCTATATTTAGGTTTCTCTTAGTTTCAATATTATCTATGGAGTGGGTATTGACATAGACTTGATTGCTTATATAGATTCAAATTTGGCTAGTGACATTCAGAATCGTAAGTATACTTTAAGATATATTTTCGCCCTTGATTTACATCTAGTTTGTTGCTCAAGAAAGAAGTATAATGATATTATTTTATCATCTATAGAGTTAGAATATAGAGGAGTTTTTAATTATTCCACTGAGGTTATTTGGATTTAAGGTATTCTCACTAAGTTTGGTATCCAATTTCAACAACTAACATACATTTTCTAAAATAACCAAACATAATCTAGACCTATAAAAATTTGGTCCTCCATAAATAGGCTAATCATATCGATATTCACATGAATTTAATTTAGGATCTCATCCATGATTACGTTATTAATCTTTGTTACATCTGTAAGATGCATAAAATTATTGATATATTCACCTAACCCTTCACTAAGAGCAAATATATTCATTTATGGACTCTTCTTGGGGTTTAAGAAGCTTCATCCTCTTCCTCCTCTAGGGGATCATCTTTATTTACTTCAATACCTCATTATCTATTTTTTATAAGACATAATTCTTCTACCCATATAATTTATGCTTAAGGGGGGTGTTAATATAGTCTTTTTTGTTGAACATTGTCATTGATTAAGGGAGATATTTTTTAGAATTATCTTTGAGTGTTGATCTTTGATATTTAATGTTATCACTGATGTCAAAATTTATTATGAAGATGCATGGTTATTTAATTTATGGTAAATGCTTGGTCAAGTAAGCCTTTAGGTATGTATATGATTAGTTTTGTTTCCATCGTAATGAGTGTTCTTGTTATTATGAAAGAATACTAGTTGAAGAATGTTCTAATGTTAGCTTGAGTAAAACCATTGAGAAGTAGAATGTATGAGTATAGGTTAGTAAAAAAAGTGTACAACATCTTGTAATGCTTTATTGAGACCTTGTGAAATTATTTTTATAGGTGGCATGATGAAATAAGTGAATTTTAAAGAGGAAATTACATACTCTAAAGATCTATGTACGCAATTCTAAAGATGGTTTGAATGAAATAAAAAGATGAGAATGATCCAAAGAACACTTGATAATGTCTAAGTATGAGAGAAGATGTTTGATTTTGTGCATGAGTTGTTGAGGACCTTGAAAATGATTAAAAGGTTAGCTTCAAATATTTGTGTATGTAGCTATGAATATATTATATTGAAGCTCTAAATAAGATTTAGTGCATGAGATTGCTTGAGCATACATAAGAGACATTAAAACACATGCGAGTTTTAAGGTGAATTCTACAAGGCAAGTAGTGTATGCAACTATAAATGCATCATGTTTATGAATTAATCCTAGATCAAATAATATAGATCACACCTAAACTTCTAATTGGGACATACTTGTTAACTAAAATAATGACCAATATGGTGATCCACTAGACCCGATTAGGGGATCACTTTTATCACTTATCAAAACACATAAGTTTAGTAAGGGTTCCAAAGCCTATAGTCTAACACAATAGCATAATAACCCTAATGGAGTCCTAAGGTTTAAAACATTTAGTTTATTCTAATAGAAAGAAAGTAAAATCTAATCTAGTGCACACCAAATCTTGTGATACAAAGTGGAGGTTAGAAATGATAAAACAAAAAACTAAAATAAACATGTAATAGAAAACATATAATCACATCAATTTATACAAAATCCTAAGTACAGGGAGAGAAGAATACAAATGTGTTATCTACTTAATCTTACAAAGGATAAATAAAGTTAGGAATACATACCTTTGAAGATGAACCCATTGCATTTCAATCTTTCCCTTGGCCAAGGTGATTTACGAGAGGTTGCTGAGGTATGTAAGGATAACCAAGATAAATTAGCTCTAGGATAGAAAACCTATCTAAGCATCCAAAATAATTTTCTACAAGACAATATTCATATCTCCAAACAAATTATGGAACCCTAAGCTTTATTCCTCAAGTAGAATGGTCAATAGGTAGATGTTCACTTGTGTTTATTTGATAATAATTATTCTCTTGTGAAATGGTGGGAAATGAAATTATATATATAGGCATATCTTTCCCTAAATCCTCCTGAGAATGTCATCTATATAGGGTTGACCCAATCAACCCAATGTGTTTTCATGGATAATTTACTAGGTTTATGCTAGGTTAGATGATAGGCAAACAAACCAAGAAAGTAAAGAATGCCTCTAAACTATACTGGGTTGACCCAGTCGACCTAATACAACTGATAGTCAAAAATTATTTTAAAGGAAGAAAAAGAGGAATGAAAAGGGGAAAAGGATATAATAGGTAGGATTAAAAAGAATAAGATTAGGATTAATGATTTTAAGAGACAAGTGTGTAGATGGTAAGTGGTAAAAGGGACAAATATCTTATGAAGCACTAATGGTCTACCTAGCCCTTTTTCGGTACACCTCTTAAGGTGTGCACTCATAGAGATTGAGACATGATAGATTTTTAATAGATACAAAGTATTAGTAATCAATAAAGTTTGAAAATATTATGTGTATACATATTCCCCACTTGAATCTCATCACATGTCACATAAGTACAACACAGGATGCTGATTTTGAATAGAACATGATAACACACAATTTTAATGCTAAGTAAAGTCAATTAAGTAGAAAATAAGATAAATTAAAGGATTGTAATGAAAAAAACATACCTTTAACTTAACTTAGTGTCTTAGATAAATAACTAGATAATAACAAATCTGAAGATGTCCAATATAGAGAATACTAGACAAACCTATAAAAGTTGGTGCAAAATTTATTGAAAAACCAAAAAAATTAGGAAATAGGTATATGACAGTGGAAAATAATCTCCACCTCATCACTAATCTAATGGATTTTATATTTTACAAAATGGATGAGTAAAAAAAAGGATATAAGCAAAACATGGAATCTATAGGACAATAATTGAAAGATTTAAATTATTAAAAAGTGTTTTTGAATAAGCCAAAAGAGAAGTCATTTGCTATTTTGACTTGTGAGAGAGGTGAAAGAGAGTTATGGAGAGAAAACAAGATAGGATGGAAAGGAGATGACATGCTAGATAAAGAGAGGCTCCGGAGGTGGTAGCAGGTGCACTACAAGTATGCAACTAAGAATCTCAAACTAGTTATTGAATTTTATATTGAATTAAGTGAATTTTTAGTAATTTTGAATTTTAAGCATTTAAAGATGTCAAAATAAAGCAAAATTAGATTCTAGGGGTAGAAAATAGGAAGATAGGAAATGGATTTGAAGGATTTAAGAAGAAAGCAATAAAATTTCACATTTTCAAGAAAATACAAAGTGTCAATAGGAAAAAAAACACTAGGTCAACCTAGTAGGTTGGAAAATAGGTAGGTTCCATAGTGCCAACCTAGTAGGTATGATTTGACCATGTACATTCTGTAGGCTAAAAGTTTGGGTTTTAGTTGCCATGTGGTCTGAAAGGTCCAAAATAGAAACTCAACACTAGGGGGAGATAAGGGGGTTGACTCAAATTTTTAAGTAAACCAAGAAAAAATATAGGAATTTTTTGGTCAAACTAGTTTGACAAAAGAGCTAGAAAAATATGAAAAAGCATGTAAAAAGTTAAAAGATGACTATAATGGCCCAAAATGACCAACTAAGGTTAAGAAGGACCAAGAAGGATAAAAGTAAGTTAAAATGAATAAAATAAGGTAATGAATTATTGTTTTTGATTTAGAAATGTAAAAAGAATGTATTTTGCCTATACATGACATGGAGGAACTGATCCATCGTTTGTTTTTTCTTAGGTGTAGTGATGACAAAGATTTTTGTGACTTGTAGATGTGGTATGGTTATTATATTTCCTAGATATGCTATCAAATGGAGATAAGGCTAGACTAATATTCATAGGTCTAGGTAGGATTGCAAAGGTGTGTTGAATCCCCCTCAGTACTGACCTGTTAGTCATGTTCCTTAGTTGTTGGTAATGATTGACTAACACCTTTAGATGGGAGGTGAATGGGGATATAATATTGATAAATATTACACTAGAGGATGTCAATTCCATATCTAGGCTACTTATAGTGAGAACAAAGATGATTGTATGGATACTAGATAGTCTAGAGAAGAGGAGAGCCATAGCTATGTGGGCTATAGGCTCAAAGATGACTCTACCAAGTGGAGGGTGACTATGTTTGATGTCTATACATCATAAATTTTTTATTTCCAAAAGATTTTGATAGGCCTTGTAACATAGTGGTGTTATATTACAAGTCAGATGGCAAGGTACAATTATTCATGATAGCCTTGAGTAGGATGATATTAGAGGAGTGAGTTCTATTTGACTTAGGCTCAATAATGAAGGTCTAGCTAGTACATGATAGATATAAGATGCTAGTCAGAGGGTAGAGGCCATGGGGCTAATCATATTGCTGATAACTTGGATATATGAGATATTTTTAATGTACCAGTTAGCTAGGTTTCTCCATATGGTTGAGATAGGTTACCTCAGGTGTGGAGATGGAGGAAGGACCAAGTAGCATGGGCCATGCCCCATGTGAAAACACTATATTCAATGAGATGTGTAGACATCATGTGGTATCCATATGAGTACATAATAGCTACAAGGGTGAGTTAGGACATAGTTAGACCAATGATAGAGAGGATAGAGGTGATTAGACACTACTTATAGTGGAGAGAGCCATATCTAGTGGAAAAATGCTAGGGTATATGGGCTTACCTCATTTGGTGACATCGATATTGATGCTTGAGTAGTGGGCTTGGCATGTGAAGGAGACATGAGGGAGGAGAGGACACAGGCCACTAGTAGTGAGGACAAAATTGAGGCCATGCTGAGAACAACCATAAATTGGTCAAGCATAATGAAGAGCTAAACAAGAAGATAGGGATGTAGAGGTAGAGATACAAAATCTACTACTATCATCTCCACATTGAGATGAGTAGTATCCTTTAAAGACATGACATTAATGAAGGAAAGAGGTAGAGGAGAGAATGGATACTATTACCATCCTAGATGAACCCATAGGTGAGCTAAAGTAAATGATAGAGAGACACTCAGATGTAGGCTGAGACTGATAAAAGACATGATAGTCAAGTTTAAATTGAGGAGGTAGCCTATAAATTAGGTGCCAGGAGAACACATAAATGGGGAGACTATGTTAGGTGGTTGTGAATATGGTGAGACCATAGTACCTGAGATATTAATAGGTAAAAAGTTATTAATTTGTTACTTAAATTTTATTTAGCTAGATAAATAGATATTATGAGATATGAGAGTGATATAATATCCATCTTGTGTGCTTTTTTAGGTTTAGGTGATGATGAGGAGGAGATATGGAGTCCCTAGTGAGGGGAACACTCCATGACATCTAAGATGATACTCCTTAGCCATATGACCCCATGAAACTATAGGATCCGAGTTTACCATCTACCCCAGTTCAAGTGAGTTGGTTCAAATTAGTAAGAGAGCTAGTGAGGTAAATAAAAGTGTAGAGGGAGAGGATGTAGCCACCAATAATGATGGGTGCCAAATAGATACATGCATGGTAGGCCCTAGTAAATGAGAGAGATACACAAATAGATATAATAACATATATGATAGAGATCTAAGCCTAATTGATGGAGTTATATATGCAAGTAACATAACTACAAGGATAGGTATAGGGGCTGAGATCTCAGATGGCCTCTTTATATTGTACCATTCGAAAGAGTCAAATTGAGACTTCAATAGGTAGCATGGCTAGGCCTCAAGATATAAATAATGGGACCCAACCATAGAGCTGGGGCATTGTATATAGTTGCATATGTTGTATAAAACTCATTATATATATATATATATATATATATATATATATATATATATATATATATATATATATACACACACACATACATACATACATACATATGTATATATATATACATACATATAAATATAAAGATATATATATATATATATATATATATATCTATGTAGATATAGATATATATATATATATATATATATATATATATATATATGTATATGTATATGTATATGTATATGTATATGTATATATATATATATATCATTTTGTAATATTTATATTGGATGTGTATATTGTATCATGGTTAGTTTTAATTGTTCATTATGGTTGAGCCTATGGATTCTTAGGATATATTTCTTTCTAGCACATGTATTTAGACTATTGTATATGCTATAGGAAATATATTAGATGTGGTTTCCTTTTTAGCATTATGAAAGACACATGCATGGTCAAAAAGAAATAGGCAAAAAAGACTTGGAAAAATATACTCAATCAAGAAAATATTATTACACAATATTTCAAGATGGGAAATGTGTAATAACAAAAAAATGACTAAGTATAAATAACCAAGAAAAGGTAAAACAAGATGGTAAAAAGGAATTTTTTTTAAACAATATGAAATATTTTTTCACCAATTTGAAATAAGTAAAATCATATTAAATATCATGTTGTGAAGTATGAGAACAAAGTAATAAAATGGAAGCTATGAAAAGGGTGTAAATGGTAATAAAAAATATATATTAAGTCAATAGATCATACTAAATCATGTTGGGAAGTATGAAAGAAAAATAAAATATATAAAAGATTGGTCTTAAATTGTTCATACTAATTCAAGTTAGGGAGTATGCAAATTTCAATAAAATGGTTGAAATATTATACACTCAAAAAATAAGAAGATAAAAAGGTGAAATAAAAATGAAGTAATCATAAAACATACTAATTATAGAGATGGGAAGCATGTAAAATGATGTGTAACTTCATATCAATTGAATCTTATCTCAAATTTGACACATGTAATCTAGATGGTAACCTAACTATTGGATTTCTTTTAGAGGATAGTCGAATCCTATCCACTGTCTTACACTATAAATCTACAAATACAATACCACTACAGTGGAATAAATAGGAAAATTGGGTAATCAAGGATGTTAGTAATAGGAAGGAAAATATGGTAATTTGTGAGGATGGCCATTTCCTATCCATGGTCTTATAATGCAACTCACAAATGAAAACACCCAAGTGGGGAGTGATAAATACACCAAACAATAAATATCAACAAGAAATATAAGGGATATAAGGACTGAAAAAGGGAGTGTAAATATCAAGACATAGGCATATTATGAGAGGACCATATGAGGCAAGAGGCATACTAAGGACATGAGAAAACACTAAGTGACTAGTGGTCATCTATGTACAAAGGAAACTTGCTCACTACAGACTCAAATATTTATAGGAAAATGAGTGTGCTACTAAGATCAAATCATGAAGGTAGATTTGGTACAAGAAAAATAAAAATGGGCCTAGCTTCCCATATCATATTCCCTACTCTTTAAGACCCCTTAAAAAGTTGTCTATCTACTATGAATATTGGGTACTTGCATGAGAATATAGGTAGCACTAAAATATTTTTGAATTTTCCTCTTCTAATATACCAGCATACCATAACCCAAAGGACTTTGGCTCTATCATGAGGCCAAATGTGAAGTTTGAGCTTTAACTAGAACAAGGAGATTTTCTTTAAATCATTTCTTTTAGTGTGATTTACCTTTTAAGAATATTTTTGCCTTTTGATATCATTGTCTTTTATATAAATGATTTGGATTTTAAATTTATTTTGAATTCTTTTTGAGATTCCTCGTCCATATGAATTTAGAATGACCAATCATGAGAGAGATAGTGATACACATAAACGAGCTATATGCTAAGGCTAGAGGAAGCTAAGTAACCAAAGACAAAGACTGACTAAGACACTTAGGCTTGACAATGAACTAAGATGTGATCTCAAGTGTCAACCATGTATATGCTTAGTTTTAAGAAAAAGGAAGAGGAAAAAAGGAGTTAATGATGAGATAGATTGTTTGATAATTGATCACATGGTAAAGGGAGATAATAACAAAGGGAAACATGGTAAGTATAACCAGATTATCATGAAAAAATATTTATGAAAAATAAGGATAAGAAATAAAACTAACCATAAGGAGAGTTTTGAGAAAAAATCTACGGAAAAGGTGAGGGAAAGTAATGATAAATAAAAGACAATAATATGAAAAATATAAAAGATAAGTAAGATATACTACAAAAAGTAAGATCATGATATGAAAGAAGAAAAAGTTTTACACAATGAAAAATGATATAATAGATAAATATAAGATTAGATCATATGTTCAATCCAAGTATAGATGTGAAAGCACCATGCATGTACTCATAAACACTAGTAAATCTATACACACTCATTATCCAGTACATATAATAAATCTCTATGAATCTGTAATCAAATTTTTGCTAAGGTCATAGCAATCTTTAATAAATACTAGGTAAATACTTCTTTCTTGATCTCCTCAATTATAAAAGTAAGAATGCTCAAAAGATCATACTGATGAGGAAAATTAGGCAAAGGCTAGTTAGGAGAATGCATGGGAGTAGGATCTATAGGTGGAGAAGGAGTCACCAGTGGAGAAGGATCCACAAGTTAAAGACTCATGAGTGGAGAAGAATCCATAGGTGAGGGAAGTTTCATAGGTGAAGGGATAATAGGTGGAGGAATATAAGTGTGAATGGACCATAAGAGGTGATGTAACCACTAGGAGTAGAGCAATAAGAGAAGGATGAATTTTATTATGGGAATAACTTGTGGGATGAGAGGTAGAAGCTCTAGGAATAGCTATATAGTGATCTTTGAGATATTTTAGGATGTGACAATGATCAATATGATGGGTACCACATAGATGCCATGGAATATATACCTCACCTCACTTGGGAAAATATTTAATAATTACATTTAGGGGAGGTATGGATTTGTCTAATGATGGGGAAGAAAGACACAAGGTATCAAGATATTATCTTAACTTATGATAATCGGTAGAAGAATGGTTATATGTCCTATGGAAGCAACAAATACACTTGTGAGTGGTTTTATTAGAATCACTCACAAAAGGAGGTAAAATAAGATTAGAAGAAGCTGAAGAAAACACATCAGCCCATTTTTTGGGTAGAAGAGCCATTTTAGGAAAAGGAGGAAAATCATCACCAAGGGAAGGTGATGATGTGGAGGGAATGGAAATAGGCTCCATAGAAAGATAAATATCATCAAAATTAGGGGCAGGATAAAAAATGGTATGAGTAAAAACATGATCGACTATAATAGGCTCAAGAAGTGGCTCAACTATAACAAGATATATTGAGGGAGGGGTGAGATATATAGAGGTTCTAAGGGGATTTAAAATAACCTCAGGGGTAAACCAATGATGGGAGTTAGGGAACCTAGAAAAGTGGTAAGTCCCAGTCATAACATGAAACATGAGAATAGGCCTACATGCCTACTCAAAAATTAGAGTGTTCATGCCATATATACCCTATAATAAAAGGTAAAATACAAAAATTAAGAACTATAAGGAAAATAATGAGATACATGAAAATACTCAAGTAAAGAAGAATGATAATGGATAATCTTGGCATCATGGTCTTGGACAAGACTACCTAATAATGGATCATCTAAGGAATAACCATCAAAATAATATAGAGTATGAAGATCAATAACACAAGTAGGGATAAAATTATCATTTTGATGAAGCATGGTGAATATAATTCCTAGTCTTGTTCAAGACTACAAGAATGTCATCGCAAGGAGGTTTTTGAGAATGAAACTACAAAGAATTAGGAATCTGCAAGATGATATGAGGTGAGAGACCAAAATTTTTGATCTTTAATTTAATCTCATTATGCTCATCATCATTGGAATATAAAATATTAGGAGAAATGTTACCAATGATCTCAGGAAACCCATTATAACCATAAGTTAAATTGAAAGACAAGTTGAGATGTTGAGACTCACAAAATGGAATACTTGACAAAGCCTCAAGAGTAGGAATCTTGAACGATCTTGGAATTGTTAAAAACTCCAAGTGTTAGCATTACCTTTAATCCTATAAATGACTCCATTATGAGGTAATTTAATGCATTTATAGGTGGAAGAATTAATAGATCTCATGCAGTGAGTCCATAACCTACCAAGCAATATGTTATACAAAATGGAAAATTTGAAGATCATCACCTTCATGTGAATGGTGATAGGTGGAATGGTAATGGGAAACCATATACAACCTAGAGGAGGCATTTTACTTTGATCATATCCTTAGCATGTGTTGTGTGTAGACTTAAGATTACATAAAAAATACCCGAGAGTCTTAATGAAGTCAAAAAAAGTGATGCAGGTATTGGAACCCTCATCAATCAATACACACTTGACTTGGATATCACTAATTTGGATGCTAATTAATAAAGGAGGATCATCTAAATGAAGCAAAATCTCATAAGGAATCATAAAATCTATGGGAAATTTTAGGGAAAGAGAAGTGTCTATAGTTTTATCAATGTGGATAGGCATCTCTTCACATTGTTTTAAAATACTATCTTTAAAATAAGATAAAGATACCTCTTATCCTACGAGGGGAGGATGAGGAACATTCATCTCAAATAAGATTTGCATGAGGTAGTTTTGATGATGTGGAGAGGTCCTCATAAGCTCAAATAAGAGCCACATGAGTAATGGGATGGGAGATTAGTGAGATCCATAATGGTATCCCACTCATCATATCCAATAATAAGGTTGTTAGATATAGGTACATAATGGTTAAGGAGGTCCTCAGATGGAGGAGCTGAAGCATATTGGAATTTTTATTGGTAAGATTGAGATGAAGATTTGGGACAAGGTGGTAAATCATGTTGAGATGATGAACTAGTTGTTTTACATTTATCTTGATAATTAGGAGTGCTAGTAGAATCTTGAGTATCATTATCATTGGAAAATGATAGTAGAGTGGTAGAAATATAATGGGATGTGTTATCCAAGGGATAATTAAAAATTATATTGTTGAAAGTGATCAGATATTATTTCCCTAACTCATTTAAATTAGTTGGAAAAGAATCTTGGATAACATAGTATGTTTTATGAGGAGTGTAGATAGATTTGGAATTAATGAAATCTACCACCCTTCCAATATTAGTCATGATAACCACATTATATTTGGAATTTGGTTCAAAAATACTTTCTACATTATTAGTGAAAGGAGTGGTATTGTATTGAGTATCTAAAATAATTTGATGATTAGGTAAATGATCCTTATAGATAGCCAAATGAGCATTTTATTGATTCAAGGATTGAGTTTTGTCATTTGATTTATAGTCCTTGAAAGCAATTCCATAGGCTTGGTGACACTTATGGATAATGGAATCATGATCAAAATTACATCCAAGAAGAAAATCCAAAGCTAAATTATGAATTTGTCTAGAAGACTCATAAGAATGACCCCAATTGGTGTGAAACCAACAAAACTTGTTAGGATCATACCAAGATTTCATAGGACAAGTAGGATCAAGTTCATATGGAGGAGGCCTAGATATATGCTTAAAAAATTCATCCAAGGATAAATTTTTGTAAATATTGATGTTATTAGATGAAGATAATTGAGGATTAATATATTTTTGAGAATAAGAAGTTGGTTTTGAAGAAGGGTTAGGAATAACAACTTCAACATTATGAATAGTATCATAATAACCAGTAACACCATCATTAGTGATATTGCAATTTTTATTCTTAAGTAATAAATGAGGACACATAAAAGGTTGGGTGGCTCAATTTTATGCATTAGGAAATATTTTATTTTATCTTGGTTAATATCCTCCTCTAATTTATATGGAGAGAAAGTGTGGACTTGATATTGAATTTTAAAAAAGAGGGCATGTGTAAAGGGATGAAAATGATTGTCATCCACCATGTTATGTTCACATTTTTTAAGAAAAAAATTCCATCTCTTAAAAAAGTATTAGGTAGTTTCATTATCATGTTATTTTTAATTAATGAAATGGGCCAAAGTTTTTTCAAGAAGATCATTAGTTTGAATTCTTGAACTAAAGCATTTAATAAATCCTCCAAACTAGAAATAAAATGAGCCCTAAGTTGATTGTACCAATCCAAGGCATCACCCATGAGGGTTTTGGATAGGATATTGATAGTGGAAAAGGTATTTAGTTTTACCTAATCCTTGTAAATATTTCCAAATGTTTTAAGGTGAAGGGTAGGATTGGTTGACCCATTATAAGAAATTGTAGTGGTTATACCTCCTATATCAATGTTGGCTATTTGAGTAGTGAGAGGTTCATTTTGTTGATGATTAATCATTTTATTAACTAAATGAGGTTGAGTAATGAGATATAATTGAGAATATTGAATATGAGGAGGGGGAACATTTTTGTTATGTGTGTCCCAAGCCATTGGTTGCAGATGAGATTAAAGGTTAAGGAGGTGGTTTTGTATTCTCATCATTTGATTTGTATTATGATCTTAAAAAGCATTCATTTGGTTGATAGTTTACACAAAAAATTGATGTGTTTTATTAATATTAGAATCATTATAATTGGTATTTATATTGGTATTAGTGGCTTGGGTACCACTATTAATGTTGATATGAGTTTGAGAAGAATTGTGAGAATTTGAGGCACTAGTGGAAAATTTGCTTGGGAAGAAAAAGATGGACTAGTGAATGGTTGAGAGGAAGAATCACTAGAATCATGATTGACTTGGGTAGTAATAAATGAAATAGTGGAAATATTAAGGATGGTGGAACTTACGAGCAGCCCACTAGATGTAGAATCTGCCATGTTAGTTGATATACTAGGCATAGATGTATAAGAGGTTAGAGAAGAAGCCATGGCATAAAAAGGAATAAAAATTGAAGAAAGAGGTTGATAACCTAAAAAATTTATACCTCAAAATACTATTTAAAATGTAGGAGTGGTTAAATTAAGATCTTTAGTTTGACCAATAATCATGAGGTGGTGAATGGTAGAAGGTCCTTTCCTCTATGTTGAGGAAATTCTGAAATAAAGAAAATCATTTTAGGAGTATACTCTAACTCAGGTTGGTCTTCTAATAAAATATGACTATGTTGCAAAAATTTATGAATAGGGGTCCCACATTTCATTGTGAGAGTGGTAATATGAATGTTACTAGCATCCAAAAAAGGAGCCCTACTCTGTATATGGGAGACCTTATTAGGATTGGTAAAGATCATCATGTCTATCTACTATGATTTAGTGTCATTATCCAATAATAAGTCCATGATGAAGGGAAAAAAGGAGAGATGATAAATAAAAGGTCAAAATAGGTGATTTAAACTATACAGGGTTGACTGGTTCAATCTAGTATAAAAACAAGGACTATAAAACTATACAGGGTCGACTAAGTCGATCTAGTATAGTGTACAAAAGGTATAAAAAGCACTAGGACAACTAGGTCGATCCAATACAAAAGGTAGGGAAATTAAGAATATTAAAAATGGATTGAAAAGTAAAATAAGCTAAATTTTCAAGTAATAAAAATTAGTAAGTACTAAAAGGAAATAGATATCCAATTGGATTAATGTTGACCAATCCAATTAAAATACTAAAAAAATCTTGCACCGACATTGGCTAATGTAAAGTTTTTCACATGAAATTGAGCAAAGAGAAAGAAAAAAACTTGAAAAGTAAATCTAACTAATTGGTCAACTTGATTGTTTATTAGATTATTATTATATGATTTTAATGTGATTAGAAGTTGACTATAATCTAGGTACTAGATAACAATCTAAGGATGGTTTCAAGTAGTTTAAGATGAAAGGAATTGTAGTGGTAATGATACAAGATTGGTCTTGGGGCTTATTCCCTCACTTCACACACTAAAATGATAAAGGTGATGTGTGTTTAGCTAAAATATACCATTAACCATGCTTTATACTTAACCAAACCATCAAGTCAACTTCCCCGTTGGTGATGAAATCTAAGTAGGTTGGCCTAGGATAGATAAATGTTTAAAGTTCTTATTTATGTTTTCATGATTTGGTCATGTGTGCATAAAATCAAAATAGTGAAACTAAGTGATTAATTAAAAATCCCCTAATTAGACTATGTGCACTATTCTAAGCATGCAAATGATTGGAAAAGAAAAGTGTGAACTAATTACTAATAGATATGAAATTAATTCTAAATTTGGACCAAGGTATAGTGTTGAAACTATATTCATAAAATATATAATAGGGTATATAGGTTAGAACCTATACTATGAAAGCAATGTCTGAAAATGAATTGGGTCAACATTATCGATCCAGTTATTTTAGACAACACATAGAACATAGAACTGGGTTAGCAGTGTCAATCCAGTTGACTATGCAAGGGTAGTTTTGAAGACTAAAATATATGAAATGAAATATAGAAAGGAAATAAACAAATAATTAGAAATGAACCTTGGTGTATTAGAGATGAAATTAATAAGAAAGTTGGTCTAAAACCTATAAGTGTGCTTGAAAAACCTACAAACTAGGTTGACAATATCAATCAAGTTGTATAGGAACTTGCTAAAAAGTAATAAAACTATAAGGAAACAATTGGGTTAAATTAGTAGGTTGAACTCGGTGTCTAAAATGATAGAAACATATACTAGGTTAACTGGGTCGATCTAGTTGTTTGTTCCTACAACTTGCATACAGAGATAAAAATTTGGGTTGATAAAATCATTCTTGAATGTCAAAATGTATGATAAAAAATGATGATAAAAATAAATGAAGGTAAAAGTTGACAAATATTACAAGGGTTATTTCATATCAAGTTCACAAGAATGTATACAATAAAAAATGCAACATGTCTATGAATTAATCCTAGATCAGATAAGATATATGACACCTACACTTCTAATTGGGATACACTTGTTAAGCAGAGAATCCGCTAGACCTGATTAGGGGATCACTTGTATCAGTTATCAAAACAAATCATGATATGAATGGTTCCAAACCCTACATTCTAACATAATTGCATCACAACTTTAATGGAGTTTTAAGGTTTAAAACATTCACTTTATTCTAATATCAAGAAAGTAAAATCTAATCTAGTGCACACCAAAGCTTGTGACACAAAGTGGGGGTTAAAAACAATAAAACAAATAAATAAACTAAACTTTTATTAGAAGACACATACTCATGTCAATGTATATGCAATCCTAAATACATGGAGAGAAGAATATAAATGTATTATCTAACTCTTACAAAGGATAAATAAAATTAGGAATACTTACCTTTGAAGATGAACATGTTGAGCCTCAATCTCTCCCTTAGACAAGGTGATTTTCAAGATATTATTGTGCTATGTAAGGATAACCAAGATAAATTAGCTCTAGGCTATCAAACCTATCTATGAATCCAACAAACTTCTTCACAAGATAAGATCTATATCTCTAAATAAAGTGTGGAACCTTAGGCTTTATTCCTCAAGTAGAATGGTCAATAAATAGATGTTTTATTACACTTATTAGATAATAATTATTCTATTATGAAATGGTAGGAAATGACCTTGTATATATAGGTGGATATTTCCTTAAATCATCTTGAGAAAATTGATTAGACAGGGTTGACCCAATGTGTTTTTAGGGATAATTTACTAGGTTTGTGCTAGGTCAGCCAAAAGGTTAACAAACTAAGAAAGTAAATAATTCCCATAAACTATATTGGGTTGACCCAGTCAACACAGTATAACTGAAATTCAAAAAGTATGTTAAGGCAAAAAATGAGGAATGGAAAGAGGAAAATACTAAAATAGGTAGGATTGACAATAATAAGCTTAGGCTTAATGGTTTTAGGAGACAAGTTTGTAGATGACAAGTGGAAAAATGGACAATAATCTTATGAAACATTGATTGTCTATACACCCCTTTCCTAATGCACCCCTTAAGGCATGCACTCAGAGATATTGAGACTCGATAGGCTCTCACAAGATGGAAATTGCTAGTAATCAATAAAAGTTTGAAAATATTATGTATATAACTAGAGGGATAGATTTAAGGCCTAATAAGATTTCCAAGTCAAGGCTTAGAAAGTAAGAAGAGACATGGCGGCTAGATGAGATAATAAGATTAGTTTCCATGATATGGGTGACTAGGTGAACATAGATAGAGGTGAGTTAAGTTGTTTTAAATATGTAAATGAAGTTTTAGATCAAGGTTTACATGAAAAGTCTTGAAAAAATGTTTCAAGGTTTATCGAGTGTAGATAATGAAGAATTATCTAGCTGAGAAGATTTTCTCAATGCTCATTGGCATGTCCAACATAAAAATGACAACCTAAGATATTTATGGTATATGAGGAAAGGTTCTATCTAAAATTTCCAAGCATTGATTTTGGAAAGAGGAGCTAATTTTTATGAATGATTGTTAAGACTAGATTATGGTCTAAACCCTCAAAAAATCCTAACTATGACCTGATATTGAAGATATTATTCTAAAAAGATTATAATAGTTTTATATGAATATACAAGTCATTAAAAGCTGAATTTAACTCTCCTATGAATCTCTAGGTGTGATTAGTTTCTCAAGTGAGAGAGAATACCTTATAATAAATTTCTTGTCTTTTGAATATTTATTATAGTAAATAGATTTGATCGATTTAAAGTGACTAAGTGGATGAAGATCAAATTATGAGACTTATAGTTATTATTCATGAAGATTAATGGATAGGTTTTGTTGATGCTTCTAATTTCTCCATAGAGTTTTCCTTAGTGTTGATGAACACTTCTCATTTTAGGATTACAATAATCCAAGGCATGAGTTATAGTTTGTGATAATTAGTGTGTTTTTGGTTGAATAGTTGACAAAGAATGAGAGGTGCCCACAAAATTTGTTTGATGTGATGGTTAGGAGCCACCAAGGTCTAAGTCTTTATAGTCATGTAGTCTTCTTGGTCAAGATTTATAACTCTAAGCTAATCTAAGTGAATATTTACAGTGATATTTAAACTAAAGTTAGCATTGATAAAAAAGAAGCAAAAGGTAGGGTAAGCCAAATAAGAAATATGACTGCAAGAATTAATATAAAAAATAATGATAAATTTCTCTTCAATTTGAGCATACATTTAACCGATTAACGATGCAACATAGCATAAGCCCAAGCTTCACCAAAATTAGGCAAGATTCAAAGGAAAATATAAAGATCATGAGTAAAATTCAAGATTACTTAAAGATTTTGCTATGTTAATCTAAATTTCATAAGAGCATTCAAATGTAGAGTAAATAAAGCAAAGTAAACTTAGAATCCTTCAACCAGTCTAGCAAATCACAAACTAGAAACCTCATGAACATGAAATATATCCCATTTATCCAAGAACAATTCAAATATAAGACATAAGCCTATAATTAACAAAAATTAGAAATAATGTAACACAATATAATACAATCTTTGTAGAATTCCAATTGTATTAATTGCTCAAAATCCCTCTCTTTACAAATGGTAACACTTGCCTATTTATAGAATACGTAGGTAGTGTATGAGTTATATTTCTTTCAAATTTTTAAAATAGTTAAGGACAACTATCCTTTTACAAATATCTCTATATTACATATGACCATTAGGTGCCTATTAGATCAAAAGACTAATATATGCTAACAAACTAGCATACATAGTTTATAAAAGAATAATCTTGACTTTACATTTGGGCTATTGGTCCCCCTTGATCACTTAGGTTAAAGGAATTATTTCACCCTGGTGTATTATTCTTTGATTAACTCTAAATCCACTATAGGGTTTATTATACTCTCTTCTTCCTATCCAACCAATGTATCATATTCTTTGTCACTTCTGATGGTGACCTCTTATAAGTACCTTGCTTATGATATCTGCTCTCCTATGGTGAAGATGAAATTAAGGATCTTCGAATTATCTTTATTGGATTGGCCTTAGTTTTCATCCTTGATGTCTATCATGAAGGATTGGAATCCCTACTAGAATTCCATGTAATACATTAGGCTAGTTGTAGTAGGTTGAGAAGGGGTCACCAATAGGGTTCTTATCAACTTCTAAATTATATTCACCAAATCCTTATATTCTTCTATGAAGTCATTATCCTTGTTCTACCATGAATTTAGTTCCTGTATTTGATACATTAGGATCCCTTGAATGGTATTCAATTGTCTTTCTTTAATGATATTGAAATCTAGGGGTTGTTTGGTGACATGTACTTTGATCAACTCTGTCACCTAATCTTTGGTTTCTTACCATTGTTGTATCAATATTTTTGCCTTATTGGCTTGAATTTATAAAGTATTAATCCTAAGTTTAATGGATTTTAATCATTAAAAGGTATCTAGGAGGTACTTATTTAACATCTTTAGTAGGTCCTCTAGAATTAATAGTGAGACTTGTTCCTCTAAGTCTTTCTTTTCTTTCTCCAAGTTGAAGATTCTTTACCTCTTTCCCTAAATTCCCACCATAGCCATTATTAATTGCGCGTCCACCATAATTTCAATATCTTCTTAATGAATTGGGTGTTCCCTTACTACCTAGCCTTGGATTGGAGTAAGTCCTACAAATGGTTCCACTCTTTGAAGAATGATCTCTTCAGTTCCAATGGTTTCCTTCTTTATAGTGACTTTCTCCAATATAGTAGTATTAGGGTTAAATTGTATCTTAGGCTCTACTTATAAAATATTTTAATCCTCTAGTGTTTCAATCTTAGACCCATTTGATTGTCTTGATGATTATATTTTATTATTACTCTCCTTAGTAGCCTCAATCATTAGCATCTCTTCTTGCTCCCTCATGAGCTCTAAGATCTAGGGCTAGACTTCATCATTGACCTCAACATTGGAAGCTCTAGTTAAAGCCCATGAATGCATCTGAGAGGGTATCTTTTGGAATTTACCATAGATGAACTAGAAAGGGATGATAGGTTCCTATATGGTAAATTCATCACTGAACAAGATCACCTCAATTATTGGGTGAATCCACTTAGGTTTCTTTGGGGCTCTAACTAACAAATCCATATCTATCACCCTCTTTCTTTTGGTAACAAGGACAAAATATAAGGAAACTCTTTTTCCTTTGTCTATCTCTTTAGCTTGTGAACCTTCAATTAGTGCCACCTTAGCTATGGCTCTTCATCTTCATCTCTTTCCTTATTTGACCTGTATGTATTTACAAGTTCCTTGAAAAATTCCTCCATTATTTAATAAGGTTCCAAGGAAACCATATCAAGGTATTCCATAGGGGAAGGGGGTATTTGAGGTAGATATGAGGTAGAGGGTCCCTCTCTTGGCCTATGTTCCATCTTTTATTCACTACGTCCTTCAATTTTGGGCACTTGTTGTTGAGGTAGTTGTTATTGTTAAGGTGGAACTTAAGGGAATTTTGGTGGACCTAAAGTGGAAGGTAAGAAGTGGTATTTCAAGGGATTCATTTTATGTCTTTCTCTTGATGGTTTCTCTTATGCAATTTATGTTCAAGCTTAAATTCATGCTACTTGAACCTAGCCTGCACTTCCTCAAAGTTAGTTGATTTTTTTTATAAGTGGACATATGGACCCAATTGATGTGCATAAGATACCTTAGATACTTTTTTGGATTATATATGGGAGAGTGCGTTACCCTTAAGATCTCATTTATTGAGGTCATCTAATTGGAAGTAGAATGTCTCTCTCTTTCTTACTAAGATCTCTAATTACTTCCATGTATTAATCATTATTTTCCCAATTAGATATTGGAATAGATGTATGATGCATGTTTTATTATCTCTATATACATGCTCTATACCATGAAAGAGTTGATGATATATCTCCTATTCAACCAATTTGATTGGAACATGCACTTGTAGCCTATAGGGCTAATACTGGCAAACTCCAATTCTAATGACTATATAATTAGGATAAAGCCATAAGTCACCAATGGGATCTATAAATTTCCTAATGAGGGGGTGAACCCTAGGCATTGGACTTCCATTAATTATCCCAAGTGTAATGGGATAGATGCAATCACAAATGAATTACGTGTGGTCTCTATACTTGAATATGTGCAATTTGGGGTAATGGTGAGAAATGGTAATATTTCTATGAGGGGACCAATTCATAATGGTATGGAATTAGGTTGAGGCCATGAAGGAATCCAACAATTAATACATCATTATGAATTGTTATCTTGTCTTCCTTTTAATTCCATTGAACTATATCCTTAGATGATACTTATCATTTCTCTAATGGGTGGAATTAGCTTTTCTTCAATCATGAAATAGACATTGGAGACCCTCTTGGGGTCAAAATAGGATGTGATTTTTGCTCTAGAAGCCCTATTCAAAAAATTCATAATGATTCTAATCCCTTCCCAAAATTATATAATTGGGATTTTGCCATCATGGTTTCTCATTACATTAGTTCCTCTATCCAGCCATAGTCTTAAGATGTTGTCTAAGTCATTCCTAGTGTTCCATTCCTTGATTTTAGGGATTTCAATGTGAGTCCTAGAAATCTTATAGTAGCATTAAAAATATACTATAGATATATAAGCAACCCTCTTTGATGTACCCTCCTTTATTATCCATTCTCCATCTATTCCACAATTAATGAACATAGGAGCTAGGATATTGATACAATGGAGTGCCTATGGTTTGATGGATATAAGGTGAAGTATAGACATATGTATTGCTACAAGATCTTCATGTCTTCATTTTTTGGTTGCAATTCATTTCTCATCAAGAGGTAATGGCTATATAAGGTTGATTGCAAAGAAGATTTTTGACCAGTTTTTCATACTATTATTCAAGGCTCCTACATCTAGTTTAGTGTCTTTGTAACATCTTCCTTCATTGTTAGTAAATATATAAAAAAGTGACTTCATCTCTCTATTATTTTATATAAGTATCCATGCTCTTCCAACTAGTTAATTTCCCTTAGACTATGTGATCTCACTAAGTCTTCTTAGTTCTTTTTAGGGTGATTTTTGGCTCTTTTGAATGTAATTGTGAATCAATTAGGAAAGAATTAGGGATTTATGTTTTAAAAATAGGGTTTTTCATTTCTATAATGGTAGAGATAGTGAATTCATAAATTCACTCATGCTACTCCCATGAAAGTCCTTTCAAAAGCTAGCCATTAGTCTTTGAAAATTTCCTTCATTTTACACTGTTAGATTAGATATACGAGTGTGGTCCATTAATATCAATATGTGAAGTCCAATTTTATTGGTCACAATTTTTATGCTTTATCCTCATTGAAAATTCTTCAATCATTTTGTACTATTGGATCAAATCTTGTGATGAAGCACAAACCATTAAAGTTGTAAAAATGAACATGAGTTAATGAGCTTTGAGATTAATTAAAACTTAGGTTAAAGGCCTTCTACTAAGTTTTCATGTTAATAAACCAAAGGGTAGTTTTAAAGGGTAAATAAATACATCCCTTCCCTAGGATAAAATTTTAGACTATCTTAAATTTGATGTCCTCATAAATGTCAAAAATGTTCTCATGAACATTAAACAATAGGTGCAAGGCTATCAAATTTAATCTCATATAATGTTGTTAGAGGGCTTAAGCCTAAGCCTTGAAATCATATTGTGTTGAAAAACACATTATTATTTAAGCCAAAAATACACTTTTTGGGCCATGTGACCAGGTCTTTAGGCTTTGAGATTATTTAAGTCCTTTTTCATTGGTTGCTTAAACTTTAATTAGGTTGAAAGCCCTTGGCCAATTCACATCGTTAGATTAAATATTGTGATGAAGCACAAACCATTGGATCTATGAAGATGCACATGACTTAATTAGATCTAAGATTTGATATGACTTAGGTTATAATTATTTTTCCTATGTCTAATTATGTTTTAAAAACACATAGGGTTCCTCTAAGGGTCAAGAAATATGTCTATTTACTAGGCCTCAAGGTTATATTACGTTGAAAAGTCTTCAGTGATTTTGCACTATCAAATTAGATCAATGATAAACCAAAAGCCATTGATTTTGATTCATGTACTCATCAATAATTGTTCCTTACAAAGAGTAAATATTAGGGTTAGGCATAAAATAAGGAACATAGAAAGACTTCATGTAGTTACCCTTAAACATTTTCCAAAGGGTCACTTTCTCAAGAAAGTGTTTTAACTAATTCTTCCAAAGGGTAGGTTTCAGAAAGGCTGAAGGGTTGATTTTTTTTGGATAAAATGTCCATAATAAATAGTTCCCAAAATAATTTCTCCAAAGGGTAATTTTTGCCCAAGTGGATCGAGATAACGTTTCCAAAGGGACACTTCAAGAAACTCCAAAGGGTCACTTCAAGAGTGTGCCTTAAAATCAAGATTTCAAAGGTTAATTTGGTGTTTAGGTAGGCTCATTTGTTTTTATTTTATTCACACCATATGGTTAGATTTATTTGTTTCATCTTGACATAGAAAGCACACTTAGACCCTTTCTAAAATAATCAATTTCTCATTAAGCTTTCCCACCAGCTTTTGAATTCAAATGTTAGGGTTTTCTGTAAGGGAAACCTAGCCTTTTTTGTTAGACCTAAAATTCCATATTTAAAGATAAACCATTAGCAATGTTAGTTCAAAAACACAATTATTATCATTAAGCATGTATGAATCATATCCCTTTTAAGTGGATGATCTTCAGATTCTAAAAGAGATAACCTCTTCAAGAAAGATTTGAAGATTCAGATGTTTTTAAACATTCATAAGGGTCCCCCATTTACAAAAGCATGAAAGTGTGGATTATGTTAATCCAACAAAATGGTGACTCATAGGGGAAACATAGTAATATGTTATAACTTAAGGTTCAGGTTTAGACCAATACATAATTATTTCATCTATTAGGTCCATAACATTATCTAAATCAAACCTTGATTAGTATAAACCTTACATGAGTAAAATTCAAAATCAAAATGATAAAACATAAACACGCAGTGTGTGATTTGATTCCACTTATTATTTGTCATATAATTTTGGAAGATAACATCTAGGTCATACCTTTGGTCATAACACTTGACTTAGAGTATTTTGGATATTCATTGAGAATAGTTGATCTTAGCTCATGGAAGGCTTAGGCATTAATCTACTACCATCCAAGCATCCATAGCCCCAATAGAGATACCTTTAGTCCCACTCAAGCCCTTGCTCCACTACTAGCTAGGCATCCATAGCCCCGATGGAGGTTACTAGAATCAGCTTTTCTTCTTGTCCATAGATTTTGCAATAATTTCCTTATTTTTTGTGTTTTCTAAGTCTTTTGCAAAGTTTGGGAACCAATATATCCTAGTTTTAAGGATTTTATAAAGTGTTTTATTCTTAGGGTAATCACTTTTAGTTGTAACCTCTATCCTAGAAAAGGATATATCTTAAGTGGTAGCATGAAATGTGCCTCAACAACATAAATTTTCTTTTAACACATATGATTCTTCTTTCAACCAAACCTTTATTTATTAATACTTTTCATGATAATTAACTTCTATATCAATATAAACCATTGTCTTTGAGTTGTATCATGGTGCTTTTTGATAACCTATGTTCATCATTACAAGATCATATCCCTACTTCAAAGCACTATAATTTTTAATCAATCTCATGAAAACTTGAGAAATAAACTATCTATAAGAATTATTGGAAATAAAATATCCAAACTAATAAAAATCAAACAAAACACAAAGAAAACACACAATATCAAGAAGTAAACAAATATGTACAAGTAAAGCAAGAAGGGAAAGAGAGAAAAGAAACAAGTTAACCTACCTATTCTAATCTAATAAGTCTTACATATTTTACTCCATGAAGACCCTTGGTAGAGTAGCATCAAAGTAATGATAGAGATACTACCCATTGGTGTGCAAGGTTAAATTTTCTCCTTGGAGGTCTTTCAGCTTAAAGGTGTTGTTTCCCAATGTCTCTATAATTTGATATGACCTAATGCACAAAGGTGTGAATTGTCCATCCTTCCTTTTTGGCTCTAAAGCTTTGTCCCAAAGGAGGAATAACTCTCCTTACTTTAACACTTTAATTTTGAATTCTTTATGAAACCACCTTTTCACTATTGTTTGATGCTTGCTAAAGTCAACAAATGCTTTGTCTTTAGTATCTTCCATCTAAATAATGTCTAGTATCCTTGAGCTAGCAAGGTCTTAGCCTTCTTCTATATACTCCTACATGAAGGTAAATATGGGAATATTAAATGTTATGGGGAAGATAGGTTCCTATCCACACACTATCAAGAATGGTGAAGCTTTGATGGCTTTCTTAATCCTTATCATGTCTGCCCATAGTGCATACTTCAGGAGCTTGTGCCATGTTCTTGGTTTATATTTTATACACTTATTGATAGAATTCATCAAATTCTTATTTATAGATTCAAAGACTTTATTCCCTTGGGGATAATGATTAGATGAAAACATTAGAGTGATGTTATTGTCATATACCCATTTAATAATCTCAATAGAAGTGAAGGTAGATCCATTATCATAGACCAAAGAGACTAGGGTTCCAAATCTTATGAATTTTTTTTCTTCTAATGTTTGGTAGAAACAACTTCACTTCACCTTGTATAATAGTTAGTAGTAGTAAGGACAAATTTGTGGCCATCAAAAGAATTGGGGTTGATCACCCCTACAATGTCTAACCCCCATTGTGCAAAGGTTTTGTCAACTATCATAGGTTTCAAAGGCATGACTACCTTTGGCTCTTTTGTGTTGAATATTTGGCACGCATGTCATTCCCTCACATTCTTGTGAGAATTGTTGAAGAGGGTAGGATTATAATACCCAGCTCTAAAGATCTTGTGAGTTATGGTTCTTCTTAAAGTGTGTCCACTTCTTAGCTTCTCATGGAAGGTAGTCATGATCTGAGCTACTTCTCCTTAGGATACACATCTTAAATAGATTCCCTCAAAGTTCCTTCTATAAAGGACTCTATTCTTGATGAGGTAATGAGCTACTTTGAGCATCAAGGCTCTCCTTTTCTCTCTTTTAAGTCTTGTGGGACAAACACCATTGATAAGTAGGTAGATGATAGAATCATACCACTCATTAGGTTGGATGTTTTGTTGGTTTAATTACATGACATGGAGCTTAGGGGTTACATTGGAAATCATTTGAAATAATCCTTAGCATCTTACCAGGTTGGCAATCTTCATTTAAATATCATAATCTTATATAATTGACATCCATTTTCCTCTCCTTTCTTCAAGATCATTTTGGCTTAGCATAAGTTTCATAGCTAGGTCTATCAAGATAGCATGTACCTTGTTCTTGAAGATGTAATGCCTAAATTTTTTAACTTCTTTCACCAATGCATAAACTTTCTTATAAATCATAAAATAGTTCACTTCAACATTCTTGAATTTGGTGCTCATGAAAGCTATGGGATTATCATTCCCATCAAATTTTTGAGTTAGTACTATAGCCATAGTATGTTAAGAGGAAAACGAGTAAAAAAAAATCCTTTTAGAAATTAGGACTTATGAGGACTGGAGCTTCAGTGATTGCCTTCTTAATATCAACAAAATCCTTCTTAAATTCATCATTCCAAGATATCTCCGCATCCATATTCAAAATTTCATTCAAAGGCTTGACAATTTTAGCAAAGCCTAAGATGAATTATCTTACAAAGCTAATTTTCACAAAGAATGACTTAAGCTCTTTTCTACCATTAGATAACTCAATTTTAGAGATGGCCTCCACACTATCAGTATCTATGGTGATCCCTTACTTGATGATAACATGTCCTAGTAGTTTCCCCTCTATGACACAAAATATACTCTTCTTTGGGTTGGGGTAAATGTCATATATTCTTCACCTTTCAAAAACTTCTTAGAAGTGCATGAAATGATTCACTCTATTCTTGGAGGAAAATATCAAATCATTCATATAGATGATGATAAATTTTCCTATCAAATCTTGGAAAGCATGGTTCATGGCCCTTTTAAATGTTTCTCATACATTGATAAGCTTAAAGGGCATCCTCTTATAGGCATAGGTTCCCCACTTAGTCATGAAAATTGTCAACATCCTATCCTCTTTTTCAACTAGCACTTGGTTTTAATCTAAGAATCCATCCAAGAAGGACCTCATAACTAACCTTGAAATAACTTGTATGACTTGGGCTAAAGAAGGTAGAGGATATTTGTCCTTTTTATAAGCTTTATTCAAGTTCTTAAAGTCAATGAATAATCTAATCTCCCCATTCTTATTTCTTACTAGGACTAAATTTTCAACCCGAGTGTCTAATAGGAAAGACAATCCTTACATCCAATAGTTTCTTGACTTCTTTATAGATCATAGGCTCTAAGATAGGATTGACTGGCCTTTGCTTTTACCTATAAGGCTTGATATTTTCTTTGGGAGGAATCGTATGAGTTATGACCCTTGGGTCAAATATCTTCAAGTTTTCATAAGAGCAAGAAATGACATCTTTGTACTTTGTGAGCAACTCTCTTCCTTTCTTATTCTCTATTTTAGTGCATGATTTTGATATGTTCATGGGTTGAGGTTGGTCTTATGGACTGAGATATACTTGTTGGTAGACTTTTCACTCACTTTAGGTACCTTAGGTACCTCCATAAGCTTATCATGATCAAATAGCATCTCTAAAGAGATCATCCCTTTAAGTATCTTATTATCAATAAGATGGATGATCTTACCATTAGGTTCCTCTTCAGGAGAGATTTCATCCACTTCATCAATGATATGGGCTTCAAAGGCCCTAGAGTTGGTTAAGAAATTGATAATATGTTGATCATCATTAAAAAATTGGAAGTGATTAATGTTATCAAGGACTGATGGGCAAGGTACTAACTCAATGCTAAAGTTAGGGGAACCTCAATTTGGCATGAGGTTGGCTGTAGTAGAAGAAAGCTCATCATTAACCTTGTTTTCTTCAATTGGAATAGCTAAGATGTTGAAGGCATCATAATATTCAGTCAAATCCCATACCTTGAAATTATATCTCATTAAGTAAGATAACTTGCACTGATATTTACTCCTTACTTGGTTGATCACAAGTTTAAAGTCTCCATAAACCATAATCTCTTTAACTTGATGATTGATAACAAGCTGTAGTCAAAGAATAAGAGCTTTATACTCAGCTAAGTTATTAGTGTAAATAAATTGTAACCTATAAGATATATGGTATTGTTTATCTGTAGGGTCTACTAACACAACACTGACACCTGATCTTGATTTACATCTGTCCCCATCAACATGTAACTTCCATAATTTAGGCCTTGGAGGAGGCATTTTAGAATCTAGATTTTTTGCAAAATCTAAGGTGAAGATTCCAAGATTAGAATCAAATAAGTTTACCCTTTCATTAATTACAATGTATTCTATTATTATATGTTTTATTCTTGGTTCCCTTTCAACTTCTATCTGATTAAGAATACCCTTCCATGAAAACCACAAGTGAGAGCAATCAGTAGACATATACCCATTCAAATATTTTGTCTAATCCCTACTTAGAAGTAACCCATAATCATTAGGGAGGTCTACTAATTGAATGTTAATAAAATATTTAACTCTAGGTTCACTTACCAATTGAATATGCACATTAAGCAGCTCTTTAATGACTTTGAATTTTGATTTATCTAGTTATGTAACAACTCTATCTAACTTGATTAGGTTCAATCTTATTTACTTACAAATTCTATCTCACATAATATTAGTTGAAGATCCTAAATATAGTAGACAATTATGGAAATTCTTACCAAACAATCTGACTATGAACAGAAAGGGTGGAGACTCTGCTTTCGCCACTTGCATAGTTACATTGGCAGTATCATTTTTTAGTGGCTTTCTAGGCTTCTTAGATAAGGATTTCAAGAGAAGGTCTCTTTTCTTATTTATTTGTGTTATTTCAAGTAGATTGATATTTTCCTTGATTTTATTCATGTCCTCAATAATATTGTATCCATTCTTATTCAAAGGTTCAACCAAAGGCTTAGAAGAACTTCCTTTGGGTGGCTCAGGATCATTCCTCAAATATGTATCTAGAGGAGTCCCATAGTTATTGGGAGGAGTAGAAGTAGTCAAGGTTTATCTTTGTTCCATATTCCTTAGAGGGTAAGTCTTTAGGAATTGTTAAAATGCTTAGATTTATTCAAGAATATTGTCAGGCTCATTATCTTCTTGAAAGGGAAATTGAAAGGTCTCCACCATGTGCACTTGATTATATGTTTTATATCTCAAATTACTAGTAGTATTATCCTTATCTAGGATAACCTAAAAGGTGTCAAGCTCTTCCTGAAAGGCTTGAAAATATTTACATAATTTAATACAATCCATTTTACCATGCTTAAAAGTGGCATGCACTCTACAATAATCATGCACAGTAATATCTATGAGATTGATGTCCATGGTTTTTTTTCTAGATGAAGAAGGCTTATTGGCTTTGTTGTTATTATAGAAGCTATCATTCTGGAATATATTTCTAGGTATATTAAACTTTTGGAAGGTGGAGTTCCTTCCAGAGTTATCGTTAGCATTACCAACTTGCTTTTATAATTATAAAAAATATATGCTGAGCTTTTGGACCATTTTTAATATATACTCATTTTCACTCTTAAGAGTCTCATCAACTTGGGATTGACTATTATTAGCCATACTGACTAGCATTAGAACCTTTTGAACATTAGCTTGAGATCTATTAGTAGTTTTCTGACCTAAGTAACCTAAATTCTATTGGGAAAAACATGACTAGTAGGCAAGATAGTTAGAGATGGTATTTGATTCAAAGCTACGGCATTCTAGTTAATAGCTAGGAAAAGGTTCAAGAATGGCATTTTTGGGTTGATATTTGGAATAGTGTAAGACATTTTCCCTTGACATTGTATTTGGTCACTAATGGCCACTACTTCTAAATAATCTTGAGCTAATGTGGTAATATTTGGAAGGGTTCTCTTCAAAAACACAAAAGTCATGTGATCCATAGCATTTTAGTATATTTCTAAGGCCAAAGGTTCATTAGGATTGTAAGGATATATGGTTCTATTGAGCATATTTTGAAATATGGCATTAAAATACCTAATAAGCTCACTTGAATCTCTCTTGATGGTAGTAAATTAATGATATATGACATAAGGGCTAATGATATTCCCAAATTGATCAATAAAGATAGTGACAAAATTATTACAAGAAGTGATGCAATCATCAGGTAGGTTTAAAAATCACTCATAGGCAACATATTTGAAGGTAAAAGGGAATAACCTACAAGCTACATCCTCATGAATGACATTTAATAGCCTTAAATAAGCTTTAAAGGACTTTACATGTTCCCTAGTAGTGATCATACTAGTTGAGCTAAAGATAGGCAAATATTTATTAGTATTTCATGGAAAATCATGAATTATACCTAGAACATTGATAACTCCCAAGCCAAGCCATATCTGGTCAAAGGTTGAATGCAGGGACTCCTTAAAGGGGTAAGGAGGGTAAATACTTCAAACATCTATGCCTTCCTTTGTCTCTTATAGCCCGTCAATGGTTCTTAAGTTCAAGTAAAGGTTCCCTAGTTTCTGAATGAGATCTAGTCCTGATTTTGGGTAATTATAACTTGAGAACTAAGAATCTTACTTTGAGGTATGTTGAAACATGTTAATCTCCAAAAAAATGACAAATAACATGTACACTCATCTTATTTTGTAAATAATTACTTATGAAATGAAAAAGGACACTAATCTTTGACTAAATTAGCTTAAAGATATGTTTGATAATGCAAATATGATGGTCCTTTGCATCATTTTGAATAATTAGACTCATATTTCACAAGATAACAACAATATTTAATCAAAATAAAGTTTTTCTACCCTCAAACTTCAAGAATTATCGATTTTAAAGCTATTTTTACTAGAGTGTGAACTGAACTTTACCAAAAATAAGGATTTTTGCCTTACTAAGCACAAAGATGAGCAAGAGAAAAATCATAGATAAAATAACTTTATAAAGGATGTAAATATCCTCTAATCTTAACCAAGAAAACAACAATACTTTCAAAGAAGGCCCTTCTTGTAATGATAGTGGGAACCACTTCTTGTTGATTCTTCCAATTGCTCCATAAAGTGTTCCTTAGTGTTGATGAACACTTCTCATTTTAGGATTACAAGAATCCAAGGCATGAGTTGTAGTTTGTGACAAGTAGTGTGTCTATGGTGGAATAGTCAGAAAATTATGAGAGATGCACACAAAATTATTTTGATGTGGTGGATGGGAGCCAATAAGGTCTAAGTCTTTGCAGTCTTGTAGTCTTCTTGGTCAAGACTTTTAACTCTAAGCTAATATAAGTGAATATTTACAATGATATTTAAAATTAAGTGAGCATTGATAAAAAAGATGCAAAATTTAGGGTAAGGTAGATAAGAAACGTGATTGTAGGCATTAGTCTCAAACATAATGACAAAGTTCTATTCAATTTTAGAAAACATTTAACTAATCAGTGATGCAACATACCATAAGCCCAAGCTTCACCAAAATTAGGAAAGATTCAAAGGAAAATATAAATATCATGAGTAAAATTAAAGATTACTTAAATATATTTCTATGTTAATCTGAATTTCATAAGAACATTCAAATATAGAGAAAATAAAATGAAGTAAACTTAGAATCCTTTAACTAGTCTATCACATCACAAACTATAACCTCATGAACATGAAATATAGCCCATATATCCAAGAATCATTTAAATATAAGACATCTACCTACAATTTAGAGAAAGAAAAAACAATGTAACATAATACAAGGCAATCTTTCTAGAATTTCAATTGTATTAATTACTCTAGTATAAAATTGTTCAAAATCCCTCTCTTTACAAATGGTAACACTTGCCTATTTATAAAAGACATAGGTAGTGTATCGGTCATATTTATTTCAAACTTTAACAAGAGGTAAGGATAGTTTTACTTTTATAAATAACTCTATAGTACATATGGCCATTGGGTACCTATTAGATCAAAAGACTAATATATGCTAACAAACTAACATATATAGCTTACAAAAGAATAATATTATCTTTTCTCTTAGGATGGTGGGCTCCCTTGATCACTTAGGTTTAAAGAAGTCTTTCACCTTGGTGTATTACTCTTTGATTAACTCAAAATCCATTGCAGGCTTCATTAGAATCTCTTCTTCCTATTTAACCAATGTTTCATATTCTTTTTCATTTATGATGGTGACCTCTTATAAGCACCTTGCTTTTACTATCTACTCTCTTATGGAAAAGATGGCATTAAGGACCTTTGAATTATCTTTATTGGATTGGCCTTAGTTTTCATCCTTGATGCCTTGTATGAAGGCTTGGAATCCTTTCCAAAATTATATGTCATGCATTAGGCCGGTGGCAGTAGGTTGAGAAGGGGTCACCAACAAGGCTCTTAACAACTTCTTAATTCTATTCACCAAGTCCTTATCTTCATCTATGAATTCATTGGCCTTATTTTACCATGAACCTAATTCTTATAATTGATCCACTAGAATCCCTTTAATGGCTTTCAATTGTGTTTCTTTAATAATCTTGAAATCTAGGGGTTGTTTGGTGACATGTACTTCGATCAACTCTGTCACCTGGTCTTTGGTTTCTTGCCATTGTTGTGTCAATGTTTGTGCCTTCTTGGCTTGAAGTTCCAAGGTATTAACCTTGAGTTTTATGGATTTTATTCATTCAAAGGCATCTAAGAGGTACTTATTTAACATCTTTAGTAGGTCCTTTAGAATTAATAGTGAGACTTGTGCCTCTAAGTCTTTCTTCTCTTTCTCTAAGTTAAAGATTCTTTGCTTCATTCCCTAAATTCACACCAAAACCATTACTAACTAGGATTCCACTAGAATTGAAATATCTTCTTGATGAATGGGGTGTTCCCCTACTTCCTAGCCTTAGACTAGATTGAGTCTTATAAATGGTTCCACTCTTTGAAGTGTGATCTCTTTAGTTCCAATGGTTGCCTTCTTTGTAGTGATTTTCTCCAATATAGCAATATCAGGGTTAAATTATATCTTGTGCTCTACTTCTAAAATCTTTGAATCCTCTGGTGTTTTGAGACTAGCCCTACTTGCTTGTCTTGATTCTTATATTTTATTACTACACTCATTATTAGCCTCAATCATTCTCCTCTCTTCTTGCTTCTTCATGGGCTCTAAGATCCAGGGCTAGACTTCATCATTGACCTCAACATTGGTAGTGATAGTCAAATCCCATGAATGAATCTGGGAGTGTATCTTTTGGAACTTCCAATAGATTAAAAAGTTAGGGATGATAGGTGCATGTATGGGAAATTCATCACTAAACAAGTTCACCTCACTTGTTGGGTAAATCCACTTGGGTTTCTTTGGGGCTCAAGGCACCAAAGCCATATCTATCTCCCTCTTTCCCATATCTATCTCCCTATTTATTTTGGTCATAGGGACCAAATATAAGATAACTCCTTTGCCTTTATCTTTCTTTTTAGCTTGAGGACCTATAATTAGTGCCACCTCAGTTGTGGCTTCTTTATCTTTATCTCCCTCCTTGTCTAACCCATATTTATCTGTAAGTTCCTTGAAGAATTATTCCACTATTTAATAAAGTTCCAAGGCAACCATATCAAGGTATTCCATAGGGGAATGGGTTATTTGATGTATATTTTAGGTAGAGGGTCCCTCTCCTGACCTATGTTCTATCTTTTGTTCATTAGGTCATTCAATTTTGGGCACTTGCTACTAAGGTAGTAATTGTTACTAAAGTGGACCTTGAGGCACTTTGGTGGACCCGAAGTGGAAGGTAATAAGTGTTATTACAAGGGATTCATTTTCCATATTTTTCTTGATGTTTTCTCTTCCCTATGCAATCTATATTCAAGTTTAAATCCATGTTACTTGAACCTAGTTAGCACTTCCCCAAAGTTGGTTGCCTTTGTGTATAAGTGGTCATATGGACCCAATTTATGTTTGTAAGGTACCTTAGATAGTTTTTTGGATTTTATATGGGAGAGCACATTTCCATTTGTATCCCATGTCTTGAGATCATCTAATTGGAAGTAGAATGTCTCTCTCTCTTTCTTGCTAAGATCTCTAATTACTTCCATCCATGAATCATTATTTTCCGAATTAGATATGGGAATAGATGTAGGATACCTTTCTTCTTCTCTCTACATACATGGTCTATACCATGAAGGATTTGATGAGATATATCCTATTTGGCTATCTTGATTGGGACATGCATTGGTAGCCTATAGGGTTGCATCTATTAACCTTCAATTATGATGACTATACAAGCAAGATAGATCCATATGTCATCAATGTGATCTAAAAATTACCTAATGATGGGGTAAACCTTGGGCTTTGGACTTCTAGTAATTATCCCAACTGGAGTGGGATATATGTAATCATAAATGAATTATATGTGGTTTCTATACTAAAATATGTGCAATTTTGAATAATGGTGAGAAATGGTAATATTGTTGTGATGGGACCAATTCCTAATGGTAGGGAAGTAGGTTGAGGCCATGAAGGTATCCAACAAGTAAGACATCATTGTGAACAACTCGCTTGTCTTCCTTTTAATTCCATTGAACTATCTCCCTAGATGGATACTTATCATTTCTGCAATGGGTGGAGTCAACTTTTATTCAATCATGAAATAGACATAGGAGACCCACCTGGGGTCAACATATGATGTGATTGCTTCTCCAAAAACCCTATTCAACAAATTTATTATGATTCTAATCCCTTCCCTAAATTGTATAATTAGTATTTTACCATCTTGGTTTCTTATTACTTAAGTTCTTCTATCCAGTGAAGGTCTTAAAATGTTGTCTAAGTCATTCTTAGTGGTCCATTATTTGAATTTATAGAGGTATATGTGAGTCTTAGGAAGCTTATATTAGCCTTCAAAATCTACTAGAGATATATAATCAAAACTCTTTGATGTACCCTCTTTTATTATCCAGTCTCTAATTACTCTATAATCAATGAAAATAGGAGCTAAGATATTGATACAATTGAGTACCTCTACTTTGGCAGATATGAGGTGAAGTTCAAACTTTTGGATTTCCATGAGATCTTCATGTCTCTATTTTTTGGCTATAATTCATATCTCATTAGGAGCCAATGATTTTATAAGGTCAATTGTAAAGAAGATTTTTGACTAGTTCTTCATAACATTATTCAAGGATTATATATCTACTTTAGTGTCTTTGTAATGTCTTCCTTCATTGTTATTGGAAAAATAAACCTCATATTCATCTCTTGGTTTCTATCCAATAGTGTCCATGTTCCACCAACTATTTAATTTCCCTTAGACTATGTGATCTCATTGAGTCTTCGTGCTTCTTCTTAGGGTGATTTTTAGGTCTTTTGAATGCAATTGTGATTCAATTGGGTAAGAATTAGGGATTTATGTTGGAAAACTAGGGGTTTTTATATATTTATTATTGGAGGTGGTGAATTCATTAATTCACTTGTGTTACTCTGACAAAATTATTTTTAGAAGCTAGCCATTGGTCTTTGAAAGTTTCTTTCATTTTACACCATTGGATTGGATTTGTGAGTGAGCATGGTCCATTGATCTCAATCCATGAATTCTTTTTTGATTGGTCACCTTCATTATACTTTATCCTCATTGAAAAGTTTTTGGCCATTCTACACCATTGGATCAAATCTTGTGATGAAGCACATACTATTAGATCTGTAAAGATGCACACAAGTTAACCAGATTCTAACTTAATAAAAACTTAGGTTAAAAGTATTTTATTAAGTTTTCATGTTAAAAAATCAAGGGTGAATTTTAAAGGGTCAAGAAATACATTCCTTTTCTAGTCTAAAAGTTTAAACTATCTTAAATTTTACGTCCTCATGAACGTCAAAAATGTTCTTATGAATGTTGAATGATGGGCATGAGGCTATCAAATTTAAGCTCATCTAATGTACTTAAATGGCTTAAGACTAATCCTTGTAGTCATGTTATGTTGAAAAACACATTCTTATTTAAGTCAAAAATATGCTCTTTAATCCATGTGACCAATTATTTAGGCTCCAATATCATTTAAGTCCTTTTTGATTGGCTACTTAAAATTAAATTAGGTTGAAAGCATTTAGCCAGTTCACATCATTAGATCAAATCTTGTGATAAAGTGTGGACTATCAAATCTAAAAATATACACATGAATTAAAGAGATTCAAGATTTGATATGACTTAGGTTATAATTATGTTTTCAAAATGTAAAAAAACACATGGGATTCCTCTAAGGGTCGATAAATACATCCCTTTACTAAGCCTCAAGGTTATACTACATTAAAAAGTCTATGGTGATTTTGCACTATAAAATTGGATCCATAAGCAAGAATGGGCTATTGATTGTGATATGTGTACTCATTAATTATTATTCCCTATAAAGAGCAAATATTAGGGTTAGGCATAAAATAAGGAACCTAGAAAGACTTCATGCAATTGCTCTTAAACATTTTTTGAAGTGTCACTTTTTAGAGAAAATGTCTTAACCAATTCTTCTAAAGGGTAGGTTTCATAAGGGCTGAAGGGTAGATTTGTTTTAGACAAAATGTCCACAATAAATAGTGCCTAAAACAATCTCTCTAAAGGGTACTTTCTGCCAAAATGGACTGAGACAACTTTTTTGAAGGGACTCTTGAAGAAACTCTGAAGGATCACTTTAAAAAAGTTCCTTAAAATAAAGATTTCAAAGGGTAATATAGTTTTTATGTGGGATCATTTTCTTTCATTTGATTTGCACCTTCTGATTAGATTTATTTGGTTCACCTTGACATATAAATCACACATAGATCCTTTCTAAAATAATCTATTTCTCATTAAGCTTTCCCACCAACTTTTGAATTCAAATGTTAGGGTTTTCTATAAGGGAAACCTAGCTTTTTTATTAGACCTAAAATTACATATTTAAATACAAACCATTAGAAAATTTAGTCTAAAAACATTATCATTATCATTTATCATGTCTAAATCATATCCCTTTCAAGTGGATGATCTTCATATTCTAAAAAAGATAACCTCTTCAAGAAAGATTTTAAGGTTTAGATGTTTATAAACATTCCTAAGGGTCCCCCATTTTCAAAAGAAAGAAAGTGGGGAGTATGTTGATCCAATAGGTTCCAGATCTTATGTGTGTAAATTTGGTGATCCAAGTTAGTAAATCGCTAATAGACCTTGTGATGTAGATAGTAAGAAAATTAGACATAAGTGAAAAAATATTTCTTGACATGTTTCCATGTAAGAGTGATGCATTGAAATGCATGATGATGTTTTTTGGGTATTAAATGATCTATACATGGTTTTTATAAACTTTTAACTCATATTAATAGGTTGAAACATTGAATCTAAAATGGCTTATTTGACCACGTAAAGTCTGTGTGAGAGAAGGTCAATAGATTGGTTTGTAATACCAATAGTTTTTGATAGAACTAATGATCTGATTGATTGAAGTTTCTATGAGGATGTTATAAGATCATGTTCATGTATTTAAATACTTTGAATATATTCAATCATGTGTCATATGTTCATGTTTCCTTGACTGTGTTTTAAAAACAGTTGGTAGTTATGAGTGAAGATCTTACAAAGATGTATTTGAGACTATTTACCCTATGTTAAAGAATTATATGAATATTTTGATGACCCTAAGGTCATTTTGTTTCTTAATATGTAATTTTTTCCATGGATATTTATAAAAACTGAGTATACACCTTAGTTGTTTAAGAAGAGTTTCTATATATGCATAGTCCTTTTATATGTAGTGAATTGAGGAAGGGTTCAAGTGTTAGTTTGAACTAAAAGGTATTTTGGACCTATATTAAAGTTATCTAAGAGATATTACATTATATTATGATTTTTTCCTTGTAGTTGAGGTGTTTGGATAATATTAAAGAAATATAAAAATGTAACATGTTGTTAAGATGGCCTATTAGGTCTTCATAAGCCTAAAAGAGGAATAAGGGCTAATTGATGTATGGAAAACCTAATGTAATGATTAATTCATGATTAAGGCATGTTATTTTATTATTATATTACCTATTCATGGCTTACCTAAGTTATTTTAATGTGTATTTGACATATAAATATCTTATCAAGTGACTTGTATAAAAGAAATACGGTTAGACCTATTTTTAGTGTGCTTAGAAAGAAAGTACAGCAAGATAGATGAATGCTATGGATCATTGGTGAGCACAATGTGGTCATGAATACCATTATATAATTATTATGAATATATAATATAATTTTTTCATATAAGGATCAAGGTCATAAAAACTAATCAAGCCATGAAGAGGGCTAGTGGAGTGAAGAAGGTTGAAAGTTAGTTTGAGAGGGATATAAGTGAGCAAAGAGTTTAAGGATCAAATAATAATATATTATAGAATAAAAAAGGTTTTTTTAAGGTGATCAAATAACAAGGTTGTTGAGTTGGTGATGAGTCATATAGGGGTTGGTTTCTCCTTGCAAGTGGGTTCTTACTAAAGCCTAGTTGAGTTTGTGCTAAGATAATTGGGGTTGGTGCTCCATGTGATATTGGTGATTCACTAAAGATTGATGTTTTTATTATATAAATATAGTCCATTTGATTCATCATTATTTTTTATTACCCTAGAGGCTTTCCCATGTATATGTTGTGTTCATCAATTTCTTGCTCTTATGATTTAATTCTTATGATTGCTAAGATATACATGCTTGTTAGAATTATTTATATATGGTTAAGTGTAATTTAAATAAAATTTTTAAATACTAATTCACCCCCCCTCTCATTCATATTGTTTCCAATAAAATTTATTCAATTAGGTATTTATAAATAGGCTTGATATCCTAAAGGAGATCCTAAGAAGCAAGGATGACTAGTCAGCAAGTTCAAGGTGGTTTTTCCATCAGTAAGGCTCAATTATTCACTATATATAACTATGCCTTATGTAATGTTAAAATGAATATATATTTTATGTCACAAGGAAGTGATATTTTTTAGTTAGTTATGGATGGTTATATTTCACCTATAATTCTAGCAATAGATGCAACATGTAAGAAGGCTAGGGAAAATAACTCCAAGGCAATGAATGTCATTCTATGTGTCCTATTAGAAGAAGATCTTATAAAGGTAATGCATTATATTTCATCCAAAGATATATGGGAAAAATTTAAGACCATATATTAAGGAGACACAAAGGTTAATATGGACAAGTTATAGACCCATAAAATATAGTTTGAAAGCCTAAAGATAAATGAAGATGAATCCATTACATCCTACCTATTGAGAGTTGATGAAGTTATCAATATCATAAGAGGATTGGGAGAATCAGTGAAAGAGTCTACTATTTTTCAAAATTTATTGAAATCACTGACTCCTAATTTTTAATCTAAGGTGTCTATAATAAAATAAATTTAAGATTTGGACAAGGTACAGATGGATGGGATTCATGGCATATTAACTTCCTATGAGATGACAACAAATGAAGTAAGACCTCTCAAGACGGAAGGAACTTTAAAAGTTAAAAATAAGTCAAAGGATAAGAAGGAAAAAGATGAGGTATGTTTATATTTTTATTATGATGAACTCATAAATATATTTCTATAAATTTAAGGTTTGGCTCAAGAAATTACAAGGATAAGTTACACTTCAAATGTTTCATTTTTGGAAATATTTATCATTTTTCAACTAAGTGTCTTAACAAGGATAGATTTGAGCATAATTAAGGTCATGATGAATCTCGTGGAGATGATAGAAAGGATAATAAGTCTAAAAGGAGCTAGAAAGATTTAAATAATAATGAAGGAAGGAAAGGATCATTTAAGAATAAGAAGATCTTATACACCAAAGAAGACAGTTTATTAGATGTAATTGATTCAGACACATCTAAAAATAAAGATGATAATAATGAAAGTGAATATGATAATAATGAAATTCTATTCATTGGAATATAATCAAAGAATGATCATCGTTCAAATGGGAAAGTCCTTATTATTGATGCATAATGAGATGAAAAAGTAAACTATGATAGTGAAGAATTTGAACTGGATCTTGAAGTAGGGCTGGTAAGTGGTCTAGAAGAGTTGAAGTTTGTGAGGAAGAATAAAAAGAAACCAAAGTCATTAGTTCAATATAATGAGGAGAATATTAGATTATTTGAATAAAGGTTTCAAAATACTTCTAAGGAGTATGAGGAGATCATCCAACAATTTGAAACCCAGATGGAAATTGTGGTAAGAAGCCTAAAGGCTAAAAAATAATACACTAGTAGATATAAAACTAAAATATAATCTCTAAGAGCTGACTTGGATCAAGCTTCTAGTAAGGCAAAGAATTTTGTGATGTTTGAAAATATCACTGAGGCTCTGAATGATATCCTCATCAGTCATAGGTTTGAAAGTGATAAGACAGGTCTTGGATTAAAATAAGATCAAAATAAGTCATTTCAAGTTGAAAAGAGGACTATTGAATATAAGAATGTCAACAGCAAAAGACCTATCAGACAACCCCATGATACAAGGTATGATAATTCTTTCAATGGTTACTATTTTCATGTAGTTAGTTTGTTTATAAACTAAAATAATGTAGAAGACCCTCCAATAATGAGTACTCATGTAACTATGGAAAAAGAAGAAATTGATCAAAGGAAGATCATTGTCATACTTAGACAAATGGTATGTATAATGTGGTTTTTTATAGTTGTCATAATGTTGGGCACATTCTAATATATTATAAAATGAGGTGTATGAAAAAGACTAGTCAAGATAATAAGGTTCATAGTAATCCCACTAAGAAATGGATCAAGAAGACAAAATCTATAGATAAAGTAAAATTAGAGCTAAAAACTAAAGAAGAAGATTCTATGAAATCTCAGAGTATAGATAGTGGTTACTCAAGCCACATATTAGGAGATAAAATAGGCCTTGGTTCTCATATGGTTGATCAAAGTAATAAGAATGAAGAATTGACTAATAATAAGAATAATTATAAGATGAGTCATGATCAACTAATAAACCAAGGTGGAATGTTTTCTAGTATAGAGCATAAGTCAAAAGTGAAGGAATGTCAAGAATTTTTTTACGTACATGTGTTAACAAGGTAGCCAAAGAAAAGAGGAAATATGACAAGGTTGATGATGAGATCAAACCTATAGTGTTAGTCAAGTCTACAATAATTTTAAAGAATATTCAATCTTATAAAGATATGGAGATATAGGAATATCTTGAGTTCATATTGTTTTAGCTCCTTATGAAAAATGGGTGAATACATTAAGTTTCATGGAGACACTATTCTATCAACAAAAGCATGAGGGTGAAAATAAATAAGGTTTATTTTGAGATATTCCAAGTTATATATGTTTCAAGAAAGGAGATGAAGATGGATATTATATATTCTTGTATTGATAACTCTATGGTTTTAAATGTAGAAGTTATCATAATGATAGATATAAGATCAATATTAGGTATCTGAAGTTAAAGTGTAGAAAATTAGTATATAAGAGGTAAGCTTCTGAGATATGTTTGTTATGAGTAATTGATCTAGATATATGGACACAAAAGGGGAATCTATGTTTTTACATTTGGTATCTAGTATGGGATAGCCTTGTGTGTGGTCAAGAAGTTAATCTTGTTTAGCCATGTTGAAAAAGCTAAATTATCTAAGTTTATATATCTTTAGAAGATATGCTTGGTATAAGGGGGAGATTGGTAGATCTATTTTATTTGTCAAAGAAAGTGATTTATATTTTATATGCATAGATATAAGGAGAGATTGTGTCTAATATGCTTCATAGACCATGTTTAGATTTTGATGAATCAAATGAAAGAGTGACCTGATTCAGAAGTTTTGGGAATGGTTTTTATAAGATGTTATGCCCCTAACCTATCACATGTATGAGGATAGTATTAGCTGACTTGTGGATTACTTATCCCTCTTTGATGTTATATTACATTTATCTATGCTTTCTTTTTATTAGTAGGTTGGCCTATGGAGTAACCATGGCCTAGATAGACTATATATAAGAGGTAGTGGGTAATTATTTATCATCATATTGTGAATTTTGCTCGTATTAAAGCTTGTGGAGGATTCCCCCTTGAAGTGGCTTATCTATTATCATATATTTGGATATATTTCAGTCATATTTGGATATAATTCTGCTAGTATACTTAATTCTTGAAGTAATTTCATTACAAGTGGTATCAGAGCTGTGATTTGGGAAATCTTGTGGGTGAAACACTAAATTTTTAAATTTTTAAATATATAAGAAACGTTTTCTAATTTCTCTACAAAATTTTTAATGGAGGTGATAAATAATCAAATTAAGCTTCCATTAAAATTTTAGATAATTTGGATCTGGTTTACAAAATTTATCGCTATTTTATGGTTTTTCATAAAATTGCACTATAGTGTGCAATTCAAAGAATTTTTATGACTTATTTACATTTTTTGGAAATCTTATAAAAATTTGGCTATGGTATGTTCTTTGTATATTTTGATTTGAGGTTGACATAATTCAAAAATTGCTTGGTCAAAGTTGGGTCAAAAGTGCCAATAAGGGTCGACATCGTAAAACCCTTTTATGGTAGGTCCACAAACTCGAGGCCAAGGAAAGAGTGTTGAAACTCCAGGTAAAACTCCTAACAAGGAAGAGATGGAGTCAGAAGGGGGATGTAGGATACCCTTTATACCAGGGTTTTCTGACATAGATCATAAAGTGAGCTAACTTGACTATAGTGTGCAAGGCATTCAGAGTGAGGTGCAAGGCATACAATACAATATACAATCCATACAAGATAGTTTGGGAGATATCATGATGGATTTGAAAATTAATCATTCAAATCATCAAGCTAAGTCTATTACACAAACCCACTAGGGTGGTTTTCCTAACCAATCTACTTCAAATCTAACTCCATGGCCATAGAGGAACCTATTACCAAAGGTGGATATGCACAAATTTGATGGAAAAGATACACTCAATTAGATCAACCAAATGGAGAAGTTTTTTGACATCAAATTCTAGGTGGATAGAACATTACCATGGAATCCTTGTATCTTGAACCTGATCAATTCATTTGGTATCGATGGTTGTGTGCTCAAAAGAAAAAAGATGACTATCAATGTCACCTAGTCAGTTTTTACAGAGGAGCTACAATTACACTATGGCAATAGTGTGACAGAGAATTACTTCAACCAACAAGAGAAATTGTGACAAACTAGCACCGTCAAGGATTATATTCATCATTTTTAGAACCTGTCCTTACATGTGGAGATAATTTATAAAGCAAACTTGAATGACCTATTTTTGGGTGGCCTCAAGGACCAAATTCAACATGAGGTACACATGTTTAATCCACTTAAGATTTCTAGTTCTATTATCATGACACATAGATCTAAGGAAAAATTCATAGCCAACAAGAAGTAGCCATTCAATCACTTCAAAGATTGTAGCATATCATCACCAACATTTCCTCTACCTACTAGATTGACCCCTTAGAAAATTGAAGAGAAGCGTATAAAAGGATTATGTTTTGATTGTGACAAGAAGTGGAGTAAAGGACATATATGTGTTGAGAAGAAGTTATTCTACATTGAGGGACCAAACAGAGGTGAAGAAGTAGATGATGCCTCCAATGATGATGAGGAAGATATAGAGGAGGTACCTAAAGATTCCCAACCTACAATCTCTTGTCATGCACTTTCAAGTATTATCACTCAATAAACTCTTAAGGTGGTGGGTTTCCTCAATAAATAGAAGGTGACAATTTTGATTGATTTAGGGAGCACACATAACTTTATAAATCATAAGTTGGCCACTCGATTGAACTATTTCATCTACCCAGCACTAGAATTTTAGGTCATGATTACAGATGGTGGCATAATTAATTATTCAAGCAAATGCCATAGTATTAAGCTTACTATGGGTGGGTACACTCTTGACTCTCCTATGTTTTCTATTCCTTTGGGTAACACAGACATTGTTTTGGGAGTCCAATGGCTCACAACCTTAGGTACCATTGAGATGAACTTCCAATAACTATTCATGCACTTTCATTCTAAAGGTAAGAAAATTGAACTACATGGATTACATGCAAAATCTCCACAATTGATTAGTTCACATCATATGACCAACATGCTAAAAAAGGGGTAGAGGGAATTATTTCATGATTATGCTCCATAGAAGTTCAACCCACATAGGCATCTACACATCCTGATCTATAGATAATTCTTGAAGACCACTCATCTATTTTTAGGGCCATGCCAAAAGGACTACCACTAAAAAGAGAACATGATCATGCCATTCAACTAATTCCAGGTAGTCAACCACCAAAGATCAGACCATATAGATATTCATATGCATAAAAGAGTGAAATTGAAAATATGGTCCATGAGATGCTGGAGGCAAGGATCATCAAGCATAGCTAAAGTGCATATTCATCGCTAGTGGTCATGGTGCGAAAGAAGGATGACACATGGAAGATGTGCCTAGATTATAGGGAACCTAACAAGTAGACCATCAAAGATAAGTTTTTTATTCCAGTAATTGATGATTTACTTGATGAGTTACATGGTGTTAATTATTTCACAAAATTGGATCTTCGCTCGGGTTACCATCAAATTAAAATCAATGATGAAGATGTTCATAAAACTACTTTTAGAACACATGAGGGCCATTATGATTTTTTGGTAATGCCCTTTGGTCTTAAAAATGTATCATCTACTTTTTAGAGCTTGATGAAAACTATTTTTAGGCCTTTTTTAAGGAAGTTTGTGCTAGTTTTCTTTGATGACATATTGACTTATAGTCAGACATGGGAAGCACATTTACAACATGTGAAACAGGTGTTGATATTTTTGGAGAAGCACCAACTTTATGCGAAGCCATCTAAATGTGCTTTTGGAGTATAGGAGGTAGAGTACCTCGATCACATTATTTCCCATGAAGGTGTCAAAGTTGATCCCTAGAAGATCAAAGTGATAATGGAATGGCCCATGCTGAAAACTCTCAAAAAACTTTGAGGGTTCCTTGGCCTAACATGTTACTATAGAAGATTTGTGAAATTTTATAGTAGCATAGTAGCTCCACTCACTGCATTGCTAAAGAAGTATGATTTCCATTGTAATGATGATGCCACCAAATCATTTGAGAAAACTAAAGTAACTATGTGCACCACTCCATTTTTAGCTACTCCAGACTTCTCGTAGACATTCACTATTGAATGTGATGCTTCTAGGTCTACATTAGGGGTAGTACTAATGCAAGAAGGAAGAGCCATTTCATTTTAAAGTCATCAATTCAAAGGTAAGAATATAAAAAAACCTATCTATGAGAAATAAATGATGGCTATTCTTCATGCAGTTAAACAATGGAGGCCTTATCTAATGGGTAGACACTTTAAGGTGAAAATGGATCACGATAGTCTCAAATACTTTTTGGAGCAAAGATCATCATCTAAGGAACAACAAAAATGGGTAACCAAAATGTTGGGTTATGATTTTGAAATCATCTACAAGAAGGGTAAAGATAATGTAGTGGCAGATGCACTATCCAAATAGGATGTATCCACAGAAGTATTACTTTGTGCAATGTCCATGTTGCAAGTAGATTGGGTGGATGAAGCTAGGTTATAATGGGAAAAATTAAAGGATACATAGGTTTTTATTTAGAATCTCTATCAAGTTAATTTAGCCTCTAAAAATTTTTGATGGAAAGGTAATGTCATATGGTATAAGGGTAGGTTATACTTGTGCAAAAATTTAGAGCTTAAGCATAAGATTCTTGTAGAGTTGCATGCATCTCCAATTGGCAAACACTCAAGGTTCTTGAAAACTTATCATAGAATTAAGATAGAATTATTTTGGGAAGGACTCAAGGGATATGTACAAGATTTTGTGGAAGAATGCTTTATATGCCATTAGAATAAAGGTGAAACAGTTAAGACCCCAAGTCTGTTACAACCGTTATCAATTCCTAGTCAAAGGTGGGAGGAGGATTCCATGGATTTCATCACTGGGTTGCCTTGTTCTGAAGGTAAGAATGTTATCTTGGTCATTGTGGATAGGATAACAAAATATTCCCATTTTTGTGCTCTCTCACACCCATTTTTAGAAAGTATAGTAGCATCTATTTTTATAGAAGCAGTTCTCAAATTACATAGAACCCCAAAAATAATTGTAAGTGATCATGATCCTATTTTCACTAGTAATTTCTAGACTGAACTATTTTGTTTTTTGGGTACTCAACTAGCTCATAACTCATCTTACCACCCCCAATATAATTGAAAAACTAAAGTGGTTAACAAATGTTTAGAGGGGTATCTCCATTGTTTTGTATCAGATAAACAAAAACATTGGGTTAAATGGCTACCACTTGTAGAATGGTGGTATAACACATATTTCCATACCTCTTCTAAAATGTCTCCATTTCTAGCACTATATGGTTACGATCCACCTTCCATCACTTCTTCATTAAAGGTGCACACCAAGGTTCAAGATGTGGAAGATCACATTCAACATAAACAAGAGGTTTTGTCTAGTTTGAGAGAGAATATGGCCTTGGCACAAAATACGATGAAGCAACAAAAAGATCAACACTGTAGTGAGTAAAATTTTGAGGTGGGTGACTAGGTATTTGTTCATTTTTAGCCTTACAAGTAGATGTCCTTGAAGCAATATAAAAAGGACAACAAACTTGTCCTAAGTATTATGGCCCTTATCAGGTTCTACAAAAAATTGGAAGTGTGGCTTACAAGCTTGAGTTACCTCATTCATCTCACATACACCTAGTATTTCATGTTTCCTATTTGAAGAAGTTCATTGGATAGAAATTTTTAGCCCAGATAGAGCTCCCAGAATTAGATGAAGAAGGACGAGTCATTTTGGAACCAAAGAAGATCCTCCAAACACGTACTAAGAGGTTGAGAATTAGAGAGATTAGGGAATATTTGATCAAGTGGAAAAACTAAACCAGTGAATATGAAACATGGGAAGGTGAATATTTTTTGCAACAACATCTAGAGTTGTTCAACATTGAGGACAACATTGGTTTGAAGGGGAAGGACATGCTATGCCCCTAACCTATCACATGTATGAGGATAGTATTAGCTGACTTGTGGCTTACTTATCCCTCTTTGATGTTATATTACATTTATCTATGCTTTCTTTTGATTAGTAGGTCAGCCAATGGAGTAACCATAGCCTAGATAGACTATATATAGGAGGTAGTGGGTAATTATTTATCATCATATTGTGAATTCTGCTCTTATTGAAGCTTGTGGAGGTTTCCCCCTTGAAGTGGCTTATCTATTATCATATATTTGGATATATGTCAGTCATATTTGCATATAATTCTGCTATTATACTTAATTCTTGAAGTAATTTCATTACATAAGTGGTTTCCATAGTTTCTAAAGATTGTGTGTCATCTAGTGTCTTTTAGAGATAATATTAGCTCACAGGGAGAGGAGTGTGATTTTAGTAGTTACAAATGATCTTTGATGGAAACTACTAATAGAAGTATGGCGAATTCTTTGTTTGAGGGGGAACTATTCATGTTGTTTATTGAGCTTGATTTATGTTGAAGTGGTCTTGTAATCTAATTTCATTCTTAAAGAGATAATAGTTGTGAAAGACCTTCGTCATTAATGTCAAAGTGAAGGAAATATCAAAAATAAATGAAAAGGTGAAAGATTATAAATTATGAAAAAAGGGACAAGATTAGAAAGGGAGAAAGAAAAGGAAAGAACTAGGTCTAATAGGTGATTGTCATTAAGGAGTGGTTGACATAGTTTTTTAAGTATGTTTGCCATCAGTGACAAAAGGGGAGATTATTGAACATTGTCATTGATTCAGGGAGATATTGTTAAGCATTATCTTTGAGTGTTGAGATTTTGATATTTAATGGTGTCATTGATGTCAAAAGTTCTGATGAAGATGCATGATTGTTTCATGGATGTCAATCTAATATCATTGATGTCAAAGGTTCTTATGCAAATTCTTGGTCAAGTAATCCTTGAGGTATGCATATGATGATTTTTTTTCCTAGCATAAAGAGTGTTTTTTTCTATGATGAAAGAATACTGGTTGAATAATGTTCTAATGTCAAATTGATTATAATCATTGAGAATCAAGATATGTGAGTACATGTTAGTTAAAAATCTTATAATACTTTCTCTAGAACTTATGAGATGGTATTTTTAGGTGGCATAATGATATAAGTGAGATCCAACTAAGAAACTATATGCATTGAAGATCTATGTAATTAGTTTTTAAGATGACTTGAATGAGCTACAAAGATGAAAATATAATAAAGAGAATGATCCTAAGAACACTTGATAGTTTTTGAGCATGAGCGAGGATGTTTGAGATTGTACATAAGGTTTTAATGACCTTGGAAATTATTGAAAGGTTAGATCTAAATATATGTGTACGCATACCTGAATATGTTATGAAGATCCCAATCAAGCTCTAAAGATATGTACGTATCTTCAAAGATATTATGTTTAAGATCTAAAGAATAATGAGTGTATGAGATTGCTTGAGAATACACAAAAAACATTAAAACATGGGATATTTTCAAGGTAAAGTATACAAGGAGGTTATAAGGTCATATTCAATGCCTAATAAGACTTGTAGGTAAAGGCTTAGAAAACATTAAGAGAGATGGTGGCCAGATGAGATAATAGGATAAGTTTCCATGACATGGGTGAGTAGGTGAAAATTGATAGAGGTGATTCAAGTTGTTGTAAGTATGTTCATGAATTTTTAGATCAATGTTTATAAGAAAAAGCTTGAAAAAATGTTTTAAGGTTTATAAAGTGCATAGATTGAAGAGTTATTTACCTGAGAAGGTTTTCTCAATGCTCATCGGCATGTGTAGCATCAACATGAGAACCTAAGCTATTCATGTTAGATGAGGAAATTTTATATCTCAAATTTCCAATAATTAGTTTCTATAAAAATGAAATAGGGTTTATGAATAATCATTATAATTGGAAGATGGTTTAAACCATCATAAAAAACTAACTATGACTTGATATTGAAGATCTTATTCTAAAGAGATCATAATAGTTTTATATGATTAGACAAGTGATTGGAGGTGAAAGTCAACTCTCCCAAGCATCTCCGAGTGTGACTAGGTTCTTGAGTGAGTGAGAATACCCTATAAGAAAGTGTTGGTCTTTTGAATATTTATTATATAAGACAAATTTGACCAAGTCAAAGTGACTAAGTGGATGAAGATCAAAGTATGAGACTTATAGTTTTTGTTCATGAAGCTTTCTAAACAGTTTCTAGATCTCAAGTGTGCATATTTGGTGGTCCAAGTTGTCCAGTTTCTAATAGACCTTATGGTGTAGATAGTAATAAAATTAGACATAAGTGAACAGATATTTAATGATAAGTTTTCATGTAAGATTTGTCACCAAATATTACACCCTAGAGGAGGGTGTTCAATCCTCTTCAAAATTTGGTAAAAATGGTAATACCTCTAGGCATATGGTTTTACATATAACATAAGTAGACCTCTAGGTTTAAGGGCTAGCTCCCTAAATATACCTTGAAATGTTTATCACCTACTTAACTAATTTCTTGTGAGAAAAGAGATAGAAGTTTGCATTAAATGAATATAATCTTTTGTGGTGATACACCAGAAGGATTTCCAAAATACCATCATACTTATTTTAGTAAGAAATAATATATACAAACTAGATTCCAAGTCTTAAAAAATTCTAACATGAGTGTTTTAACATAGAGGTGATATATATGATACAACACAAAGTGAACCAGATGGTAGATTTTACACTCTAAGAATAATTATACACTTGAACGGATCCTAACACACTAACTATACTCTATATGACATTTTAGAATTGGAACTATTACATAATCATGAGAGGATACGAAGTTGAAAGGATAGGAGATTATCACTTAATATTACCATACATCACTTTGTACACTTATACAAATGTTCATGAACCTAAAGCTAGATTTACATTAATTATTCATAGTTAAAATATAATGTCAATTTATTCATGGTGTGGTATATCTTTTACAAGAGACAAAATTTGTACTACTTATAGAATTTAAGAGATGAAAGAAGAGAGTGAAGTCCAAGAGTCATAAGGGAACTTTTCAAGCTAAGAAATGGAGTTCCACATGTAGGAGAGAGTAATATGGAATATACCATGTAAGGTCTACTTGGAAAAATGTCGCTTAAAGCATGAAACTCTTGACATGTGGTATAGAAATCCTCATTTGCTTGCATAAAAACTTCCTTCATCATTTGACCTCCTTGGGAAATTCCAAAATAGACTAGGTATAGGTGAGATAATTAAAATAAGAGGGAGGGGTTATAAAAAATTCCCAAATTGAATTGGTTGCATACTTAATCAATGATATTCTATTGAACATGAGTTATCATTACTTTTAGTCCAAAATAACTCCTCTTTCAATAACCCTTCACACTTGGCACCAAAGTCATCTTAAATTTTCCAATATAATCCATGCATAGGAGTTTATGAAACTTTTAAATATCTCTCATTGCCTTAAATTCCTTAGGCATATATTAAAAGGCCTCTCAGTCAGAGTTTTCACCATCTAACTTGCTTGTTCACTATGTTAGTTTGGATTGGTTGAGATGATGTTACTAGTAGAAGAACTTGTGATATCTTATGCTATAATAAATGGACATAAGGGTTTAGCTCAAGTCCCAATATTTATCCAAAGGTGACATGCATATATTGGAACCCTTTTGTACCTACACATCACCAAAAATAGTATAAAAAAACCACTTTCCACCCTATCTGTATAAGTAAGGCAAAACTCAATTTGATGGGGAGGTTCCTTGAGGACTAATTTTCAATATCAAATTAATTTTATATTCAAAGTATTACCCTTGGATTTTTTCCTTCATTTTTTGAATCAGGTCACCATGAAAGGTTTTATAGGGTTTAGAGTGATTTTTCCCTCTAACTATTGTTCATCTATGTCTAACATCTAATTCATGAAAAAAATCCAAAAAATCCTTGTTAAATACCTCCTTAAACATCCCCCAACTACTCATAATCCCATGTAAAGTATCCATGTAGGTATGATCATCTCAAAGTAGCCTCTCAAGTTTTGTTTTCCATTCTGCATACCTTGTGATGGTCTTAAACCAAGATGTGGCTTAAATATCATCTCCTTTACATTAAAAAATATTTAAAACATATGATATCTGCCCATATTGGTATTTTAATAATATGAAATGTCTATCTAGTGCTAGAAGTGAAGTTTGGACCCTATTAGGCACTAGGCTTAATCAAGACCGAATAGGTCTATTTGCATGCTTATTTGTTTAGGATACCCTAACATGTTTCTTAGATATATGAATACATAAACATGTTCTTCCATTACTTATAAAACTATCTAAACCTCTATGAAAGGTTTCATTAACCCCTATCTTATCTTCTCATCATATTTATGGCTCACCTACAACATTTAGTCATTCTAAAGTGCCCTCTATCTGAAATAGAATAAAGGCCATTTATATTATTTCCCCAAACAAAATTATGGTATGATGGGTTTACTTAGGTCCATTAGAACACATTTACAAAAATTTTAATCTTGGTTACCTCAACATGTCTTCCAAACATCTCAAAGTCTCATATAGACCTTTAGTATGATGATTGCACAAACTTTATATATACGTGCGGACTATAGGTTGTCCTTATAACCTTTTCATGTCCTATATAAATGATACGGGAGTGATTTGAGATGTATAACATCACTATGTATTCTTTTCAAACACATATATCACCTCAACCTTTTCTAACCCCTCTATTGGACACCTTGTACTTGACTAGTCTAGACTGTTAACTATGTTTTCTGTAGGTGTATAATAAATGGTTTAAACTTGAATATTATGCCTAAAGACCTTATTTTAGTTCAAAAGGTAATTTTAAATCCATTTGGATATGTTTAAATAATTCTCATGTTGTGTCAACATCATAACACCATACTCTAGGTCACTATCAACTACAATCAACTATAATTGACCACTAATTGGATAACAAGGGTCTTGTAGGTATGTTTCAACCTTCACACTTTATAATTAACTCCATATTATTAATTTGAGGTCTTATGATCAACTCATATGCTGATTTTTTGTGTTTTTAGGCCTAATTTCATCAAGGTTCACTTCATGGTTTTGTGAGTCACCTACAGTCAGATTGTAGGTGAATTTTTTGAGTGATGACACAATGATATGTGTTGATAGAGGTCCATACCCTACATTTAAACCCATATTTATAACCTCTAAATCATTAATTGGCCCTCACTCTAATTAAAACACTATTCATGGTGATATGCTCTTGTAATACTATCTTAGGGTGATGAGGACACTTAAAATTAAAATCCTATAGGAAAACATTGAAAAAATGCAATGAATAAATGCATGACTTTGAGGCCTTATAGTATGAAACCCTATTTTCAAAATTAATTACTTTTTTTCCAAGTTTTACCCCTACATGAAGGATATAATATATATTCACTTGTATTCATCAAGACTCCTTGTAACATTGTTATATGGCATCACCAAAAGTATTTAGGGATTTGTTTTAGAGATTTTATGGAACTTGTCCCTAAAGCTCATTTACCATATATGGATACAAATATTTATGTTTTCCTACCAATATAATACTTTAAACATAGTTATCATGATCTATAAAACATCATAATTCCTCAAGAATGGTCTCAAAATTTGTTCACTCACCTTTGAACAACACGTTAAAGTCTTTGTGGGGCCACATATAGGCATGCATTTTTGTACATAGGGTAGTGAGGATAGAAAGTGAACAATATACATGGTGAATGATACCATAACTAGTCACAGATCTTATAAATATACTCAAATGAAACTTTTCCATTATAGGGTACTTGAAAACCATCAAATTCCTTGAGTCCAAATGATATTCCTCTACAATAACTTGTAGGTGCACATCAATGGACTAATTGTGTATATATTTTAAATTAACTATCACAATCCTTCGTGTGTCACTTAAGAGGGATTGGTTTACTATATTATGATCTAATAATGTTTTAACCACCTTTGAGACTCTTTTTACATCTCTATGAATGTCCTCTAAGCTTCATACACTTTGACTACAAATAGAAACTTATGGGGAGTGGACAATGTGTTATATGTGACTATGTTCTTGATCAATGCATGATCTTGAGAGAACTAGATTTGACATAAAGTGATTTTTATGACATTAAAAATATGAAGTGTATCATATCACATTAACATGAAACCATTGTGATAACTAGGACCTCTATATTTGATAGAAAATGCCTACAACTACAAATGGTGGTATCATCCTCTAATCTGAGATGTTTAGCTTAACATTTCAATTCCAAACATGAAACAAAAGATGGAAAACATTAGAGGATGGATTAATCATCATATGGAATAAAATTCATCAATTTATTTGTATGAACTAACCAAACATGAGTCAAACCTATAGGGTGTGGGGATTAGCAAGCAAAAACAGATAGTCAAATTATTAACAATGGTTCATAAAGTATATTAAACCATTAATCCAAATAAAAACATTAAAATTAATTAGAAAAAATTTACAATCCACAACCAAGATAATTTGACTTTGAAGTCCTCCTACTGCTCATACCATCAAAAGACCTATTGATAGGTTTTACTTGTCTAGTGCAGTGAGGGAGAGATAGAATGGTTTTGGTCTAAATATGGCACTTAAAAATAATATAAATCATGTATATATAGTAAATTAAGATATAATGTCATTTCATGAGCTTTTTCCTTGTGCCATTATTACCCATAGGCATAACAACCTTTAAAACTCTTTCTCACTTTTTTTCTTGATTTTCAATTAGGAACCTGTAAGTTTTACTTAGTCATGACATTAATAAAAATTAATATTACATCTTAGACATTGGAATAGATATTATAACACTTTAACACCCTTAAAAACTATACCACCTTCATTTGTGACCCATTTATGACCCCTAACTAAAAAAATTTACATAAGGACCAATATGGACTATGACCAAGGCTAGAAGCACATTAAATAATATAAAATAAACCATGACACACCTTATGGAATTAATATACCCCTATATAAAGTTTTATACTATAGGGTGTTGACTCATTTTAACTTATGATCAAAATGGTCAATATTCTTGGCAATTTTTTCCCAAGGGTGATATGATTGCTATGCCAAACTAATAGCATAATTATATCCATTGGGACATGTGGTCACCTATACACTATTTTTATACAAAATTTTCCTTTTAAACCACATAAAATAGAGAAAGGACACACACAAAAAAATGCACCCGAAAGAAACACATATGTATTCAACTAGAAAACTTATGGAACACAACACAACTGAAAGAAAGACACACATACCTACTCTACTATTTACAAAACCTCACTCTTGAGGTAAAAAAACATCTTACCAAATTCAACTTTGGTTGAAGTGGTCCTCTTTTTTCTTTGTCACTCCATGAAGGCAATATATAATGAGAAGCATGCTCATCATTACCACTTGCATATGTAGATGATTAAGAAGCCTACCACCTTTATGTCTTATTAGGCCTACAGGTGGAGTATTTGGAGCCTTCATTAATGTTATTTTATAATCTCTAATAGAATTTATTGAGGATTTAAGTTGAATTATCTCTACCACATCTGATATACCTTCCTCAAATTATAGATTAGAATGTATTATAGTTTCCTCAACTTGGTGCTCTTCTAGGTTAGCATGTACATGATGCATGGAGTCATCAAGATCTTCTCCTTTATGTTCCACTATATATGAATGTGACTCAACATTAGATGGATATTTTGACTAACCTTAAAGCACAACCAAATATAATTTAATCTCATTCTCCATGTTTACAACTTCTTGGTTAATAGCCTCATCAAGCTTTTTCATGATTGAAGACTCTTGATTAGTAGAATGACATTCATTTTCATGTTTAAAAGAAAAATTAAAAAATTGATCATTATTCTCATTATAACTATTTATAATATACCAAAAATCTCTTGGATAAAAATGAGTCTTTCCCAACTTATCAAATTCATTGCATATTTCATTGAACCTTTGCCATAGTTCATCCTCATTCACAACATGACACTCTTTTCCATGATTGGTGAGACACTAAAAATCATGTTTGTTGTAATCATCATCACAAAAATTAGATATAGATTTATTACAAGGGGAAGTAACATTACTTAACTAATCAAACTCTTTAAATATAGAATTGGATCTTATCCATAAGTCATATTCCTCTCCCTCATGAATGTCATCATCAAGGGTAGATTTATCAAGAATAGGTAGAAATACATAATTTTTCCCACTAAAGTGATAAATTAGGTTCTTCAACCTATCATCATCATACTCATGAATCAAGTAGTTACCTTTAATAACTTATGAGAAAGAATGTTTGACACTTACCTCAGCTCCCTCAAATGGCTCTTCATGCATGATATAAGTGCTGAGGTCATTTTTATCAAAGTATGCATAAGGATCATTCTCATAATCATCTACACCATATCTATATATAAATAATTTATCTATGCCCCCAAGATTGGAATAACCATAATCTACACTATATTCTTCTTTCTCATTGATCACATTATTCAAGTTAGAGTTTGTTTCAATGTAGGGCTCAATATGAAACCTTGAAAGATGATGAGTTCTTAAGGTCACCCTAGTTTCATACCTTGTACTAAAGGCCAAGAAGGGATAGTTAACTGAGAGGTATCCACTTATCTTGGCTATAAATTCCCTTGAATGGCAGATTGCAAAATGAGCAGGAAGGTTAACAACAACAATGTCTTAGAGGATAAGAAAGATAGGGCAATCATGCAAGAAAACATTATATTTTTTGATCAAACCTATTGTATTAGAAGATATTAAATCTATCTAAATCAGTCCTTATCTATTGGGTTCATATTTTAGGCCCAAATTATCATCTGCAACTTTAGGCATAACTGATGTAAAAGCACCACTATCAACTATGAAATTGTGTACTACTTTATCACCCACTATGAGAGTGAGGTAGAAAGGTGGGGGATTTTTAGCTTTGGTAGATGGTTAAATAATGGTATTATATGAATTTTTAAGATCAAAATTACCATGAATATTAATTTAAGGTGAAGGATTGGTAGGAATAGTGGACAATGGTTTTTTCAAAAGTTCTTTTTGGAAAGGCATACGAAGGACATCCCACAAGGGGATAGATGTTTTGACACTTTTCAATGAATCCAATATGTTTAAGGTAGAAATAATCATCTTATATTTATTTTTTTGATGAAAATTATTTATTATAACTTCAGTAATTGAGACACCTTGAGAAGACCTTATCACATTTTCATTTGAAGGAGGTGCAAGAGTGTTTGGATCTACCATACATGCATCAATGTTTTGCTACTTTGTAGAGGGATTAGATAAACTTATAGGAATATTATTATCACATCCTAAATCCTTAATCTTGGCTATAGTATTATATGGAATATAAGTTCATTATTTTATCAAAAAATTATCTTCCACCAAGAAGTTGATGAAACTTTCTCCATTAGGTTACCAACTTTCATTTGTTTACATCATGACTTCATCTTTAACTGATAGGAGAGGAGTGAATCCTCCTTGAGAAACTAGAGCTCGATATCCACTCCCATTAGCATCCATGAATTATCCTTATTTTTAATCTTCCCCTTATACCAAGTTTTTATGCATTGGTACAATCTCTCTTTTATTGGTAGTGGATTTGGGATTATACGCATTGGCAGATCTATTGAAATTAAGCTACCCTTGAACTTGTCCTCTTCCATATTATTGGCCATATTGATGTTATTATGTATATGGGTTCTTATGATAACCTTTTTTCACATTTGATTATCTAAGCTGAGCTCTTAGAATTTGAACTTCTACATATAGATATTTGAAATCATCTACCTTATTAGGAGTAGCTATAGGGTTAGTGTTAACATTAGGAAATTGGGCCACATTTGGAGTATTAGCATCATTATTAGGTAGTAGAGGCATATAAATCTTATGGGTCAACCTTGTTACTTTAATGAGGTTATTATTATCTCTATTTAAAGTTTCATATGCTTCAAGAAGAGTGAAACCACCCATGGATTGAAGCATGATAGCAATATTAATACTAATAGATCTCATGTATGTGGGGGACACAAAGATAGTAGGTGGTCTCATGGGAGGATAAAATCTATACCAAGTCTTTTTAAACCTCTCATTTAAGTCATACATTATTTCCTTGGGATCCATTTTGATCACATTGAGATGATGCATGATCTAAGTATGGTCACTTTCATCCTCAAACCTTGAAGTCAACAACAATCCAAAGTCATCGCATGATGTGATACATCCACTAAGAAAATTCCTATACCAATAAAATTATTTCCCTCTAAATAACATGGTAAGGAGTCTAATTGAAATATTATCCTCAGTGACATTGTGTAAAATAGAAAAATTAGAGCTATTACTGATGTGTTCACTACATGTGACATGACCTTCACCATTGAATGTAGGAACACTCTTTGTGACATTAGGGGGAATGGAATAATATGACTCAAGATGAATTATATTATTAGTATTAAATGCAGGGAAAGAATCTAGCTTATCTATGATGTATTGGATTTCTTCAAGATATTCACTCTTCACTAGCAAAATCTTCTTGCTCTTAAAATAGAAGATTAGGTTGAAAGTATTGAACTTCAAGAGGATGTTCAGGTTGAATAGGTGGATTGATAGGATTTAACACTATACTAGAAGATGAACTATTAAGGACCATGAAGTATGCAAGAAAATTTATGAAAAAATAATGGCCTTCAACCATATTTTACCTTCAATGGAGTCACTAAATGCTGACTAGCACACCAATTTATAGTTGATGTTATTAAGATTGACATTCACCTTAACAAGTTATTTTGAATATAATGGGTCCCACCAGTCATGCCTAAACTATTATCAAAAAAATATTTCACTCTAGATTATGGTATTCAATCCTCATCATGATTTGGGCTACATGAGAATACCTATAGGTATGTGGGTTTACCTATAGCAGAAGTAGAACTCTAGGTTTAAGGGTTAGCTCCCTAAATATACTTTGAAATGCTTATCACCTACTTAACTAATTACTTATGGTAAAATAGTTATAATATATCATAAATTTAAACTAATATAATGGGGTGATACACTATAAGTATTTTCATAAGACCATCATACTTCTTTAACTAAGAAATAATACATATAAACTAGCTTCCAAGTCCTACAAGATTCTAACATGAGTGTTTCAACATAGAGGTGATATACATGAGACAACACAAGGTAAGTGAACAAAAGGGAATATTTCACACTATAAGAACAATTATACACTTTAAGGGAGCTTAAAACACTAATTATACTCTATATTTCATGTTACAATAAAAACTATTACATAATCATGAGAGGATAATGAGAAGCAAGGATAGGAGATCATCACTTAACATCACCATACATCACTTTGCATAGTTATAAAATTTTTAATGAACTCAAAATAAAACTTTAATTAATTATTCAAAGTAAACATATAATGTTAATCTAGTAGATCTTCACCATACAAGGTGTGGTATATCTTTTACAAGAGCCAAAATGGCTGCTAGAGAGGAAAGGAAAGAGTGAAGTCCAAGAGTTATAAGAACACTTATAAAGATAATAAAATGTGTTTAAATTTTAGGAGAGAGGAATATGGAACATAAAATGTATGGTATATTTGAACAAATGTCCCTTAAAGCATAAAACTCATGAAATGTGGCATAAGACTCCTCATTTGCTTGCATAGAAACTTTGTTCATCATTTGACCTCCTTGGAATATTCCAAAGTAGACTAGGGATAGATGAGATATTTTCAATAAGAGGGATGGGTTATATATAATCCTCAAAATGTATTTTTTACATCCCTAATCCATTATATTCTCCTGAACATGATTTATCACTACCTGTAGTCCAAATAAATCCTCTTTCACTCACCCTTCACACTTGGCACCAAATTTGTATTTAGTTTTCCAATATAATCTATAAAGAGGAGTGTATGAAATTTTTAAAGATTATTTATGACCTTATATTCCTTAAGAAGGCCTTAAAATGCCTCCCATTTAGAGTTTGCACCTTCTCAATTACTTATTCAGTATACCAATTTGGATTAGCTGAGATGAAGGTACTAGCAAAGGAACTTGTGAGATCTTATACTATAATAAATAGACATGAAGAGTTATCTCAACTCCAAATATTTTTCCCATGGTGACTTGCATCTCTTTAAACCCTTCTATACCTATGAAACACCAAAAATATTCAAAAAAATATACTTTTCACCATATCCATACAAGTAAGGTAGAACTCAAGCTAATGGGAAGGAGCCCTAAGGAGTTATATATAATATCCAAGTCATTTTCCAATCAGACTAGACCCCTTTGATGATTTCTCTTTCTCATTTTCCTAATCAAGTCAATACTAATAATTTTAGAGGGTTTAGAGTGATTTTTCCCTCTAAGGATTATTCATACAAGTTTGACATATAATTTTTAAACCAATTACACAAAATCATTATTCAATATCTCCTTCAACATCCTCAAAATACTCAAACTCCCATGTAAATTATCCATGTAGGTGTGAGCATATCATGTTAGCCCCTCAAGCTTGGTTTTCTATTATATGTACTTTGTGATGGTATTAATCTAAGATGTGGCTTCCTTATGGTATCATTTACATTGAAAAATATTGAACACACTTGATATCTCCCCATGTAAGTATTATAATGCTTTTAAATATCTATCTAGTGCTAAAAGTGAAGTTTGGACCTTATTAGGCAATAGGCCTAATCAAGACCAAATAGGTATGTCTACATGATTATCAGTTTAGGAGACCTTAAAATCTTTATCACCTCTATGGAGACTTATACATTATATTAAATTCCTTATACAACTTTATACACCTCCATGAAAGGTTTCATCAACCCGTAGCTTGTCTTCTCATCATCTTTATGACTCACCTACAAGGTTGAGTCATTTTGGAGTGCCCTCTCTCTGAGATAAAATAGAGGGTATCTCACCTATTTCCCCAAGACAAATGATGGTATAATGGGATTCTATAGATATTATATACCATATTTAAAAAAATTCAAATCTTGGTTACCTCAATAGGTCTACCAAACATCTCAAAATCTTAGACAAACCTTTAATATGATGACTGTGTAGACTTTATATATATGTGTGGACTATAGGTTGCATTTAGAACATTTTCATGTACTTTATCCATGCATTGGGAGTCCTTTGAGGTGTTTACCATCACTATGGAGTATTTTAAAACACTTCAACCTTTCCCAACCTCTCTATTTCATACCTTGTACTTGATTGTTCTAGACTATTGATTATGTTTTCTTGGTGAAAAGAGACACCTGTAGGTGCATACTAAATGTTTGAACATTGATTATTATGAATAAAGTCCTTATTTGAGATAAAAATTTCATTTTAAATCCATTTTTATATATTCAAATAATTCTCACATTGTGTCAACACCCACAACACCATACTATAGCTCACTATCAACTACAATCAACTGTAGTTGACCACTAATGGGATAAGAAGGGTCCTTTAGGTATGTTTTAGCATTTAAAATTTGTTATTAACCCCATAGGATTAATCTAAGGTCTTATGATCAACTCAAGTATAATTTATTTATGTTTATAGTCCTAGTGTCATCAAGGTTCACTTCATGGTTTTGTGAGTCACCTATAATTAGGCTGTATGTGACTTTTCTAAGTAATGATATACCTGTAGGTATTGATGGAGGTCATACCCTACATTTAAAACCTTATTGATAAAATTTTAATCATTAATATGCCCCTAATTCTAATGTAAACACTAGTCATGATGATATTATTTTGTATTTATATCTTAGGGTGATGAGCACACTTGAAGTACAAATCCTATAGGAAAACAATGAAGAAATATAGTGAATAAATGGATGACTTTGAGGCCTTCTAGAATGAAACCCTATTCACAAAATTACTTAATTTATTTTTTAAGTTATACCCCTACATGAAGGATATAATATATATACACTTGGATTCATCAATACTCCTTGCAAAACTATTGTATGGCATCACTAAAAGTACTCAAGGATCTATTTTAGAACTCGTAGGGTACTTGTCTGTAAAGTTCATTCACCATATATGGATACAACTCCTTTATGTTTGTGTGTCAATAAAATAATTAAAACATGGTTATAATCATCTCTAAATCATCCTAATACCTCTATAAAGGTCTCAAAAAATGTTCACACATCTTTGAACAACACTTTCAAGTCTTTGTGGGGCCACCTACAGGTGTGCATTTTTGTACACAGGGAGTGAGGATAGAAAGTGAACAATATGCATGGTGAAAGATATCATAAACTAAATAAATATTATAAAAATATTCAAATGAATCTTTTCCATCATTAGTTACTTGAAAAAAGTCAAATTCCTTGAGTCAACATGATATTATTCTATAGGCACCTATAGGTGCACATCAATGGATTGGTTGTGTATATATTTTACATTGACTATCATAGTCCTTATGTCACTTGAGAGGGATTAATTTTATATATTATGCTCTAATAATTTTCACCATCTATGATAGTATTCATACATATCCATTAAAATCCTCATATAATCACACACATATATATATATATATATATATATATATATATATATATATATATATATATATATATATATATATATATATATATATATATATATATATATATATATATATATATATATATATATATATATATATATATATATATATATAAGCCTATAGGGAGTTGACCATGTGTTACATATTAATGTGTTCTTGATCAATGCATGATTTTGAGAGACCTAAATTCAACTTGAAATATGAGATGTTTAGCTTACAAAAACACTTCCAAAAATTAAACCAAAGATATAAAACATGAGAGGAAGGACTCAACATCATCTATAATAAAATTTATCAATTGAGTTGTATGGACTAGCTCAAATAGGAGCAAAACCTATAGGCTATGGGGATTGGCAAGAAAAATTAAATAATAAAATTAGGAATGGTTAATAAAGTATAGGAAACCATTACTCAAACTCAAAAAATTAAAATTAATAACACAAGGTTTAACATCTACCACAAAGATAATTTGAGCTGGAAGTTCTCTTACTAACCATACCATCAAAAGACATATTGACCAGTTCTGCTTGTCTAGTGGAGCGATGGAGAGATAAAATGGTTTAGGTCCAAATTTGGTAATTAAAAAGAGGATAAATCATTAATATATACTTGAGGAAGATGAAATTTAATTTCATGATATTTTTCCATGTGCCATTCTTCCCCATAGGCTGTACAACATTTAAAACTCCTTTTTCACTGATGTTCTTGATTTTTAGTTAGGAACCTACAAGTTTTAGTTAGTCTTGACATTCTTGACAATGAATATGACATATTAGATGTTGTAATATATATTAGAACACTTATCAACCATTAAAAACTATGCCACCTTCATTTATGACCTTTTTATGACCACTACGTGACATAAAATGACATAAACACCAATGTGGACTATGACCAAGTCTAGAAGCACATTAAATCACATAAAATGAACCATGACACACGCTATGACATTAATAGACCCCTATATCAAGTTTTGAATTATAAGGGGTTGAATAATTTTTACTTTTGGTCAAAATGGTTAATAAGAGTGATGCATTAAAATACATGATGGTGTTGCCTTCGTCTTGAATGATATATCCATGCTTTGAAGAAGATTAGAAGTTAGAGTAACATGTTGAAAAATTGAATCCAAAATGTCTTATCTAGCTATGTAGAGTTTTTGAGATAGAAGGTTAGTATATTGGTCTATAATACCAATATTTCTTAGTATAGCTCATGATCTAATTAGTTTAAGTTGATTTTAGGATATTTTAAGATCATGTTCATGGATTGAAATCCTTTAAATATATTCAATCATGTTTCAGATGTTCATGTTTCCTTGACTATGTTTTGAAGTCAATTAGAAGTTCTAAGTGAACATCATGTAGAGATGTATTTGAGATTGTTTACCCTAATTTGATGTATCAAATGAATATTGTGATGACCCTAAGGTCATGAGGTTTATAAATATGTAATTTTTTGTTATGGTTGTTTGTCAAAATGGATTATATGCCTTAGTTGTGCAAGATAGGGTTTTTGTATATGTGTAGGCCTTTTATATGCAGTGATTTGAGTAAGGTTTCATGTGACAGGTGGACCTAAAAGGTATTTTAGACCTAAACTAAATTTTTCTAATGGATATTGGAGTTTATTATAATGTTTTCCTACCATGTGAGGTGTTTGGATATGTTTAAATAAATATCAAAAGGTAACATGTTGTTAAGAAGGCCTATTAGATATCCATAATCCTAAGAGAGGAGTAATGGGTAATTGATGTATGGTTGACCTATTGTAGTGATTTATTCCTAATGAATGCATGTTATTTTAATATTATAAGACCTATATTTGGCCAACCTAAGTGATTTAAATGTGTATCTAACCTAGAAGGATATGATCAAGTGACTTGTATAAAAGTAAGGTAGTTAGATCTATATTTGTGTGCTTAGAGAGAGAAAAATGTGATAAGTGAATGATATATATATATATATATATATAATTAGTGATTATAAATATTTATTTTAAACCATCATAGAGTTGTTATGAATATATAACAAAGTATATATATATGATGATCAAGGTTACAAGACCTAATTAGGCCATGAAGAGGGCTAGTTGAGTGAAGAAAGTTAAAGTTTAGTTTGAGAGAGACATAGGTGAGTGAAGAGATGGAGTAGATAATCATATGTTGTATAATGAAAAAGGTTTTATTAAGGTGATCAAAAAATTAGGTGGTCGAGTTGGTGCTGATTCATCTAGGGGGTTGGTGCCTCCTTACAAGTGGATGCTTGCTAAAGCCTAGATGAGTTGGTGCTGAGCTCGTTGGGGTTAGTTCTCCATGCGAAGTTAGTGATTCACTAAAGATTTTTTTTTTATATTAGAGGATTATAGTCAATTTGCTTCATCAATGGTTTTTCTTCCCCTATATGGTTTCCCACATATATTCTATGTTCATGTGTTTCATGCTCTTATAATTTGATGCTTATGCTTGCTAATATGTAAATACTTATTATAATGATTCATATATGCTTAAGTATAATTCAATGAAATTTTTTGAAGACTAATTCACCCTCCCTCTCAATCATCTTGTTTCTAACATTTTTCCCACTATGTGGTTTTATCTACATGCTCTAGTCATCGTGATTAAGTTTAACAAAGGTCATTGGGAAAAATAATCCCACATGCATGAGGATATTAGGACATGTTTATTTTACATCTATATAATGAACCTTCCTATGTAATTTTTGGATAATTCTTATTAATTCAACATTTCTTTGTGAATTCAAGATTATTCATTTAATTTATTTATTTTATATTTCACTACTCCATACAAGTGTTATTCATTATATCTTATCTAGTAAATCCTTATTTTGGTCCACTCTAGCATAAACGGATGCAAAAAACATGGTGAAGTATTAGAGCCTTTTACATAATAGATTGAGATTTTAATCATTTGTTTTCACAAAAAAAAAAATTCTTCAATAAAATAATTTTAGTATTTGATATTTTCATCAACATATTTATTTTATCTATCATGAACCTCCTATAAGTGTTTTCAAATAAGGACTAATTTTTGCTCCATATCCTACAATATATAAATACAAATCACTATTTATATTCAATCATATCCCAATTTAGAGGAGTCTAGATTGGTATATAATAGAGAGCCTCATATGGATCCAACTAAAGTGGATTTTGATAGTTTTTATTGTATGAAAACTCAACAAAGTATAATTAATCCTTCAAAAATGTTTGTTTATCCATCACATAGATGTGCAACATGTCCTCTAATAATTGATTAAATTAATCAATCTATCCATGTGGATCTAGATTATATGATGTGTTGAAGTTTCCCTAGGTGTCCAATGCCCTATAAATTATGGTCCAAAACTTAGAATTATATATATGGTATCTATATAATATAATATTTTATGGAATCCCATGTATTCAAACTATGTCATCCAAGAATACTCTTACCATAATTATGGAAATTATAATATGTCTATTTTGAAAATAAATTAACCACCTTGGTAAATATATCCACTCTCACCATGATCACAACATGGAAATAAAAATATTTTCCCACTTATAATCTACAATGTCATTGGGTATTACATCCATTTTGCATTTTAATGTTATGCATTGACTCATTCACATGAAAATTATAATGCCATAAAATATGTAATATTGGATCATAATATGAGCTAATGATACAACTACCTAATCTCTCATTACTTATTATTTATTAGAAGGTGTACTAACTATGGGGATATATGAACCTATAACAATATCAAGTCTCCTAGAACACCAAATAAGGCACACAAATTTTCCCTCTATATCTAAAAATACCATCAGACACTAATTATATCCATTGAACTTTCCCTTTATGGCCATTTTGACTCTATCACTTGTAAAATATCATGATAAATATTATCCTTGGGAATTTACTCAAGGATAGTGCCTATAAAATCAATGTGAAATGTCATCACTACAAGATCATGGCATGTCTTTTTCAATGCATCTTGGATAATCATCATTGCAATCTCATGTCACCTCCAACTTAGTGAATTTATAACAACATTATCTTTTCCTTTAGTATACTAGATATAAAAGTGGTACTCATATAATAAATCCATCCAAATTCATTGATGGGTGTTCAATTTGTGATATGTGAAGATGTGTTAAAGGCTTAGTTGATCTATCCTCAATACAAATTGATGACCAAATAGGAAATACCAATAATAATAGAATTTCATGCATTGATACTACCAACTCTAGTTAATGAAATGGGTAATTCAACTCATAATCCTTTAGTTCTCATGACTCAAAATAAATGAGTCCCAATCCCAATTTAGAAGCATCAATTACACTAAAAATCCACCCTTTGGATCAAGTTTTGATAAAATCAATTCTTTAATAAAACATTATTTCAATGTCTATAATGCCTAATTACACTTATCTAGCCAAAATAAATCAATTTTTGTTGTAGATAAGTGATGGGGTGTGTAATCTAAGAGAAGTTATGGATAAAATTATTTTAATAACCTACCAACATCATGAAACTACTCACTTATATCACATTGGTGGGTGTTATCCACTCTATGATAGCTTGAATATTTTTTTCTTCCAGTGAGATCCCATCACCAAAAATGATGTGATATAGGTATTGAAAATCTTACTAAAATAATGAATACTTTCTTAGGTTCCTATAAAATTTGTTCTCATGCAAAACCTATAATACCTAGTGTAGGTGATCCACATGATCCTCCTCACTCTATAATTAAATATATCATCAAAAAATACCAATAAATTTTATCCAATAAGGTCTTAAAGAAACCATTAATTATACTCATGAATATTATATATGCGTAGGTAGATCTAAATGCTACCATTATGAACTTGTAATTCTCATAATGTGTTTATAAAATAGTCTTATGAATATATTATTAAACTATTTTCAAATTGTAATACCCTTATTTAAGTTCAATTTGTTCAAAGAGATAACTAATCCTTAGGAGGGGATAATAATTATTTATTTTCACCTTATTATGTTGTCAATAGTCAATTTAGAGAGAAAGGGAAAATCCTTCTTCTTCATGAATATAATTTGTTCTCTCCATGGAGAAACACTCAGATGGATTATTTCCTCCAAAAGTTCCTCCAATTTCATCTAGAGATCATAAAGCTTAGGTATATTCATCTTATAAGGATCCATAAATATAATTTCTACCCCTACCATAAGATCAATCATAAATTCTATCCCCCTATAATGAGGTATCCCAAACAACTTTTTATGAAACACATTAGAAAAATATTAGAGAATATCATGATCCTCAAGTATCACTCATGTGCTCTCCTCTTCAGATCTATCATTAATGGTGATGGAATACCTCTAACTACATGAACTCCATCTAGGTTGCATATCATAATGCACACCAAGGTAAATTATCATATATATCCCTATAATATAATCTCACTCTAAAGATCATCTTAGCACTTAATAACCTTTAAATAATAATCCACCCTAGCCTTGTTGGCCTCAACCTAATCCATACCTAATATAACATCAGATGAGTGCATGGGTATAATATAGAATTAAAGTGTTGTTGTAAATATGCCAATTGTAAAAATGTACCCACTAACATATCCCAATATTTAGTGACTAGATATTTTAAGAATGGATCTTATAAGTTATGAACTTTAGAGTGTAAGGAGTTTGGTGAGTTTATGAAATATTTTTACCTTAAAAAAATCTATATTTATTCATTTTGTATAAATTTACCATCATTTAATTGTATTTTCTATTGTTTATATGTTGTATTTCATATCAAATGTCATTTTTGGTGATTATTTGGTTGTCAATTTAACATTAAAAAAATAGAATGTAACTTATCATCTCATTTCAATTTTTATCTTACCTTATCATCCATTTAGTAAATTCACCATATACTCTCCTTGATCATTGAATAAAATACTTATTTGATTTATTTTCTCACCATAAGTCAATATCTCAAATATATCACAAATGATTTCTAATTTTGGCAATTTTAGAATATATAGTCTTTTGACTAGCCATTATGTTTTAAAACATTTCAATTTTTATAATATCTATTATAGACTCACAATTTTAGTATTTTATGTGTTTTTTATCAAATAACATTTTTTGGGTACAAAACTAACATATTTTATAGTTTTTCATTCTTATAGCATGTTTGTTTCTCTTTTTACTTTTTGTAGATTCATGTCACTTAGACCTAAATTCAATCCCCTAAAGGGATGGTTTAGGTAGTATAATTTCCATCACATACACATTAATTAATTTCATCCATTCTTTAATTATTTATTATATTTTCTAATTTCTCATTAAAATGTAATTGATTATCATCTTCTATTTTTAGGTTGCAATGGAGTCTTAGCTAGCTTCATCATGCCACATAAGTAAGGTATGTTTTAGAACCATATTTTTTCATTTTAGTGTGCTGATAATATATAACACACCCTAATAAATATATTTAAAGGAATCATATTTATGGTATAATATGTATTCACCCATAAATTACATGGTGTAATGTTTCTAGAAAAATCCAATGATGATGCAAAGATCTCCATAAATATTCTTAAATCTAATTCTCTCTGACATTTTAAATCCTTAATCCTCCATTATCCCTTTTCTAAAATTTGAATTTTATTTTCTAAGTAATTTTTTCCTTACTCTTTTATTTTCTCCATTGGCGATAAAATCACCACCCTTCGTGTCAAAATTGCCTATTCTAATAATGAAACTAACCCCTTGAGGTGCATTTAGCCACAACATTTTTTTATACCATAGTATAGAAAATTTTATTAAAATTTTATTAAAATTTTATATGTAATTTTATAGTGTAGATTAATCATTTCATGAATAATCTACTTCATTTTTTTAGTGGGTTTAGACCTATCACTTGCAAACAATAGTGGTTTTGTCCTAGTATACACATTTTAAAATTTAACATCTAAGACTTGGGTTTTCACATGCTTTTCATGATTTTATTCACATTTATATCTATTTTTATTTCATATCAATTTAATTATATCCTAACTCACTCTAACTCTTATTTTTATCAATACTTATCCCTCCTAACTTTAGCTTTCAGTCAACCAATAATTAAACTCACACATGCAACATCCTCTCTTCTTCTACAAGTATCTCAATTTAGATGATTTTTTAATATTAATTTTTAATTTAATATTTATGATTTAATTATATATATATATATATAGACACACACATAGATATATATGTACATACATATATGTAGATATATATATGTAGATATACATATATATACATAGACACACATAGATATATATGTATCTCAATTTAGATGATTTTTTAATATTAATTTTTAATTTAATATTTATGATATAATTATATATATATATATATATATATATATATATATATATATATATATATATATATAGACACACACATAGATATACATATATATAAATATACATATTTCTACCATCCTTTTTCATATATTTTTTATGATCATGTTAGGTGGAGGAACTAGCTTCCGGAGGATGGTTTACATAACAACAATTTTTTTCCTTTGCTTGGACATAACCATTGATCAAGTTTAATATTTTATTTTAGTATTTTTAAATGATTATAATACAATAATTTTATTTATTTATTTATTTTATCATTTTCATATTTAAAAGATCACATAAAATAAATCCTTTTATTTCCTCTCTTACACAAAAACATTGTCTAGATTTCTTGCTTTATAATTGCATATTAGTTTACTTGAAATAAAATAGTGTTGTATGTCACATAGGTTATATTAATAAATACATAAACATATTAAAAATAAAACCATTATTTTATTTTTATTTTTATTTAGGATTTTATACACAAACACCTCTCAATCACACACACGCACAAACCTAGACAACCTAGATACTCAAACTTTGCATATTAGATTCAGGATTCTTTCATTTAATTAGTGAAAAAAATTATTTTAATTTATTAAAATTATAAAATAATTAAAAAAAAAAACTTATATCATTTCATCCTTTAAACATTTCACTTCATGCATAAACATTTAATGATTTCAAACCCAATTTCAAGCTTGTGAATGTGAATTCAATTTTCTAAATTCTTAGTACATTTGATATGATTTTAAAAGATTATTTCATATTTTCTTGTTAGAAAATATAATTTTAATATTTTTATTACATATAATTTTAATAATAATATCCATTAAAAAATTTAAATCATTTAGATTGCATTAGACAAATCATCTTGCAAGCAAGGAAAAACTAATAAAAATCAGCACTTGTATATTTCCTTCAAAATTTTAATTTTAGGTTTGCATGCATCAAAAAAATTGAAAAAAAACAAAAACAAAAAATTTCATTTCATTTTATTTCAATATTAATTACTTTATTTGTTTTATCACTCTATTTTAACTAAGTAAATTAATTCATTTTCCTTTCCCAGTTATTATTAAATAGCTCAAAACATCTAGGAAATGCCTTATCAAAATGAGAAAGGTCACTAAACCTCGACAAAAAATTAAAAAAATCAAGTATATTATTTAAAAAACATTATAGATAAAAACTCATAATATTTATACACTTACAATATTATTACTTTCATTACTCCTCCAAAACATCCTTACCTTATTTGAGCAAGTATTTTCCCTGGGTCAAGGCTCCTTTTCCTACTAGTAATATATAGAATAATTTTAACACATACCTCAAATTATTTTTATTTGGTTCTAGTCTCATTATAAACCTTATATTTATCTATCTTACCACTCTTGATAATAAATAACAAATTATTGATCCTCACATAGTCATTCTGCCTCATTTTCAAGGTTGTCAATATAATATCTTCTAAGATTAGCCATTCACCTTTCATTTTTTATATTTGAGACTATCCTTGTCATATTTTTATCCACTTCATGTATTAAATTTACTAATAATGGACACCATAATAATATAAATCAAATCCTTAGATTCATCTAATCTAATTGCACCTATTTATTTATTCCTAGCATTAATAAAAAACTTTGTTATTTTATCATCACCAATATAGAGAGGATTTATAGTTTCATCTCTTCCCAATTAAATTCCATAAATTAACACCATGATGTAGCAGATATATTGTAAAAATTTCATGATGATCCCTTACCTCCCATTATCCAAAACCACATTCCTTAGCTTAACCAACCTTATCCATAGATTCATCCATCCATCTATCCATTATGTTGACTATCTCAACTAGACCTTGAGAGGTCGAGTGAATAAGTTATAAAGTTGATTTTCTCATTTACATGAATTTATGAACATAATGTTAAAGTCTTATCCTTTTGAATTTTCATGTGCTTCTCTTTTTTCTCTTTTCTTCTCCATTTCCTTCCATCTTCCATTTATTATATAGGTAATTATATACCAACCCCTCCCCCAAAAATTGTGTTTGTATAGGATATATGAGGATATATTATCCTATAAGGCTATATGACAAGTCAAAAAAATCATATTGAGTCTTATTTATTATCTAGAATAATAACACTTCTAACCACGATGCATAATACTAGTTTCAAGACTATCTAAACCCTAGTTCACAAACTAGAGATATTATACTAATTCATTAAGTGAATGATCCATAAAATACCAATAATAACCATATTGATTATAAAATATAAATATTACTCAAGGGAGTTTATCCAACCCTTACATGGAAACTAGGCCCATAATTATTTTTTAAAACCCATATGTAAAAATATCTTCACACATATGACAAATATATTAGGAGAATAAGTTATGTGAAATATGAAGTTAATATAATGTAAACAACATCACACCCTTATAAAAATAACTAGAACATCTCCAACCCACTAAAAAAATATGGTAGCTCCACCTAAAAATTTCATCATAAACCAACTTCTTCATGGTGACCAACCTCTCTCTACTAAACCTTCCGTAAAGGAAATTCTTAGACCTAGTACCACTTATACACAAAATGAAATCATCTCCACCTTGGTGGATCATATTCATGATTTTGAGAATTAAAAAAATATATATAAATATAGGTATTAAATCTAACCCTCTAAACATGGTTCATCCCTCTTACGTTCATATTTTAAAAATGGTCAATCAATTACCACAACAATAATTCCACACACTTTTGCCATAACAAAAAATTTACACACTTCCTCTTAACTATGTTTATAGTCAACACCCAAGGGAAATTACTACTCATATATTTCATAATGTTTAGGATTTCAAAATCTCTACCCCAAATCATCCTCTAAATCAACCCCTAATTAGAATGTGTTCATACACACTCCTCCTAACAATATGGTGGCTAACAATATGCCACCCTATATTCCTCCAAGTTACATACCACCCATGTATACCACCCTTTTGTAAACCAACAATATGCCACCTTACATTCATTTAAGTTACATGCCACTCATGTATACTCCTCTACAAACACATAACCCTTTTCATTACAGCTATCTTCTTCATTATCACATGTTCTCCAAATCTAACCAACTAGAAAATTATTTTCCAGTCTATTCTACACCACCTTACCAAACACCATATTTTCCTCCTAGTGGTTATGTGATCAACCCCTATCCATACCCACTCACTCAACCTTATCTTTCCATTCCTTTAAATTAATTTAGTTCTATTAGGACTTAAGTTGAGTATTTAAAATAACCCCTTGATCAAAACATATGAAGAGACCTTTTAATACATCCCCTAATTCAACATCCTAAATTTAAAGGGCAAGGATATCCCAATGTGCACGTCAAGTCATATGCCACATCTATTAGGGAATGTACACATTCCATTATTATCAATTCCATGTCAAGCTATAAAATAAAAACAATTCTAAGCAATTGTACATAAATCTGGTCTAAAATATTATATTAATCTAATATGCATGCTTGAACTCACCTTTTGTCACCTCTAGGTAGGACAATTCACCATATTATATCTATTCAATTATCAATTTGGTCAAATTATCTATTTATTAATGTTATTTTGGTTAATTTATCTATTCAATTATCACTCTAATCATTTTATTTGGTTAATTCTCCCTTCTATGATCAATTCAATAATTCCCCTTTCTATGATGAATTAATTCTATTAATTCCCATTATCTAAATAATTCTTTTAATTATATTTATATTTAAAATATAATTATAATGATCTCACAATTAAATAATTCCTCTTTTTACCTCAAAGTGGGCATCTTCATGTAAAAAAAATTCTTGAGATCCTCTAGAATATTATTTTATGAGATAATTAAATTGATAAGTGAATTAATATATAAGGTTATTATCCACCCTTTATCTTGAAGAAAATATAAAGGGCCCATAATGAATCTTATGTGAGAGCATTTTCAACCCTTCATCTTGGAAACAAGATGAATGACCCCCATTTGTGATCCATGTGTTCTATTTTGAATAACTCTCCACCCTTCATCTTAGAAAAAAGATGAAGGGATTATATTAAATCTCATTTCATATTTTAAAATATCATCCTCCACTCTTCATCTTGATTGAGATGAAGGGCTCACATTAGTGATCCATATGTTGATCCATGTGCATATTTGAGGACTCAATCTAAACCATTCATCTTGATTTCAAGATGAATGGTCCTAATTGATACAAATTATTTATAAATATACCTCTTTACATTTAAATTAACATGCTCAATTTATAAAATGAACTGCTATCAAATCCTCAAGTCTCTTTATGCATCACCTTCCCAAATGCTTGATCAAGTTCAACATTGTCCATAGATTAAATGCATATTTCCTCACATAATTATAATTAAAAAAGATCATTTGAAGCTATATATGAGCCACATCCCATACAAATAAGTATCTAATGGAGGTTTGCATGTTTCTAGTTTGAATATAATGCATTATTCACTAAATTTTTGTATTTCTCATGAGGTTTTAGGATATAAAAATTATTTTCATTATATTTTATTCTTGATTGACTAAAACTATAAATTTTGAAAATATATCTAAGTGTGGTTATTAACAACATAGATATTTCTTGACTTGATATTGGGTTGTTTAACAAATATTACCTAAGACCCTAGAACAAATTTCCCTTAGATGATACTACTGCCTCCTTAAAATTTGATCCATTCTTTTATAGAACTAATGGTGTAATTATTCAAATCCTTTAATGTGAACAAGTTTATTAATATTGACATTTGATAATTCTCATACATTAAATAAGAACATAATGAATCTACTACCCATGTAATTATGAAATGGCATCAAGTTATATACTATTTTTTTAGTGTGCCAAATATGGATTAGAGAGAATTATATGTCTATTTATTCATTCCATTAATAATAAAATGATGGATAATGTCCAAAATTTCCCTTATTATTCCTATTAATAATCAGTTGAGATCACTTTACAAATCAACCAAGTGGAAATTAATAGTGGTCATCATACCTATAGAGCCAATAGGCATATAGTTACCCCTAACTAAAATAATGGTGGTTTTCAACACTCAAACCAAATAAATATTAGTAATTAAATCCCCAAGGTTGTCAATATAAATCATATGCCACTAATGATGGTGTGTCTGATCAAAATAAAAAACCAAACCCCATATATAATAACCCACCACAACTCATGATAAAAAATAAAATGAATAAAAATTCATGTATGAGGAACCATAAATCTCCACCTATAGTTCATGTGGTTGATTTCTATCATCCTCCACCACATAAAATGTGATTAAAAAATCCCACCCAAAAATAATTCTAACCTATTGACCATTTCCCATAGTTCCAAAACCAACCCTTTTATCAAGGGAGTAACCAATAAAGGTTTGGTAAATAAGGACAAAACCAAATACCTAAGGGGTATGACCATAATGTCTATTAAATTTTTCAAATATTATTTAGACATGACACTCATAATTTTAGGGAGTATAAAAACTTTATTTAAAGAATCCCTAAAGACCAAGGTAATATTTTTTTGACATGTTCATAGGTAATACAAATACAAATTCTTAGTGTCCTAAAAATGTCATGTAACACCCCAAAAACAAAATATAAATATTTATCAAAACCATTTACCAAATCAATAGATGTGAATTTATTAAAATATATCAAAAGGTAACCAATCAAACCAACCAGTCCAAAAAAATTAATATCCTTTGGCTGACATCATGATGTCAAAGATTCTACCTATGTCTTATCCAACCCTGACATGGATGCCTAATTGAGGTTGCAAGGGAAGACTTGGATGATAGGGTTTGTGGAGTTAGAAGTAGAGGAAGAGGTGAATATTATTACTCACATAAGAGAGTATCAACCTAAAAGTCCCCACATTTAAAACTTTTTAAAATATAATGTCAGTCATAGACTTGTGGAATATTAAGACTTAATTGCATACCTTATGAAGACATTTTCCCACATCTCTTTTCTTGTCTTACTCAAGAATTCACCTACCCATCATTTTGTATTTCTCAATTCCCTAGGATTAGAACACCTATATAGTTTTACTCCTCCACATTAGGACCAAATAAATCACATGTATCTTTCTATGTTTCTATGAGGGTAGGATTCAAGGGATGCCAATTATATTTTTGACCTTAGGATACTACCCTTATATGAATAAGTGGATAGAATGGGAGATGCATACTTATATCTATAATTATGGATCTATAACAACTATATTAAAATATAAATGCTTGATAATGGGGTGGATATTAACATAGTTATCTTTTCATTCTAAAAATTCTTGGTTATGGAAAAAAATCATTCAACAACCCACAACACTCTTTGAGGATATGAAAATATCAAATAAAGTTTTATAAGAACCATGATACTTATAATCACCCTAGGTCTAGAAAATGTGTTTATTTAGTTATGTGTAACTTAAAAATATATCAATTACAACATAATGTTAGGTGGGCCTTAGATTCATAGGATGAAGGTAGTCCCTTATACTCTATTTAATAAAATTAGTTGTATCCATTTATTAAAGGTATTTGTTGCCAAAAGGTATCATAAAAAATTTATTGCCTTTAAAGAAACCATGTTTAAATAACCAAGGTTACACATTGATTATTTTTTACCCATAAATCATGTACGACACACACACACACACACTCTCTCTCTCTCTCTCTCTCTCTCTCTCTCTCTCTCTCTCTCTCTCTCTCTCTCTCTCTCTCTCTCTCTCTCTCTCTCTCTCTCTCTCTCTCTCTCTCTCACACACACACACACACACACACACACACACACACACACACACACAAATGGTTGAATTCAAAAAGCTAAAGAGCCCAATGTTTATTGTCTTGATTAAATGTAAAGAGCTTCTTAAAACACTATTTAAGGATAAACCTAAACAAAATTAAGTTATAATAGTATAAAATAAAAGTGGTAAGGATATTTCAATGATTCCAATCATATAAAAAATGCCTATGATTTAAATATTTAGCATATTAGAAAAATATGAAAATTTCAATCTCCCTTTTGACCCTTATGAAATTGATACTTACAATCCCCACATGTCTCTTGATCTAGAGCCTCTTAATCCCATTGTTTACTTTGGCATTGTAAAACTCTTAGGGCATGAAGATAACCCCCATAAGATCTTAATGATCCATATATTTAACATAATAAAATAAAAACCCATCACACATGGGTAAATTAAAGTTTAGATCATGGTTTAGAAGTTAAGTTAGATAAAAATAAATCATCCCCCCAATTCATGTCAATGCTTGAGGATGGGAATCAAAAGATAACCATAGGAAATATAAATATAAATATATATATATATATATATATATATATATATATATATATATATATTATAATGATAACTTAAATATTTTAAGTTTTTGGTCTTATCTCATCATTGTGTAGGTAGAGACCATATAGAATTTCACCTTGATTTCTCACAAACTTTTGATTTCTCATGTTCAAACACAAAATGAATAACATAACTTATCATTCCTTATCAACAATATTTTCATATTTAAAAAAAAAAAATTAGTGAATTTCCTATACATGTAGGATACCCTATACCGAGAATCAAAATTATAATAGGTAAAAATAAAGGAGGTAAAAAATTTAGACCTAATTGGTTAGGTCCTTATTAGTGACTGAATATTATAATAATGGAGCCTATCAGTTATGCACTTTATATGGAAACGAGTTCAGTGAGTTTTCAAATAATTTTTACCTTAAATTATTTTATATATAGTCATTGCATATCACTTTTACCTAATTTCATTGAATTTTACATTTTTTATACATTATCTTGAATATTAGATGTCATGTTTGGTGATTATTTGGTTGCCAATTCATACATCAAAAAATATAAGAATGCAAATTATTATCTTATTTCATTTTTCATATTAACATATTATCATATAGAAAACATTTTAAAAATATTTATTACATTGGTTCATGTTGAGGTCAACATACCCCCATTTTTTTGGAAATTGGGACCCTTGAGATACCCTAAAGCCTAACCCTGAAAACATGGCATGTGTAGTTCATTGGTAGAATTTGAAGATCATCCACTTGGTTTGTTGGTTTTTAGTTTTGATTTGAATTTTCTTAATATTTTTAATTATTGATCTTCATGTCTCAAAGTTATAGGTTTCATGTTTTGAAACCCTAGAATAAACCCATAGTTTAAATTTAAATTTGGTGAGAGCATTTGGCAAGAACATTTTAAATATATATTTTGGATTGAAGCCTAATTTTTATGTTAAGGCTTGGTAATGTTTTGTAAAAATGACCAAACCTTATCTTAAAATTTTTTATTGGTCCACTTTTATTTCCCCCTTTGTTACTTTCTTATTTCTTATTGTTGTCTAATTTTATTCTAGCAAGGTCCTTTTGTTTTCTAGCATGGTCCCCTTTATTATTAATTACTTAGCCTAAAGTATTAACACTAAGGCCCCATTCATGTTTATTAACATGAATGAGACCTTATATTTAACGTAAGTCTTCATTCATTCTAAGTTATAACTTAAGTACCATGCATCTTATAGGATCTAATAACCCATGTTTCATCAAATCTTTTAATATAATATAGCGAAAGAAACCTGACAATGTATGAACTTAGCCCCTCAAACCAATCATATTCAATTACTTAGATCATGATCAATGGTTCTCACTTCATCAAAAACTAAAGATCAGATGGAGTGAAGACATCATTGAAAAGTCAAAAGCCCCAAGAGCTTCATGGATTCACCATGCAAAACTCTTGCATTCAAGACTTAAAAGCAAAGGGACCCACTTATTAAATGGAACTGATGGTGTGTGACTACTCAAATCATGATCAGATAACTGTTGCTTCATCACAATTTTTAATTGGATGGAGTAAATTGAGTCCAAGATCTTGGGAATCCTGATAGAGACACCGTGTGACACTCTCACATTGAGACACATGAGTTTGATGAGATTAAAATTGATGTTTATATGACCATAAATTGACATCAATGAGGACGTATTTTACATCCACATGACCATAAACATTAATCCCATCAAAACAAAGAAATTCACAAGCCTAAATTTGATGTTTATACAACCATCATTTGACATCCATAAGGATGTATTTGATGTTCATGATACTATCAACTTTAATATAATGGATTATTTTATTCAAGACCAAGATATACTCTAAAATTCCATTTAAAAATCTCATGAATTATATTTGTATACTAATGGAACCTCTCAAAGGATGTTGAAGCACTTGAAATCTTTGAACTATAAATAATGAAATGATTCCATAGTCTAAATATATGTAGAAACAAATTTATTTTAAGTCTATATCCTAAGTTCCCCATTGTATTTATTTGAATATCGTGAACCTTAGGCTAGAGACTTATACTAAGTCTTATTTTAAAAAGGGTCTTGGTGGAATAAAACTTAGCCCAAATTCTTTTAACCAAATATTTTATTGTGTTTATTTATACAATAAATATTCATGTAAAAATATATCATTGGGTCCTTATATATCAATTTGACCCTTTGTTCATGTTCTAAGATCTTAACATAAGTATTTTCACCTAAATTATGTATTGTGTTTATTAAGCAAAACATAAACTTTGGCTTAAAATATTTAGCCATGGTCCCCTTTGTATGAATCTAAATAGTCTTAGGCATAAAAAATTTAGCCTAAAGTTTATTTCATGTTTAATAAACACAAAATAAATCTTAGCCTAAGGCATTTAAACCTAAGTCCCCCATTAAGTAATGCACTAACTTCAAACTCATGAATTTTTTAGGATTTAATGGCTCACACTTCATCATGGAAGATGATCCAACAACATGAAGTCATCAATGAATTTTCAAAGGCTTTCTAAAATCCCATGGGTTCAACATGTGACATAACCATGAGGCTCAGTACCAAAAGGAACCAATACCGAACAAGGTCCCAAATCATGATCAATGGTTGATGGTCACTCATAAGATCTTGATCAGATGGCACAAAGGAAAAGGCATTTTTAAATGCCAACAATTAGTGCTTGATAGGAATTTATGAAAAATGCCATAAAATGTTCTATAGTGATGCCACATAAGCACCACATAAGCATAAAATGACAAAATAAGAGATCTTATGTGCATAAGAATGAAAAAATTTAAAGGAAAAGGTCTAAATCAAATGTAAAGCATGTATGAGCCAAAATCAAAATGAGCTACCACCATTAAATCTTTGAATCCTTAAACCTTACATAAAAAATACCCTATCTGAACTTAGTTTACTATAGTAAATCCAAAATAAGCTTAATTGATTTTTGAGCATGAAAGAGTTAGAAGAGATACTTATAATTTACAAATAATTAGACCATGATGGCTCCCAAACATCAATTAATATTTTTTTTTGGGATAGTAAGACATTACTTTATTACTATTTCACCATAGGTAACATCAAGTTACCATAACTTTATACTCATGCTCTGAATTCATAAAATTCTAAAATGAGAAGTGTTCTTGAACACTAAAATACATATGTGGTACATAAAGTAGCATCAACAACGTCCCTAACTATTGATAAAAGTAGGGCCAATCTCTATAAATGGGTTGGATCTTTGATAGTCTTAGTATATTTTGATCTAATATTGGTGTTATCTTTGTGATTTTGAGTTATTTTTTGCTTATAAGTATAAATATAATTTATATTTGTGGTATCTAATGTATCTTTGTGCTTCCTAAAACAAAGATCAAATTCTTTGAGGTTTGATGTTTTTTTTTTGGTAAAGGTAGCTTGAGGCTTGAGAATCCATAGTATTTGAGGTTAGGATAGATTATTTTGATCAAATATAGGTATATATATATATCATATATTTAGGTTTTTTTGAGCTTAGACTTATAAAGATATATCATATTTTCATAATTAGACATATCTTTGAGCTATCTTAGTTAAAGGTGGACATCCTTTAACGTTATTTACACAATCTTTACAAAATGAGCTTAATGTGCAAGTTTAATCCTTTTTATTTATAAATATTAACTTGATACATCATATTTAAAATAGGATATTCAATCTTCAAGCTAGAATTTGCAAGGATTCAAACTAGATCAAATCAGAGACAAGGGAACCTTTGCTTTAACTTGAGGTTCATAAAATATCCAGGCATGATAAAGGTGGATGCAAGAGACCCAAATATTTTCGAAATTCACCTCTTCAAAATAAATTGGACTCAACCTTCATATAGGTATGACCTATTTAAGAGACTCTTCAATCAATGTAACATGTATAGTACATAATTTGCCATGAAACCCTAAAAAGTAATTGCCAATATTTAGTCCAACTAGTATTGTAAAATCTGAAGAGGATATTAAGTATTTTAAAGCTACTTTGAGGTTAAAAAATGTTGTGCATGAAGATGTAACATGTATATTATTTCCATTCACATTTAAATATGTTGCTTATGAATAGTTATTAAATTTGTTTGATAATTATATTACTAACTAGGATGGTTTTACTAATGTTTTCATAGACTAATTTGGTAAGATTGTTATTCCATGTGTCATATATCACTATTTCACCACCATTAGGAGGGATGAAAGTGAGCCCATAAGGTCCCTTAATTTTATATTTAAAAAAATCTATAGTAGGACCATAGAACCTTATAAACTTGATGATGTTTTAGCTCTAAAAATATACAAGGATGCATTAAATCCATGGACTTTATATTTTTGAAAAGATCTATTCTAGTCATAACTTCATTAGCCAGGGCTTATTCTGAGGTAGTGATCATTAATTACCAAACGTATCCCTAAGGAAAAATTCCCTACTCTATCCCAAGTGTTAATTCATAGATGCCCATTCTGAACATCTTCCCTAACAATAATCAAAATATTCTAGCCTTGAACCAACTCCCAAATCTAAACCAACTACCTTTGAGTCATGTCACTCCCAATCAGAACCTAAGATTCTTGAGTAATCTTGATATTAATGGTTTCAATGCAAATGATCAAAGATATTTAGTACCATTTGTGGGTACTAACAAAAACTAGGTGCATAATTCTAAAACTCCAAATAATAAGAATGATTCTATCTTGAAACTAATCCAAAAATTAAGCATTAATTTCCTTCAACTATATAAATAAGTAGGCAATACTAGAGAGAGGTCTGGTAGGAACTTCTCATTCAAAATATTTAATAGTTTAAATAGTATATTTTAGAATGATAGTTTTCATAATAATAATAATGATGAACCATCTTCTCAAAAGAAGACAATAGACATTAATCTTACTGATAAAACATTACCTGATTATTCTATAGTGCATTTTACAACTAAGCATGGTGAAATCAAATGCATTAGTTTTTTCAAGTATTTTGAGGATTTTCAAGTAGAATTAGACACATTTAAAGTGGTCCCCAATAAGGATATTGGTTTAGATACCTCTGGATCAAAATAATATAATCAAGCCTTTATGGTGGAGACTTTTGATTTCCATTTTCAAGAGGAGAATGAACATAATGATGTCCCTAAGGAGTTCCAAGTCTTCCAATAACTCTTAAATAAAACCTATCCTTTGAGGAATAGAGAGTAAAAGTAGCCTTTGACTACTTTAATGCCTCCAAATAACTTTATAACTCCTCTAGACACTTCTTCAATCAATAATCTATAGGCACTCAAAGGGAATACTTCTAATCCTAATGTTTTTGTTCCTAGTTCTTCTAATAAAACTAGATATAATATAGTTGAATATATGAAGAAGATAAAGGCTAACATCACCTTACATGAATCAACATATATTCTAGAGCAAAGGGACCTCTTGATGGAATCATTGTCAAATAATTCTAGCAAACCACTTAAGGCTGACCATGATAATGTGACTATACATAAAGATAAGATAAAATATCCTCCTTTTGTACATATAGTTAGGATGTTTGGTAAGAATTTTTATATCTATTTATTGTATTTTGATACATCTTCCAATATCATGCTAGTAGGTATTTGCAAATAACTTGGCTTGACTCCTATTAAGTTTGATAGAGTTGTAACTTAGACAAATCTAGAGTCAAGGTAATTGGGGAACTTTTAAATGTTCATATGAAATTGGATTTTGATCATAGAGTGAAATATTTTATTGATGTACAAGTTTTTGACATTCCTAACATTTATGGGATCTTGTTAAATAGGGAATAAACCAAAGCTCTGAATGGCTACAGGTCCATGGATTGTTCATATTTATGGCTACCTTGGAAGGAAGTGCCAACCAAGATCAAGGTTGAAAGAGAGCCAAGGATGATGTACATGATCACTAAGTACAATGATGTGAATAAAAGGGTCAACATAATTAACTCAAACTTAGGGGTTTTTACCCTAGAGGCTACAAAGGTATGTCATCCTAAGAGTACTCATATTTTTTCTAGGTTGTGAAAGTTACATTTTGATGGTACCAAGTGCAAGGTTAGATCTAGAGTTGGTATTGTCATTACTGACCCTACTAATAGTAAGTATTTGCATCTTATCAGATCTAATTCCATTGTACTAACAATCTTGCTAAATATGATGCCCTTTTTCTAGGTTTAAAATTTTCTATAAAGAATAAAGTCAAAGAACTATTAGTCTATGGGGATTCATAACTTGTAGTCAATCAAATAAGAAACACATATCAATGAAAAATATCATACCTTTAGAGGTATAAGTTTAGGGTTTGGGATTTTATTGAGTCTTTTGATTCCTTTAGTATAGCTTCCATTCCAAGGGAGAAAAATAAAGCAACTGATGAGCTAGCCTCTACAACAGCCAATCTCATGCCCAACCTAGACTCCACCAACTTCACCATTGAGTTGATGGCTTATCCTTTAGTCCCTAATAATGTACATAATTTTCAATTCTATAGTGATGATAAATATATATTATATTTCATGACTAATTATGGAACATTTGAGGCTCATATTGTTGATGAGATTGATGAAAATGAACTTAGGGAGGATAAATTTGATGGTAAAGTCATTGAGCTAAATGGTAATACAATTCCCAAAGGTATGATTGCCTTAGAGAGGCTATTTGATAAAGATAAATTGGCTAAGGTTTGATCCAAGGGTCATCACCCATACTATACCCCTTAAATAAATTTATAATCCCTTTAGAAAAAATTAAAGACCTATGAATCATGTCCTAGAACCAATTATATTTAAAGAGGTCAAGAAATTACTAGATGCTAGAATTGTGTTTCCCATTAGACATTCTACCGAGGTGGTTAATTTGGTTCTAATTAGGAAGAAGAATGGTGAGATTAGGCTATGCACTGACTATAAAAATTTGAAAAAAGCATCTAAAAATGATAACCATCCTCTTCCTTCTCTTGACCAAATGATTCAAGTTGTTTCAAGTTCAAATATGATGTCTTTTCTCGGTGGATTTTTAGGTTATAGCCAAGTGTTGGTTGATAGAGAAGATAGGATGAAAACAACCTTCATAACCAAATGGGAAAACTTCACCTACAATAGAATGACTTTTGGTTTAATTAATATAGGATCCAATTTTCAAAGGTTCATGGACCATGCCTTCCAAGTTCTAATTGATAAGTTTATCATTATATATATGGATGATCTAACCATTTTTTATAAAAATAGGGAAGATCACTTTATGCATTTATAAAAATTCTTTGAGAGATTCAAAAGGTATGGAATCTCCTTTAAACCCCAAAAAACCATCTTTTATGTTACTGAAGGCAAATTATTGGGTCATGTCATAACTAAATATGGGATCTCTATGGATCTTAAAAGGGTAGAGGCCATATCTATAATAGAGCCTCCAAACAACAAAAAAGAGCTAAAGTCATTTTTTAGTAAGATAAACTTTGTAAGAAAGTTCATTTTTGGATTTACAAATATTGTCAAACCACTAAAAGACATGATAAAGAAATACTCCATGGTCACATGGAATGAAGAATCCAATAAGGCATTTAATAACATCAAATAAGCAATTAGAATAGATTTTGTCTTGATAAGTCCTAACTTTTAAAGGGACTTATAACTCTTTTGCATCTGACCATACTATGGCTAAAAATTTAACTTGAAATATTGATGGGTTTAATAGCTTGTATGAGCACTAACTTTAATAATGTTGATTTAAATTATTCATTAATTGATAAGCAAGCATATGCATTAATTAAGATAGTAATGAAATTTAATCACTATATCCTTAGAAATAAGGTGAATGTTATTCTAGCTGACCCTACCACAAAGCTTATGTTGAGTCAGAATGAGCTTAGAGAATGTAGAGGTAAGTGGATGTTAGTTTTTTAGGAATATGACATAGAAATGAAAATGGAAAAACTAGTAAGGTGCCAAGGTTTGATCTAGATGATTGATAAACTAGTCCTAGTCTAATTATTATGTAAGTGGATCAATAGAACTTTCAAGTTAGTGAGTGTTATGATTCTAACATTAATTTACTAATTAATGGTACCTATCCTACAGAACTGACAAGGGAGGAAGAGAGGGATTTGAGGCTCAAAGTATCCCATTATTTCATCAAAAATGGGGTCTTATAGAGGGAGAAATTTGAGGGGGTATACCTGAGATGTCTCTTAAAAGAGGAAGCTACCCAAATTATGATCACCTTCCATGAGAAGTTTGGCAATGGACACTCATCTAGGAAGACTACAACCCACAAGATTCTCTAAGCTAGCTACTATTGGCTAATTATTTTCAAAGATGCTCAAAAGCATGTGAGGGAATGCCACTCTTACCAAATATTTAGTACCAAGGAGCCTAAGGAAGTAATTCCTTTACAACTAGTCATGGTTGATAGATATTTTTTATAATGGGGGTTGGACATTATAGGGGTGATTAACCCCAATTCATTCAAATGTCACAAATTCATCTTGACTGCCATAGACTATTACACAAGGTGGGTTGAAGTTGTAGACACCAAATAATGCAAGATTTAATAAGTGATTAGTTTCTTAGAGGAAAACATTTGTACAAGGTCTATGACTCTAGTCTCTTTAGTGTGTGATAATCTATCATACCAACCATTAATTAATATAAAATTATGGGGATAATAAGACATTGCTTTGTTGTTATTTCACCACAGGTAACATCAAGTTGCCACAACCTACTACTCATGCTCTAAATTCTTAGAATTATAGAATGAGAAGTGTTATTGAACACTAAATGAGATATTTCTTACACATAGAGGAATCAATAGTTTGTGTCTTAGTTATTATAATTAGAATATACCTCTCTTTCCCTACACCTTCTTGAAAATATTAGAAAATGGTATCATATAGCCTAGTCTAGAAGATTGTCATGGGTTAGTCACGTCTTACAATTTCATCTAAGAAAAAAAAATAGCATGTTAAAAAAAGAAAATTAACCATTATTTATTATATTAGTCTTCATTGATGAGTGCTTTAATCTCACTAGTTACATGGTACCAAGTGTTTGGGGCAAGGGCCTTGAAAAAATGTGATAAATGGAAAAAGAGACACTCATATGAAAATTAAATTCTAATGCAAATCAAAATAAAATTTTACATATCTCACCCTTTGATAATATTTTGTGTTCATCCCTCATGTCTTAATAGTTGTATGAAGTTAGTATTGGGGAGACATAGCTCTTAATCACCTACATCTAGACTTTGGTGATGAGCTCATGCGTCTTCCTAGTCACATGAGACTAAGTGTAGGGGTCACAAAGAGAAGTAAAAATAAAATAAAATTCAATGTAAAAGTATAGAGTGTATAAACCAAATAAATACAATCAATTAAAAAATATTTTTAGGGGTTTATGCTAAAAATGGTAGCTTATATCTCATTTATTGATTTAGTTAGGGCTAGTTAACTCTAAATAAAGCCATAAAGTTAGTATTTTCTAAGTTTATCAAAAAGTAAATTTTTACCTTTGATCATAAAGATTAGATAATATTCCTATTTCATGAAAATTTTGATGTATATTTTTAATTTTAATCATCCCATACATATGTGATTTTTATTTTAATTCCTTTTTCTCTAGGTTTAAAGTCATTTATTGTGTAAATAAAATAACTTAATCACCACCTACAAAACAACTATTAGTGAATTTATAGGTTTACACATATCCATCACATTACATCATATTTCATTATTTTCATAAATTATGTTCTCACATTTCATATATATAATCATTTCTATAGTATTATCATAAAAATAGAGATACATGGTATGTCATTACATACTTAATCATCTAAAGTACAAAAATTGAAAAAGCATACGTGAAATTAAATGTGTAAAACATAATGATAATTCAATACACCAAAAAATAATCACCTCCATAGAGGGAAAATGTATCTCAATACACCAAAAAATATAATTCTTTTTGTATATGCATGTTGAATAAATGGGCCTAATATCTTATTCTCTTATGAGAATTCATTGACACCAAGGAGTTTTTTTAAACTCTTTCTCATATGTTTCCTTATTCTAGTCCCTCCCTAGGAGGGTATCTCCCCCTTATATTGGCTCAAATAACCCTAACCGACCCTAACTATCATAATGTCAATGAAATTATGTAGTTGAGCATATACCAATGTGGATCTTGCCTCTAACTTACTAAACTCTACCCTTAAAATAAATAGCACCATATATGCATGATAAGATGAGATAAAAATATATGTATGCCTACCTATCTTGACAACCAATCATGGATCTACTAAATAATAATTATGAGTCAAATGTGTGCCTGATTAAAATAGATTTATTAGGGTGTCCATAATCATGATACTCAAACTTGTGGATATATTTATAATTAATTAAATAAAATAGACATCATATAAAATTGTGTAAAATTATAAAGATTAAAACAATCATTCTAAAATAAGTGCAATAAAGATCTAAAATAAATAAATAAATAATTTTAACCTAGATCATCCTCATGTTAGTCAGGGTCTAAGTCATAATTTTATCCCTCCTCCTATCCCATCTCTAGTCCATATCCACTCATTACTTAATTCTATTGTAGATGATCCTATTATGGATGTGGTGATGGTGGATACACAAACCTATTACTACTAGACTATAACTCATAGTGTTAGTGTAACATCCATATATATCAAACCTCATCATCACCTTGTGTTTTTTTGTTGTAGTCCTCCCTATGCCCCTCTCATCCTTATCACCTTCATAAAGGGAAATCCTAGTGTCAAAGGATGCCATGCCAGTCTACCAAGTCTAGCTTCCTTGGTCTCTTATATTTTCATGTATACTACTTTAGGTACATGGAGGTTACCTATCAAAGAAATTTGAACTGTTTTTAAACACTATTAATAAGTTTTCTTTCCACTTGAATCCACCTATCCTTAACCTATTACACTTTTATTCGAGGTAAAGCCTTAAAGGGTATAACCTCTATCCATTGCAAGGATATAATAACCCCAACATCATCAATAATAACCCCTCTCTAGTATGAGATAATCTTATTGTATACCTTGATCATGATGAGTATAGGGTAAATGATCAAAATATCTCATAACCATGAAATATTTTAGAGGTCTTTGTATGTTAAATTAAGGACCTCCTAATCCCACAAGTAGTCTATACCCCTCTCCTCAATCTAAAAAATTATTGGTGACCAATTATAAAGTATCCTTTTCATGCCCTTATCACCCACTAACCAAGATCCAAATATCCAAATGATATATTTTGATAGGTTTATGATATCATATCCCTCTACCCCTAAAATACCCACCCTAAACTTTACACCCACATTGGGTGTGCCTATATCTCCAAAATGCTATACCTTGTTGGTAGCCTCTCTATTATCAATACATCTTGTAGTGTCACTAGTAGACTTGTCACCAATAATACCAAATTATGATAGATTTCAACTAGATCTATTTTCCACTCTCTAATAGCTATGGATAAGATGAAATTTTTTGGGTCCATGTCTCAATAGGTAAAAAAATCACATGTAAGCTTGCTTGAATGGGGATGATCCTCACCAAAACAATCCACAAAATCCTAGACTTATATATTATTAATATCTCATAGACTATAAAAAGTGTCATAATCTATATTAGATAGCTCCATTTTATGTTCCCCCTATTGTAAAATCACCCTAAATTAGCCTCAAGGCATTTTCTAGCCTCAAAATTAATTAAAAATCAATTTTTATTATATACAATAAAAGTATCTTAGTAGACACTGATTATGAAACCACACTATTTATTTTCACCTCTATCTATAGTGGATATGATACCATTACCTAGATATTGGAGTTATCATCACCCAATCTTCTAATTTCATTGGTCATGTCAAATTCATGTTGAAGTCATAACCGTCAGTCTGTGAGGACCGATAAATTTGTCTAGATGTGGAGTTTTTTTACCCCTACTAGGCCCAACTCTAAACCCTCACAAAATTACCAAATTTTAGAAAAATTGAACTTTTTCCTAACATACCTAATTCCCCAATCCCATTTATATAATTAATTTTAAGATTTAATGGATTTAAATTTATTTTTAACTAAAAATTTGAATTTGGGGAAAAACTATAAAAATGATCAAAACTAACTTGGATATGACACACTCCACCTCCCATTGGTGTATTTTACATATCCTCTCTATGATCATAAATTCATCTACTTTATGGCTTAATTATGTCATCATAAGTCTAGAGCTAACAAATCTCACAAATGAATTTTTACAAATGATTTTAATTTTTGGAAACTTTTTGAATATATAATCCCTTTAACTACCCATTATGTTTTAAACCTTTTAAAATTTTACAAATCTTCCTTGTAAACTCATAATTTTACACTTTTAAATGTATTTATTTATCAACTAACACATTTTATATCTTTTCATTCTTTGTAGCATGTTTTTTCTTGTTTCAATTTTTTGAAGTTCATGTCATTTAGCCCCAGATTTAGTCCCCCAAGAGGATAGTTGAGGTAGTATACTTACCCCCACATACACTATAAGTAATATTTTCCATGATTTAATTAGTTAATATACTTTTGAATTTATTGTTAAAATGCACTTAATTCCCATAATTTATTTGTAGGTTATGATGGAGTCTTAGTTGGATTCATTGCACCACATAGGTAAGTAAGGTAAGTTTTATAACCCTATTTTTTTCCCTCACTTTAACACTACTCATGACCACACCATCATCAATCCATTCCAATATTTTATCTTAGGAAGTAAATATGTACACACCCAAAAATTACATGGGGGTGATATTATTATAAAAATCTAATGATGATGCAAGGATATCCACAAATATGCTATGACTCAGTTCTTTCTGAAATTTTCATTTAATCTCCTCCATTATTACCTTTTTTAATTTTTAATTTTATTTTATGAGTCTATTATGGCCTTTATATTTTATTTTATTCATTGGTGATGAAACTATTGCTCTTTGTTTTGAAAATGTCAGTTTTGGTAATAAAATTGCTCCTTATAGCATGCTTAGTTATGATTGTTTCTTACACTACCATGGAAATAATAGTATATGAAAGTTAGCTACATAATTTAATATGGAAGTTTCATCATGACATGAGGTTTTTTTCACCTTTGTAGTGTTTTTTCACCTGTCACTATCAAATAATGACAATTTCACCATAGTATATAGAATTTTTTAAATTTAACATTTGATAATTGAATTCTTAGGTGTTTTTCATGACTTTATTATTTTTTATCTCTTATTTCATACTTTTATCACCTTAATTATATAACAACTCACTCCCAATCTTATTTTTATCAATCCATATCCCTCCTAAGTTTAGATCTCAATCAACCAATAGTTAAACTCACACATGCAACATTCTACAAGTATCTTTGTTTTAGATGATTTTTTTATATGAATTTTGCATTGAATATTGGTTCTTAAAATATCTGCATACCCTTATCTTTCCTGATTTTACTTTTTAAAAATATGTTTATCCACTATTGGTCATCTTCATGTCAAATCTATAGAGTTTTGGAGGAGAGAATTCAATAGATCCATAACATAATCTTTGTTATTAGCGAACCAACCAGCCATAGTAAAACTTCACTCTTATTTAGGATTTTTATTATTGTTCCCTTCTCTTGTTACCATTTTTTTTTTATATATTTCATATATTCATTTTGAAAGGAGGAATTAGTTTCCTAAGGACACTTTACATAACAATAATCTTTTACCTTTACATAGTCATAACCATTAATCAGGTTGGAGGAATTAATTTTAATATTGTTTTTATTTATTATATTATAATAGTTTATTTTTATTTAATTATGATATCATATTAATAATTCAAAACTCATATAAAATAAAAATAAATAAATTCTTCTCTCTTTCCTCCCTTTCACAAAAACATAGTCTAGATTTCTTGTTTTGTAATTTCATGTTATTTTCCTTGAAAGAATGTAGTGTTGCATATCAAATAATTTATATTAATCAAGGTATAAAAATGATGAAAATTAACTATATTATTTTAATTTTAGTTTTAGATAATGTTTTATACATAAATAACCCTTAAAAACACACACATATGCACAAGTGTTCACACGAATGCACACTCACACACATGCAAACACACACACACACACACACACACACACACACACACACACACACACACACACACACACACACACACACACACACACACACACACACACACACACACACACACATGCATGCACACATGTGCACATGCACATGCACACACACACACACACACACACACACATGCACATGAAAACACACACAAACACATGCACACGCATGCACGCACACACACACACACACACACACACACACACACACACACACACACACACACACACACACACACACACACACACACACACACACACACACACACACACACACACACACACACACACACTCACACACACACACACACACACACACACGATAACCTAGACAAGCTAGATACCCAAACCTTGCATATTAAATTAAAAAATCATTAATTTAATCAATAAAATATATTTTTAGGTATTAAAATTATAAAATAATAACACTATACTTTTGTCCTTCAATTCTTTAAACATTTCACTTCATTCAAGCTTTCAAAACCAATTTATAGCGTGTATAGGTGAAGTCAATTTTATGAATTGTTAGTGACTACACTTGCTAGGATTTTAAAACTTCATTTCATATTTACATGTTAGGAAATATAATTTTCATATTCGTGATTCATATAATTTTCATAAAAACAAAACAAAAAATAAAGTTAAATCATTTATACTGCATTATATAAATCATCTTGTAAGCTAGGAAAAAGTAGGAAAATTTAAAACTTGGAAATTTCCATCTCAATTTCATTTTTAGGTTTGAATGAGTATAAAATATTTAAAAAAAAATAAAATAATAAATTTTATTTCATTTTATTTAAGTATTCATTACATTATTTCTTTCAATTCTCTATTTTCAATAATGAGATTAATTTATTTCCCTTTCCTAAACATTGTTGAAACAATTAGAAACATCCAATAAAAACCTTGTTAAAATGAGTGTGAACACTAAAACTTACTATAAATTTCAAAATAGTAATTATATAATTTTAGAAACATTATCTAGACAAGTTGGTATGCTTTATAAATTTACAAAAACATTATTTTCCTCTTTCATGATACTTCTAAAATGTCCTTACCTTACTAGAGTAGGTCTTTTCTATCGGGTCAAGGCTCCTTTTCCTACATTTAACATAAAAAGCAATGTTAACACAGAGATCATGTTATAATTATTATGTTCCACCCCCATTCATAAGATTATAATTAATTATCTTACCACTCTTGATGAACATGAACTAATTCTTGAACCTCCCATAGTCATTCCCCATACTCTATAAGTTTGTTAATAAATCATCATCTAATCTTAGTCATTCACCTTTAATTTTATTTTCTCCTCATGGATAGCCTCATCATATTTTATTTCACTTTGTAATTACTATATTGATAAGGTATAGCCAAATTTATAGGATCAATCAAATCCCTAGAGTTATCCAATCTAGTTACACTTAGTTTTTCATTCTTAACATTGATTAATAAATTTTCTATATTATCATCACCGATACATAGGGATATTTTAGTTATATATATTTTAAATTAAATTCCCTCATCTAAAATTAAGATGTGGTAGTGATCTTATGATACCATAAAAACCATATTTTATCACCCATCATCCAAAACCCCATTCCTTAACTTAACCATATCAATCCGTAGATTCACCTATCTATATATCCATTACATCAATTTTTTCATCTCAACCTCAAGAGGTCAAGTACATAGATTAGTGTGTTTATTTCCATGTGTATAGTATCTTCTTTTGACTAGTAGTAGAGGGTTTGTGGATAATATTATTCATAGTGATCTAGGGATACACATATGAAACATGACCCTCAATTCTTCTCCTTACATGACTCTATCCCAACAATCATTTGATACCCTAATATAAAATAAATCATTGGCCTTGGCTGATGGGATTTTAGAGTCTATGTTGAACCTGACTATTTTTATATGGTATTTAATCCCTATTATGTCCATAACCACCCTACCCTATGTATATGTATGAAACTTATGGAATATAGTGGTGATTCTTTTGTGACTATTGTTAGAAATTTTGTTGTGAATTTTTTGGAGGCCATGATATGTACTAAAAGTGTTGATAACCACCCCTATTTAGAGTTTGGATGCCTCACAAAATAAAGTATTGATAAGACTAAATTTATACTTGTATTCAATTTTAGATACTAAAATTAAATATTTATAGCATCTCAATCATGTAAATTTTATAATTATCAATCAAGGATCTACCCTTTAATTTTAGACCAACCTATTATCGAAGGTCTCACATTCACCATCTCATTATGCCTAAAAGATTATATATTAGTTTGATCAATATAGTTTTTATGACTTGAGTATCATATACTACAAAAAAATCTTAAAACATGATAAAGATCCTTCTCTATCAGTTTCATATCATAACATGTTTTCTATCCCTCTGAACACCACTGATCATAGAGGGATACTACTACTGATGTTAGTGATTAAATCCTTATCTAGTGTCTAATAGCCAAAATCTATCCAAAATGAAAATTATTTGAAATGTATGGGTTGAAATATTTATTTTACTTAACCCTAACATGAGATATTTTCAAAAGTGTGGTGTAAATACAAGTCTAATCCTTTGTAATATTCATTTATAAAATACCAATCAAACACATACAAATTATAAATCAATCAACTACACAAGCACTCTATTTAATCCTATTCATTCCTATTTTCATATTGATAATAGGATTAGTCATATCACAAGTATGAGTCATTCAAATATTAACCCATGAGTGATATTTATCAAATTAAAAGATAAATCATTGCATGCATCATCGTATAGTATATTTCACCCTTGTGCATACACTTTTCCACACATAGGAGAGAACTACATAATTATGAGTCCCTCCATATATTATTGGCTATGTAGGTAGTTCCCATTTATAGAGGATGTTTTGGTAAGTTTGACATCATGATCCCACTAACTCATTTTTTATAACACTCATTCCAATGGTAAAGGGTGAAGAGCTAGGGTTTGATGAATTAGAGAAGAAAGACAACTTATATCCTAAATATGAATACATCAATATAAATGTGACATAAAACCCAAAATAATGAGGTTGGTTACATCTAAATCTAGTCATTATTTTGTACTAGATACTTGCACCACATATTGACACTAACATTGATGGTGGTGTCTAGATCTGATGGTAGTGTCTACAACTACATAAGTGAAATTTCTAAAATATGAGGACTGATGTAGCATTTATTTACCCTTATTTTTAGTCTAGATATTACTACACATAATAAATAAACTATCATTTTTTTATTAGAATATATTTTAATAGATATACTTTACTATTTTTAACAATCTCAGTTGTATAAATTCATAAAATTATTTATCTGAGTTCTTTGATTAATTGGCCTACTATATATTTTATTATCACCCTTGTGTTATAAATATTTATATATTTTTAACCCTACAAACCCCATCTAAATTTACAGTTAAAAATTAGTCAGCATGACCCTTGTGTCTATTTATGAAAACCATACCTTGACTTAGTGTATTTAACCTCCTAAGGTTTTTCTTTTTTTTTAAAATATATTTCATTATCTATATGCAACCTAGGCATATCCCTAAATTAGGTGATTTTTATATTGAACACTTGGATCTTCCTCTTTTCCCACCTAAGATGGATCAAACCAATTATGTATCAATAATGAAACTAAAAATATATTGAATAAATTATCATAAAAGATGATTATGATCATGAAAACAATGAATCTAATACAAATAAGGAACATGAACAAATAGATCAAGAAAAAACTCAAGATATTATTGTGTATTGAGATTATATTCATTAAAACCTTATAGATCTTAATGATATCCTCAAAACCATACTAAAAACTAAAACAACAAATATCATAGATGAAAAACTAGGGACATCTACTGATCATGATATCAGAGATATATGACATCCCCATATCCTTGTTTCCCTCCCCTTGAACACACCATCACTTCCTACATTTAATGGTGGCATGTATTATGTGTTTACACCATTCTTCCCCAAAATAAATATTACTATTGCTATATCCTTCATGGGAACATTTGTACTTCATCTTAATCACCAATTTTATTGCCTATATCAATTTAAACCATGATTTCATCCCATTTGGTGACTTATCAAACTTAAAATCTTAGTGATCAAAATGTGTAAGACATTTTACAAACTATAAAAACTTTACAATCTAAATTTATTAAAATTGAAAAAAAATCTATGAAATCACATTATGTCATTGATTCAAAAAATGTGTTACATAATCCCCTTACACTTAAAATATATTTTCACCCTTTGCCAACTATTTTTTTTGCACCCAGGTTAACATCTTATGATGTCAAGGGTGATCTTGAAAAACATCTTTGATCTTTGCTTTTAGCATGCCTTGATTATTCCTCAAATGATAAAAATTTAACCAAATTATTTCCAAGGATACTCGAGGACTATGCTTTATGATGGTTTTATTATTTACCACTCCAATTAGTTAATGTATTCAAAATTCTATGTAGTAAATTCCTAGCACAATTCCATATCAACATCACTAAAAATATGTCATATGCTCATATTGAAAAGATCAAAGAAAGTAGAAATGAACCTATTAATGAATGTGTTTTGAGATATAAAACAATTTTGGCCAAAATGACAAATCCAATGGAAGATAAATAACTGGAAGACATATTTATGTAATCATGTTTACCCATTTACATTAGTCCATTTTTTCATAAAGTTTAAATTTTTTGATGAATTATGCCATATTTTTGAGACCATGAGATAAAATTTATTTCCTTAAACAAGTTTAAGTATGTATCACACATAGCAATTACATCCAGTATTAAGTTTCATATCAAACCAAGCTACAAGGTCAAACCTACCTAACCTAAAAAGGAAACAACCATAATGGTTAATGTAGTGTCATAAAAACCTAAAGGACACATATTAGCTACTAAACCCAAGAGATAATTTACATGATTACATGAATCTCTATCTCCTTTATTTCAAAATATTTTGAAGTGTCATCTCATGTCTCTCCCTCCTCTAATCAAGATTATATGAGTTGGCCTCTACCCAAAGTATATGATGATAATGTATATTGTAACTATCACCAAGGTATAAGGCACTCTATGCATAGATGTTATACCTTGAATCATAAGATATATAACCTCATTTATGACCAAAATATTAAATTTTATGATCCTCTAAAGGAATCAAGTTGATACCCTAATTATTATAAAATAAAAAAATATTTTACAATATTTTACAAGATCATTATAAGAGATATCTAAATGTGCAAATGGAATCCAATTCATATCATCCTCTATCACATTATGGCCATCCATTCAATGGGATTATTGGTAATTATAAATGAACAATAACTCTTACGGTTTAGATAACTTATATTATATTTTATGACATTGAAATAGTGGATGATGACTCATATCTTCATTCATTATTCATTTATGCAGTCCTTGACCATCAGCCTATAAATATTATTATGATTGAAAATGGTGCTAGATACACACATGATGATTTATACCTTTCAAGTAAAATGGTTAAATTATTTGATGGGACATCATAGCATGTTATTAGTCAAATTGATTTACCTTTATAGGTTGGTCCATCAGATGTGGATACTACCTTATTATTTATTCTACATACATGAGTCTTTTATATGTTATTTGGATGACCTTTGATGCATAAACTTTGTGAAATACCTTTCACAATATGTGGGTTTATTAAATACATTCATAATAATAAGGTATTTATAGTTCTTATAATTCTATACATCTAATTGAATAAGATAAGTACATCCCAAGACACATAATTATAAATAATATTAAGGTTAATCCTTCATGAAAGGGAAAGAAATAGGGAATCCCCTCCTAGATGGTGTATATTTGATAGGAATTTACACCAAAGACATAATGTATTCCAAGTAATCTTTATCTACACCTATACAAAATAGTCAATTACCTAGAGAAACTAAACATGTTCTGATTATAGTTAATCCAAAGAAACCAAATATCACTCAATGATGGGTTATAATAACCCCTACTCCTTTTATTATTTTTTCATTACCATAAACTCCTATTACACATATGTAGAACACCAAAGATTTTATATATCCATATATGACACATATACATTCACCTTGGTAGTACCACTAGTTTCATATACCATATTATGAGTTTGGAGATACCTATGATCATCCCTTATACGTGACAATAGGGTAGTGTTTACCTTTAAAATATTCTAAAAATATGAAAACATTTAAATAATTCAAATATACAAAACTATTTATCATTCCCATATTATATTAGCTCATTGCCATCTATATTGTCTTCTTTATGTTATAAAATAGCATATCATTTAATTATTATATACACATATGTTTCACAAATATTTTATTGTGATACATAAATAACCAAACAAATGATATATTCACTTATGAATGTTTAACCTTTCTTCTAATCACATCATATAGTACATTGGGGGCATCTTCTTTATTTGATCATGATTGATACAAGTTACATATCCTTTATGATTATTTCTACAATATCATGTTTGATTTTATATGGAAATGCTTACACATGTCAATATACATGCTCATATCTTTCATGGTGTACTTGATATGATATACTACATATATGCATATCATATCATACACATATATGCAGGGACTATTATATTTTCACTTATTTTTATATAAACATAATATGTTTAATATTTAATACTTAATATGACTTTATTTCACATAATAACCTATCGAGTTTCAATCTCTTTGAGTGCATGCCTTAAAAAGTGCACTGGGAAAGGGGTTGTTAAACCATTAGTGATTTACATGATTGTTGTGGGTTTGCCTACTATTATTCCATCTTATTTAGAGTGTCTATCAATTTACCTCCTATGATGTCTCCTTTAAATCCTTAAACTCTAAAATATGGATAAGTATGAAATCGAATAGGACCCTCCAAAATCTAGAATTTGCATTATATTTCCTAAAGGTTCAAAATTACTCTCAAACATCATAGAAGTATATATATATAATATAAATTAGAGTATAGTAAATTATATGTCCATGTATAAATTTCAAAATATAATTAAATGTTTATTTTATATTTATATTGCATTTTATTATACTATGTCAACTAGGTCAACCCTATCATTTATCTCATCCTACTATGTCAATCAGGTCTATAAAAATAGATGCAATTGACCAGGTTGACCGCATTGGGAATTTAGTACATATTAAAAAACTATGTCAAGCCAATATGATTTATCTCAATGCATAAAAAAATTATTTCCCTCTCAACAAGGTCGATGAAGATGACCTTGTCTGTTAAATTTCTATAAGGTTTTAGGGTCAATATGTGGATCCTATAAATACCACTTTAACTTCATTTATAAATAAAGGATCAATAAATTTCACACCATTAGTTCTCATAAATATACTTATAAAATCAATAGGAGGTTTCATTTATTATGTTTTTTCATTGAATATGTAACACTTGTCTTTTATAATTCTTAGATACATAGGAGAGGTTAAGTATCCTACAACTAATTTATCCTTATGATCCTTACAAGCCCATAACAACATATTACAAAGCACCATTGGAAAATGGAGAGAATTTATAGGTATAATAAATTATATGTGGATGAATTAGTGATGAAATTAATTAAATATCAATTTTAAAACTTCAAACTCTCAACCATTCAACATAAGCATCCATGAAGCATATAAACTAGTTATTTCAATGAACAAAGAAACTATGCAAGATAAAAACTCATAGCACATGTATTATGTGGGAAGCCCTCATGGGGAATAAAATACACTCTAAATTCTATTTTTTTTTATTATAATCCTATAAAATACTCACAAACGTGAGAGTTTAGTGAAGTACCCACTTCACAAGGATCACCAACCCCTAAGCATGAGCACACGCACTCACTTATTCTAGATGTTGAGTAGCCACACAAAAATTTATGATATCAGCTCCTCCATATCTCTGATTTAATTTCAATTTTATGGAGAAATAGTTAATATAAACTCTCTTCAACCCTTAACACTCCATCAAACCTTCACATACAAGCAATGCATCCAAAACACCATTTTGGATCACTTTACACTTCTATGCTCACATTCAATATTCAAACCTACAAGAAAACTAATATAAAATTATAGATATGATATATAGGTCATAAAAATATTCATCAACCTTCTCTAATCTTCAATTTATCCACCTATCACACTCCCACTTCATTATTATTCACATATAAACGCTAGAAACTTTCACCTTTGTTAATGTTCTTTATAGAGCCTTCATGAACATTACCTTATTGGTGAGCCATTTGACATGACTTCACACTTAATGATTCTATAATAATTAAATTTTATCAAAATAGTAAACATAGGTTTAACATATATTTGATAGACCACCCTTAAGCACCAACATCTTTGATTTAGGCCTAAGAAGCCCTTATAGGTCCATGGAGATCTATTCATCCTTTTAGCACTTCACTATGCAAAAAAAGGAACATAATACCCCTTCAAAACATATAAGTCCATGAAAAATTACCCATAAGATATACTCAAGTGATTATATTCATAAATACACACACACACACACACACACACACACACACACACACACACACACACACACACACACACACACACACACACACACACACACACACACACACACACACACACACACACACACACACACACACACACACACACACACACACACACACAGACACACACACACACACACACACACACACACACACACACACACACACACACACACACACACACACACACACACACACACACACACACACACACACACACACACACACACACACACACATATATATGAAAAAGCTATCAAACAGTTGCCTTGTACATGAAACCACCATGAATGAACCAATAGTCAACTTATAATCAATTGTTCATATTTAAGATAAATTTTTCAAAGCTTAAAAATCAATAAAAATTATATTTAGGGAGTATAAAACAATATAAAATATATCATTCACCTGAAGCATCTAAACACTATCAATAAAAACTCAAACATACTTCTTGGATCATTTGCAAAAGAAGATCAAACCCTCAGTCAACTTTGAACCATAATAAATATAGGTGTATGACTAGTCAAACCTAGAAATATTTTTTATTGGCTTTATATTGAATTTATATAACACTTTTATTTTTATACCACCATAAAATTCATCCTACATGAAAATTTATAGGCAAAATAATGAGGACTAGTTTTCCATTGTAATTTTAAATATTTGAATTCTAACAATCACTTTTTAATGCAAATTTGACTATGAAAACTAGTGAAATTTTCTTTAGAGAACAAATTTGCACTAAAATAAATTTTATATACCTAATTTAAAGACCTAAAACTTGAAAAACATTATCTATGAACAAATCTCAACAAACCCATGTGACCATTTTGTTTTGACACTTCCACATGTGTGAATGTTGATGTCATCAATCTACTTACATGGGAAGATATGCCAAGTTAACTAAGATAACCTAAACCTTCACAATAATATTATATTGAATTAATATAACCTATAAAAATTACCCAAATCACACTTTATACCTCATATTACCCCTTAAACATGGTCAACACATCACCAACATCCATCACCTTGCTTAACCAAGCTAACATATCAGGGTCCATGCGTGATCACTAAGGCACACTTTATCATTAAGAATCATTCATATATATTAAATCATGTAAATTATTTGAAAAATTATTACATAATTTAAAACACCAAAAAAATATTCCCCTTTGTCATTTATGTTAACATTTGTAAATGTTTTCAAAGCCAACAACAAAACTATGAACAAACTCTTTTTCATTTTACAAACACTTTCTCCCACTTTGAAAAAATGACAAAGTTGGATTACCTTTTAATATTGAGGACATATAATTTTTTTGAAATCCAAAATAATTAATAAATGTCTTCTTAGGAATGATATAAACTCCTCCTATCACTATGCATACTGTGTTTTATCATGACTACTTGAAACTTGCTTATTGACAACACTCTACTTTGAGCATGCATTGCTCTATGAAAAATAAATGAACACTATGAATAAAACAAGAGTGATAAAACCTTGATACAACTAATATTGACTCACCATAAGTCACCTAAACATTTTCACCCCTTGATCATCTTCAGACAATCTCCAATCATGAAGAAATTCCATAGTTGCTTTCAGATTTTCTCTCACAAAGCCACCCATAAAATGAAGAGTGATAATTAAAGATATTTATCAAACATATATGATGCATAAATAAAATATAGAAACATATTTATGGATATTAATACATTTTTTATTTTAATATAATGACCAAAAATCACTATTCTTCATAATAGCCTTTCCTAGAGGCCTAATAGTCCTACCTAAACCTTGTAGAGCCCATAAATTTATATGTATACATCCTCATGGATTTAAATTTAATATATCAAGTAAAATAATATTAATCATAATGCATGATAATAATTATCATACAAATATTCCTCTACACCATAGCTCCTTCATAAACTAACATGCTAATTAGCCCTCCATTTTCACAAATCCTCAACAATAGGTCAAAATTAAATTTATAGATGAATTTAAAGAACATTTTGATCACCCTTTTATAAATTTAAATATATTAATAATCATTATTCCTCAAATCCTTTGTGAAGGTCACTAACTTACATGGTGCAAAACCTAGGACATCAAAGAGAAATAAGGTCTGCTTAGCACCTTCCATTCAATGCTAGCTCATAAAAAATATCCCACACCTATAGATCAACCATATACACTTATGGACCAATTTTTTATGTTTTAATCCTTTGGGAACTCATATATCCATGAAATGATTTTTGACTTGCTAGCCCATAATCAAGCACTGTCATACCTGAGAGCCTTCAAAAATATTGAAACTATCTTAAAAAGATATTCAAACCTTGAAACCATCTGTAACACACTTTTATGAGGTCAAAAAACATTTATATTCCAAAAATTCATCTTTAACACTCACCAGTCTTCATTTAGCACATAAAACTAATCATTCTATGCATATAGACCCTATGTATACCCCATCCACTATTCCAAAACACCTTAGAATGATCATAGAAGCCTTAAAAAAACTATGCACATCCTTTTTCACATTAACACATTAAATATAACTTTCCTCCATACTTTATTAGCCTTATATATCTCAAAAACACCAATTTTCCATGACGATATTTTTCTAGTGAACATTGAGCAAAAAGGTCAAACTAAAAAAATGATCATTAAATCTACTTGTGACTAATCCAAGGCATGAAACCTCATTCAATAAACTTGGGAAAGTCATATCCACACTCCATACCAACCTAACCTTCGTACTTCATGATTTAACCTATCAGATTAAGCATCCAAATTTGACTAAAATATGCCTTTAGGACCAATGTCCCTAAACAAAACTCTTGAAGCTTTTCATTACAAACCTATGTATCAATCTCATGAACATTTTACTCCCCCTCAACCAATGACCTTATAATTATTTATATACAAGGATATGACTCCTAATCTTTGTCTTAGATATTGAAATGTTGCTTTTGTCAATGGTTTAGTCACAATATCTACAATTTGTTATTTTGTAGGCACATACTCCAGCTTCACACTTTGATTACTCACTTTCTCTCAATAAATAATATCTAATATGAATGTGCTTAGTTTTTGAGTTCATAACATGATTCTTATAGATACTAATTGCACTATTATTATCACAATAGATAGGACAAGGTCCATTTTGTCATAACTTATAGTCTTTGAAGGTTTGCTTCACCCACATCACCTAAGTACAATAGGAAGAAATAAATATATACTCAATTTTTGTAGTTGATAGAGATATAAAGGCTTGCTTCTTTCTTATCAAAGACACCAAGCATTCAACCATGAATAAAACACCACCACTGGTACTCCTATAATCCACACATCCTATCCAATCTGCAGTAGTGTATGTATTTAGAGTGAATTCTTTATTCCTTGGGTACCATAAACCATATTATATGGTGATATTGAGATAACATAAGATCCTTTTGAATTATTTTAAGTGAGATTATCTAGGTTTGTCTTGAAACCTAATTATAAGGCCTACTTCTTACATGATATCAAGCTTAGAAGTAGTGGCATTCAAAATATTTCTAATCATGGATCTATACAAGGTTTGATCAACCTTTGGTGAGTTCTCTTGTTTTCTTAACTTGAATCTTGTGATCATTGCAGTACTCATTAGATTATTATCCAACATATCAAACATACTTATCATATCCTTGATGTATTTTTCTTATGAAATGTATATCATTACATCAAGTTGGTTAATTTTCAATCCTAAGAAGAAATAAAGTTATCCCATATTGACATTTAAAACTCAGTCTTTATAACATCTACAAATTTATACTCATGTTATCATTGTTATATCTAAAGACTATGTCAACAACATAGACTACCACTAGTAATTAATGAGTGTCATCTATCTTAATATATAAATTACTATAAACAACCCCTATTTTGAAGCCTTAAATCAATAAATACTTTTCTAATCTACCATACCAAGCTCTAGGAACTTGTTTAAGACCATATAAATCCTTCTTTAGTTTACAAACTTAGTCTTGATTACTTGTCATTTAAAAACATTTAGGTAGCTTAATATAAACTTATTCATGTAAGTTACCATTCAAAAAGGCCAATTTCACATTCATTTGATAAACTTGGAAACCTTTAAAGCTTTCATATGATAAGAAAAGTCTAATTGCTTCCATTCTTACCACAAGAGCAAAGGTGAAATATATCCCTTCAACTTGAGCATATCCTTTACACACATGTATAGCCTTTATTTTTGTGACCTCTCTTTTCTCATTCATCTTGTTTGTAAAAACACACGTAGTTCCTATCACATTTTTGTATTTTGATCTAGTTACAAAATCCCATCTTTCATTCTTTACTATTTGATCAAGTTTCTCACCCATTAAATATGTCCAATTTTCATTTTTTATAGCTTCTAAGAATTTTTTAGGTTCAACCTTGGATAACATAATTATGTCTTATTGATTTTTATTAATCAACATTCTCCTTATAGTCTACAAACTAGCCTCCAATTACTTTAGAAACTGGATGATCCTTTTGTATTCTCATAGATGGGGTTCTAGTGTCTTGTCTTACCTCTTCTTCTTCATCATCTAATTGATCAAGTATGATTTCATTATTTTAATTAGGATTATCTATATTTTCAGTTATCTATAAGTTGGGATTCTTGATTTCACCTACCTCTTCAACTCTTACATTATAACTTTCAACAACCTTGTGGAGTATCTTATTGAAACATCTATAATTATAATCTATGGAGGAATGACCCAAGAATATTCCTTCATTAGAATTTGAGTCAAACTTTCCAAGATTTTCTTCATCCCTCTTGATAAAACACCTACTCCTATACATTATAAAATGTTTGACATTAGCTACTTCATTTTTATATAGCTCATAATGAGTCCTATCACTATTTAATTTAACTTGGAATATATTAAACATGTATACTAATTATTGGTAGCCTCTTCCCAAAAAACATCTGATAATTTAGAATCTTGAAGCATGGTTCTACTCATCTTTTAGATAGTTCTATTTCTCCTTTCAACAACCCCATTCTATTAATGTATCATAGAAACAAACTACTATTTTCTAATCCCGTGATCTTTACAAAAAGTATCAAACTCATAAGACCAAAATTTTCATCCTCTATCTAATCTTACACACTTTATTTTTGATCCTTTTCATTTTCAACAAGAGCTTTGAATAATTTTAACTTCATAAAAACTTCTTAATTCACTTTGAGGAAAAATATCAAATTCATTATATTAAAGTCATAAATTAATAGCATGAATTAGATGTTACCTTAAATACCTTGAGTACTTTTAGGTCCACATAGATTAGTGTGGATCAATTACAATGGTACCATGTTAGAAGTCTCCTTAGATTTATAGTTTCTCTTCATTTACTTCTAATAAAGTCATGCTTTGTAAAGAGTATGAGGAATCTTAGTGATTTTAGGCATATGCCTCACTAATCATTTTGAATTGATCTTTACTAAATTTTCAAAATTTATGTGTCCAAGTATTATATGCCAAACCTTTCTTTCCTCTAATTGACTCATGAAACACTCCTGCATTTTTATTCATGGAACATATACAAGTTGTTATCTTCTTGTGAATATTTGAAACAAATTTGATAGACTTGTATCTCTTCACTTCACATCCTTGATCATAAAAATTTAGAACATTTACTTGATTACACATTTGGTGAATACTTAGAAGATTGTGTTTCAAAACTTGTACATATAAAACATTTTCAGCTTCAGTATGACCATTATCCAAACATACAGACCCTTTATCAATTATGTTAGCATAATTGTTGTCACAAAATCTCATTGAACCTAGATTGTGTTTTTTTAAGAGAGATAAACTTGCTCTTATATTTTTTCATATGACTTGAGAATCCACTTTTTATGAAACATTTATTTTTTTCATCCTCTTGAGTATGAAATGTATTTTTAACAAACATTGACTCTTCTTTTATTGTACCCCCTGAATTCTACTTCTTCTTTTCTTCAATCTTGGATTTGTCTTATTTAAACCATTTGATGGTGTCAATGAATGGTATGTCTTTTTCCCGATAAGATTTCTTGAAATAATTATCTATATGTCCCTATTGGTTATAGTTGTAGCATTAAATCCCATTTCCATTTCTTTAAGAGAAAGTATAATCCCTATATTTGTGACCATATTCATTAAAAGTATAGCATTAACCATTGAAAACATAGATATAGTTTTTCATGTTAGACATTCCTTTTACTTATACATCAAAAACAAAATAATTTTTATCAATAAGTTCTTTGTTATAACTAGGATTCTACTTGTCCTTAGATAAAATCATATCTATATATGTCATAAAATTACCTTAAAAATTATCTAATATTTGATTTAGGCCTTTATGCATCTCATCCTACAAATTTTTAATGGTTGATGCAAGTTTATATATTTGATTATTGACACCATAAATTATTAAATTAATATCATAATATATTTAGGAATTCATATCTAAATTTTTACATCCTTTATTTTTATTCAATCTTTCATTTTATTCCTCTATACATTTCATATATGATAAGGCACGTACTAGTTCTCCTTAAAGATATGTATCAACCTCTTTGTCATACATTATACTTGTGATCACATTCAATTGTTAAAAATTTCAAAGAAGGTATGGCTATTAATTAGTGATGTAAGCAATTTAATTCTAATTTCAAAACTTCAAACTCTCCACCATTCAACATAAGCATCCTTGAAGCATGTAAACTAGTTATTACAATGAACAAGTAAAATATGAAAGAGAAACAGTCATAACAAATGGATTATGTGGAAACCCTCATAGGGAATAAAATAAACTCTCAGGTTTACAAAAAATTAGACTACAGTCCTATAAAATATTTAAAAACATGAGACTTTAGTGAAGGACCCACTTCACAAGGATCACCAACCCATAATCATAAACAAGCACCCACTTGTTCTAGATGATGAGTACCCACACAACACCTTATGATATAAACACATCTATATATTTTATTTCCTTTTAATATGATGGATAAATAGTGAATATAAACTCTCTTTAACCTTTAACACTCTCTTAAACCTTCACATACAAGCAATGCATCCAAAACACCCATTTGGATCACTTTACACCTCTTCAGTCATATTCAATCTTCAACCCTACAAGAACACTATTATAACATAAGAAATATGACATATAGATCATACACATATTCCTCAACCTGATATTCTCTTCAATATATCCACCAAGCACACTACCACTTCACTATTCTTCACATATAAAATCTAGAAACCTTCAACTTTATTTATGCTCTTTATAGAGCCTTCATGAACATTACCTTCTTCGTTAGCCATTTGACATGCCTTCAACCTTAAGGCTTATATTAAACTTGAAATAAGATAAAAATAATCCACATGTGTTGACCATATATTTTATATACCACCCTTAAGCACCAACATATTTGATTTAGGCCTAAGAAGCCCTTATAGGTCCATATAGACTTATTCATGCTTTTAACACTTTGTTGAGCAAAACCAGGAACACAAGAACCATTAAAAGCATATAGGTCCATGGGAAATTACCCATAAGACACAATAAAGTGATTAAAATCATCAATACACACCTATCAACATGAAAAACCTATCAAACATTTGCCTTTTAAATGAAACCACCATAAATAAAATAAAACTCAATTTGTAGGTAATTTTTCATACTGAAGATGGATTGGTCAAATATTTAAAATACATACAAATGATCCTCAAGGATTATAAGACACTATAAAATAGATAATTCACCTTGAAACATCCAAAAAACATCAATAAAAACTCAAACATCATTCTCAGTTCATTTGCAAAATAAGGTCAAACCCTCAATCATCTTTGTACCTTAATAAATCCAAGTGTACAACCAATCAAACATCCAAATCATTTTTTGTGGATTGAAATTTAATTTATATAATAATTTTTTTTTTACCACCATGAAATTAATCTTATATAAAAATTTATAGGCAAAATAATGAGGACTAGTTTTCCTTTGTAAATTCAAATATTTGAATTCTAACAGTCACTTTTTAATGCAAATTTGACTATGGAAACTAGTGAAATCTACTTGGGAGACAAAATTTGTACTAAAATAAATTTATATATACCTCATGTCAAGACCTAAAACATGAAACATATCATATAGGAACAAATATCATCAAACCCATGTGACTATTTACTTTTGACACCTCCACACATGTGAATGTTAACATCATCAATCTGTTTACTCAAGAAAATCTTCCAAGTTGACTATGATAACAATGACCTTGAAAACACTATTATAATTATTTAATTTCAATTATAAAAATACCCCAAGTACCCTTGAATCCTAATATTACCCCTCAAGCATGGTCAACACATCACCAACATCCATCACCTTGCCTAACCAAAGCAAACATATCAGGGTCCATGCATGATCACTAAGGCACACTTTGTCATTGAAAAACATGCATAGATATTAACTCATGGACACACTTTTACACATTATTAAATCATATAAAACATCACAAAAATATATTTAGGCATTATGGGTTCAATTAAACAAAGGTAAGTATATTCCTAAGCCCTTAATATTTTGGTAAGTAGATATTATATAGTTAATAAATATTGGTTTATATCTATCCTTACTTATATATTTTCTATGTTATAGATAGATTTTTATTTAAATGTTTATCATGTTAAAAATATATTCCACAATATTTTATGAGAAATATATTATATTGAATATGTATTTATTAGATTATCTTACATAGTTGTTTAGTAGATTAGTTTACTTAATATTATTTACAATCATAAAAGACCTAACTAGGGCTATTACAAAATGGCATTTGATTGTAGGATTTGGAAACCTCTCCTTTACCATAGTGTGATAATATATCCCTTTTTTTAGTTTTATAATATCCATTAGTGTCCATGACCCTAATTTAAGCATATCACCAAGTGTACTTGTTAGTTTATTACCTGCTCTAAGCCTAAATTTTTTAAGTAGGATAAGTCATATAACTGTCTCGTTTCACTTGAATACAAATTGAGTGTATTAATTTACTTTTTAATGTATTTATTTTGTAACATTTGAATATTTTACTTTCATATTATTACCTATTCCATTGTATGTTTATTAGACATTTGAATATGTCATTCTATCTTGATTGGACATTTAAATATGTTATCCCCTTTATTTTTTTTAAATTTGAACATGCCCCTTATATGAGGTCTCTTTAGTATATTATTTTAAATTAAATTAAGTGATATTATGTGTGTGTTTGATTATTTTTTGAGAATTGAATATTATACTATAGACACTACAATGATCTATATCATTCATCATTATGAATTTATGTGATCACATACTGAAAGTCTAATTGATATATCTACTTTGACATGTTCTCCCTATATATTACATGATTCATACATATATTGTATAGATTCATTTTCATTTTGAGGTAAGATAACTAAAAAATTATATTTACCTCACATAAAGAGGAGGGGATTATCAATGGGTTAATGTCATAAAAGCATGACCTCCACATTTTCATAGTTTCTATATTTCAGTGGGAACATTTCATAAAAGCATGATCTACACACTTATACACCTTCTCATTTTCCATATATGAATGGGTGAATGTTATAAAAATATTATATCCATATTTATAGACTTACATAGTATCTCTAGATACATGACCTCTACAATTGTATAATCTCTAGTTTAGTCTCATGAACTCAGATATACACTTGGGTTAGAATCTTATACATTACATAGATTTTACATATATTTTAAATAGAGTTATTTAAATTTATGACATTTATAATTTAGATAAAACATATAATAGGTTTATATGTTAGCAAATTTCACCAAAATTTTTAAAAATTACCAATTATACTACTCACCATGACCCACCAATTACACTACGATGTACTATTATCAGGCCTTTTTTGTTGTAATAATTGGTTCATTTAATAGGTTGAGGTGGTTAAATAATTCAACCTCACCAAATTTATATATTTGAGTGATTAAATAATATATTATAATTATATTTATAAGATTATTTGATTAAATCACTCACACTCACCCTATTATATATATATATATATATAAATATATAAAATATATTATAATAATATTTATTATATTTAAAAGATTATTTGATTAAATCACTCACACTCACCCTATTATTTATATATATATATATATATATATATATATATATATTCACACTTGAGCTATGTAATTGAGATATAATGATCTCAATGGCCATGTCATAACTCATGCTTGAACTAGATCTGGGTATAATAACTTCCAAATTCCTTTTCATATATCGAAGGTTTAGGTGTAAAACTTGTACAAATCTAATGCTTCATATTAAAACATCTTTACCAAGTCAAAGCATCAAGAGACAACATGGTTGCATCAACACACAAGTGTGTTCCTTCCTTGATCACTTTTCTTTTCAATCATTTCAATTATTTAAAATATCATATTTTATTTACTAATTTATATTTTAACATGTTCTTAGTTACATTTTATTCATCAAAAATTAATTCAAAGTGAGATAAATAAAAATCAAGTTGTTTTATACACATTAGGTATGTAGTTATTTCCTTTAACATAGTAATTTCATCCTTATGCATTACTATGTTAAAGGGGATAAAATGTAGATAATAAAATTAAATATTTATATAATCTCAATCTTGTACAATTAAAAAATATCAATCATGGATCTATCATTTAGTTCTATACACCCTAATATTGAAAGGCTCACATTCACTATCTCACTATACCTAAATGTTTATCTCTTAGTTTGATCCATAACATTATGATGACCCAAGTACCTGTATTACACATAAATATGAATACTTGATAAACATCATTCATGATTAATTATAAATTATTACCAATTTTTATCCCTCTAGACACTACTATTCATAAAGGGACACTACCATTGATGATAGTGTCTAGATCCTTATATAGTGTCCAGTATCCAAAATTAATCCAAATTGAAAATTATTCGAAACTTGCCTATTTATATTATTGAACCCTACCATGAGATATTTTGAAAAGGTGTGGTACAGAGACAATTCTATGATTTATCATTATTCATATAGAAAATAATAAGCAAACACCTACAAAATTCAAATAAATCAACTTCACTAGCACTCTATTATACCCTATTCATCCCTATTTTCATATCAAGAATTGGATCAAATATATCACATGTTTGAAGCACTAAAATAATATACCATGAGTGATATTATCAAATTAAAAGATATATCACTACATGCATCTTCATATAATATATGTCACCCTTATTCACACATTTTCCCACACATAGGGCAGAACTACATAAGTTTAGGCCCTCCTTGGTACATTGTCTATATAGGTAGTGCCCATTAATAAAGATGTATTTGTAATAGCTCAACAATATGATCCCACTAACATATTTTCATCAAACTTAATCCAAATATGAATGATGGTGAAGTGCTAAGGTTTGATCAATTAGTGAAAAAAGACATCCTATATCTTGAATTTAAATATATGAGTAAATAAGTGACATAAAACCCATAATAATGAATTTAGTCACATATAGATATAGTCATTAATTTATACTAAGCACTTTATCACATATAGACATTAGCATCAATGGTAGTATCCAAATCAAATGGTAGTGTTCATGCCCATATAAGTAAAATTTATAGAATCTGATGACTGATTTAGAATATTGATTATGTATACATTACACTTATTTTTAGTTTATATCTTCATGTGCATAATAAACTAGATAAGTACTATTATTTCATATAGTTATTATTTACTATTTTTTACAAATATTAGATATATTTATTAATGCTATTATTTATCTATGTTTTATATTAATTGACCTACTATAGATCAATTTATCTCCCTTGTGTTAGAAATATTTATATGTTTTTAACCCTACACCACCATATAAATTTAGGGTCAAACATAAATCTATAGTCTCTTGAAGTTTTCACTAATTTTCTTTTTACAAATATGCCTTGTTCAAAATAACCTCAATGGTTAGAAGATAGAGAAATTAAAAAGATCTAGGTATATAAAAATCAAGTCCCTTAATGAGCTAGATCACTTGAACATTATAATCCTTAAAAAAACCCACATATTCTAAAAATACTATAAATTAGTTCTCATATCAAAGCATAGTTATAATACACTATCTTAAAATATGGAAATTGTCAATCCAATTATGTGTGAAATGATATAATAATTAGCATGTTTAGAACCATTCCTCAAAAATATCCCAAGTGGCACTCTCTATGAAAATGTAAATTTCACTCCTTATTCCTAAACTTAATCCTTACTATGTTTTTAACGAGTAGGATGGAAAAGTGTGTGTTGTTGGTCTCATATGTTTGTAGGCTAAAATAACTATATAAATTTAAAATCCAAGCCTCCATGTTAGAACCATCCTCCTATCCATGAAAATTAGGAGGCTCAAGTCTAAACACATCATGAAAAATACCCCTACCTCACCCTTATTTGTATGATGCTCCTCCTACCTTTCTCTACATGGTGAATATATTATCTCTACCTACAAATATTAAGGAATATGTAACCTCTCTCTATGATAAGAAGACACTTTTGGTGGGTGTGCGAAGTGTTTATATAACTCATACCTAGTTATAGGTAACCTGTATTTTATTACCTCCATAATTTTATATAATGCATGTAAAATATGAGAATTTATGTCCACCAAATTGAGTATATTATATATATATGAAGCCACATTTTCAATTTCTATAGATTTATCTTGGACAAGCATAGGATGGGCATTAGTACATTGTGGAAGGAGGGGTCAAAACAATTATCTACCTATAATTTTTTGTGTTAAACTTAGGATTTGATACCAAAATGCAATGCCCAAAATGTAAGCACCTATTAGTAACTAAAATCATGTGAAAAAATGTTATATTTTTTTACGTTTATACAAAACCAATTCTTTAATCCACACAATGTCATGGGGTTACGTAGGGTTAAGTAACTAAGTGCATTTATTTTTTATTTAAAACTAAAAAATATTATAAATTTTAATTAAATGTAACTATTGTTATGTAGGCCACCTATGGTCATATAATTAACATACTAGTTTTAATATAAGACATTGATAAAGCTCAAATTTAACGTTTAATAGGGAGTGTCCACTAAATTTAATCTATAAATCTTAAATAAAGTTTCATTTATGATTTATAATGGTGATACATAGAGTGATTAAATAAATCCCATAATAAATTTTGAAATGAGTTTGATAAGTAATATTATCTCCAATATTAAGAAACAATAATCACCCTATGATCTAATCAATATAGGCTATTGGATTATATAAACCTTAAAAATACCTAATAATCCTTATGATTTAGCACAAAAATAATTTCCATTTTATAATTTTCATTTTGTTCTTTAATTTTTGTATGTGTAAAGGATGATTTGGAGAGGAATCACAAGGATACATATCCTATACAATTCTTTTGTTCTTATTTAGCCTAAATATATACACATTATGTATACTCATACATACATACATACATACATACATGCATGCATACATACATACATACATACATACATACATACATACATACATACATATATATATATACATACATACATATATATATATATATATATATATATATATATATATATATATATATATATATATATATATATCACTTATATTTTCCTTCATTTATTTAATCATACAAATATAATTTCAAAAACACACACACATATTACTTAATATGTGTGTGTGTTAAACTTGCTCATTTTCTCTATCCCACTATGCAATCTAAGGGTTAAGTAATTTTTCCAATATAAATAAATAATTAAACAAGATAAAACTACCCAAATAAACGTGTTAATTATCCATACACACATACACATAAAAACTACTAAAATGACTATTTAATGCCTAGAATGCCAACCAAAATATATAGTACATACACTTTATACCTCCCATATAATCTCGAACATGTACCAAGAGTAATAAATAATAATACTATAAAAATATAACATTAATTTATAACAAAATAGATCATCTTATAATGGAATGGAACAAACCACACTTATGTGCATTGAACAAATAACCATGTGCAACATTCAACAATGAAAATGCTTGATATGCTTACCATTTATAGGCAATTTCAACACATCACCATATAAATGTATTATAAGATATGTATTTTCCCCAATTGTGATGTAATATGTATATGGTCTAGTCTAGAAAAGATCAAACATTAAATTTTTACCATTTTCCTCTTGTATATTATCCTAAGTAATACTAAATGACCCTACTAAAAATCCATTTCTATTACCTTTTTATCAAAAAACCTCTTCATTGTTTCATTTAAATTTATGCACTTTTCATTTTAATTAATTATAATTTCATCCAATTCAATTATTTAACTTAATCTATCAACATATGGATCATTTTCCTTTTTTTTTATTTATTTAAAATTTATAAAAGTGGATAGCTCCAAATAAACAAGAATTGTGGTAATCATATGATACACTACTTTGAAATAACTTTTTCATATATATATATATATATATATATATATTCTATTTTACCATGTATCAAACTTAAATTTATATTTCTACCTCTTATTCATTTCAAGAGTCCTTTTCACAATTATGATAAATAAAATATTATGGGAATCAATATGTTTGGTTTCTTAGGGATAATAGTTTGAGTAGTAAGTCAAGTATTTTATAAAATTTTCACACATTTCAATTAGAGTATTGATCTAAGTAAAATAATATTATTATAAAAAATATTTTTATGAAACCCAAACATTTTAATAATGTTATTTTTTAATAAATCCATTATACTTTGTAAGTGGAACTCTTTATTGGGGAAGCCTCCACCCATTTCTAAAACTAATTGGTTGCAACCAAAATTCATATATAGCTAGAATTATTTGTGTCACTAATTTCACCAATGAATTGAATTCCTGACTATTAGAATGGATCCTTTATTATCATAACCTTAAGATGGATATCCCAATAATATTTCATTATCTCATTGAATTATTGACATGAATCACATTTTATCGCCATATTAGTAACATATTTAAGCAATGGAGGCCACAATAATCATATCCAATAATTTTATGATCTCTAAAATTTGATGCATAATGGCCTAACACAACCCAAAATTAAATTATTTTTATGTATCTCAATGCTTCATCCTCATTAAGACATCTCATGAGTATACCTTCAATATTCCTCTAAGCTAATCCTTGTAAACACATATCTTTAGGAAACTAACCTAAGAGTTATTTGCTTTGCCTTATTCAATTTGGGAGGATATATATTTTTCTTTAAATAATATATAATTTCTCTTTAATAGTTTGATTCACTTTATTAATTTATGCATTTGATGATCTACCCTTCTAATATTTACATTTTAGCAACATCAAGGTTTAATTTATCCATTAACATAGCTAATCAGTACACCTCACAAGTTTGTTATTATGCACATCAATATAAAACTATTTATATTTATTAACTCATCTACATATTTTCCCTAAAGTATCAATTTAGCTTAAAATATCCTTGAGCAAAGTGTTTTAAAAAATTTCTTTCACCTTGGAACTCAAAATAAAGATTTTGAAATCTTTTATGGATTTGACAAGTGTGAATACCTACTTTTCCATTATGATATAATTGAGTTCAACATGATGTAATGATTTTATATATAGTGATATATTTTTTTCATGTCCCTTTAAGTTAATTTGTAGATGAATAGTGGCCAATGTATGCACATAATAAATGGAAAAATAAATAAATTAGCTATTATAATCTAGACTAGCCAACAATGAGGCTTGTTCAATAGCTTATTTGATGTTAGTGAATTATTAGAAAGATTTAATAGTCCACTTAGTATTCTAATATTTATTCAACATTATTTTGATTAATATTTTTATGTATGTAAAGTTATGAAAAAAACATATAACAAAGTTGATTTTCCAAAAAAGCTGATTGACTACATTTTTTTGAGCATTGAGTGGGTATTCCATCTATAGCTTTTAATATTTCAAGAAAATCATATCCCATTTTTTCAAATAATGTGGTCCAATAGTTTCCCTATTTACACACCAAAAATATTTATTTTAGGTTGAGATATAGCCCTTATTCCCTACATATAAAAAAGGTTCTTTTAAGGTGATCTAAGTGGTTTGATCTCTTTTTTGAAAAAAATATTAATATCATCTTGATAGACCACCATGATCTCTTTATCAGACCTATGAATGTATAATCATTTTTCTTTTAAAAACATATACAAACTTCATAATATATAATGGCATCCTCCCATACATGATACTTCACCAAGGTGTTATGAATGTTCTTTTATGTATCTTTATTTCATTTACAACAACCTGATTATATCCAAAAAATCTATCCAACATTGACATTAGTTTTGATCCTATCAAATTTTGTAAAATATATCTATGTTTGGTAGGATATATTTCTCTTTTAAATAAATTTTATTAATATTTATATAATCCAAACATATCTTGACATCAACATTATTATTTATAACTAGAACAAGGTTTTCAACAAAAAAATAATACCTCATGGACTAAATAATCCTACCCTATTTTAATTTTATCAATTCACTTTCCATATTTTTTTCAAAAATTTGATTCATATTCCTCTATTTCTTCCTAGAGCATTTTTTTATCTATTTACAAGAGGATCGCCTGTTGATACATATTTTTTTGATATACATTTAATTCATTATATGACCATGTAAGATAAAATATATACTTCCTTAACATTTTGATGGATTTATTAGCTCCATATTCTTATAAGAATTTCCCAATAAAAACATATATTAGAATAGATTATATACCAAAATTCACTTTTATATCATCTTACAATGCTAGAATACTTCACTATTTGTTTTGTTTAGAAGTGTCAAAATAACTTTTAAGAGTCACCAATCCCCTTGGGATTAATTAGTTTCAAATATATTACTTATTATTCAAGTACAACTTTTTTTCATTCATGTTCTTCAATATAATTCTCTAAATAAATTAACTATTTTTTAAACTCAACCACATTATTCATTATTTTGGTAATCTAGTTGTCATCTTCAAACACCTACCAGTAATTAATATTATTAGGAAATAAGTGTCTCACACAAACTTACGCATCATACATATAAAAGGGTGAGGCCACATTATTTTTATAAAGGGATGCATGACTAACCAAATGATCATCTATGGAATTGAGTGACCATTTGATGTGGGTTATATTGAATGAAACAAATGACTCTAATGAATTTGAAATACCATTTGTATACTTTTTGAATATTTTATTTTTGGCTGCATATGTTTTTATCTCTTGCTGCACCACTAGATTTGAATCACGTTTCACCATAATATTTTTATATTAAATTTTTAGGCCACATTAATACCAACATAAAATCCTCATACTATGACACATTATTTATGTATTCAAAATATAGTTTTTATGCAATTTTGAGAGAGGATTCCTAAGGAGAACAGAATACAAATGATCCAAATATCAAATAATTTTGAATTGATAACTTCTATAAAGTATTAATAATAAAATTTATTTTTAATAAAACAATTTATTTCCCACTAAATTTTTTGTATCCACATCAACTTACAATTCTTCATTCAATACTCTTTGGGGATGTTATATTATATGAAACATTCTTTTTTTTTTATAAAGCCTTACATTTTCACATTTGAGCAAGAGTATGGCATATGATATGTCAATTTGAATTATACCTCAAACTGAAGTAACCCACTTTTAGTACAATTAAATTCCCCACTTAGGAGGATAGTCCACCAAAATAAAATCCATGCCAATTAACTTCTAAAAATAAGCAAAAAAGTAAACTAAGAAGTGCCTTAGACATCCCACCACTAGTACATCAATTGAATCCGTGGCATAAAATTTTACATACACTATATATATTATCATATTGATCTTATTAATCATATATTAAGTCATAATGTTGCATGGATATCAAAAATTTAACATGCAATTATGAAATATCCACCAATTGATAATAAAAGTTGTTTACAATTGTTTTACATCAAGTTGTCTTTCCACCAATGATGTCCCCAAATATATCTTAGGAATTTATTCTTCCTCTTAATCTACTTATTTGAATTTTATAATAGGGATGGGTATAAAAAATAAATTTTTTTATACCAAAGTAATAAAAATATATATCACTATGCTTTGGTATCCTTTTGCATTTCAACCACAAAGACATTGATTTTTAATTAGATCAACACCAAGACCTTTTCGTAGACACTATATTTTGGCATGTGGGTATTTAAAGGAAAAGTGACATAGTTCAAATTAAGGATTAATGTGGCTAAAAATTGGGTTCATGGCTATATTATATCATGGGATTGAGATGAAATATTTTTATTTGGGAAATCATGCTTATCTTCAATAATTTGACTTTTATTTTTAACTAATTTTTTTGGAGTGAGATCTTTAACAACAGTACTGAGGAGTGGCATTTTACCTTTTATTTTTTCACAAAAATCATATTTTTATTAAATTATGGTGGCTTAATACACACACACACGCGCGCGCACACACACACACACACACACACACACACACACGCGCACACACACACACACACACACACACACACACACACACACACACACACACACACACACACACACGCGCGCGCACACACACACACACACACACACACACACACACACACACACACACACACACACACACACACACACACACACACACACACACACACACACACACACACACACACACACACACACACACACACACACACACATATATTAAATAGTAGGATTTTTTTTGTGTTGTCATTTTTTGGAACAACACCACTATTATCAACTTCTATTTTATCTTTTTATTATTTATTTTCTTTATTACTTCAAAATTTGTAAACTATTTTAACTCGATACTTTAATTTTTTTTGAGATATTCATTATATGTTATAATAACATAATATTACTTAATCATTTTATCATGTATATAATCAAAATCATGATTTAACACCTCATTGGTCTACACCATCTTAATTAAATATTCATTGAAATCAAACATAAATTAATTATCCTCTAGGTCATTATCAGTATAGTTTTCAATGTATGACATAACTACAATGATATCATAATAAGGATGTCGCATGAAACATTACCACATAATTTATATTCACCCATTTCATCATTCTCATTGACATTATCAAAAATTGGGTCAATGTTTTCTCTTTAAAAAATATTATGATCAGGCCTATTTTTATTGGTAAAATGGCCTCTTTATTTTATCATATTAATTTTCATGCATTGGTAATTTATCTTGATTATACGACCACTCTTTAATCCATTGTTTATTTTTTTAATTTTATTCAAAACTCTCTCACTACGTACCACTCTATAAGAATAATATTTTTAAGTACCCATGAGCTTATCCATATTTTCATCCACAATCAATGATTTAATTTTTTACTACTTATTAGGTGCCAAAAACTTCACTTCTCCTATTTTAAAATTCTTCCCCATATCTCTTATATTATTTTAAATTAAAATGGCCATGGCATTGGATTACCTCAATTTAGTTGACCATTTGTCTCTAAGATAAAAACTAGCTTTTGCGTCAAATCCTTTATAATATTTAATCAGACATGTAGCTTCAATTGGTCCCACATTTATAGGAAATATAAGCATATTATTATTAAATGCATTGTTAAAATATTGCACACATTAATTATCATGTTTATTTATTTTTTTAAATTCAATGATTAAAAATATTCCCTAGATTTTGTCTCCATATTTTATCTTGAATGTTCACTTCATATCAGGCCATGAATCAATGTTGTTATTGATCAATGTATAAAACCAATCCATAGCATATTCATCTAAATTTTGAATTAATAACTTAATCATAACATATTCACACAAATTTCATAATCATCAATAATATTAATAAAATTTGTCATGTGATGTTCACCTAAGGCAACATTATTTTGATGAATTTTAGGCAATCTATTTCTTACATAAATTCATTTTTAAATCTCTACATCTCATATAAACCTATTTGTATATATACATTATTAAAAATAAAATTAAAAAGATGTCTCATATTTCTATGTGGATTAGTTGCATTATTGTCAAGCATATTTCCAATAAAAAATTGATTCAACATTTTAATAGGTTGGGATAATGATTTGAGGCTATGAAGAGACTTGGTGGACAATAAACTTAAACTTGGTAAGTTTTTTATATTCATAAGAAAATTAATAATTATAAATAATAATAAAGTGTAATTCATTAAATATCAACGAAAGAAAGAAGATATGACAACCAATAGATAATTATAACAACCAGTTTATATTATGTTAAGTCATGTACAATATCTGAGATATCATATGTCTAGTGTCAATGAAATTCCTAAAAATATTATTATATATTTCAACTCATTAAGATGATAACATACAAAGAATTGAAGTGTAAATTTATATGCAATGAAAAAATCTGAAGGATTAGTTGATCTATTACAACACTTGGTAACAACTACTTCATAAAAAAGTGTAGTGACATCAGAAATTGTCATTGTTAATGAGTTGATGGCTACAATACTAAAATTTCATGAGTTTATTAGTAACATAGGAGTAAAATTGTAAGGAAATAAATGTAAATTAGGAGTATAACCTATTGACTGAGTTATTGATGTTAGTGTAAGGTTGGGCATGTGACTATAGGGATGCATTATTTGATCTAGTGACCTAGATCCTCTTAGATCAACTAATTAAAGAGGAAATTATAATTTAAAGATATATAGGTTTGAGTAGTGGAGAAAGTGTCATGATAATTTTTTTTCTCTAAAACTCTAATTTAATGAAATACTATACTACGATTCCTCTTAAATAAAAATGAATAGAGTAGGCTAAAATTTTATTTAAGCGATGTAAAATCTAGACCACTACCAAATGTGAATTTGGATTGAGTCTAGGACTAAATGGTTTATTGATTTTCTCATAATAGTCAAGGTAATATATGTAAATATTGAATTGAAATAGTTTTATCACGATTTAAGGTTGAACTAGTATTATTCGTAATAGTAAGACAATCATGACCATTATGAGAAAACATACCTAAGATAACCACAAACCTCAAAATTTTTCCTTATAGATGTAAATTTTATGATAGGAAAATTTGAGTGTAAATTCTTAATAATAAATTACCTAAAAGCATAACGTAGGCCCTCCAACTTGAAAAAATTTGGGTCACAAGAGAACTTTATATAAAAATTGAACAAATTTAAACTGAAATATATAATTTAAAATGCTCATCTGATTCATAACCTGAAATGAGTCTCCAATACCATAAAGATATACCAAAATTTGAGTGATAAACTTTAGATCTAATTTATTAATAATAATCTTAATGTTAGAGTGGAAAAAATAAAATGAATTATTTCACCCAAAATGCACATGAATTAAGACTAAGAAATATATATTCTAAAATATGTAAAAATAATTAATATATTCTTCAAATGAAAATAACTAAATATTTTGTGAAATGATACCAATTGTTTCACTCTCAAGTTTACACATTAAAATATCCATAGTAAAATAAGATAAATGGAATTTATTTTTTTGTAATTTGATTATAAAAATATTAAAAATGAATATTTATATCATCTAAGTCTTTTACATTTGATGAATACCAATTAGGGCTCTACCCTTCAATTATCCACCTTCTTGCTTTTGAAAGACTCAAATTCACCATATCACTATGGCTAAATGATTATCTCTTTGTCCAAAAAATATAATTATAATTACCTAAGTATCATTTACTACACAAAAAGTTTAAAACCTAATAAATATAATTCAGTATTAGTTTTAGATCAGTAATTATTTTATATCCCTCCAAACACTACCAACTATAGAGGGCCACTACCACGATGGTAGTATCTAGTTACTTATCTAGTGTGTGTTGTATTAAATATACCCTATTTATTTTTTTGAATAGGGACCCACTATATTATTAAAGTTCTAGGCCTATTTTGAAAATCTTCTTTCATAATAAATTTATATGTTGCACCTAACTTTGGTATCTGATAAATGCAAATGGACATGTTTTTATTATTCAAACTAACTTATTACTATTTTTTAGAAGTTTTGAATATAAATAGGTTTTTGGAATATTCAAAGTTTATAAAGTCTCATGATTATTGGAAAAAATTATTTAGAACTTTTGTTTGGAATTTTTGTTAAATATTCTTCGATCCTTTTCACCTATGTTAACCTTCATATAAAATGTTCTTCAAAATGTTTGTTCATAGGTTTTGTTCAATTTTTTTTTGTGGGTTGGGTCTTCACAAATTTATCCTCCATGTATGAATGTATTCAGCATTTTTATCTTTAGGATTTTGATCTTCATAACTTTTATATTTTGGCAAAAAATTCAGCATTTTCTCCTTGGGAAAAATAGTCAATATTTGGTATTCATAATTTGGTATTTAGTGAATGTGCTCAATGAAAATGTTTGAAAAATTAATCAAAGAAATATTTTGGAATAGGTCTTCAAAAATTTTATTTGAGAAAGTCTCAGTGAACCATCATTTATCACCAAAAGCATTCAACAAAAATATTCATAACTTATCGATTCAAAACTTGGCCTTTAAGAAAGGCAACCTTCATAGGCTTCTTAAAAGGCATCCACAAAAAGTCTTTAGAAATTTTGTTTAGAATATGTGTTTGCTTTTCAAGAATTTGGGTTGACCCTATTTTAGTGAAACATCCAAATCCTGACTACCAATTTCCTTTATGGCATAATTGCATTAGACTAAAAAGAGTGACCAAGTGACACCTATAAAAAGGTGATTATGTGGCATTTATCCTAAGTGTATATAATGTCTATGTGGTATACCTACAAAAATAAAGTGGAAATTTTTGAATTAAATGAGTGAATCAAGTTTAGATATGTTGTAAATTAATGGTACATGTATTGGAATTTAATACCAAAACCTATATCAATGAATTTGAATTAAACATCATGCCAATTGATGATAAATAACCTGAAGCTAACTTGCATCCTTGAGAACTTGAAGCCCTAACTATGTGTTTGATTTGATATGTGCTTCCAGAATAACCAAGACATTAAACTAAATAACTTGAACTCTATTAGCTTAGAAAATTTACTATGGTTTCTTCATCTATTAAACTCATGGGATCCCAACCACCATCTAGGTTTTTGATCAAACAATCTACTAAGTACATAAACACTATTTTTGATCTGGTAGTGTTGAATGACAAGTATCCCAAATACTTAGCTCTATGGGATGTGATTAAAAAGGTGGATGCACATACTTATGAAGATAATTTAACACCATCATAAAGTTAATTGAATACATATTTACTACTTATCAAGAAATAAGAATTTAATTTCATAGCATCCAAGCGTGAGGTAATGTTATGCATTAACAACTACAAGAATTGTTATTTATAGGTAAGGTGACTGGGGTGATTTCCTATATCATGTGGAGAAAAAAATTATAAACATCTACATTTTAGAATACATATTCTAAAGGTAATTATAACTACCTATTGTAGATAAAACATTTGATTTTTATAGATTGATAACATGGAAGAATAACAATTCAATTGATAAAACACTAAGCAAGTGGATCATCCTTATAGAGACTATCAATACTAAGGAGAAACATCCAATACCTATAACCAAGTTTCATATTGGAATCTACATTGAGATTTCCATTCTAAATATATTATATATGTACCTTAGCTTTGAATTCATTCACCTTTAATAGGTTCCACTACTAGATTTATTGATGACCTCATATCTAACATTTACTCTAGGATAGATAATCATTGCTAGGCAGTAGGAGTAAATTTTTCATAAAGATAGGAATCATGTGGGAGGCCATTTTTTCATGATTTATTACCTCTTATATGGATTAATAGGAAATAATATACATTCAAAATGGATCACTCTAGAGACTAGCTCCACATTTCATCAAGAACTAAATATGTGACTCTCAATCCATGCACATATATGCCTACACAAAAAATATATTATAAATTATGAAGGAAGTATATCCTTAGGTTTGGAGGAATATTTATGAGTTGACACTCCTTAGAGTATCAAAGAGAATAATTTACATACTAATTCCCAAAGGGGACTACTAGGTTCATGCCAATTATACCATGATTATGGTTGCAGGGCACAAGGTTACCTTGTTGTGTATCCTTACGTATGTTCCAAAAAAATTAGATGAGTAAGAGATAACATACTAGCTATGGTCGGGTATTAACTAGGATTTAAATAAAAATAATATTACATTACATGGCTCCCATTTTATGATTGGCAAGATGTGTTCTATAAATTATAGACACTTTGGAGAGGTTGGCATGTTCAAAGAATATTATTCATTAACCACCTTACTGCTAAAGGCTGGGACCCTCATATTTGATTTCAAAAAAATAACAAAGGTCTTGGTATTCCATACCAACATGAGTCTTACGACCAAAGATTTTTATTTTTGAATGCCAAGAATGATTTTTAGGTCTTATAGAGGGCAAAAATGGCTCGATTAAGTGATGAAATTTTGAAAATAATCCAAAGGGATCCTTCAATTTCAATTTTATATGCACATGTTAGGCTTCCACCCTTAGGTGGATAGGTTACAATAGACTTTTAGAATAATAAGACCTCCCAATCATCATTGGAATAGGCAAAACCATCTCAGACATTAACCGTGGTGATGAAGGTTGTAAAGCAAGATCTTAGAGTGATAAGGGTTCTCAACATTAAAAGTTCCCTTGGTAGAGCTGAAGATAAGACAATTTGTATTGACTCTTAAATCTTAGAATATCATACTCATTCTACTTCCACTTCAACTTAAGTGATTGCAAGTGTGGAATTCTCAACTTCCCCCACTTAGGTGGATTCCCCCTTAATAGAAAAGGTAACTATTTGATATAAGAGAAAATTAAGATTCCAAGGACCCCTTATGATCCCAACTATTGATACATAATATATAGGACTTGCATGGAAAGATAAATAATCTATGGGAGGTGATCTCACTAATGAAGAGGAAGAGATATAAAGATCAAAAGTCTTGACCCTCCAAGAAACTAAAGGAAAGGTAACACTTGAAGTGGACCAATTAGGTGAAAGTGTCATCTCAATTATATTTTTAGTTAATTTTATTCCTATAGTAGCAATTGTGTCATTTGTTTCTCCTATGTTTGTTACTTCATTTGATTGTATTTCTCTCAGTCTTAGTATCCTACCTTCCCTATTTTTTTCCAAAGTGTAAATTGTGTCTTCTAGTCATGTTGTCTCCTCAATATCAACTATTACTATAATTTTAATTTTGTCTTTAGCATATATTATTCCAACTTACATGGTTGTTTACTCTACCATGCCCTCAAAAAATCTAAAGCCTAATAAGGTATCATCTAATAAAGCTAGGGGATAATTGACAAGTGCACATATACATGTGCCATCCACCAAATTAGGCTTGCTAATGCCTTATTCTATCATACCCAAACTACTATGGTAATATCATCTAAAAAGGCTAGGAATAATAATCATGTATATACATTCCATTGTATGCCACAATACATTGTTTTTGATTTGTCCAAGATAATTTATCCTTCACTTACAAACACATTACATGGAAATATATTGAAATAATATTTTGGGGACTTGTTAATTGAGACTATAGCCCATGAAACTCATCTAACTGACTCAAATAAATTGGTAATCCCATAGTGGGTAGTATATTTATAATCTTAAGCCTCTCAAAGGATAAATATGATAATTATTGAGCTACCCATAATAAGCTCATTTTTTGATAAATTCATAGGGAGTATCCAAAGAGTGAAGAAGAGAAATATTGCAGATGATGTTGGGAGGGCCATAATTCTAGAAGAAAGATAAGATGTTTTCTCTTTTTCAAAGAGAAAGAATAGGATAATGGGGTATTCTCCTTATAATTATGAATTTAGATATTATTTTTAAACACAAAAGGAAACTTTATTGGATCTTAATGAAGGGACATATCAAGCAATTAGAAAAATCTAGTAGGAATTGGAGTAGGTCCAAGAATAACAAAAAATTGTTCATATTCCTATACAAATTAAAATAGATGTACAAAGCATAGCTTCAAATATATATAACATGTTGGATGTTATTGACTCAATGAGTGTTAAATTAGCCCCTCAAATCATTAAAACAACAAAATTGTTTAATTCTTTAAAATAATATGAGAACAAATTAAAATCCCTTATTTTATACACAACAAATAAAGATTACAACCATCTAAAATTAATGACACCATTAAAGGCATCCAATGACCTCAATATAATTGTCATTCAAACAAAAGAAGAAAGTTAATGGGTATCAAGTGTACAGGTAATAATTCTAAAACATATAGAGCATGAGAGCCTTATTTTATAGATTATGGATGAGTTAAATCTTTTATAGGCTAGAGACTCTATAGGGAAATTAATAAGTAGAGCCAGTTTTGATCAACTTCTCCAAAAATCATCTTCCAGCTTCAATCATAATATTAAAGGATTATAATTGGAAGATATTGAGGATGAACTCAATTTTTCAAGAAATAAGGTCTCAAAAGTTGAGATATTTTAGATAAATTTCAAGAGCACCAAATCTAAACATGCACATCTAATGGAGTAATCAACTAAGGTACAATGGCCCCCACTTTTGAAAATGGACATGATAATATATCAAAATGATGTTAGTTTTAAATATTATCAAGAATTAGATGATATAAAGAAGGCTAAGGACACACCTCCTAGCTTAACTCTAGCTTCAAGCTCAACACCACCTCCCAGATCAGCTCCAATGACAACTTTAATATCTCCCTCCACATTAAGTGCATCCATACAATCACCAAGTGTAAATAAGCCTTAGATATCAAAGGTTAATTTTTTATTTAATATTATCCAATGTAGTTATATTTTACTCATATTTGACATATGTATGTAATAGTCATCCTAAGTAATTGTACATGTATTGTTAACATTAAATTATAATAGAGGTTATAATTAATAAGATGTAAATTGGGATTTACATAAAGTTTGAGGATGAGGTGACCCCTAAAAAGTCTATTTATACATATAAACCCATCATTTTAAAGGGTTAAATAATTATCAATATAGGAAGAAGTCATTTTCAATTTTTGTGAAACTATGTGGATGCATTTTATTCCATTTATATGTAATTAATTTTCTATTAATTTGTTTATTTTGATTAATTAATTCAAAGTGTCTAATATCTATAGATAATTCCTTTTGTTATAGTTGATATATGTTGATTTTAGATGTGTACTAGCTACTGAATAGTAATCAAGTGTTATTAATTTAAAATAAAATGTTGAATGTCTTAATTTTTACAGTGTGGAGTGTTAAAATTTGATATATTATTATAGGTGTTATTCTTATCTACCATCTATTCCTTTTTTGTATAATTTGTAATCTCCTAAGTAAGGGTATAAAATACCTACTCTAAAGGAGTGACATTCAATTGAGATTCTTGATTTTCCTATACAATTTCTTCCCAGACTACATAGCTTTGTTTTTGTGCGAGTGTGAAATAACTACCATTAGAAAGAACTAGTTTAGAAAAAAATTATCCATAAATAAGCCAACCTAGAAATTAATATATTAAGACAATAGATACTTCTTTTCTACTCTACCCTTCCCTATTTTTTAAGTTTCTTTAATTAATATCTACCCACTGTAGAATAGTTTCCATCCATCCAACCCAACGAGGTTATAATTTATTTATTATGATTCATTACACTAAAATAACACCTGATTAACAACCTACATGCTTAGCCTACTATTTCACCACTTAGTTTTTTAACACATACCTAAAACTCATGCCCATGAGTGGATTTTACCTCCATTAATTCTAAAATTTTAGAGGATACCTCATTAAATATAAGGGTTTGTACAAGCCCCACATACATAGGAAAATTTTGGTGTTATAAGGAGATTAATTTGTGTTCCTTCCCTAGTGAGAGGTTATCCCCTTCATTTGAGTTACACGGGAGACACCCAAGAGAGTTATCATGTCTGGGGACTAACTCAATATTTTTGTTTCACCTTTGTCAATACATAAAAGGCCTACATTTTTATAGGTTATTCCCATAGTACCTCAAGATAGTAGACCTTCTCTATAATAAACATATATCCCATTCATTATCATATGGAACAACTACCTTGGTTAGTAAGATTTATTATTATCATCCCAGAGGATGTGCACAATCTACTATGGATATAGAGAAGTATCTACCTTTTTCCTCCCCCTAAGGAGGAAGAATGAATAGGAATATGCCAAATATTTCAAATATTCTATGAGGTTAATGAATTTCACTAATCAAGATGTTACATGTAGGTTTTTCCTATTTACATTATAGGATGCTGCCTATGATGGGTACCTAAATCTTCAACAGAACTCAATTACTTCCTAGAATTCATGTCAAAGCACCTCTATTACCCAATTTGGATAATTTACCATCCTCAGTCTATTTTATCAACTTTTAACCAATATGAAGAGGGATCCTAATGATCCAATCCAAGATTTTAACATAATATTTCAGAAGATATACACCTAGTTGAGTCCATAATACAAACCAAATTAATTTTTAGCCTTGGATATGTATAAGAACACCTTAGATCCAATAATTATGATGTTTTTATTAAGAGACAATACTTACAACACTATATAATTATCATATGAAGTAGCTATCAATATTTATAGATAGCTAAATATTCATGTACCTAGCACCACTAATATCAATCCTAGTTTCTTAGCTCTAAGTAAGTGAATAAAAATGTTCTTTCATTCAACAAAAATTAGTTGTATGCACTACATCCTTTGATGTAGTAGATACCAAATAAAAATTATCATTATATGAATACTCATGTATATATTAATGGTCATTAGAAAAACTTGCATTTAATTCCATCCAAAACTATAATTTCATAGGGTGTTGATTCCACCAAAGCATAATTCAATTATATGCAAAGAATGGTCTATAAGTTGAGCAATGAATTCTTAAGCATGTAGATGAATATGGGTAATGATAATAAATATAATAATAACCAAAATTATGGGTTTTAAATATTAGCAGACCTTTCAATTGGTCTACAAATAATGTAAAATGACATCAGCCGAATAAGTTGTAAGAGATAAAGATAGTGTAAATATCTCTGCTCAATTGGTATAGAGTTCATAATACATCACAACATGAAAAAATTGAAAGTATAGAATTATGTGTAGTGTTTTATATATTTCAAATGGATATGGTGAAGCAATGTTTGATGCACAACCCACTAGAGTTCCACCTTAAATTTGGTTACTCAAACACAACCATGGTATTTAAAACTCATGATTCTTCTTTCCCAAGCGAGGGTGATAATGAAATAAAAGATAAATCTAATGAGATACATGACTTCAATATATAATAAAATGGAAATTATACTCTAATGAAAAATCAACCCTTCACAATGTCTACTACTCCAAACGATATCACTATTCCACCAAATCCAAGGGTTGACAATAATCCACCTCCCCCAAAAGGGAATGAACATCCCAAAAATAAGGAGGAACAAATAAAAAAAGGATATAATAGTGTTGATGATATGAATAAGATTAAATCCAACTCACTCTTCATGAATTGGATTAGATCACTAAGCATAAGGAACTATTATGGAGTTTTATTATAGGAAAGTCTACTATAGACAAGAAAAAAGCTTCTCATATAAATTTTGTATACAATATTAAGCCATGATTTCCTCTATTATTAACTATTACATAATTTAGAAATAACATTTAAAATATTTTAGTTGATTTTAGTGATTCAGATAAGGTAATGGTAACTTCCCTTTATCAAAATCATGGATTGAATCCAAGCCCATCAAAGAGGATGGTTTCACAAGTAGAAAAAAAAATGGTGCCTCTAGTAGGATAACTAAATGATTTTTCATTCATGTTTCATATGATCTATGTGTATAAATTACTATTTACATACTTTTATTGGATATCCTAGAAGGATATAAACTACTCCTTAGTAGATACTAGTCTATGATATTGAGCTAGTATGTGCCACATACTTATATCATATTTGGTAACCATGTAGAGGTATTATAGAGTATATTCTAATTAATAAAGAACCAATAATGAATAAATCCATTAAAAATTACTATATAAATAATGAATAGGTACATAAAAACATTATAACCCTAGAATTTATACCTTTACCACAAAGTATGAGGTGCAAGAACTAGAAGTCCAGGGACCTTTCCAATTGTGGACTCTACATATTGATGGTACAAGATCCAATAAAGATTCAGACATTGGTATTGAATTGGTTAATCCAAAAGGTAATAAATACCTAAAAATATACATAATATAGTTACCTTTAACTCATAATAGAGTAGAGTATGAAGCACTAATTTTAAGATTATAGTTTGCTCTCAATAATAATGTCAAGCATTTATTAATATATGGATATTTAGAGTTGGTAATAAATAAAATCAAGAAAAAATACCAATAAAATTTATGATAATTAAATATTTATAAACATAATTCTTAGGATTTAATTTAGTCCTTTGAGGCTTTAAATATAGTAACTATTCCTAGATAATAAAATCAAGTTGTTGATTTACTGCATACTTTAGCTACCAATCTAACACCTTTATAAGATTCCAAGGTATAAATATTTTGGATTGAGATAATATCTTGTCCATATATTCTTGATAACATGTAAAATTTACAAGTCTTTGATGATTATGAGCATATCATCCAATTCATGACTAATTTGGGATAATTTGAGTCTAAAATCATTGATGACAAGGAGATTAACTATCTATGCCAAGAAGAATTGGGAGAATAAGGAGGCATATAGTTAAAATAAAGCTACCTTCAATTAGGAAAGGTTTATTTGGAAAGGGAATTTGATCTAGATCCTCAAGCAAAAAAACAAAGATAATTTAAAGTAAAATAATCTAAGTTGAATATGGAGAATTTAGGAGATGAGTATGTTTTATTCTACATCAACATCGGCCTTTAATATACTCCAAAAGAAAGGTAAAGAGTGAAGTATTTACTCACCTAATATAAATATGTGATTACATGGATGTATGAAGACTTAAAGGTTTCTAACCCAAGGGTCATCACCCATATAGTCCCACTAAAGCTAGAACACAATTTGTTCATGTAGAGATAAATGCCATTAAATCCTATCATGAATCCTCTTATTTATAAATAAGTGGAAAAGTTGTTAAATGCAAAAAAATACCTATTAGACATTCTAATTGGGTTGCCAACTTATTTCTAGTCAAGAAGAATAATGGGGAAATTAGACTATGTGTTAATTTCATAAACCTAAATAAAGTTTTTGATAAAGATAACTATCCTTTGCCTTCCTTGGATGAAGTGATATAGATTTTAAGTGGTTTAGGAATGATGTGATTCTTATATGGAGTTTTAATACATAACTAGATGATGGTTAAATCTAAATATGAATGAAGATGGCATTTATCACAGAATAGGGTACTTATGCATATAAGAGGATATAATTTTGCATAATTAATGTACTATCTACATTTTAATGAGAAATGGACCATGAATTATAGGGGATAATAGGTAAATACATAACCATTTACATGGAAAACCTCACTATTTTCTCAAATACTGTAACTGATCACATAGGTCAGCTACAATCAATCTTTAAATGATGTAAAAGGTTTGACATATCATTAAACACTAAGAAGAGGATATTTAGTATTAGTGAGGAAAATATCTTAGGTACATCATCACCAAAGAAAGATTCATAATCAATTTAGATAGAATTTATGGGATATCAAATATTACATTCTCAAATAGTAAGAAGGAGCTCATGTCTTTCTTTAGGAAGATAAATTTTGTGAGGAAGTTTATCTCAGGGTTTACAAAAATTATTAGACCCTTAAATGCAATATTAAAGAAGGATGTTAAAGTTTAATGGACATTGGAGGCCTGAATGTCTTTTCAAGGATTCAAAGATGAAATATCTTAGGCCCTTGTGATGATAAGTGTAAATTTCACTAAATGTTTATTCTTGTATTCGTTCACTTTAAAGAATTCAATTTCCACTATGATAACCTAGAAGAAAGATGAAAATGAGAATCTTATTGAATTTATGAGCTCAAACTTATAAAAAGTAGAGATCAAGTATTATATGATATATAAGAAAATATTTTCCTTTGTCAAAGTAGTAAAGAAATTTTAACACTACATATTGAGGAATAAGACCATCTCCATTATGCCATACCCTATTGTTAAGCTCACTTTGGAGAAAAACAAATTGGGAGAGTGTAAAAGAAATGGATGGAAAAATTATAAGAGCTTGACATATAAATCAAGACTACCAAGATTTTTAGATTATAAGGCATCATTCATCTCATGATTGAACCTAACATACACATCCCATTTGAAGAGGTTTGTGAAACACAATTATGTAGAGGAGATTTGTATACTGATATTATTCAATATTTACTCATTGTTACTTGCTCCCCAAAACTCAATAGAGAATAAAGGAGAGCTTTAAGGCTCAAAGTTTTTCATTACATGATTAGGAAGGGGATTATATATAGAATAAATTATGAAGGCATCTACCTGAGATGAATATTATGAGAAGAAGCTTAATAAATTATGGAAAACTTACACCAAAATATAGGTAGTGGTTATGCCTTTGGAAATAACACACCTCATAAAATCCTCATAATTAGATATTACTATCCAATAGTCTTTGAGGATGAACATGTTAATGTAAGAACATTCCACAAATTCCATGTCTTGACAAAAATAGATGTACATGTAGAAATGCCTTTGTATCCTATCATTAAAGAAATATCATTCACTCAATGAGGCTTAGACATCATTGGGTCATTAACTCCAATTCTTTAGATGGACACAAATTTGTACTCACCTCCATAGATTATTGCAATTGATGGACTAAATTAGTAGCTATAAGGCATTACAAAGGACAAGATGTAATCAACTTTCTGGAGGACAACATCACAACTAGACTTGGTACCCCCATTTACTTAGTTTTTGTAAAAATGGGTTAGCATTTCAATCAATTAAATAAATTGAATGGGATCATGATAATTAAATAACCATTAGGTCATCTTCCAACCATTACCCATAAGGAAATGGATTGGCTAAATCAACAAATAAAAAATTGATTTATTCCATTAAAAAATTATCAATATATGAACCTAGAGAGTGGTATAATCTACTAAAATGTGTATTATGGGCTGATGAAACAAGATACAAGTAGGCCCTCAAGGCTTCACCTTACTTTATAGTATATGCATGACAACCAATTTTCCTAATCATGATTAAATTTATAATTTATCAATTTATGTAGGAGTACCTGGAACAAAGTGAAAAAATGAAGTCTCAATTATTACACATAATAAATATAGAAGATTCAAGGATAGAATCCCTATAAAATTTTAGTAAACATTAAGACATAGTCAAAAGATGGTTTGATAGAAGAGAAAAAATTAAAGTATTCAGAATATCTAACCTAGTGATTCTATTGGACCAAGCCCACAAAAAGAAAGGATAAAATGATAAGTGTATCCCACTATGGATTGGAACTTATCAAATTTTAGAGATCTTGGGTAGCAAATATTTTTGTTTAAGGGACCTCCAAGGTAATGAATTAACACATCCTATCAATGGATAGTTTTTGAAGCACTAATTGATGGGTGTACTATTTCTAAATGTCCTTGAATAAAAATAAGTGTTGTGTTAAAGGTAGGATTATAATATATTTAATAATTTCATAGATATTCTCCATCCTTTATAAATTAACATTTCTTATTTTCAGCATTTTGATTTCCCTAGTTTAGTTCCATGCTTTCTATATTAGATGTATTTTATTTTGTGGTAATCTGATTGAATTATTCTAGTATACTCAAGCAATAACCAAATCCATTGGAATTCGTATACATGCTTTAAAACTAAAATTTTAATCTATGGTAATGGTTCCAAATTGAAGAGCTAGTGTGAGAAGGACATCAAACAAAACACATAAATCAGTTTACCTATAAATTTTACATATTTGTGTTTAAGATTTTTAGAATTAAGGTATGCAATATAAAATTAATCATTGTCATGATACCATTGAATAATTATATCATGTATATAAAATTTGATCTCATTACTACCTATAAATTTAAAAAGTTGTCTCATTTTCACTAGATCAAATGCACTTCTCATTAATAGTAATTTAAGGTAATAAACATTGATATTCTTGTAGCTAGTGAGAATAATATGGTAAAATTATGCCCTCAAATATACTATCATACTATGGTTTTTGATCTCTTTATTCCAAAAATATTAAAGGAAAGAGGGGTTGAGGATCAATGCATCCCAAAAGAGTGATCAATAAAACCTAAAGAAAATCTAAAAGTGATCAAAGGATTACCTGATGAAATAAGATCAATGTATCACACATCATGCAAGAATATAGGAGGAGGAAATTAGGGGAATAAAAGGTATCACTATCAAGGCTATGGATGCCTAGATGGTATCAAAGTAATACTTGAGCTTCCATAAATTTAAATATTTTTTCCAAGAAACTAGAATGGAACCTACAGCTATCCCAAGTAATTTATAAAATCATCATAATAAGGGTAAAAATAAAATCACTTCCTCACATAGAGATTAAAGGTATGAATAAGGAAATTATGCTATATGTTATTATTATGAGTCTCGTTTATGTTCCAAAATCAATTCTTCTCTTCTGACATGGTTCATGTTTGATTTAAAATTTCTTACCAAAGGTTCTAAGTTCTCAAATACTTAGTAGTATTTCCCCTATGAGTCACGATTTGTTTTACTCAACACACCCCCATTATTTTTCTCTAATAGGGACCCACAATATTTTAACAGCTCTAGGCTTATTTTGTAAATCTTATTTCATAATAAATTTATATATTTTACCTAACTTTTCTATCCAATAAATTCAAATTGACATGCTTTTATTATTCAAAATAACTTATTAATATTTTTAATAAGTGATGTATATACATAGGTTTTTAGAACATGCATAGTTTATTAAGTCTCAAGATTCATAGAAACAAGTGTCCAAAACTTTTGTTTAGCATTATTCGATCATTCACACCTATGTTAACATTCATGGAAAATGTTATTTGTAATTTTTGTTCATAAGTTTTGTTTGAAAATTTTAGTTGTAGGTTGGGTCTATGCAACTTTATTTACCATTTATACATGTCTTTAGTATTTATGATCATCATGAGTTTTATATTCAAGATTTTGGCCTTTTCAGAATTTACTCTTTGGTAAAAATACATAAGATTTTGTCTTTATAATTTGGTCTTTGATGAAAGTGTTTGAAAAAAAATTGATAAAACTAATTGGAAAAATATTTCATAACAAGTCTTCAGAACTTATGGTTCATAAGGTCTCAGCAAATAGTTTATCTTTGAAAAAAGTGTTTAGTGGAATTATTTAGAACATATTGATTCAGAACATTGCCTCGAAAGGTAATCTTTACATCCTTCATAAAATACATCCACCAAAAGTCTTTATAAGTTTTGTCTATAAGATGTTTTTGATTCACAAGAACTTGGCTTGACCTTGTTTTAATGAAACATCTTACTCTTGAATACCAAAATCCTTCATGGCATAACTAAATTAAAGTGAAAAGAGTGACTAGATGATAATTATCAAAAGGTAATGATGTGGAAAATAAATGAATGTATTTAATGTCTATGTCTCATGACAACTAAAATAAAGTGGCAAAGTTTTAATTGAATAAGTGAAGAAAGTTTAGAGATATTATACATTAATGATGCATGAACCGAAATTGAATACCAAAATATACATCAATGAATTAAAAGATAAAATAATTCCCATTGATCAAAAAAGACCACAAGATAAATTATATCCTTGAAAACTCGAATCCCTAACTACTTGCATTTGAATTGATAAGTGCTTCTAAAATATCCAAACCATAAAACCAAAGAACTTAAACCCTATAAGTTTAGTATATTGACTATGTATTATTCATATAATACATTCAAGGGAATGTTATTAGTTTGTATTACACCCTTAAGGAAATGGTGTTTCATATTTGCCTCATCTAGATGATACAATGGGATCACCTCTAGGTGTGGGTAGCCTAGTTGGTGAGGTGAACATTAAGTTTTGGGTTTACCTCATCTGATGCATCATCTATTGTCTTGATTCCTAAACCTAATAATTTTTTGATGAAAAGGGATATAAAATTCATAAAACAAACCTAAAATATGGGAGGTGATGTACCAACATATTGTAACCACTCTATATGACCTTTCAACAACACTTGTGAATAATATAAGGACTAGTGACTAGACCACTCTCTTCAAGAGACTCCTAGGCATAAATACTTCATATGGAGGCATGTTAGGTGGTTAAAAATTGAGGATAATGAATGGAAGTTTTGTTTTCATGATAGTACCAATAAAATTCTACTCTAATCACAATTACTAACACTTTCACACACTATATGACCTATTTAGAACAATCTACTATCAACTAGGTGAGAACAAGGACCTACAAAGGAACGTAAGACTCAACACTTATGCAAATCAAAAGGTTTAGTACATACTAGGATAGAAAGATAATATGAACCAATAATTATATTAATTAAAAGTTTTAAAATTTAAAAAATTGTGTAGATTTTATTCATTCCCAGTCAAGGGATGCCTAAAATAGCTTTTGGGCCTTAATTTATAGAACAAGAGAAGGGGAAAGGAGGAAAGGCCATAATGACCCTAATTTACTCAAAAATAAATTACAAACATTAGATATATATTGATGAACTATACCATGCATTTTATTTGTTTTTTTTATGGTCTGTAATGATATTATGGTGTAGGAAATCATGTAGTGGAGGCTCCTTTAGTTTTAGTTAACCCCATTCAAATAATGAGCACCCTAACCTAGTCAACTACTTCCTTTATTAGAAGTTACAATGGTGGTATTATGGTTTAATTTTACTCCATGATGTATTAATTATCCTAACTCTCTATTTTTCATGATAATAAGGCTTTAAAAACTTCCCCATCCTCTATAATGGACATGAAATATGCCTACTCACCTTCAAGAAGTATTTACAAGGATGTTTATGGCCTACATTTACTCTCTTAGCATCCCTCTACACCATGAGACTTGCATAGAAACTTAAAAATGGGTAATTTATAAATTTTTAGGTCTAAACAACCATATTAAAACATGATTTATGCCTTTAAAATAGTGCACACCTACAATTATTTCCCATTTAGGTGACTAAGTCACCTTTCACTAATACCTATAGACTACCTCTTTAATCCAGTCATTTAAAAGTATTTATAAGAGGAACTAAGAGTATTTTGTGGTATAATAGGGTGAAATAAACTTCACACCATCCTATTGAATGATCTACAACTATTCATCTAGCTATATACCTTGTATTCATCACTAAATATTGAAAAACCTAGGCTTGTAGTGAATCTATATAGTTGTTTGTATAAACCAATGACATGATTAGGACCTTATCAAAGTGAAAAATGTGTTTTAATTGTATTTAAGTACAATTAAATGCATTTTAGTGTACATTTATTGATATATTTCCCATTGAGATTTTATTAGGGTTTTAGAGAGGTTTAAGGAGTTTAAGCTCTTGACAATAATTCATAAAGGTTAGGCCTTAAAATTATGAAATAATTACGTTAAATTATAGTATAAAAGGCACCTAAACATTCCACACATGCTCATAACTCCATGAAAATCCTCCATATAGTTCTATGCACAATAAGGTGCTCCTCAAGTCACCATTATGTATTTTGTGCACACTTGAGGTAATTTTAGGCCAAAATGGCCAATTCTAAGCTCTCCTCTACAAAAAGATATTATTAAACATTTAAAACTCAATTATATAAAAATATATGTTGGTTTTATGTCTTATTCAACCCTTTATTATCCTTTTACTTTAGTCTCCAAGTAAAAATGCTTTGAGAAGGGTATTAGCTAATAAACCTATTGACATTATTTCTATGTTTTTCCCTCAAAAGAAGTTATTTGAGAAATTTTCCACCTAAAATAGTATGAAAAATACCCCCTATATCCGTTTTATTCATTTTTTCTTGGTTAATCCACTTCATTCCCCCTTCATAATGTATAGAGTCAGCTAACTAGTCATTTAAGTATGTTGTAGATGACCATTAGATGTACTAGTTTAAAGACTGCAATTCTAAATTGAGACCTATAATGATAAATTGATTTGAATATTACCATGTATACCTAAGGAAAAAATGGATATAACACACTCCTTTAGGTGTCACCAAGTCTATTTCCATGAAAAGGCTTCAAAATTACACTCTTGAGGCCTGTAACAACCCTCTCTAGGCCTAACTTGTACACCATACACTTGGTGTGTGCCAAATAATATCTAATTTAGGTTACCATTATATATTATAATACCATAAAATTTATTTCAAGACTCAAATATCTAATTTTAAGGCATTTAAGGGAAAAAATTCATTCATCAGATACTAGCTAGGTTTTGACAAGGTCTATAGGGACCTATATTATTAAGAATGATTCATAGAGTCAAGGGGTAAAATATCAAAACCAATGCCATGTATTATTATTATAAAACCTCATTAAACATACCCTAGTATATAAAAACCCCATGCATCTACTTCTTGGTTCTCCCACATGAATAAAGTGCCTCTGAGGCTCAAAACCTTGTAACTATGAGGTCACGGGAGAGGAAAAGGGTGCAGAAGAGAAAAATATTTTTTGTTTTTATTTACAAAATATACTATGGTTTTTTGACAACCCACATGAAATATTACAATTTTAGTATTTTCCATATATCCTCTGCAACCCCATTATCTCATGTTTAGGGTTCATGAGCCACTAGGTTAGTTTGACCCTAGAGGTTTGGAAATTGAGATTTAATCTATTTTCCTAAGTCCCAAAACTTCATGATCCCATTTTTAATGTTTTCACTCATAATATTTAATATTATAGTCTTTGAAACACTCTCTAAACATGTAATTTTCTTCAAATTCCATGTCTAGGCCTATACATCATAGCTTTGGATTCTTGATTATGAGTGTAAGAGGTGAATTTCTTATTCAATTGAAGCCTCTGGTAGTTTGATGACATTGACCACCATTTTTAAGTGCCTATAATATCTCTATAGATCCCCAATGATATTTTTTACTCATGAAAACCCTAAACTTTTCACATATTCACCTGTTCACCTATGACTATCTATCTAGGCCTATCATGCTTGATTGGACTTTCTACCCCTTAGGCTATCTTTAGTCTTTCCAGTGAAAATATATAATTGTATTTTTATAATTTTGAGTTAATTTAATATGTGTCTACATATCATGAAATATTATACCTCTTTAAGAACTTATTCAATTCTTCCATAACCCTATAGGTGAAAATTTGGTTTAAGCTTGTACTAGATTAGCTTCTAAAATATTTTTCCATGTTTCCTAATGGATATATTCATTTAATGAGGCCATTTAATGTCCCTATATTATAATTCAAAGTTTTTTAAATTAATATTCCCCTTATACTCCATTAAATTACAAGGATAACATTATCATCACCATCAAGTCTGTAGACTATGAAGACACAATCACTCAATTTTGTAAGGGTTAGGAGTCAAAACATGTTTTAAGTTGGAAAAATTTCTTGGTGACCATATATAATATGTATTAGGTTTAATAAAAAAAATTAAAATCCATATAAAACACTTTTTCACATTAAACCTCCTAGAGGACCAAAATCCTACAATGCAAACTTGTAACTTCTCCATCCTTGAAGAATGCCACTCATTTATGGATTGTAAAAGAATTAACATGGTTGAGGATGGATTTATAGGAATTATAAGGGTTTATAAATACATATTACACATTAATCTTTTATCATCTAACTCATAAATCCACTTGAAAATCCTAAAATCAATCTTTTAGGTTTGATAATAAATTTTGACTCCATAACCTTCTTAACAACTATTCATAAATCATGGGGAATCAATATAAAAAATAATTATAAGTATTTGAAGGCCATGAGGACTTTTTCCAATAGAAAATATATTAGGTCACCATTATCTCTCCTTTGTATGGACCAAACATAAACCTGTATGGATATCTAGGGATGATAATGAAAGCAATGGAGAGAAGGGATCAGTTTTTGAATTATTCTGATTTGAAACTTCCTCCAAAGCATGGATATGGGCCTTGGGGGAATAAAATAATCCCTATATTTTCTTTAACATGATATTTCTCTGATTAAATTTTATGGACTATCTGAAAACCTTTTCTTTCTACTATGAAAGCTATCTATTGTACTTAAAACTTGATGGAGATGATATCCCATGTGCTCATGAAGTTTGTAAATGCCCATATAGACATTTAATGATGTGTCTATATCTTAATTCTATCATAAACTTGTTATTTTATTTCAAAACCTTTTTTATATGTTATAAAATGAATATTAAAGCATTACAAAGAGGGATGCAATGTTAGAAATGAATATTTCCACCCTTTTTGGCACTTGTGTGGACTAGAGGAAGAGTAACATGACTTTCACACATGATAAGTGACTCAAATTTACCCCATAAACATCTTATAATTCTTTAACCCACTTTACCATGCCATAAGGTGACTAGACAACATAAGGTCAAAAAATGACATTTACCTTAATATTGTCAAAACAACCTTAAACCATAGTAAAATACCTCAAAAAGACAACTATGAATAATATGACATGATCTAAGGTAACCATAAACAATATCAAAAGGAATTAGTAGAAATTTTTGAACTATAGTGGTTGGTATTTTTCCTAGGAGGTGAAATTATCAACATTCTTGGTGAGTCAAGAGAGCTAGTTATCTCATTGTTTTAGGCACAAGACTCACACGTGGCAACATGAATTGAGATGAATACTATGCCTGATATTGAAAAAAAAACCTACAACACTATAAAATTTTAAGGACTAAAAGAGTCTCACCGCATATATAAATACAACACACACACACATTTGATGATAGACACTTATTGAAAACCAGGTAATCAAGAAAATAGTTGACTATATACAACTAACCTAAAATTTTCTTCTCCCTCCTAGGTCAAAGTGGAATTTTATTAGATCCTTCATTCCATAGGATAAATAATGGCATGAGGTAAGTAGCCTATTTGACTTTTATCTAATTATTTTCATCCCCTCATTGAAATATACTTATCATCATGCTCTTAAGTGAGGTGATAGCTACAAACCAATCTCATATGAAGATATATTCTTATTATACTTCAAGATATTTATCATCTTTCTTATTAGTTGTAAATTAAATAATTAGTACTCTTTTAGGAATGGTCCTTTTACCTTGATGGAATTTTGTGTAATCTCAAAATTATTATCAACAACTATAAGCTCATCAATATCTTCAAGGATTTATACATACTCACTCCAGGATGCATCATCATCCTCAATGAGTGTCTCTTATTTAACTTACTCATGTGCATGATCTTCAATAGGAAATTTACCTTTGAAAAGGCCTTTAATCCCTTGAATGAGCATAATATATTTATACCAATCATCCTTATGTTCTTATTTTTGATCAATGAGAATAAGACCAACTAGATATACATCTTATTCTTCTTCCTTAAGGGACACATGGATGTCAAGATATTCACAACCTAATATGTAATCATGATGTGGTTGCAAGGTATCCCTTTAAATTTAATATTCTTACTCTTATTCTTATAGATTTATGTTCAAGTGATCAAGTGATTCTTCTTATAACATATGATTCTCTTGGGTGCCTTGTTTAACCTCAACATGTTCCTCCACCACACAAAAATGGTATATCTTCAAGTAAACTAGTGTCTTCTTCCATAATCTTAACACTCTCCTTATGTTCATCATTCTCCATTGGGTATGAAACCATATGGACTCCCTCAAGACAATAACTTTATCGTTTATAATCCCCATCCTCTTTAAATCTATATTCATGTGGATGAATTTATTCATTTTGATCATCATCCTTAATGGAGTAAGAGAGTTCATATAGGATGCTTTCCTTATCTCACCCACTAGGAACATTTTGGTGGTTTTAAAACTATTTGTTTACTATAGGAGACACTTGAACACCTTCATTTTAAACCTCTTAAGGCACATTTTCAATTAATACTAAATTATGTTTGACATTTAATCTCACTTCACCAATTTTTTATTCTTTCAATTCTAGTTCTTCCACTTGAATGGCACAAAGATTAGGCATTTTGTAAATAAGACACTTGGTTTGAGAAGGATACCATTTGTCCATGCATTCATCACCCTTATATCCTTCCAATTCTTTCTCTTCATTTATTTTTTTATCATCTTATATCCAAACCATAGGTCCTCCCTCAAATAGGGAGATGGTGGGAGGGAAAGAATGTCCAACTGATGGTGTTGGAACATAAGGCTTTATAGGTTGTTCTTTAGTGAGTTTATGGATTAAAGAGACACTCTTATAACTTGGAATCTTAGGAGATGGAATAATCTAAGGATTTAGAGGAAAAGAGAAATAATTTTGGGTTAAGATGTGCTTATTTTATCCCTTCCACTTGGTAACCAACATGCCAAATTATGATATGCCTTCATTTTCAACAATGATTTCAACTTTAGGGGTGATTTAGAAACTTGGTAACTTCCTAGGATTGATTATCACAACCCCTCCCTCTTATTGGTTTTGACTTGACATGGGAGGAGTGATCGAAGGATATTTACATGGGGTATAATGAGGTGGAGGCTTATAGGATTGATTGTATTGAGATTTTTTCTCCTTCAAGGTCAATATCTCACTACCAATTATTTTATTCATGGTTTTTAAATCCTACAACTCATTAGAGAAACTAGGTGTATCTTGAAAGGGTGGTTGGGGAGGGAAGGAGAGGTAGTAATTATAAGATGAAGGCTACCAAGGGGGTTTATAGTGTTCACAAGGAGGGTAAGGGTGATTTTCTTAGTATTGAGGATAATGAAAAGGTTCATAAGTCTACTAAGGTATCTAGTTGGGCTACTAATGGGGATGATAAGTATTACCATAGGACTAATGTGATCCATCATGTTGTTGATAGTGGTTGATATAGAATTGATAAGGCTCATGGTCAAGCTAGTATCATCATAGGGATGATAAGGAATTTTAGAACATACATCTCCTCCATATATAACCATTAAATGTCATGAGACAAATATATAATAATAAAACTATTAACAATAGTTATTTTTACCCTTGGGTGAATACCTTATGATGATGCTTAGCATGATATCTTGGGTGCTAATACACTACCAAAATGATTGCATCTCTTTGAGGTCACCAAATGATGAGATTTTATGCTCCAAGATCATTGAACTATATCTAACAAGGAATTCCAAATATTATTATCAATTTGGATTTCACCCTTAAGGTAGTGGTGTTTTATAACTACCTCATTTAGTTGATACAATAGGATCATATCTAGGAATGGGTAGCCTAGTTGGTAAGGTGAACCTCTAGTTTTGGGATTAACTCCCTTGATGCATCATCTATTTCCTCAATTACTAAACCTATTGACTTGTTCATGAAAAAGGACATAAAATTCATAAAACAAACCTAAATTATGGGACGTGATGTAGTAGCATATTGTATCCAATCTATATAACCCTTCAACAACAATTATGAAAAAGATAAGGATTACTAATTAAACCAATATCTTCAAGAGACTCCTAAATATCAATAATTCAAATGGAGGCTATGTTAAGTGGCTAAAACTTGAGGATGATGAATGGGATATTTATTTTCATGACACTACCAATTAGATTTTATTCCAAGCACAATCACCAAGACATTCACACATCATATGACCTATTTAGAATAATCTCTTCATAACTAGGTGAGAATAAAGATATGAAAAGGAAGATAAAAATTAACATGTATTTAAATCAACAAGTAAAAAACACCATAAGATATTAATATAGTCTAAACTAGTCCTTATATTAATTCAAATGCTTACAAGGTACAATCTTGGGAAGCATTTCTTCATACCCATCTAAGGATGCCTACAATGGATTTTGGGCCTCAACTTATGGAACAAGAGAAGTGGAGAGGAGGATAATTTAGGATATATGTGTGAGTAAAGGATATAACGACTCTCATTTACTCAAAAATTAGTTACAAACATCATCTACATCTCCTTGACCTATCCCATGTGTTGCCTTGGTTGGTTGATGGTATTTAATGATAGTATGTCATAGGATATGATATAGTGTAGGCTCTTTCAATCTTGGTTGATCCCATTAGAATCATGAGAAACCAAACATGTCCAGCCACTTCCTTTATTTTTAATTATAATGGTGACATTATGGTTTAATTGGCCTTCATAAAGCATTAAGTATCCTACATCCCTCTTTTGCATGCTAATAAGGCTTAAAATCTACCCCATAGTCTATAATGGACATAAAATGTGCCTAATAACCTCTAATAATTACCTAAAATTATGTTTATCGACCTAAATTTACTCTCATAGTAACCCTTTATGCTAATAGACATCTCCCTTAATTGACCAAATAGGCCTATTAGGCAACTAGGCCTAGTCACTTAGTGTTAGTTTCTTGGATGGACATAGGAATTGCATAGAACCTTAAAAATGGGTAAGTGGTCATGTTTTAGGTCTAAAAAACCATATCAAACCATGAATTATTCTTTTTAAATTGAGCACACATGCAATTCTTACTCATTTAGGTGACTAGGTCACCTTTCAGTAACACCTCTAGACTGCTTCTTTTATCAAAGCCTATAAAAGGTTTTATAGGAGGAATTAAGACTATTTTGTGGTCTGAGAGGGTAAAATAAACTTCACATAATCCTCATGAATGATATCTAACTATTCATATAGCTCTATACCTTAGATTCATCACTAAATCTTGGAAAAAATATGGTTATGGTATATTTGTACAACTGTCCATATAAACCAATTCCATGAGTAGGACCTTTTTAGAGTTCATAATGTGTTTAAATTGTATTCAATACCAATTCAATGAATTTTGGTGAAAATTTATTGAGATATTTCCCATTGATCTTCTATTAGGGTTTTAAAGAGGTTTAGGGAGGTTTAGACTCTTATCAATAGTTCATAAAGGTTAGGCATTGAAAATATGAACTAATGACACTAAATTCTAGTATATAAATCCATTTTACCTTACCCATGTGATAATAATTCCATGTAGATCATTTGTACATTTCTATGCAAAAGAAGGTGCTCTTCTAGTGACCATTCTACATTATGTGGACTCTAGAGGTTATTTTAGGCTAAAATGGCCAAATCTGAGCTCTCCTCTATAAAATAGTGCTTATTTCACATCTAAAACTACATTATATACACTTAAAATTTTGTTTTAGGTATGATTCAACCCTATCCTATCCTCTAATTTTAGTCTCCAAGTAGTAATGCTTTGAAAAGGGTATTAGGCCATTAAACCTAATGATAATGTTTTTGTGTTTTTTGATCAAAGGGATTCATTTGATAATTTGGACACCTATTATATTATGTAATATATCCCATATATCCCATGGATCACTTGTGTTGTCTTGGTTAAACCACTTGCTTTCTCCTTCACAATGTACATAGTAAATTAACTAGTCATTTAGGCATGGATGTAGATGAACTAGTTTGAAGACTATAATTTTAACTTGAGACCTATAATGATAACTTGAGGGGAATATTACCATGTCTAACTAATGAAAAATATCTCACACAATCCCTCAATTATCACCTAGTCCAAATGAGAAGCCTTTAAAACTATACTCTCTAGGCTTGACCCATACACAATAAACTCTACACATGAAAAATAGTAGCTCATTTAGGTTCTTGTGAGACTTTATAAGAACATAAAATACATTTCAAGACTCAACTATCACATTTGAAGGAATTTGAGGGTAAAAATTCTTTCATTAGGTCACTAGTTAGATTTTGATAGGGTTTAGAGGGACCTAGATTCTTAAGAATGATTCATGAGTTAAGGGGTAAAATGTTAATAAAAATAAAAAATATCATCAATATACAACCTAATTAAACTCCCCCTATGATTTTATAACCCTATGCATCTATTCCTTAGTTCTTCCATGTGTTGGACTCAAAACCCTACAACTGTGAGGTTAAGGGAGAGTAAAAAGGTGTAGATGAGGAAAATATGTTTAGTTTTTATTTAAAACACATCCTAGGGTTATATTTCAACACACATGACGTATTCCAATTTTCTATTTTCCATATCTCATCCATAAATCCTTTGCAACCCCATTAACTCATGCTTAGAGTTCATGAGCTATTAGGTCAATTTAACCCTAGACGTCTACAAATTGATATTTATTCTACCTAAGTTATAAAACTTAACTATCCCATATGGAATGTTTTCGCTCATCCTTTTCAATATTTTAGTTTCCAAAAAACTCTCAAAACTTGCAATCATCCTTAAATTCCATATCTAGGCATGTACATAGCAATTTTGTGTTCTTCACTATGAGCGTAAAAGGTGAATTCCTTCTTCAATCGGAGCCTCTAGTAGTTTGATGAAATTAAACACCATTGGTAATTTTATCCATTATCTCTATATATCCCCCATGATAGTTCTTACTCATGAAAATCTTGGCCTTTTCATATATTCACCCATATGCTTGTGACTATCTATATAGGCCTACTAGGCCTAGTTAGACCTTGTGCCCCTTAGGTTGTCTTTAGTCTCTTAGTGAAACTCTATGAGGGTATTATTAGCATTATGATATAATTTCATATGTGTTTCCATATCATTAAATTTTAGACCTCTTTAAGGACTTATTCAATTATTCCATAAGCCTATAAATGGTAATCTAATACAAGTATGTACTAGATTAACTTTGTCAAATATTTTTCCATGTTTCCTAATGGATCTAATCCTTTAATGAGGACCTTAAATGTCCCTATATTCTTATTATTATTATTTTTAAATCAATATTACCATTGTACTCTATTCAATCACAAGGATAATGTTATCATCACATTCATGTCTGCAAACTATGAAGACACAATCACTCAAGTTCCTAAGGGTTAGGATCTAAAACTAATTATAAGTTGGAAGACTTTATTAGAGACACTTTATAATATTTTTAAGGTTTAGGAACATTTTTAAAAATCCATATCAAACACTTTTTCAAATTAATCCTCCTAGAGGACCAAAATCCTATAATTCAAATCTATAACTTCTCCATCCTTAAAGTATTCCACTCATTTTTGGCTTATAAAATCATAAATATGATTGGTTATGTATTTAAATAGCTAATATGGGTCTATAATGACATTTACCACCTTATTGTTTGATCAAGGAACTCACAAATCCACTTGAATAGCCTAAAACTAACCTTATAGGGTTTGATAGTGCAATCTAACCCCCTAACCTTCTTATTAATTATTTATAAATCATGGGGAATCAATATGAAAACTAATTATAATTATAATAAGGCCATGATACCCCCTTATTATGGCCAAGATCTCATGTCACAATTCTCTCTCCTTTGTATAAAACAAGCATAAACTTGAATGGCTATCTTGGGCTAGTAAGGAGAGTGATGGAGAGAATGGATCTATTTTTGACTTATTTTGATTTGAAAATCCCTCAAATCATGGATCTAGGCCTAGAAGGCATAAAATAATTTATGTATGTGCTTGAATATAATCTTGATCTGACAAAGTTATATGCACTACTTGAAAACCATCTCTTTTTGCTATGAAAGTTATCCTTTCTAATTTAAAATTGGTGGAAATGATTTTCCAAGTGCCTGTGAAGTTTGTAAACACATATAAATAAATTTAGTGATGTGTCCATATCTTATTTCTACAATAAAATTTTCATTTTCTTGTAAAACCTTCCTTAAAAGTTATAAAATGGATAATAACATTGTGAAAAGAGATTTAATGTTAAAAATGAATATTGACACCATTTTCGGCACTTGTATAGACTAGAAGAAGAGTAACATGACTTTGATACATGTTAGGCGACTCAAATTGACCCCCTAAACATCTTAACACTCATTAACCCACTTGACCATGCTATAAGGTGACTAGACAACATAAGATCAAAAAATGACATTTACCTTAATATTATAAAAATAACCTTAAACCATGCTAAAACACCACAAAAATATTATTGTGAAGACCATGAAAAGATTTAAGTTGACCATGTAAAATTTCAAAGGGAATTAGTAAAATGTTTTGAATTATAGAGGTTGATATTTGGTCTAGGAGGCCAAATATTCAATAGATATCCCATCCACATTCTAGGTTTTTGATCAAAGACTCTACCAAGTACATAGGCATCATTTTTGATTTAATAATCATCAATGATGAGTATCTCAACAACTAGGATATATGGGACATGATAGTAAAGGTGGACACACATACTTGTGAATAAAATTTCACAATAGCATAAAGGTAATTAGTTACATGTTTACTCACCCTCAAATGACAAGGATTGCATTTTTTAACAACCAATATTGAGGTAATTCCATGCATTAACCTACTGATAAACCTATTCGTTGCAAGCAAGATGACTAGGGGCACTTTCTTATATCATGTGGAGCACAAAAAAAATTTATCTTCCATTTTAGGAAATACCTTTCAAAGGTACTTATCCCTACCTATTTTAGAGATAAAAATTGATTTGTATATATTGGTAACATTGATTATCAACAATTCATTTGATAAAACACTAAGCAATTGCATCATCGCTAGAGAGACTATCATTCTTAAGGATAAGTAGCCAATATATATAACCAAGTTTTGAATGGGTGTCTACATTGGGATGGCCCTTCTAATTAGGTTATATGGATATCCTAGCATCTAATTCCTTCACCTTGAATATATTCCACTGCTAGATTTATTAATTAACTTAGATCTAACATCTCTTTTGGGAGAGATAATCAAGGCTAAGTTATATGAGTAAATTTTGTGTAAAGATAAGAGGCCTATGGGAAGACACTTTTACACTATGTATTACCTCATAGATGTAGTAATGGACACAATATACATTCATAATGGATCATTCTAGACCCTAGCTCTAGATTTCATCAAGAACCAAATACGACTCTTACTCCTATATGCACACATATATGCCTACATAATAAATATAATCCAAATTATGGAGGGAATATATCCTTAGGTTTGGAGGGATATTCATGAGGTACCACTTCCCAAAGTATTAAATATCATATTTGATAGATTGATGCCAAAAAATGCCTACTAGCTCTACCTTGATTATATCATGATCATGGTTATAGGGCAAAAAGTTATTTCATTATGTTTGCCTAAGTATATGCTATAAAAAATCAACTAAGTAGGATATAACATAATATTTATGGTGGGGGATTGATAAATATTTGAATAATAATAAAAAGAGTGCATTTTATTTCTCCCATTTCATTATTGGTAGGATGTGTTACATCAATCGCAAGCACTTTGGAGAGGTTGGTAGTTACAAAGAATATTATTCATTAGCCACCTTACCACATAGAGATTGAGACCTGTTGATGCTTATAAATGTACCATAGGTTCCCTTAGTGTTTAGAGAGCACTTCTCATTTTAGAATTTATAAAATTTAGAGCATGAGTTATGGGTTTTGATAATTTGGTTGCCTATGGTGAAATAGTAGCATAATAAGATAACTATTCCACAATATTTATATAATTTGGTGGTTGGGATCCACCTTGGTCATTTCATTTTGAATCTTTGTTAATACTTAGTGATTTAGGTTCCTAAATTTTGCTATAGACTAATCCAAATGGATATTTATAATGTGGCTAAAACAAAAGTGGTCATAGTGTAAGAAAAGAGCAAAGAGAAGGGTAGCAAAAAAAATAAATGAGTGATTGCCAATTTTAGTCCCAAACATTATGATAAAGTGTTAATTACAACTGTATATTAATTTAACAAATATATAATGAAACATAGCCTAAGCTCAAATTTCATTGTATATCAGGAAAACTTCAAGGAAAATGTTTAAGAATCACAAGTAAGAACGATGCTTACTTTAGGGATTAACCACTATAATCTAATAAAAATTACACATCTAAATATATATAAAAATGAAATGAAGCAAAACCTAAGGCCTTTCAACTAATCTAGCATAGCCACAAATCATAAACCCTATGGTTAAAGAATGTTATTCAGAATTCAAAGACACTATTCAAATTCAAGACCTCTACTAACAATTGAGAGAAAATATATATTAGTAATTAACACATCAAAAATAGACAATCCTTGTAGAATTTATTGATCTTATTAATTGATTCAAGTATATAAAATTTTATCTAAAAACTCTCTCCCTTTACAATGGTCATACATGCCTTTATAGGAAGACTAGGGAGCATATTGGTCAGTCACAAAATATAGGTGTACAAAGATAGGGACAACTATCCTTATAAGTTCTAAACTACAAGTGATTTTCCAAATTGTACTAACCTAGAGATAAATATGATAGCAAACTAGCATATGTTATTACATTGGGATATTTTACTTCAAAATGTTACATAACTTTTAAAAAATAGAATATTCTTAATTTGATGGTGGGGCCTCTAGCTTCCACTGCTAGAGAATGTTCATGGCTCTCTCATGATGTTCATCAATTAAGTTTAGGTCTATAGTAGGCTTCATGATCTATTCTTCCTCTTGATCTATGAGGTCATCAAATTCTTTTTCATTTGTGTCAATGGACTCTTTGATACTCCTAAATTCATTTATTCTTTCCCTTGCATTGAGTATCATGCCCAAAAATTTATTATTTTCACCATCAGATATACCTTGGCCTTTTCTTCTGATTTTATGGGTTACCAAAGTAGCCCTATGCTTGAATTCCTTATCACTAATGATCTTAAGGGCATCGAGTTGTGTAGGATCTATAATCATGGTCCTAAGAATTTGTTAAATTATTTTAATTAGTTATTTGTTTTATTTTAGGACCCTTTCCATGCCATTATGCCATGCACTCAAACTCTAAACCTTTTCAATCACTATTCCTAGAATTGTGCTCAAATGACCCAAATTGATGGTCTTGAAGTTTGGGATCTACTTCTTTGCCTTAATATTGAGGAGTTGAGCTATTTTATCTTTAGAGGCATGTAACTAGGTGACTAGACTCTTGGTTAGTTCACATTATACTTATAATGCACCTTGCCTTAATTTCATTGACTTAAGTGCCTCAAACATGTCATAAAATGACTTGTTAAGTATCTTGATTATTGTATCTAGCACTGATAGAATTGCCTATTTTTCCAAGCTTTATTTCTCTCTTTCCAAGTTATAGATCCTTTACTTCATACCTTGGACTCCATATTTAGCTTGTTTTGAATGGGCTTCAATTAGACTTTCCACATCTTCCTCGTGAATTATAGCCTATCCAAGCTATTGGCTACCAACTGGGGTTATTCCTAAAAATGGTTCCACCTTCTAAAATGTTAATTATTCTATCCAAAACATAGATATACTAGTGGTTATTATTTCCAACCCAGATGTCTCAGGGTTGAAATGGATAGTAGTGACTGTTTCCTTGAATTGGGGAGGTTGTGGGACCTCCACATTTAAGCTAGTAAATGTTCCTAGAGCATCTATCTTCTTGTCCTCTAGCCTTTCAAGGACCAAAATTATTTTCTCTTCTTGATCCTTCATTATATCACTTATAAAAGGATTCATATCATCTTGTATTCCCACATTAGTGACCCTTTTCATGGCCCAAGAATGAGAAAGAGAGGGGATCTTTTGTAATTTCCAATTAATGAACTAGTCAAGAATGATTGATCCATAGATTGGGAACTTATAACTAAATAGATTTACTTCACTAGTGGGATGAGTGAAAGTGAATATTGGTCTCTCCTTTGGTCACACAAGGACCAATTCTAGTCCTAATTTTATCTTCTCATGGGATACTATTGGGACTAGTTCTTTCCCTATGTCTTCCTTGGGCTCTTCTTCCCTATCAGAGTCATAGGCCTCTATAATTTCCTTGAGATGACCCTTAAGTGTTTATTATAGTTTTAAGTCTATCATGTCTACATGTTGAATTAGTGAAGGTGGCCTCTGGAGTAGTGCTAAAGATGGAGTCCCCTCCCTAGGTCTTTCTTCTAGCTTGACTTTTTCAACCTTCTCTTTTCCTTTGCCTTTTTCATCTTGAACTTTCTCATCTTACTCTTTGGGTAGTGGTTTCTCTATCTAAGGAGTCTCATAAGCCACTCTAGATGGTCTAGGTAGTAAATGGTATTTTAAAGGGTGAATTTTCCATGTTTCCCAAATGATTTGTTGTCCTTAACCAATCTGTGCTCAGGCTTAATGTTATGGAATTAGATCCTAGCCAATACCTCTTCATAATTATTATCCCTAATATATATGGTGTCATATACATAAATTTGATGTGAATATTATATATTTAAGAACTTATTATCCATTTATGGTCACCAATTTCATTCTTTAGATCCCACGTCTAGAGTTCATCTAGTTGGAAGCTAAATGAATCTCTTTGTGTGTGTATAACCTCCACCTGCTTCTAATATTTTATTATGGTTTAACCAATATTCAAGGAGAATCAGTTGATTAGGACCTTCCATTTCTCTTTCCAAGACCTATCAATGTCATGGATTAGTTGGGATGAAATTTCATGCTCTACAAACTTATTCAAAACTTACACTAGTAGTTTGTAAGGTTGAGCCATGATTCCATCTTGATGACTATGTAATAAAGATAACAAAATACATCCCCTATCATTTCAACACATTTATTGGTGGAACCCAGGCATGGGAACACCTATGATGGCATCGACTATAGTAGGGTAAACATAGTCACAAATAAACTACATGTGATTCTTATACTTGAAGATATGTAGCTTGGAATAATAGTTGAGATGGTTGTCTTGCCCTCTATGGACTAGTTCATAATCATAAGTAATGTGGTTGAGGATAAAATGGTGCCAATTAGGTATGAAATCATAAATAATTTATTTTGAGTTCATTTTCTTGATGGTATTGAATTGTTTGGTCAAGAAAATAGTGATTAAGTCTCCAATTAGAGGGGTAAATTTTTCCTCTATCATGAAGTGTACATATGGGACCCATATCTTATTTACATAAGTAGTTGAAAGGGAACAAAAGGATTAGTTAAATAGGGTCATAGTTACCCTAATGCCTTCTCTAAATTTTATGATAGAGATTTTTCCATCAAGGCTTCTAAATATGTGAGTTTTTTGGTATAGCTAGGGTCTAAGGATAGAGTATAGGTCATGGTTACTAGTCCAGTCCTTGACCTTAAAAAGCTTCACATGTGGAAGAGGGAGATTGTATTACTTCTTGAAATCAATAGGTAAAATTAAAGTTACCCCCTTTGAGTTCCCTTCCCTAATGATTCATTCATTATCTATTTTCAAATCAACAAATATGGGTGAAAGGACATCAATATAATGCAATACCTATAGTTTTTCCATGGCATGATGAAGCCCTACCATTTGGATATCAACTAGGTCATGGTATCATCTACTCATGGTGGTATTATTCTATTCTTCATGTGAAATGGGTTGCAAGTCTTCTATCATAAATAAGAGTTCATACCAATTCCTAATCCTAGGTATTTTTAATGCTATGAGGTCCAATTCTATATGCTTGAATACCTGACCTTCACTATCTATTATTAAATAGAGCTCAATATCTTCCTTTATTTTTTTTCTGTTAGCTCTATGGTCTCTATTTCTTGTTAATTAATCACATCATATTATAGAGGACCTTTGTGAATGCTCTCTTGTGTTTAGAAACACAATTAAGTTATTTTTTGATTAAATTGTAACCAATTGAATCTGTTTGGGTCATTTTTATGCAAGGTTTAGGGTTTTGGAGCTTTAATGGTAGAATATACCTAGGCTTAAACTTATACATGTTATAGGTTTGATTTTTACCTTTGCCTTTATAAATTTTTGTTTTTTAGCCCACAAAATCTCAAATTTTGTCCTTTTATGCTTGTGTGGTACTTATGTGTCACTGGTCTTGACCTTTCAAGACATTTTTTATAAATTTAATTTGAACACTAGCCATTGGTTTTTAAAAAATACCTCTTTTATTTCTCACCATAGGATCAAAATACCAGATTAGCATGAGCCATTGATTATAATCTAAGCCCTTGGATGTGATTAGGTTTCTCTATGATGAACTCTATGATCATGAAACTTGGTATTTCACATGCCTTTTCTATGCTCCAAATATTTTAGTCAATCATTAATTGAATGAGTATTGGCCACATGGTGAGCTTATGAGCCTTTGAAAATTCATTGGTGCCCTCACATTTTTGGATCAAATACAATGATAAAGTGACAACCATAGATCTACAAATAGTGCCTGAATATTAAGTCAGTTTATTATTAAAGTCATGATCTAGGCTTAAGATCCTAAGGCTAAGGTTTGTTTCATGTTTATTAATCATGAAATAAACCTTATGCTAAGGAAAATATGCCTATATTTCCCAATTTATTATGAAGGGGGAAGGACCTAAATAGTTTAGGCCACCACATATGAAACCCTTTTGTTAGTTTACACTACGTGTGATAAAGGTTTCCCCTTTTATCATAAGACTTAACATAAGCTCATATTTTAAGGTTCATGAGAAAATTCCATGAGGACCCTTCCATATGAATTTAAACTAATTATTTAGATTATGAGACCATTTCTATATTTTATAGGTCGAAGGCTCCCATTATTGAACATCTTTTGAGCATTTCCTTTAGATTATGAAGCCATTTCCAATTTAAAATAGGATTTTGGAGTTCCATTTGAATAATAAGATATTTAATTAAGTTAAAATTTATGGTCTTGTAGATGTCAAATACACCCTTGACAGTGTAAATTGATAGTCACGTAGATGTCAAGTTTAAACCAATGAAGTTTTAATTTTTATAGGCTTGAAGATGATGGTCCCATGGACATCAAGTTTGTATTTTTAGACATTTTGATGACAATTGCATGAATTTAAATTTTAATTTCATTAAATTATTTAGTGCTAAATGTGAGGATGCCACTTGGCATTTCTATGAGGCTTCCTAGGATCTCAGTGTTAGTTCACCCCATTAGATAAAATGCCATGATAAAGTGACAGCTATAGGATCTTTATTTGGGGACTTAATATTTATTGGTGGTCATGTTAGGTAAGACCATTTACTTTTAATCCTTGAATATGATGGTGTGACATGTCCATATTTTGGGCTTTTTACATCCTTTTAACTTTTCAGTTATGCTTCAATCCATTTGATTAGGTCTTAGTGAGTAAGCATGTATCATCAGATCACCAAAGATGTATGTTATTTTAAGCCAAAATTTGAGTTATCCTTACGTCATTAGATCAAATCCCATGATAAAGTGACAATCTTAGGATCCTTTAAATCATGAGGAAGTTAATGTTAGGACCTTGGAGACAATAAAAATTAGGATTAAGACGTTAAGACTAAGGTCACAATTATATTAATGAATACATAAATGCCTTAATATTAAATTCTTAGGATAAGTTGGGGAATATAAAAGGACCTTGCATGATGATATTTAGCTATGTCATAAATAACTTTTATAAAATGGGGAAATAATGAAAGGGATCAAGTTTCTTAGTGAAGTTGTGTTAAAAAAACATGACTAAACCTAGAATATGTGATTTATACTTAAGTCTATAAATGATTTTTAAAATGGTTCCCACCAATTTGGTTCTTTCCTTTATTAAATTTTGAACAAAGGGTTTTCCAAGGTTTTGGAGTAAAAAATTCTTAGGGATATATGCCATGGAACCTACAACTAACAATCAAACCAACTTCATTAGCAATTTTAGTCCAAAATAAAGCAGATTAAAACCAAATAATCCTATCTCTTAACAAAGTGGATGATATTCAAATTCTATAAAATAACTTGACATGATAAAATGTCCATGTTTTATTTTGAGGGCTTCTCTAGGGTCCCAATTCAAAAAATAAGGTATGTTGGTCCCAATAAATGGTGACTCATGGGGAAAACATATCAATATATTAGAACCTAGAGACTCTAATTAGATAAATGATTAGGTCATCCACTTTATTTGACTGATTAATTATCTAGACTAGGCCATAGTTGAAAAAAACCTTGCATTTGTGGTTTTAAGGTCAAATTCCAAGACATCTAGACTATGTGTGTGCTTTGATTCCACTTAATATTTTCCATGGGGTTCAAGAAACAACTTATAGGTTTCATGTCCTCAAACCCTTATACTAACTTATATTATGCTAAAATATTCATCATAAACCACACTTTTAACTTATGAAAGGATTGGGCATTGCTTTTCTACCAAGCAGGCATCTATAGCCCTGACAAAGATGGCTTTGTCTCTACTCACAGCCTTGTTCCACTACTAGCCAGGTATCTATAGCCCTAGTGGATATTACTAGAATCAAATATATTTGAAAGCTTCATTTTTACATTGTATCCTTATTGTTATATTTTATTAGATATTTAGGCTTTTAGTAAGGTTTGGAAATAAGATAGTCTGGTTTTAGGATTTGGTCAAGTACTTGATCTTTGGAAAATCACCTATGGTTACAACTCTTATCCAAGGTAAGGATTTTCATTAAGTGCTAGTTTTGGGTAAACCCTGATAATTTGAGTCTTCATCCCATCGGTACAAGTCCTCTTAAAACTAATTTTAGGTTAAGATAATTGTTAGGTTGAAATGAAATTATTGTTCTTTCCGTTGGTATTTATCAATTTTTCTAAGATTTAACATCATGCTTTATATTTCAAAACCATGGTTACTCTATGCATGGGGTTCATACTTTCATTTATAAATTAGGGGGAGGGGCATGGTTTCAAGGAAACTTCATAACTTATTAGATAAATATTGTCCCTAGGGACTTATTCAAATCAAGGAACCAAGAAACATGAAATAAACACATAGAAGAAAGAAAGGTAACCAAGGAAAATAAATAAACATGTACATGTCGATGAACAAACAAGGTATGAAAAGGAAATAACATGTAAATAAACTAACTATACTACCTACACTAATCTAATTATATTGAAATTTTAATCAATGAAGACCCTTAGGGGAGTAGTAGAAAAATAGTTTTTGAGTTATTTCCCATTAGTGGAAATGTAAACTCTACTCCTTGTAAGTATTTGAGCTTGAAGGTATTATTTCCAAATGTTTATATAATCTGGTATGGGCCAATCTAAAATGGTGTGAATTTACCATGTTTTCCCTTTGGTTCAGATGCTTTGTCTTAGAGGAAAATCAGGTCTCCTTGTTTAAACACCTTAATTTTGGACCTTTTATCAAACATCTCTTAATCATGGTTTGATGCCTACTAAAATCTGAAAAGGTTTTCTCCTTTGCATATTTCATTTGAATTACATTTATAAATCTAGAATTGGCTTATTATTGGCTCTCCTCCATATAGTCTTGCATAAATATATATGTAAGTAACTTGAGAGTGATGGGAAATATGGGTTCCTATCTATACATTAGAAAAAATGGTGAGGCTATTAAGGCTCACTTTATTCTTATCCTATCAACCTAAAGTGCAAATTTAAGGAGATTTTACTAAGTCCTAGGCTTGTCTTTAGTACACTTCTTGATTTCTTTTATTAGGTTCTTATTTTTTGAATTAGAGACTCCATTTCCTTGGGAATAATGGTTGGATTCAAAATTGAGAGTGATGCCATTATCATAAGTCCATTTAGTCATCTCTATTAATGTGAAGGCATCCCATTTTTACATACTAGAGATACTAGAGTCCCAAACATGGTGTAGATGATTTCTTCTAAGAAGTTCATCACTTGCTCAGTTTTACATTGTTTGGTGGTTTCAGTTTTAGTCCACCTTATACATTAATATATGGTAGTAAGGATATAATTGTGACCTTAAAATGAGTTAGGGTTGATTATTCCAATAAATTCCAACCCCCATTGATCAAAATGTTTGTCAATAAAGATTGACTATAAAGTCATTTCTGTCTTTCCCTCCTTAGTGCTAAAAATCTAATATGAGTGGCATTCTCTCACATGTTTTTGGGCATCTTTGAAAATAGTTGGCCAATAATAGCTAGCTCTAACAATCTTATGGGTCATGGTATTCCCAAATGGATGTCCACTTCTCAACCTTTTATGAAAGGTACTCATGATTTTGGTGGATTCTTCTTGAGAGACACACCTTAGGTAGACACATTCAAAATTACTCTTATATAAGACCCCATTCTTGATCAATTACTAGGTTGAATTTAACCTCAGGGCCCTCTTTTGTTCCCTAGATAGACCTACAAGACAAGTACCATTGATTAGTAGATATATGATTGGATCATACCACTCACTAACTTAAAAGTTTTGTTGATCTACCTACATAATACTTAGCCTAGGGTTAGTATTAGCAATCATTTAAATCAGACCTTGTCACCTTACCAATTTTGTTGTTTTCATTTCTAAGTCATATTATTTCAAGATTGACATCCACTTACCTCTATGTTCCTCCATTTTAGTCTAACCTAACATAACTTTGGTGGCAGTGTTAGGTAAGATGGCATGCACCTTATTTCTAAGGATGTAATACTTTAATTTCCTAAATGCCTTGACTAATTCATATGCTTTTTTATCAATAAATGAGTAATTTAACTTAACATTATTGAAATTATTTCTTATGAAAGCTATTGGGTGGTCACACCCTTCAATTTTTTGAGTTAACACTGTAGCCATAGTGTGATCAGATGCAAAGCAATATAGTTAAAAGTCCCTTGAAAAATCAATACTTATAAGGATTAGATCTTGATTGATGGCCTATTTGATATCATTAAATGCATTTCTATAATGGTCATTCCATGTGACTTTTGAATCCTTCTCTAACATGTCATTTAGTGGTTTGACTATTTTTGCAAAACCAAAAATAAACTTTCTTACAAAATTAATTTTACCAAAGAATGACTTCAACTCTTTTTTACTATTTGGAGACTCTATTCTAGATATGGGCTTCACCCTTTTAGGGTCTATAGATATCCTATATTTGGTTATAACATGACCTAATAAATTTCTTTCAGTCACACAAAAGATACTTTTCTTAAGGTTCAAGGAAATACCATACCTTTTACATCTTTCAAAAACTTGTTAATGCATGAAGTAATATTTCCTATTTTTAGAAAAAAAATTAGATCATCCATATCAATAATAATGCATTTACCTATCAGGCCTTGGAAGGCATGATCCATAGCTTTATGTAAGGTGGCTTCTACATTGATGAACCCATAAGGCATTCTCTTGTAAGGGAAGGTCATCCACTTTATGGTGAAAGTTATCTTCATCCTGTCTTCCCTATCAACCAATACTTGGTTGTAACCTAAAAATCCATCAAGAAAGGACATCACAACTGATCCTAAAATAACTTGAATTATTTGATCTAGGGAAGGAATGGGGTATTCGTCCTTCTCTAATGCTTTATTCAAAATTTTCAAGTCTATACAAAGTCTACTCTCACAATTCTTATTCTTTAATGGCACAAAATTATCCACTTCAGTAAAGTGCTTGATGGGGAAGACTATCCTAGCATCTAGAAGTCTCTTAACCTATTTAAAGATCATTGGTTCTAATACAGGGTTTACAAACCTTTATTTTTGCTTGAATCATTTGTAGCTCTCTTTAAGGGGTATGGTATGTTTGAAGACACTTGGATCAAAGATAGTTAAGTCATCATAGGACCATGCTATGACATATTTGTATCAAGCAAGGATTTTCTTAACTTTCTTGTTCTTAATGTTTGTACAGGCCTTCCCAACATTTACCAACCATTATTGATTATGAAGGCCTATATAAATAGTAGTATAGTCATCATTTACCTTGGGATCCTTGGAAGTATCAATAAGTTTGTTTTGATAAAAAAATTATTTCTAAAGTAATCGTCCCCTTGGGAATTTTGTTGTGATTCAACTGAATGACCTTGCCATCAAATTTATTTTCCCTAGATGTATGTTCATTAGCCTCATCAAAAATGTGAGCATCAAATACCCCATAATTGGTTATGAAATATAATATATGATGATCATCATTGAATAATTTAAAGTGACTAATTTTGTTAGGGACTAAAGTATAAGGCATTACCTCAATGCTTAAATTTGGATAATGTTGTCTAGCCATGAGGTTAGTGGCAGCGGATGCTAACCCATCAATAGCTTGGTTTTTTTCCATTGGGATGTAAATGATGTTAAAGGAATCAAAGGATTGTATCAAGTCACATACCTTAAACTTATAACTTATTAAGGATGTGATTTTAAATTTCTATTTGATTCTTACCTAGTTAAACTCTAATTTTGAATCCCCATAAACTAGTAGTTCCTTGACCTTATTTTTTATGGAAAGATGTAAACCTAGGACAAGTGATTCATACTTAGAAAGATTGACGGTACAAGGCAATTGGATCATGTAGTAATAATGATAATTTTTATTATTGGTATTGGTCAAGACAAAACTAATCCCTAATCTAAAACTATACTTAACACCATCAAAATGTAATTTCCACAATCTAGGGACAATTTGAGCATTATTGAGATCACATATCTTATCAATATCTAGGGTGAAGACCCCTAATTTTGAGTCAATTATGTTTAACATATCATTTATAACATTGTACTCAATTATCATATGCTTCAATCTTGGCTCTCTATCAACCTTGATTTTATTAGGGAGCCCCTTCAAGGTAGCAATAACTATGAGCAGTCTATAAGCATGTAACCATTCAAAGCCTTAGTCCATTCCATACTTAGTAAGAATCCATAAACATCATGTATTTAAACCACTTGAATATAAATTAATTGTTGTATCCTAGGCTTAGAATCTAGTTTCATATGAACATTTCATAATTCTCCTACAACCTTAATTTTATATTTATCCAATTGGGTGGCAACCCTATCAAACATTTTAGGTTTTAAACCAAGTTGATTGCATATAACTATAGGCATGATATTGGTATATGTTCCTAACTATAATAATCAATTATGAAAGTTCTTACCAAACATCTTGACAATGAGCAAGAAAGGAGGAGACTCAGCTTTATCTTTATGCACAGTCATGTTGGTATGATCAGTCTTGGGTGGATTGTTGTGCTTATTTGAAAAGGATTACAATAAGAGGTCTCTATGTTCTATAATTTTTGTGAGCTCATTCAATGTGATATTGGCCTTTATATTATTCATGTCCTCAATTATGTTATACCTAGATGTATTAAAAGAGTTAGGAATTTCAGCATTGGTTTTAGAAGTACTCCCTTTTGGTGGCTCTAGATTGTGGATTGAAGAGGTATCAAGAAGAGTTATAAAAATATTTTTAGGCATTGAAGTAGTCAAAGGCTACCTATTCTCTTTATTCCTCAAGGGGTATGTTTTATTTAATAACTACTTAAAGGCATGTCCTTCTTCAAAGATCTCATTAAGCTCATTTTCCTCTTGAAAGGGAAAGTCAAAGGTGTCCACCATGAAGGCCTACTTGTATGGCTTAGATCTAGATGAACCTACACCACCTTAATTCTAATGGAATACTTAAAATGTATCTAATTCCTCTTGTAAAGCGTCAAAGGCTTTGAAAAGTTATATATAATCAATTTCCACATGCTTGGATATGGAATGTAACCTACAATAATTAGGCAATGCAATATCAGTAAGATTGATGTCCATATCCTTGTTAATGGAAGATGGTTCATTAGCATTGTTATTGTGAAAACTATCATTTTGAAATCTATTTCTTGGCCTATTAAACCTTTGAAATGAGAAATTCTTACCAAAGTGCTCTTTGGTATTGTAAACTTGTTTTTGCAACTGAAGGAAATTAGTACTTAATTTTTGAACCATTTTCAAGATAGACCCATTCTAATTTTTTGGATTTTCAAAATTATTCACCTAATTATTATTAGTACCTACACCTACTAATAAATATCATTGATCACCTACATTAAATCCACAGTAGGATGACTCAAGAAACCTAGATGTTGATTTGGGGCCACATGACTTAAGGGAAACTAACTTAAGTTTGAAAGTTAGTTTAAGGATAGGAGATTTTGGTTATTGTTTGGGAATAAGTTCATCACAGGCATCTGTGGGTTCATATTTTAGACTGAGTAAGCCATTTTCCCCTAGGACTACATTTTATCATTAATGGTCAGTAATTTAGAGTAGGCTTGGGCTAATGAATTTATAGCTATGATGGATCTTTTCAAGAATACAGAGGTCATAGGATCCACTACATCTTTTTAGATCTCTAAAGCTAGAACATCATCAGGATTATAAGGCTCTATGGTTCTGCTATACATATTTTGAAATCTAGCATTAAATAACCTAATAGGCTCACTAGCATCCTTTATAATAGTGGTTAATTGATGGTAATTAACATAATGACTGATAATCTTACTAAATTGATCAATGAACACATTATTTCATTCTAAACTATAATGTAATTATAAAGAATGTTTAAAAACCACTCATAAAATGAATTTTTAAAATTAAAAAGAAATAGCCTACATACTACATCCTTGTGTATAAAATTAAGTATCCTTAAGGTAGCTTTAAAATATTTTATAAGTTCCTTGATGGTTATTATTCTAGTTGGACTAAATTTAGGTATATATTTCTCTAGATTCCTTTGGAGATCATGAACTACCCTCGATACATTAATTGAAGAATCTCCCAACCATGCCATACCTAGATGAAGGTTGAAGGCACAAGTACCTTGAAGAGGTTAACTTGAAAGAAACTTGGATCTCTTGCATCTACCTTTATCACATTTGGATCTCCTATGTACCTCAAGTTCCAGTAAAGGCTCTCTAGTTAATGAGTGTGATCTGGTTCTATTCTTGGGTAATTCCATCTTTAAATTCAAAGATCATGCCTAAAATATGATGTGTCAAGTTATATTTTATGAATAATTAGAGTTAGACCTACACATTGAGCTTATTTTATAAATGTGGTATACAAATTTGCAAAAGGATATTGATCTTTGATTGAGTTAGCTCAAAGGTACACCCAACTACATAAATATGGTGTATCTTTGAAAGTCTAAGACTAAAGTAACTTATATCTATGAAAGATATGCCCACTTTTGATCAAAATGAACTATTTTAACCTTAGATACTATGGATTTTCAAGTTTAAATTTAAATTTACAAGAAACAAGCACCAATTCTCCAAGAAATTTAAATGAAATACAAAGGGGTGCTAGAAATAATAAATATCAATGATATTTATACTTTTAACCAAATAATTCACTCAAAAACATGAATATATATTGATCTTTAGGTGAAATAAGACTAAGATATATAAGGGTTCATATAATTCCAACCCTCTTTCTAATGCTTGTGGGAGTTGTCGTATTGATGCTTCTAAATGTACCACATGTACCCTTCATGTTTGGAGAACACTTCTCATTTTATAAGTTATAAAATTTAGAGCATGATTTTTAGGTTTTAATAATATGGTTGCCTATGGTGACATAAAAACATATTAAGATAACTTTTCCACAATATTTATATAATTTTGTGGTTGGGAGCCACTTTGGCTAGTTCTTTGTGCATCATTGTTAATAGCTAGTGAGATACATTACTAGTTTAATCTAAAAACTAATATAAATGAATATCTATAATGTGGCTAGAACTAAAGTGGTAATGGTGTAAAAAAGGAGCAAAGAGAAGGGTAGGGTAGAAAATAAATGAGTGATTACCAATTTTAGTCCTAAAAATTATGACAAAGTGTTAATGATAACTAAATATGCATTTAACAAATATATAATACAACATAGCCTAAGCTCAAATTTCACTATATATCAAGAAAAATTAAAGGAAAAAAATTAAGAATCATAAGTAATAATTAGGTCTTCTTTAGGGATTTACCAATATAGTCAAATAATAATTACACATATGAATACAGGGCCAAATGAAATGAAACAAAACCTAATATCTTTTAGCTAATCTATCATAGCCACAAATCAAAAACCCTATGATTAAAGAATTATATTTAGAATTTAAAGACACTATTCAAATTTAAGACCTCTACAAACAATTGAGAGAAAATCTATATTAGTAATTAACACAACAAAAATGGACAATCCTTGCAAAATTCCTTGATCTTATTAATTTCTTCAAGTTTATAAAATTTGCTCAAAAAACTCTCTCCCTTTACAATGGTCATACATGCATTTATAGGAAGACTAATTAGTATGTCGATCAATCACAATATACAAGTTTACAAAGTTAGGGACAATTATCCTTATAAATTCTAAAATACAAGTACTTTTCCAAATTGTATTGACCTAGAGGCAAATATGCTAACAAACTAGCATATGCCATTATAATGGGATGTTCTAATTAAAAATGTTACACAATAAAATATGCTCAATTTGATGGTGGATCCTCTAGATACCATTGTTAGAGGATGTTCATGGCTCTCTCATGTTTTTCATCGATTAAGTCTAGGTCCACAATAAGCTTCATGATGTTTTTGTCCTCTAGATCCACTAGCTAGTCAAATTCTTTATCATTCTTGTCCATGGCATCTTTGATACTCCTAGCTTCATTTATTATTTCCCCTACATTAAGTATCATGCCAAAGATTTTATTTTTTTCACCCCCATATATGACTTGGCCTTTTCCTCTAATTTCCTAATTTACCAAGGTATACCTATGATTTAATTCCTCATCACTAATGATTCCAAGGGCATTGGGTTGTTTAGGCTCTGTAAACATGGTTCCAAGAAGTTGTTAAATTCTTAAAATTAGTTCCTTGTCTTCTTTTAGGACCATTTCCATGACATTATTCCATGTACAAGCATGATCCCAATAAGTTGTTCAATTCTTAAAATTAGTTCCTTGTCTTCTTTTAGGACCCTTTCCATGCCATTATGTTATGCACTCAACTCTAAACCTTTTCAATTCAAACTCCTAGAATTGTGTTCAAATGCCTCAAATTGATGGTATACAAGTTTAGGATCTACTTCTTTTCTTGAATATTTAGGATTTAAGTTATTTTATCCTCAAAGGCTTGCCACTAGGGACTAGACTCTTGTCTAGTTCAAAATGTCCTTCTAGTGCACCTTGCTTTAATTTCATCGACTTAAGTACCTTAAACATGTCATAAAATGACTTATCAAGTAGCTTGATTATTGTATATGGCATTGATATAATTTTTGTTTTTCTAATTTTTGTTTTTGTTTTTCCATGTTTTGGATAATTTACCTCATACTTTGGACTCTAGCTTTAGCTTGTGTTGAATGGGATTCAATTAGACTTTTCAAATCTTCCTCATGAATTAAAGCCTCTCCAAGTTATTGGCTACCCACTGGGGTTAGTCCTACAAATGGTTCCACCTTATGAAAGGTGAAATTCTCTATTACAACCATATCTATCCTAGTTGTTATTCTTTCCAACCCAAATGTCTCAAGGCTAAAATGGATATCAGTGACTGGTTCCTTGAATTAGGGAGGTTCTAAGACCTCCACACCTAAGCTAGTAGATGTTCCCAAAGCATTTATCTTCTTTCCCTCTAGCCTTTCAATTACCATAATTATTTTTTCTTCTTGATCCTTCATTATATAAACTATCCAAGGTTTCATATCATCTCATATTCCCACATCAGTGACCCTTATCATGGCCCAAGAATGAGAAAGAGAGGGGTCCTTTTGCAATTTCTCATAGATGAACCAATTAGAAATTATTGGTCCATGGATTAGGAACTCATCACTAAATATATTTAATTCACTAGTGAGATGAGGGAAATTAAATCTTGGTCTCTTCTTTGGTCCCATAGGGACAAGTGCTAGTTCTACTTTTATCTTCTCATGGGATGCTATTTAGACTAGCTCTTTACCTATGTCTTCCTTGGGATCCTCTTCCCTATCAAATTCATAAGCCTATTCAATTTAAATAAGAGCACCCTTGAGTGTCTATTTTTAATATGAGTTTATCATGTCTACATGTTTAATTATGGAAGGTGACCTTTAGAGTAGTGCTAAAGATGGAGGGCCCTCCCCAAGTCTTTCTTCTAGCTTGAATTTTCAAACCTTCTATTTACCTTTGCCTTGTTCATCCTAAACTTGCTCATACTATTGTTTGGGTAGTGGTTTCTCTATCTAAGTTAGATCATGGGCTGCTCTAGATGGCCCAGGTTGTAAATGGTATTGTAAAGGGTGCATTTTCCATGTTTCCCTAGATGGCTTTTTATCCCTAACTAATATATGCTCAAGGTTAATGTTATGGCCTTGGATCCTAGCCAATACCTATTCATATTTATTATCCCTAATATATATGGTGTCTTGAAAATTTATTTGATGAGCATATTCTATATTTAGAGATTTTTGTCCCTTAGATGGTTGTCAACTACATTCTTTGGATCCCACATCTAGAGTTCATCTAATTTTAAGCCAAATGAATCTCTATGTGTTGACATAACCTCCACATACTTTTAGTCTTTTATTATGGTTTTATATATATTCTAGGGGAAGGGGTAGATTATGCCCTTCTTTTTCTCTTTAAAAGTCCTATCAATGTCATGGATGAGTTGTGAAGCAATTTCCTACTCTACAAGCTTATTTAGAACATAGATTGGTAGTTTGTCAGGTTGAGTCATGATTATTTATATGATTATGACTATGTAATCAATATAATACCATACATCCCATATAATTTCAACCTATCTCTTGATGAGGGGGTAGAGCCTAAGCATGGGAACACCAATGATGGCCTCCACTATATCAGGGTAAATGCAGTCACAAATAAACTTTATGTGATTCCTATACTTGAAGATGTGTAACTTGGAATAGTAGTGTGAGATGGTTGTCTTACCCTATGTGAACCAATTCCTAATCCTATGGAAGGTGGTTGAGGCCAGAAGGGCATCAAGTAGGTATGACATCATAAATAATTGATTTGAGGTCTTTCTCTTGATATCATTGAATTATCTAGTTAGGAATATATTGATTAAGTCTCCAATTGAAGGGGTAAATTTTTCCTCTAACATGAAGTGTACATATGGGACCCATATCTTATTCACATAATTAGTTGAAAGAGCATCAAAGGCTTGATTAAATAGGGTTTTAATTACCCTAATGCCTTCTCTAAATTATAGGATAGGGATTTTTCCATCAATTCTTCTAAAGATGTTAGGTCCTTGGTGTAACCAGGGTCTAAGGACAAAGTCTAGGTCATAGTTATTGGTCTACTCCTTAACCTTGGAAAGCATCACGTGTAAGAGGGAGCTTATATTACTTATAAAAATAAATATGGGAAATGTAATCTACCCCATTTGAGTTCCCTTCCCTAATGATCCATTCACTGGCTATTCTACAATCAAAAAATATGGGTGCAAAGATGTCAATACAATGCAATACCTTTGGTTTTGCCATGGTGTGATGAAGGCCCACCATTTAGATAGCAACTAGGTCATGGTATCACCTAATCATTGTGTCATTCCTCTATTATTCCTATAAAATGGGTTTTAACTCTTTTATCATGAAGAAGAGCTCAGACCAATTCTTAATCCCAAGGTTGTTCAATATTATGTGGTTTAATTCTATATCCTTAGATACCTAGTCTTCACTATTTGTTGTCAAATAGAGCTCAGTATCTTTCTTTAATTATTATCTGTTAGCTACCATGGTCTCTATTTCTTACTGATTGATCATGCTAGATTGTAAATGACCTTTGTAAAATATCTCTTGTGCTCAAAAACACATTTAAGTTGTCCTTTGATAAAATTTTAACCAATTGAATCCATTTGGGTTGATTTTATGCAAATTTTAGGGTTTTAGAGATTTAATAGTAGAAGATACCCAAGCTTTAGCTTATACATGTTATATATTTTATTTGGACATTTTCCTTTATACCTTTGTGTTTTTGAGTCCATGAGATCTCAAATTTTATCCTTTTCTACTTGTGTGGTGCTTATGTGGTACTGGTCTTGACCTTTTGTGACATTTTTAATAAATGTCATTTGAACACTAGCCATTGGTATTTAAAAAATACCTCCTTCATTTCACACCATAGGATCAAAATAAAAGATTATATTGAACTATTTATTATAATCTAGGCCATTGGATGCCATTATGTTTCTTTGTTTTAAATTCAGTGATCGTGACACTTAGCATTTTACATGCCTTTTCTATGTTCCAAATATTTTAGATAGTCATTTGTCAAATGAGTATCAGCCATGTGGAAAGATTTTAGGCCTTTGTAAATTCATTGGTACCCTCACACCATTGGATCAAATCTAATGATAAAATGACAACCATATATCTATAAACAATACCCAAATGTTAAGTCAGTTTATTATTAAAATCATGATCTAGGTTTAAGTTCCTTAGGCTAAGGTTTGTTTCATGTTTATGAAGCATAAAATAAAACTTAGGATAAGGAATTTATTCATACATTTCAAAATTTATAATGAAGGGGGAAGGGCCTAAATATTTTAGGACACCATATATGAAAACCATTGGTTAGCTTACACTCTATGTGACAAAGGTTTCCCCTTTTAACATAAGACTTAGCATAAGCTCATAGCTTAAGGTTCATGAAAAAATGCCATGAGGACCCTTCCATATGAGTTTATACTAATTATTTATATTATGAGATCATATTTATATTTTTTATGCTAAATTATCCCATTATTGAACATATTTTGAGAAGTTCCTTTAGATTATGAAGCCATTTCCATGTTAAAATAGGATTTCGGAATGCCATTTGAACACTAAGTAAAATATTTCATTGGTTTAAAATTTATGGTCTCACAAACATCAAATATGACCTAGTGGGTGTTAATTGATGGTCACATGGATGTCAAGTTTAAACTGGTGAAGTTTTAATTTTTCTAGGCTTAAATTTGACAGTCGCATGGACGTCAAGTTCATATTTTTAGACATTTAGATGACAGTCATGTAAAAATCAATTTTAATTTTGTTAAAATCTTTAGTTACAAATGTGAGGATGTCACTTGGCATTTTTGTGGGGATTCTTAGGGTCCTAGTGTTAATTTACCCTGTTGGATCAAATTTCATGATAAAGTGATAGCCATAAGATCTTGATCTGAGGACTTGTTATTCATTGGTGGTCATGTCAAGAGGTCCCCTTTCCTTTTAATATTCTAATGTGATGGTGTCACATGTCTATCCTTAAATTTTATTTCATCCTTTTGACTTTTTAATTATGCTTTTCTCCATTCAATTGGGTCCTAGTGAGTAAGCATGAATCATTAGATTGCCAAAGATCTATGTTTTAGACTAAGGTAGAATCAGGTTTTGAAGGGACCCCGAAACCCAAGTACAAAGAAAGAAAGATAAAGCCTCAACGACCATAGGCAGAACCTAAAAACTACTATAGAGAAGTAGCAAAAATAGGGTTTATGTGGACCTGAAACCACCAGAGAGACCACCGGTCAAAACCTAGATTTAACAAAGATTTGGCTACACCATAGATAGAAGATTACAAAAAGAAATTAGAGAACAAGACCAGTAAACATAACCAACAAGAAGAACCAGACTATTCTTCCAGTTCCAAAATCATTTTTATAGTTTCTTTACCTTTCACAATAGTAGTATCTTGAGTAGTAGTTGCCACCAACTTGGCTCCCTCTTGTGTAGCCTTCTTTCTAGAGCTTTGTCTCATCCTTTTGCTAGGCCCCTCCAAGGATTTGGTCTCCTCATTTGCTCTTTTTCCAATATTGACAGCTGTATCACAAATATTGGATGTTACTTCCTCCATTTTCATTCTATTCTCCTTAATGAGTTCCCAAAGGTTATTCTCATAATATTTGAGCTTGACGGGGATATCTCTTATCTATTTTTCCATGATGTTAATTTTGTTCCATGCATCTTTCTAGTTATCTTCCATAATTTCCACTTTCCTTTTGAGATCCTTAATCTCCTTACACATCCAAGAATCAAGTTGGAGAGAAGCCTCTGCTTTGCAATTAACCCAACTCATAGGTGTGTGCATTCCATCGTTCTGCCCCTTCTCTCTCCATTCCTCAAAATTCTTATTGGGACTGTTCCCACCTTCTTCAAAGTGATCCTCTCATCCCCTTTGATATTATTCTTTGGTTCTAGTTTGAATTTCCATGTTCATTTCTTGATTGTCATCTTGAACTATATTTTCCTTTTCATTTCTTGAAATAGGGTCCTCAACAGGACCATCCTAGACAATATCTTCCTCTGACACTTTCTGATTTTCCTTAGTTTCTTCTTTACTATTTTTAGATTCCTCCTCTTTGCTAACTCCTTTCTTATTCTTCTCTTGACATTCTTCATCCTCATTTGAATTTGTATTCCAGCTTTCAGTTCCTTCTTCTTCTTCCAAATTTTCCTCCCTAGGTTTATCAAATCTCTCCCACTCTGTATCTTCTTCTACATTCTGATTATTGGCACTAGGGAACTTGATTTTGTCTTTCCCTTTTACAATTTCACTACTTCTGCTCCCAGACTCCTTATTTTTCCCTTGGTTAGGGTTCTTAATTATAGCTTTATTCTTACAGTAGCCTTCGATTAACAGAATTAGGCCTTCATGCAGGATAGGATGCGTTTCCTTCTTCCTGTGAGCAAATAAACTTTGGACCAAAGAATAACATAGGTAAAAGGGAAAAGACAGTCTTACCTTGTGCCTGAAATGATTAAGGAAAACAAAGTGGAATTTATGCACTCTCTTGCTCCTTCCATCCAGGATGAAATACTCCCTTATACAGCATAAGACATCCCTCCATATCCCCTTATTCTATTCCAATTCATAAAAATCTCCATTCTTTACCAACTTTTGCTCTTCCACATCCGTGTTGGGGAACTTACAAAAGGTCTCGTTCAAAATTCTTGTATGCTTGGAGAATTTAAGTCCATCCGTAGGCAACCCTATAACCTCTGCTATAAAATCCTCTATAAGGTTCACTATGATACCATGCAATGTGACCCTTTCATCAATCCAATTTTTGAAAAAGGCCGTAGTGATATGCGGTTTTGACCCACGGAGCTTTTCCATATAGTTCACAACTTTTCCTTTCTGCAGGATTCTCTAGACATCTTATTTCTCTCTCCATTTGTCACAATTTTTGGGTTCCTACTTTCTTGGTTCTCCCTTCCTTTCATGAGCCATACTCATTTCCTTGGAAACCCAATCGCTATGAACTTTACAATGATCCCACCTGTTGCCAGTTTGATTTGAGAGTCGGCTTTGTTTGGGCACGTTCAGGATCCTCGAGAGCCTTCCACTTTCAATAGCCTTCCTCTTTAATGATTGAAGACCTTTCCCCGTGAAGCCACTTCTCCAACTCATTATGTTTCTATAACAATCTAAGTGTTCCCTCCTTTACATGAGTTTCATCATGAAGAATGAGCACCCTCAGTTCCACCTTCTTTTCTAATGTTCCCTGCCACCTCATTTTTTGTCATGTCCAGACTGTGCAGTTTGCTAACCAATCTGCAACTCTGTTGGCTTCACGATAGGTGTGGGTTATATTCACTTTATCAAATTTTTTTATTAAGGTTTTCATCTCCATTACCATAGCCTCTATAGTCCAAGACACAATATTTTTATTGTTAATAATATTTATGATGTTCAGTGAGTCCCCTTCTAGCCACAATTTGGGATATCCCAAATCCACAACTATTTTGATGGTCTAAAGGGCGGCAGTAGCTTCGGCAATGTGACAATTTGATTTACCAATGGGGATTGCTAAAGCATCAATAACCTTTCCCGTATGGTTTCTCAAGACACCACCACAACCTGCATTCCCCGGATTCCCTTTAGCAGCTCCATCAAAGTTTCCTTTAATCCACCCTTGAGGGGGAGCATTCCATGTAACTCCTAATCTAGGATTATCAAGTTTACCTTTAGAATTTTCCATACTTAAGGGATTATCCACTTGGAAGGTTGAGCTTGGATTCTTTTGTGATAAAAAATTCTCCTTAATAGCTCTAATGATGTTCCGTCATACCACCCATCCAGGGAGCTCTTTATTTCTAAAGATTTAGTTATTTCTTTCCTTCCATATTCCCCACCAAATATGGGGGAGATTAAGTTTCCATAAAAAAATTGCTTCAGAATTCTTAGAGGGGCAGTACCAGCTTTTAAGAGATAATTCCAAATTTTTATGATGGATCCATGCAATGTCCCACATATTGAGAATTTCTTTCCAGACTAGCTGTGTATAAGAACAGTTTACAAACAAATGATCTCTATCTTCAAGACCCTTCTTACAAAGGATACACCTGTTCACAATATATATTCCTCTTTTTTGTAAATTGTCCAAAGTTAAGATGCCAAAGATGTATGTTATTTTAAGATGAAGTTTAGGTTATCCTCATGTCATTGGATTAAATATCATGATAAAGTGACAAATGTAGGATCCTACAAAGCAAAAGTAAGTTAATGTTAGGATTGTGGAGACAATAAATACTTAGGCTTATGGTGCTAATAATAAGGCTAAAATTTTATTATTGAATACGTCAAGGCCTTAGTATTGAAATCTTAGGCTATCTTGGTGAATATAAACAAACCTTTCATGATGACATTTAATTAGGCCATAAAGAATTTTTTAAAAAGGGGAAATAAAGAAGGGGATCAAGTTTCTTGGTGAAGTTACATTATAAAAATGACTAAACCTAGAATATGTGATTTATAATTAAATTTATAAATGAATTTTAAAATGGTTCTTACCAATTTGGTTCCCACCTTTATTCAAATTTAAACCAAGGGTTTGCCAAGGTTTTGGGGTACAAAATTCTTGGGGATATACACCATGGAACCTACAAATAATAGTCAAATGAACTTCATTAGCAATGTTAGTCTAGACTAAAGTAGATTAAAACCACATAATCTTATCTCTTAACAAAGTGGATGATCTTCAAATTCTAGAAAAGACCCTGACATACTGAAATGTCCATGTTTTATTTTAAGCACTTCTCAAGGGTCCCAATTCAAAAAAAAATGGGGTGTGTTGGTCCCAATAGGACCCTCATGGTCAAATTAAAAAACATATCCAAGGTCTTGGTATTCCATACAAACATAAGCTTTACAACCATGAATTTATATTTTTGAATGCCAAGAATGATGTCTAGATCTTGGAGAAGACACAAATGGCTTGATTGAGTGAAGAAATTTTGAAAATAATCAAAGGGTTGCCCTCAATTTCGATTTTAGATGAACATTTTAGTATTCCACCATCATGTGGATGGGGTTTAATAGACATATATAATAAGAGGCCATCTAAATCATCATTATAATAGGAGGACCCATCTCAGGCTTCACCCATGGTGATGAAGACTATAAAGTAAGAACCTAGGGTGATAAAGGTTCTAAACATTACAAGTTCCCTTGGGAGAGATGAAGATGAGAAAATTTATATTGACTCTTTAGATTTAGAATACCATAGTCATCCTAATTCCACTTTATCTCAAGTTATTACAAGGGTAGAAGTCTTAACATACGCCACTTAGGTGGCTTCCCCTTGAACAAAAAAGGTAAGTATTTCATACAAGAGAAAACCAAGATCCTAGGGACCCCCTATGATCCCAACTATTGATACATCATCTACATATATTACCACATGATAAGAGAAACTATCTATAGGAGTTGATCTCACTGATGAGGAGGAAGAGTTACATAAATCAAAATTATCAAGCCTCTAAGAAACTAAAGGAAAGGCAACACTTAAAGTAGACCAATTAGGTGAGGGTGTTATCCCATCTATATTTTTATTTCATTCTATTTCTATAGTATCAGTTATCTGATTTGTTTCTCTTATGTTTTTTACTTCATTTTATCCTATTTCTTGTAGTCCTGTTGTCTTACCTTACCTAGTTATTCCCAAGGTGTAATTTGTGTCTTTTATTCCTACCATCTCCTCAATCTCAACTATTCCTAAAATTATAGCTGTGTCTTCAACATATATTATTATCACTTAAACTATTGTTACTTCTATCATTCCATCACCTTTGTTAGAGACTAAAAAATTATCATTCAAAAAATCTAGGGGAGTATTGGCAAGTGCATAGCTACATGTGTCATCCACCCAATTGGGGTTGCCAATTCCTTCTTCTAGTCCTATCGAGACTACTATGATAGTATCATATAAGAAGGTTGGGAAGAATAAGGTGTATATATTCCACCCTATGCCCCAATATGGTGGTGTTGATTGGTCATTTATCCTTCACTACCATACTCATTATATGTAAAATCATTAAAATAATCTTCAAGGGACTTGTTAGTTGAGTCTACAACCTAAGACACTTAACCAACTGACTCAATTCAATTGGTAATCCCATAATGGGTAACATATTTGGAATCTCAATCATCTCAAATGATAAATATCATAATTACTAAGGTTATCAAATTTTGATAAATACATAGGGAGTATCCTAATAGTGAAGAAGGGAAAGATTGAAGACAATATTAAAGGGGCATAATTCTAGAATAAAGATAAGATGTTTTCTCTCTTCCAAAGAAAAAGAGTAAGAGACTAGGGTAGTATCCTTATAATTAGAATTTTATATCTATTAAGAAACATAAAAGTATGATTTTTTGGTGTTTTATGAAATCAAAAAACAAGTAAGAAGAGATCTTGATCAAGAATTGAAGAAGATATAAAAACATCAACAAAATGTTCATGTTCCTTTACAAATTGAAATAGGTGTACAAAGCATAACTTCAAGGATATAAAAAAAATTGAATGTTATTAATTAAATAAGGAATAAATTATCCCATAATATCATTAAAACAATAAAAAAAATTAATTCATTTAAAGAAGATGAGAACAAACTAAAATTATGTGTTATATACATATCAAATAAAGCTTACAACCATCTGAACTTAATGACACCATTGGAGGCATCCAATTCCCTCAATCTAGTTTTCATTCAAACATAAGAAGAAATGGGATGGGTATCAAGTGTAGAGGCAATAATGCAAAAATGTATATATCAAGAGAACCATATTATTTAGATCTTCTATGAATTGAAGCTTTCACAAGCTAGGGACTCTATAGGGAGACTAATAAGTAGAGTCGGTTTTGATCAACTTATCCATTAAGTCTCATCCAAATTCAAATAGAATCTTAAAGGATTATAATTTTAATATATATAGGTTGATATGTATTTACTAGGAATAATTTCATAGAATTTGAGATATTTTGGATAAATTTTAGGAACACTGAATCAGAGCATGCATATCTAATGGAGCAATCAAGTAAGATACATAGGCCCCCACTTTTGAACATGGAAATCATAATATATCAAAATGATGTTGATTTTAAATATTATCAAGAATTATAGGCCATAAATAAGGATAAGCCAACACCTCTTAGCTCAATTCCACCTTCAAACTCAACACCACCTCCTAGCTTAGCTCCATTGACAACTTTAGTACCTCCCACTACATCAAGTGCAACCATGCAATTACCAAGTGTAAATAAGCCTTATTTATCAAAAGTTAATTTTTTATGTAATCTTGAATTTAATATTAGTCAATATAAATATAGTTTACTCATACTTGATATATGCGTGTAATATTTAGCCTAATCAATTTGTAAGTATGCACACATTGCATAACATCATGCAAGTAATTATACATGCAGTTTTGACATTAAATTAGAACTATAGTTATGATTACTAGGATTTAACTTTAAGTTTAACATGAAATTTGAGGAGAAGGTGACCCCTTACCAAGTTTATTTATACATTTAAAACCCTCATTTTAAAGGGTTAGATAATTATCGATACTAGAACTCATTTTCAATTGCCATGCAATTATGTGGATGAATTTTCCTTTCATTTATATGTGATTAAGTCTTTATTCCTTTTATTTTTCAATTTAATAATTCAAAGTGTGAAATAGATATAGATAATTCCTTTCGTTATCATTGATATCTACTAATTTTAAATGTGTAACTACTATTAAATAGTTATCAAGTGTTATTAATTTCAAGAACAAGTTTATTGTCTTAATTTTCAAAGTGTGCAAGAATTTTTCCATTTGATATAGTCTTCTAGGTGTGATCCCTAGTTATGCTAGATGCCTTTATGGTCTAAGTTATAATCTCCTAAGTAAGGGTGTTCAATAACTACTCTAAGAGTGACCTTCATTTGAGATCCTTGAGTTTCTTATACCATTTATTCTCAGACTACATAAATGTGTTTGTATGTGAGAGTGAAATAAATACTAGTAGAAATCATTAGTTTTGGAAGCACTTGTCCACAATGAAACTAACCTAGAAAGTAATGACTTGAGACCATAGATCCTTATGTTCTACTCAACCCTTCCCTCTTTTTGAAGTTATTTGATTGAGATCTACCCACTTTAGAATAGTGTCCATCTAACCCAACTCAGTTCTAATTTACTTATTAGAGTTCATTTCACTACAAACACATCCCATTAATAACTTACATAGTCAAATTGATATTCTACCACTTTATTTTTTAATCTATTCCTAAAAATCATGTCAAAGAGTGGAGTTTACCTCCATTTATATCCTAAAACATTAGTGGATACCTCATTAAATTTGTAGGCTTGTACAAACCAACATGAACAGTGTGTATCATCCAAAATTCATCCAAATTTTAAATGTCTCAAAAATTATGGGTTGGCCTATTTGTCTTATTGAGACCTACCATGAGATATTTTAAAAAGGTGTTGTATAAATACAATACTAACTATTCTCATTAATCATCTAATAAATACCAAGAAAACACCTACCAAAGCTAAATGAATCAACTACATAGGTATTATATTATACCATATTCATCCATATTTTCATACCAAACATTATAGGATTCATATTACAGAACTAAAGCATTCAAAGAAGAACTAATGAGTGATATTTTTCAAATTACAAGATATACCACTATGTGCATGTTCATAAATAGATTTCATCCTTGTGAATGTGAAGTACTACATAAGTTTGAGGCTCTCATTGGAGTATTGTCTATGTAGGTAGTGCCCATTAATAGAGGGGAATTTGGGGAAGATTAAATCTATGAACCCACTGACTCATTTATAACAAATTCATTCTAAGGTGTTGATCAGTGTTTTGACATAAAGAACATTATGTAGGATTCCTTAGGCTCCTCCTCTCCTACAAATTAAAATATCCTATGAGGAAAATTCCTCCCAAATGTTTAAGTGTAGTAGTTTTTGGAGTGTTGGTCTTCACTGAGATGTCTTATATGGACTATTCCTTTAAATGGGTTTATTTTACAAATTAAGGTGTAGGTTAATTTTATTAATAAATTAATTATGAGGTTACATAATATATTCATAATACTTTAATGTTTCATCCTTATATGTAAATTAGGATTTATTAGACTTGCATATAAAAAATCACAACTAATTTCTTTACTGGTTTACCACATTCATAGATGAAACAACACTACAATGGTGATAAAACTTACATGAAATAATAATCAATATAAAAATTTAATTTTATATGTATTTTGTTCATACCCAATCCCTAAGATAACACACTTTTAAAATAAATGTAAAAGAGCAATGGTAAAGAGAAAGATATCTTATTACCATGAATATTAAGATGTGATTTTTGATTGAATGAGCTCCATGAAACCAATCTATTTTTGAATTAGACCTTGAAAAATTCCAACTAAATATGGTATAAAATATTGGGGAGAATGATTGTGAGAATAAATGGGCGAAATAACTATAAAACATGCATAATAAACTATCCACACATAATCCCAATAGTCTTTGAATATTAAAATTTCCTTTTTGATTAACAAAGTTCAAATCCCATACAATCATCCAAATATGAAATTAAAACTAATAAAATAAATCAAAAGGGAGTATAAAATTAAAACTAATATAGAAAGTTTTAAATAATAATAAAAAGAAAGTGTTTGGTTCTCTAGGTTTGTTTTACAATTCTCAAATAACTAGCTAGGTATAACATCCTCTAGTCCTAAGAAATGAAATAATTGATAAACACATTTTAGTTACTATAAATATGAGTGGGTGAGAGAGAGACTTAGAATTTAGAATTCAAAAAGGGAGGCAACCCATGCCATATATAGAATTAGTTGAGAATTAAATGCAAATTCAAAAATGTAGTTGAGAAATTTTGTTAGACACCGTGATAGTATGAACATGGGAGTAAATTATGGCATATAAGTAAAATTTTAAGTGGTTGAAAATTCTTTGGGATCACCACTCAGACTTTGTACATATCTCTTTTATATTTAACAACACTTATTTTCATGGGATATTTATCCCTACAACCTTTCTATCTTTTCCTAAGTGTGCATGTCATGCCTAAATTCAGTATCATCTTGTAGTCTATTTTTTAATTTTTATTTTCATGATCAACATCACCATTAATATGTCTTATTTACATTAATAACAATATGAACTTTATTGGACTCATGACATGTGGCTGTTTCATCCTCTTCCACTACTCAGGTGGGACATATATGTGTTGAATATTCATTTAGCTATGATGAGATAATATTTCACCATGTGGCATCATCCACTTACCTAGAAGATTTTATGGGTTTTAGAATTATATAGGCCACCCTAGGGTAGTGGATCACTATAATCATGTCATGTGGCAACATCCCACTAATTCATTAACCTAATGGATATTTATTAGTATAAAATTAGTTAGGGAAGTGGTTCAATGGCATATTTATGCTTGGAAGTGTCCCGTTAATCTACTCACCTAGAGGGTCTTAACTAGTTGGAGGCTCCTAAATATATCATTTTAATTGCTTAAGTTATATAGTACAACAAAAATATTCCATGTGGCTCTAGGTAGAATCTAAAGAAAACTAATAAGTGTTTAATTGATTTTGATAATGGGTCAAGTCCATCAGGAGATATGAGATAATGTCACATGGTGTTAGGATCAATATAGACACCTGTAGAAAAAAAAGTGAAGAAACACAATTAGAATTTTTAAATTTAAAAGCCAATGGATAGGAAATTTTCAAATTAAAATGGTTAAGTGTTAAAACTACAATGGTTAGAACCCCTTTTAAAATGAAATCATGTAGAAACTTTAAGAAAAAGGAGATATTTTTGTATAACTTGAAGATAAATCCTAAACATATTTCAACCATTTTTATGAAATTAACTATGGAAAAAGTTGAAAAAAAGCATTTAGTCAATTTAGAGAAGATTGAAGTATAAATTTATTGAAAAATGGTCTAACTATGGGAAATAAAGGAAACCCTTTTAGAATAATCTTATCAAGATTGAGCCCATTAAATATTAAAGTGACTAAGTTAAAATTTAAACAATTATAAACACTAATTAAATTAATTTTTAACTAAATTAGTAATGCATTACATTTTCAAGAGAAATACTACAAATGACTCTAAATAAGTCAAATAATACATACAAGTTTTGTAAGAATATTCCCAAAATGGAATTTTCAAGCACTTCTAAAGGTGATTTTAGATGGTTGAAATTATTCCCTCTAAAACATAATAAAAAAAATGATATTAACAAACTATAGATGAAAATCTTGGGCTAAGAATTTCATAGTGAAAAAACATTAGGAGGAAGATACTTAGTCACTTGAAAATTATCATCTAGTAGATGGCCATTAAGATAAGGCCTAAATAGGTAAATCACTAAAAAAGGTAAGGGAAAAAGGACATACAAGTAAATAGGGTCCTCATTTTTGGTTTAAAATTGGGCAGGTTGTGTGAGAAATAACAAATGGTGACTCATACTAGAAGATACTCCTAAGTATCTCAAAAATCCAAAATATCTACTTATAATTCAAACACAAGTATTAGGTGCATCTCCATAGTAGATTCAAAATATGAAATAACACTTTATTTTCTCCAACACATGACATACTAGACTAAAATTATTCCTAAATACCATTGGTTTACAAGTTTATGTGATTAATCTAGTCATTTTGAAAGCACACATAATACATCAGATTTTTCTAACTAATGGGTTCTACTAAAAGGAGAAAGGATTATGTAATTTGGATGAAGGTGGAATAGCATGATCATTTATCTACTATCATCTAGGTATTCATAACCTCAATAGATATACCTTTGATCCCTTTTTAATTCCTTGTTACACATCCAAATAGGATAAAACTCTTGTGGTGGAGTTACCAAGACCAACCTTTCAAGGATAAAGTTTATATATTGCATTTTATCTTAATTATTCTAAGATGAGAGTTTATTTTATTTTATCCATATAGGGTTAGGGACCAAGCCATAGGTCAAGTGAAATTCAATAAGTGCACAATCAATTAAATCAAAGCTAAAAAATTTAGAGTTGCATCATGCTTCTTATTTTTTATTATGTGCATTTGATGATCTTTAAAATAAGAGATGAAGAATTTATAAATCCATATGTTTTGATATGAATCATTGGCCTTAAATATTAAAACCATTTAATGAAAATGTATTATTTCATATAAGTAATTTGAACAAGATTTTGAACATTTTCAACATAAGAATGTAATTGGTATTATTCACAAAAAATTCACCCAATCACATTCCTTTAACAATTAGGAGAACCCTCAAGTTAAAATAGTAGTTTCAAATCAATAACTAATATCACACTACTAAACCAAAGACCGAAAAGTAAACAAATAAATATAAATCAATGAAAGCAACCCTAAACTAAAAAAAGGTATAGGAATAAAAGTATAAAAAAAATAAAAGAAATCAAAATATAAATTATTTATAGGGTTTTCCAAGCCAATTAGGTATATAAATATTTGTAGAGGAATTTTCTATTGATGGGTAATGGAACATCTACACTAGTAAGACACCTTAGGTAGTAAGCATTTTCACCCATGATTTTGGATATTTGGTAGGGACCCAACTATAATGCATCAATTTTTTTTATGTTATAGCTTTTATTCATGATCCTTATCTCACATAATGATAAATTTACAGATCCTAAATGTTTTCATTTTAGATCATTTTTCAAACCAATGTTTAACAACCTCTAATGCCTACTAAAATGTAGTATTGATACGCCATATTTTTTATATAAGTGCATTGGGTTAAAGAGGTGATCCCATATTTGATTATTTATTTGTAATTAAAACTTTATAAAAAAAGGTAGGGATCCTTGTTTTGATTTAAAAAATAGGGTCTTATCCATAAACTAGGTGGCAGGAGAAGTGTCAAGAGCAACTTTAGTTTTGGCCCTATATACCCAAAGTGAAAATCTCAACTCATTATGCCAATTCCTAGGATTTTTTTCAAGGTAAATTTAATTATGTTTCTCAAAATATTATTTTTGGATTTAGTTATCCCTTTCCCTTGTGGTTAATAATTATAGAACTTTAGGGTTACCTAATTATTGTATGCCCATTGTAGGAATTGAAAAAAGAAGGCAAGTCCATTTTCACATACAAGAGTATAAGGAATACCAAAACTTGTGATAATTTACTCCTCCAAAATTTGAATTATTATGTCAGTTGTGTAATTCTTGAATGGTTTAGCCTTATCCCAATGAGTATAGTAGTTAGTCATATTGATAATAATCATGTATATTGCAGATGAATTTGTGTTGACTTCCCAAACAATGTGTAGTCCCAATTATGTGGATGGTCGATCTTCGGTTACTAGAAGAAGAGACATTATTGGAGTGTGATCCCTATGTGTAACAACCTAATATATATGACAAATCTAAACATGTTCATGTGCATATTTGAACAGGTGTGGCCAATAGTATCCAATTCTTAATATTTGGTGGATAGAGGAATTTATTGATCCATTCCCAATCCCATGTTTTCCATGGAGGTTGTTAAGCACATCCATTGATTTTTATTTATTAATCCATATTAAATAGATACCTTCATGTTTTTACCTATATATTACCCCTATTTTGATCATAAATTGGTTTTTTTTCATGTGTAGTAATATATTTTTCATGGAATTCAAATGTCTAGTATATTCATTATTTAACATGTAGCAAACCACTTACTTATAACAAACATCATTGGTAATGTATTTAATGGTGTAATGTTGGTAAGTTATTTATTTATCTAATTATACCATCACTCTTTTTATCCCCTATACTCTCAAAATTTTCACTAATTAAAGTTTAAGATCAAACTCTTGGATGATGGTCATCCACTTTCCTGTTCATTCACCCAACTCATTTTGCATCTACATGCATTTTACTATAAAGTCAAGAATGACAACAAAGGTTTTAATGTGTATTATATAATTCCAAGAGACATAACAACCTTTATTATCAAAAAAGAATTATTATCCATTATATTTTATCTTAATTCCACATTTCTTAAAGGGGATATCACAAATGAAATAGGTCACTCATCTCTAGTCCCTTTTATCTATGTTAAATTGGAAATAGTTGAATCATCTAAAGTGAAGGAGTAAATATAAAAAGGTTAAGTGTAATTAGTGTTAATCCATAGTAGTGTGTGTATGAAATCATAAATGCATCATGTCTATAACTCAATCCTAACTTAGAGAAAATAGATCATACCATATATATCTGATTGGGGACACACTTTTAAAATGAGAGCATGACTAATATGGGGATCTAATAGACTCAATTAGGGGATCATTTATCACAATACACCATTCTAAGGAGGTTTTCAAACCCTTAAGTTTAACATAATCATGAAATAACCCTAAGGGGGTCCTAGGTTTTTATATTTCACCTAAACTATTAACAAGTAAAATAAATATAATCTAGTGCTCACCAAAGGATATGGAACAAAGTGGGGTTTAGAAATAATAAAAATAAACACACATAGAAGACATATAGTCAAATCAATGTATATGGAATCCTGATGCATGGAAGAGAAACAAAAATACATATCTATCTACTCTTACAAAGGAGAAATAAAGTTAGGAACACTTATCTTTGAAGATGAACACACTAATTCTCAATCTCTCCCTTGGCCAAGGTGCTTTGTAATAGGTTGTTATGGTATGTAAGGATGAATAATACAAATCATCTCTAGGATACATAAGATATCAATGCATATAAAATAAATTTGCACAAAATAAGATATGTATCTCCAAATAAATTATGGAACCCTAGGATTTATTCCTCAAGAAGAATGGTGAATAAGCATATGTTCATTCAATCTTACTTCTTTAAATTCTTAAAAATTTATGGAAATGAACTTGTATATATAGATGGATTTGACCCTTGAACCTTAAGAAAATCCTAACTAATGGGGTTGACCCTATCGACCTAGCATAATTTTGGATAATTATTCACTAGGTCCCAAGCTAGGTTAGCCAAAGCCTAACCTAATTCTTATGTGAATATATCCCAAAATTGTATAGGGTTGACCAAGTTAACCTAGTACAACCGAATGATAAAAAGGGATTTAGTTGAGGAAAAGGAAGATAAAATGTAGTAAATGATTGGAAAGGGTACAATAGAGAAGAACAAACATAGGGTTAATGGTTTTAGGAGACAATTTTGTAGATAACAAGTGTTAAAAGGGACAACAATCTTCCCAATGGTCTACCCACCCCTTTCCTAATGCACCCCTTAAGGTATGATATCAAAGAGATTAAGACTTGATAGGTTATTTTAAGATACAAGGTGTTAGTAATAAATAAAAGTTTGATAATATTATGTGTATACATATGCCCCATTCGAAGCTCATTACCTTTCACATGAATATAACATGGGATGGTGATTCAGCAAATAAAATATCATAACACATAATGTTAATACTAAGTAAAATGTAGTAAGATAAAAAATAAGATAAATGAAAGGATAAAATTAAAAAACACGTACCTTTACTTACCTTAGTATTGTAGATAATGTAGACTGCAAGATAAGTGAAAGTATCCAATGTGAAAAACATTAGGCAAACTTGTAGAAATTAGTGCAAAAAATAGCCAAAATTTAATATTTTGAAAAATAGGCATATGGTAGTAGAAAAGATTCTATATATCATCACAGTGCTATAAAATTTTATGGTTTGAAAAAATGATGAGTAAAGATAAATATAGAGGTAAAAAAAGGAATATGTCAAAGAAAAATTGAAAGATTTAGATTTTGAAAAGTGATTTTAAATAGGATGAAATGAATGCCATTTGTTATTTTTAATTTTTGAAGGAGAGAAAAAGAGCTCTAAGAGACCAAATGAGCTAGGATGCTGAGGAGATGAAAATCTATGTGAGAGGGACTTCTAGAGGAGATAACAAGTACACTATAGGTAGGTAATTGAAATCTTAAGCCACTTTTTTAATACTCTAGTGATCCAAGTGTATTTTTATAAATTTGTAATTTTAAGTATTTCTAGACAATAAAATGAAATGAAATTAGGTTCTAAGGGTAGAAAAAACCAATTAGGTAAATGGGTTTGAACGGTTTGGGGAAATAACTATCAAAAGGGACTTATTTCACAAAATATAAGGGGGAGGTAGGAAAACACAACTAGGTCAACCCAGTCGACCCAGTAAATTTCATAGATTGTTGACATAGTACAATTTGTTGAGTAAGTAGAAAAGTGATAAGGCAATTGGTGTAGTTTCCCCATATATTTGATGATAAGTCACCTTGGGTATAGAGATGGATATAAGACTAGATAGCATGGTCCATACCCCACATGTTAGTACTACATATACTGAGATGAGAAAATATAGTATGGTAGTCATATGGGCACATTGCTACTACATGGCCTATTTGGGACATAGTTGCACTAGTTTTGGCATGAATAGAGTGATAAGGCATTATACTTGGTGGATTGAGCCACATCTAATGACACAAGTGTTAAGATAGATGATATTTCCTCACCCAATGGCACCAATAGTGGTGCCCACATTTTTAGCATAGCATATGACAGATTCATGGGGGAGATGAGGATTAGGGCCACCAATGGTGAAGCCAACATTCATACCACATAATGAGAGATAATGGAATGGTTAATCATGATAAATAATACAATGATAAGAGATGGGGGTAGGGGTAGGAACTCTAGAGGTACCACTTCTAGCTCCACAATAGGATGAGCAATGAACATCAAGAACATAACATTGATGGAGGTAGAAAGAGAAAGGGATAATAGAGATAATATATGTATTAAATGACCCATAAAGTGGACCAACATAGATTTAGACTATATACATACCACTCATGCCTAGCCTAAGATGGGTACAAGTGGAATCTCTAGGATTGTTTTTAGGAGGTGACTAACTGAGGAGGTTCATGGAGGTTATAAAAATGGGGAAATCATGCTCAATGATCATGTAAATAGAAATATAGTAGTGGCTGACACATATACATGTAATAAGAGAAGGTTAAATTTTGCTTAAGTTTATTTAAGATAGATTAGAGATAGATAAATTTCAATATATATTAGATCTAATATCTATCTAGTTTGGTTTTTCTAGGTATTATAGAGGATGAGGAAATTAGATGGGGTTCCTTAGTGAGAGAAGCACTCCATGACATCCTATATGAGGTGTTGATGGTGTAAAACCTTACCACACTATAGTATCCTAAGGTAACATCTACCCAAGTTTAGGTAAGTTGGTTCAAACTAGTTGGAGAGGTTGTAAGGAAGTTAAGAGCACACAGAGAAGAGATGTAACCACTAACAGAGGTGAGTGTAGGAGAGACATAAGAATGGTAGGTCCTACCTAAGGAGAGAGTTTCACATATGCATATAATGACATAAATGACATAGGCACATTCCCAAGAGAGGGTGACACATGTAATGACCTTGACCCATATGTCATAGGTAAAAGAGTAAGAGAAAGAGACACATCTAGAAACCTTGGCCTAGTTGGCATAGGTGTAGGCTCAAGTAGCTCACATATAAGGGTAGGTGTCAGTATTGAGATCTTAGATAGCCTCTTTATAATGTTCTATGTGGAATATTTAGATTGAGGCATCGATTGGCAGCATAGTGAGGCCACGAGATAGGTAGGATGGGGCCCAACTATATATCTAGATTATTTTATATGGTTGTATTTGTTGTATAAAAACTCATGATATATATATAGATGTTTCATTTTCATATTTGGATGTTGATTATATGTGTTTTCATTATGGTTGTGGTTGTTTATGGTTAGAAATATTTCATTCTAGAACATGTATTTAGATATTTTTATATATGTTATGGGAAATATATGAGTTGTGGTTTATTTTATAGAATTATGTAGGACATATGCATGGTTAAAAATAAATAGACAAAAATAACTTGGTAAAATATAATCAATCAAAAGTCTACTACACACTATTTCAAGTTGAGAAACGTGTAATAACAAGAAAATGAATAAGCATAAAGAACCAAAGGGTGGTAAAAGAAGATGGTAAAAAGGAATTTATTTTTAAACCAAATGAAAGATAAGCTATGAAATTAAAATAAGATCATAAAAAATTATGTTGAGTAGTATGAAAATAATGTAATAAAGTGGAAATCATGAAAAAGGACAAATGGTACAAAAACAAATCAATTAAGTTATTTAATCATATTAAATCACATTAGGAAGTATAAGAGAAAAAAAAAATTGGTAAAAAGGTTTGTCTTTAATTTATCACACTAATTCAAGCTGGGTAGTATGAAAAATTCAATAAATGATTAGATTCTTACATGTAATCAAAAAATAAGAAGATAAAAAGTGAAAGAAAAAAATTGAAGCATAAAACATACTAAATCAACCTGGTAAGCATGTCAATGACATGTAACTTCATGATCAATCACATCTTATCTCATATTTAACACATGTAATTTTGATTGTGACTTTTATTAATGAAATTTGTTGTGAGGAAGGCCAATTCCTATCTATGGTCTTATAATGTAAATTATAAATGGAACACCAATGAGGTGGAATAAATGTGAAAATATGGTAATAAGGGATGTTGGTAATAATAATATGAAACTATGGTAATCTATGAGGATGTTTAGGTCCTATCCTTCATCTGATAATGCAACTCACAAATGGAATCCCAAGGGGAGTGATCAGTGAACAAAAATATATTTCTCGAGTGGAAATGTGAGGAATGTAGGGAGTGAAAAAAGGAATGTAAAAATCATAACTTAGGAATATTATGAGAAAACCTTTGGAGACAAGAAGCGTATGAAGGACATGAGAAGACACTAAGTGACTAGAGAACATTAATGTACAAAGGAAACCTATTTGATATATGCAAAAATATTTATAGATAAATATAAATTCTACTAAGATCAACTCATGAAGGTAGATTGGTACAAGAAAAGTGAAATGGACCTACCTTCCCACGATGTGTTCCCCATTCTTCATGACCCCTTATAGAGTTATCAATTTACGTTGAATATTGGGTACTTAAATGAGAAAGAAGGTAACACTAAAAGATTTATTTATTCTCATTTTTAATCTATTGTCTTACTATACCTCAATGGACCTTGGCTCTACTGTGAGGGCAACTATAGAGTTTGATCTTTGACTAGAAAAAGGAGATGTGCTTTGAATCATGTATTTTAGTGTGATTTAACTTTAAAGAATTTTTTAATGTTTTTGCCTATCATTTCCTTTTGTTAAATGATTCATATTTTAAATGTTTTTAAGGATTTTTAATATTCCTCCTCCATATGAACTTGCAATGATCGATCATGAGAGATAGAGTGATACACATGAATGAGCTATAGGTTTAGGCTAAAATAAACTAAGTGACCAAAGACAAGACTTGAATAGAACACTTAGGCTTAAAAATTAATCTACATGTTATCTCAAGTCCTAACCATGTATATGCTTAGTTTGTGAGAAATGAATAAAGAGTAATATGAGATACAAAGTGGACTAGTGAAAGGAGATTATAATGAAATTAATTATTTGCTAACTAATCAAATGGTAATAGGGAATGACTAAAGGGAACTACGTTTGTATAACTGAGTCACAATGATAATTATCCATGAAAAATAGATATAATAAATCAAATAATAAGGAAGATACATAAAAGGAATTATTAAGAAAGAAACTCAAGAAAGCAATGAGAAATAAAAATATCCATAATCAAACTTAAATGATAGTATACACAATATAGAGTGTGAAAGTAAAGTCACCATGTAAAATAAATAAGAATTTGACACAATGTCAAATGATATAACATATGTAAAGATAATATTGGATCACACATCCAAATCAAATGGAAATGTAAAATTACCATACATGTGCTTATAAATACTGATAAATTTTTCCACACACATTATCTAGAACATTAGACAGATATTTATGAAGCTGGATGCAAATTGTTGCTAATGTCTCATCAATAGTTAGTGAAAAGTGGGAAAATACTTCTTTTTTAATATCCTAAACATAAAAAGTAGGAATGATTTATAGATTATGTTGAGGAGGGATATTAGGGAAGGGATGATCAAAATAATGCATGGGATCAGGATCTATTGGATATGTAGGAATCACCAGTGGGGAAAGATCCATAGGTGAGGGACTCAAAGGTGGAGAAAGATCCATGGGTGAGGGAAGGTCCACTGGTGAAGAAATCACTAGTGGAGAAGGATCTAGAGGTGAAGGAGTCATAGGTAGAGGCACAAAATGTGATGAAGGGACCACAAGATGAGAGCGAACCATATGAGGTGGAACCATTAGAGAATAAGGAGGAGGCTTATTATGGGAATGAACTATGGGATGAATTTTATAAGGTCTAGGAATAACTATATGGTTATCATTAAGGTGTTTCTAAAGGATGCAATAATGATCAATTTGATGGGTGCCATATTGGTGCCAAAGATAATACACCTCTCCATACCTGGAATATACTTAGTAATTTTAGGGGAGGTATGGCCTTATCTAAGGATTTAATGGAATAAAGATGCAAAGTATCAATATATTATTGATACTTGTGACAATGCATGGAAGAATGGTTATCTGTATCATAGAAGCAATATATACGCATGCGAGTAGGCTTAGTTTAATTACTCATAAGGGTTATAATAGAAATAGAAAGAGATGGGGAAGCTCATCATCCCATTTTGTGGGAAATATATCAATATAAGGTAAAGTAATCAAACCATCACTAAGATGAGGTGATGGTGGGGAGAGAATGGGATTAAGCTCAATGGAAGGAGAAATACGATCAGAAGTAGGGATAGACTCAGTGATAGTAGGAGAGAAAATAGACTCAATTATAATGGGAAAAATAATGGGCTTAACTATAACAGTATCAATAATGGGCTCTAATGTGGGATTTACTAAGGGAGGGGTAGGGCCTAGAGAAGGCCGAAGAAGGGTTGCACACATCTCAAGGATAAACAAGCTATAGGGGTTAGGGTGCCTAGAAAGGTGGTAAGTACCAATCATAACACAATACATGAGCATAATCCTATGAGGTTCCTCATAAACTAAAGGTGTTAACACCATATCTATCCTTGTATAAAGAGGAAAAATAATAAAATTTGGAACTATAAATGATGGAACATGAGAAGAATTAATAAAAAATGAAGTAAAGAAGAAGGATAATAGATAATCTCACCATAATGGGCTTGAACAAGACCACCTAAGAAATGATCATCTAAGGTGTAACCATCATCATAGTCAAGTGTGTGAAGATAAATGATTCATATAGGGATGACCTTGTCATCTAATGAAATGTAGTGAATAAAATGCCAAGTCTCAGTCAAAATAATGGGAATATCATCACAAGGATTTTTATGAGGAGGTTATAAATAACTAAGAAGATGAGATATGAGATGAGGTGAGAGATAATAAGTTTTAATATTTAGGTTGATCTCATCAGGTTCATCATCATCATAATTTTAGAGGTTAGGAGGAATGTTCCCAATGAGTTTGAGATGACCATGTTAATCTTGAGTGGAATTGATAATAAATTTTAATCGTTGAGACTTATGGAATGGAAAATTGGGAAAAGGTTCAAGAGTAATAATCTTGAAGACACCATGGTCTTGGAATTGTTTAAAATTTCAAGGGTTAGTATCACCCTGAATCCTATAAATGGCTCTATTATGAGGGTATTTAATTCATTAGCAGGTGAAAGAAGAAATTGCTCTCATATGATGATTACAAAACCTATCAAGTAAAATATTATAAGAGAGAGGAAAGTAAAATATCATTACATTCACAAAAATAGTGATAGGTGGGATGGTAATGGAAATCTACACACAACCTAAAGGAGGAATTTACCTTCAATCATATCCTTGTAATGTATTACAAGTGGACTTGAGATTACATTCAGAGTATCCAAGGGTTTTGAAAAAAATGAGAGAGGTAATGCAAGTGTTAGAACCCTCATTAATCAATGCATTATTTACTTGGATATCACATATCTAGACACTAATTAATAGAGGAGGATCATTAGCATGAAGTAAAATCTCATATGGAATCATGGAATCAATAAGAAATTTTAAGGAAAGAGAAATGTCTATTGTTTTGTCAACATGGATGGACATCTCTTCATATTATTGTATTATGTTATCCTCAGATCCAGATAAGGTTACTTCACATCATACTAGGGGAGGATGAGGGATGTTCATTTTGAACAATAATTTCATATGATGGTTTTTATGATGTGGATAGGTCCTCATAATCTTAAGAAATGGAATTTGGGATGGGAGATTAGTGATTTCCATAATGGGATCCCACTTATCATAACCCATAAGAAGGTTGGTATAAATAGGTGCATAATGATTAATGAGGTCCTCAGAAGGAAGAACTAAAGTGTATTTGAATTTTTATTGATAAGAAGGAGAATTTTTAGAATAAGGTTGTAAATTATGGTGATAAGATGAAGTAGTTAGTTCATGGTAGTTTTGAGGATTAGTAGAAAAAGTGTTGGTATAAACTTGATTATCATTAGTGTTAGAAGATATAGGGATGGTAGAAATAGAATGGGAAGTTTTATCCAAAGGATGATTTAGAATTGGTACATAAAATATTATAATGTCATCCTACCCCAACTCATTTAAATGAGCTAGGGAAGAATCCTAGATAACATGAAAGATACAAGATAATAAATGAGTGTAGATAGGTTATGGATCAATAAAAGAAACCACCCTTCACATATTAGTTATGTTAAACACATTCTATTCATAATTAGCTTCAACAAGACTTTAAACATTGTTGGTGGAAGGGGTGGGCTTGTCTTGGGTATCTTGAGTAAGTTGGTGATCAGGAAGAGGGTCTTTATAGATAGTCAAATGAGCATTTGCCTAATTTAAGGCTTGAAATTTAGTATGTGTTTCATGAGCCTTAAAAATAATGTCATAGTCTTGTTGATGTTTTTAAATGATAGAATCATGATCAAAATTAGGATCAAGAAGGAATCCATATCTAAATTATGAAGCTACTTACATGTCTCATGAGAATGACCCCAACTAGTGTGAAATCAACAAAACTTTTTAGGATCATACTAGGATTTCATAGGATGAGTGGGATCAAGTTCTCATGGTCGATACCTAGGTATAAGTTTAAGTAATTTAGTTGAGGATAAGGGTTTTTGAACATTGATGTTATTAAGTTAAGATAAATGAGGATTTGTATGTTATTGAGAAGGGGGAGCTAGTTCTAAATATTGGTTAGGAAAAACAAGTTGAATGGTGTCCATCATTTGTAACATTATGATTTTTTTTCTTGAGTAAGAGACAAGGATCCACAAAAGGTTAGGGTGGCTCAAATTTACACATAATGAAATCTTGATGTTTAGATTGGTCAATAGCCTCCTCCAATGTATGTGGAGAGAGAGAGTGCAGACCCAATATTGTAATTTGGGAAAAGGAACATTAGTGAAGATATGAAAAAGTTTGTCATCAACCATGTTATATTTACACTTTTTTTTAAAAAAATTACACCTTTTAATAAAAGATTGGGTAGTTTCATTTTCAAGTTATTTAGAATTTATGAAATGGGCCAATGTGTTTTCAGGTTGATCACTAGTTTGAAACTCTTAAATTAAAGTATTCACTAAATCTTCAAAACTAGAAATAGAATGGGTTTTAATTTGGTTGTACCAATCTAAGGCATCACCTATAAGAGTTTTGGCTAAGATATTGGTAACAAAAAAGGTGTTCAATTTGATCCAATCCTTATAAAGATTTATAAATTTTTTGAGATGAAGGGTAGGATCAATTGATCCATTATAAGAAATGGTAGGGGTGATACCTCCTATATCAGTATTATAAATTTGAGTGGTAAGAGGCTCATTTTGAAGATGCTTAATGGTGTTTTTGACCAAAGGAGGTTAAATAATGAGATTTAATTAACAATATCAAAGAGGAGGAGTGGGAACTATTGATTATGCATGCCCCAAGCCATTGGTTGAGGATGACTTTGAAGATGGAGAAGATAATTTTGCATTCTCATCAATTGATTTGTATTATGAGCTTTAAAGGTATTCATTTGATTTAGTGTTTTCAAAAAGAGTTGGTGGGTTTGATTGGTATTTTATCACTATTATAAGCATTAGAGTTGGTATTAGTGGCTTCGGTACCACTATTGGTGTTGGTATGAGCTTGATAAGAACTATGAGAATGTGAAGAACTAGTGGAAAATTTTGATTGTGAAGCAAAAGATGGAATAATGAAGGGATGAGAAGAGGAAGCACTAGAAGCATGATTACCTTGGGTGGAAAATTATGCACTAGCAGAAGGATTAAGGATATTATATTTTATTAGAGGCCCATTAGATGTAAATGCTCCCTTGTTAGTGGAGATACTATGCATGGAGGTAGATGAGGTTAAAGAAGAAGAGGTCATGGTTTGAGAAGGGGTAATAAGAAATAAAAGAGGCTAAGAATAAAACAAAATGATACATATAAATCCATTTGAGAATATGGGAGTAGGTGATTGAGGCTCTTCAGATTGACCACTAATCATGAGATGGTAAATGGTATAAGGATCCTTTCCTTGATGTTGAGGAGATTTAGAGATAAATAGGAGAATTTTAGGGGTATATTATAATTTGGGTTGATTTTTAAGAGAGAAGAGAGGATTATTATATGAAGATGAATGAGGAAGGGTCCCATAGTTCATTGTGCGAGTGGCTATGTGAACATTTCTTTCATCCAAAGAGAGGAAACCTACTTTTCATATGGGAGACCCTATAATAATTGGTAAAAATCATCATTTTTATTTAATTAAACTAAGTTTTGTATTCAAATAAATACATCATGATGAAGGATAAAGACTAAGATATGCAAGACCGATGAGACATCAAGGAAATAAGAAGTGATAAGAATATTATAGAGCCAGATGAGTCAATCTAGGAAAGGTGATGCATTATGGTATAAAGATAGATTATACCTATGTAATAATTCTCATCTTAAATAAAATATCCTTCAATAATTTAATACAACTCCAATTGGGGGTCATTCAATATTTTTCAAAGCATATCATAGAATCAAGCATGATTTTTTTGGAAGGAATCAAGTGGGATGTCTAGAAATATGTGGTTGAATGTATGATATATCAATAAAATAAAAGATAAACCATCAAAATAATAGGTATATTTAAAATTTTATCCACCCCTATCCAATTTTTGGAAGAGGTGTCTATGGATTTCATTACAAGGTTACTCATATTTGATGGTCAAAATGTTAGCATGCTTGTGGTGGATCATATAATCATTTTCTATGAACATCTAAGTATTTTGATTAAATTATATTCCTATAATCCAAATACCTCCTTCAACATCCATATCAACATCATACACCTTATTATGACTTAAATATTCTTATGGTGTTTAGTATCTACCACTAAGGTGAGGATGGGGTCTTCAGGGTATAGGGTGGATTTAGGCCTTATAGACTTAGACTGGGTTTTAGGATATCAAGTCACTTGAAGATGAATTTATAGCCTCCATGTTATCATAAAATCATATTTAGTCTATTCTCCACCTTTTTCACTTATCCTCAGCTACCTTTATAATCATGTCCATCTCTCTCTCATGGTCTACCCTGAGTGTCATTGACTAGCCTAGTTGTTAGATTTAGTTGTGTTATAGGCTTAGGTAGTATCTTGTCTCACTATACACTATTTATGGAGTCAAAAATACACATGAAATGTTATTATATCTAACCATATCTTCTAGTATTTGGTCTCTTTAATATTTTCTAATAACACTCATGTATACAGTCATACATCAAATCCTATGTGTCCTGGACATCTAACCCATACTAGGTAGTCATATTAAATAGGTATAACCATCATATGAGATTATAGGGGATACATATATTATCATCACCCTAGGATTCCATTCTATATGTTATTGACATTGCCATTTACTCTATTCATGTATTTTATACTGATTAAGTAAACCTAACTCACTGTACATGCCTGAGCCATTTTTCTGTCATCTCTCCAAAATCTTTATCCTTAGAAACATGATTTATATGATCTTAAAACCATATTAGTCTAATTTATCCCCTTATTTTCATATACCATTTTCATGTTCAATGTTGGGCATAGATTGCCTATAGTTTTGAGGTAGTGGTTTAGATATGTTGACTGTCAAAGGTCATTAAGTAGGTCTCTGATAAAAAATAGTGCTTTCATGTCATATTTGAAACCTTAGTGGCCTTATTTTAATCCAAATACATCCCATTAATATGTAAATATTGAAAATATATGGACCATCCTTACATTTGAGACTTAGCTACATAGGATGGTTTTAAAAACCTTTGAAGGGTGGATCTAAGATATATTTTTATAGGTAGCCATTATGTTTTTAAACAATACCCACACTTGGATATGCCTTTTTCTCATAGTATTAATGTATTTAAATGTTTATATACAATATTTGTCCTTTATCTCAAACCTTACGCATGGGTATAAGTGTTGAAACCTATAAGTAGCATTCACAAGGATTTATGGACTTTTATCTTAGAACTTAGAGTCTATTATAAGGTAAATATGATTGATGAGACCATCAAATGGAAGAGGTTATTTGAGATATGTCAAGAGGACTATTAACCCATAATCAATATGGCCTATGAAGAATATAGGAACCCTTAATAACATACTCAATAGGATATAACATTTAGAGTTCATCAATGAGAAATATGGAGTGAGAAATGGAAACTTAGGATTCTAGGAAAACCTTAACTTCTGCTAATAAACATTAACTTTTGTTGAACATGTTTATGAAAGTGTTAGAGGGATAGTTCATGGATTATTGTTTGTGAGAGATATAATTATGTCTCCTTTGTTGCCTCTATGGTGTCCTGATGACATTCAATAGCTATCATCATGAAACACTTTTCTCTTCCTTATAATGAAGCTCAAATATGTAGGCAGACTTATTTAAAGGCAAGATATTGTGGTAGTTAAAGGTCCACATGACCAATAAAATTGAGATAAGAAGTAAAAAAGATATGATTAACTCCATAAAAATTACATTAGACCATGAAAATACTATCGTTTCTCAGATGTATGCATTGGAGGCTCTTCATTATCAAGGAGACATTATCTGTAGTTTTCAACTTAAGGTAACTTGGATTTTATTTCTCCCATAGGCTCACACATGTGAAACATGAGTGAATTATTCCATGATATGACCTTTAAGGATTGGATAAGACATGAACAACCATTATTTTCATTGAACAAGCCAATAATGCACTGAAATCATTCCACTTTTGACCTTGTGTGGATATATAAGGCTAGTCTGACTACCTTAGATTATTAATGTTTGTTCATAAAGCATAATGGATCAATATAGAAACCAATGCATATTATTTTAAGTCTATTAGACTCCCTTCCTCTAGATAATATCTAACATTTCCATCTTGTCTCTCTTATTTGTATTGAGTAAGAACCTAACTAGTTGTCCAAGGCTTCCAAAGAAATTGATGGAAGAAATGGATCATTGTTTTTATCTTCTTGGATTGAAACACCTAGATTATCTCACCTAATATTTGTAATAACTCTCCTCTCCATATTCCTAACTCTCAATAACAATATCCATATCATACATATCCAAACTTATTTGAAATCAACTACAACCTACAATTTTCCTACATTTTCTCAAGTTTAAGACCTTGGAAATCCATTTATATTTAGGATGAGGGAAAATATGGGTCTAAAAACATTTAAAAACATATGGTACATGTGGGGGAGTTGAAAGGACACATTTTAACACATTTGGTGCCCATTTAGTGACAATTAAAAGTCTTTAACTTATGACAAGACACCTTTAGCATATGAAATAGCTTTATCATGGAATTATGGAGTTCATATAGGAATTCAAGGGCATTTATTTTATTTTATTATTGTTTGGGATCAAACTAGAATAATATTATGGTTAAACACCTCCTTCCAAATCAATAAGTGTGATATTAAGTGAAGATCCAAAATAAGGTGACCTTAAAATCCATCCAAGGAACTTAAACATATTAAGGACCTAAACAAGGTTAATACATACCTATTATAACATTATTAAACTTATTCTAACTTACCATACTTTATAGACTCTTAATATACTAGATGGTCTCATGATGAGTCGTAATTTGTAGCAATGGTTAATCTCCATTATGAGCAAATTTGGATCATTAAGACCACCCTAATTCCTATTATAGAACCTTATACATGACTAATCACAAGGAAAATATTTGAAATAAGACCAAATAGGGTGATTAAATGGTCACCATGGTGTAATTTGACATGAAAAAACACTGGACCTACTACCTTGACATTATGATGGGTGATCCCCTTTTAGACTACCTTAACAATCCAAAATGGTATGAGAAGGGTGACCACAAGTAAACTTGGGTTATCAAGACATGGGTTGAATTATTTCTTAGCCTAAGGGTATAAATAATTCAAAATTATTGGTGACTTTGTAGGCTTCACCTACTTATTGGTCAAGAGGACCCAAGATCTCTTATGAATCATTCATACCTAGATGAAGACTCTTGACTAGACTAATATCTCATGGTTAATGTCCTATAGACCTTAAGGATTGTAACAAAGTCTAAAATATAAAAAATAAGACATAAGTAGAATGATAAAGACACACAACATAAAACAACAAGAACACAACCAAATAAGTAACTAACAAGTCATGTGTTATAGTACTTGGAAGAAGGAAACCTAACTACTATAAACAAGATGGTTTTGTGATCATATTAAAAATACTTGAGTTATTTTCCACTCACATTGGATAATTTTAAGGAATTTATCTATTTGTAATTATTTATAACATACGGTCCACTCCGAAGATTATCAAAATTTGAATGGTTACCTAACTTGGCATGGTTTTCATCCCACTTGATTATAATGTCACCTTGTTCAAAGACCTTTAAAGAAGTTATCTTCTCAAATTATCTCTTGACCTAATATTGATTAGACCACATGGAATAAATATAATTATCACTTATCTCTTCTAACTCCCTTAATTCATTAATTCTCACCTATATAACATCATTCTTCTTGAGTTCAAGTTGATGTGTAAGCTCCAAGGATAGAATTTCAAGAGATATGGGAAACCTTTCTTATTTTCCATAAATAATAAGATATGGTAAATGGCTAGTATAGATCTTGGTAGTGATCCTATCTTCCCATAAGGATATCCCTTATCTTGTTATGGCACTCCATTTGGTTGTCTTCCATTATTCTTATTATGATCTTAATTAGATTATTATTGGTGGACTCTACAAGTCCATTTACCTATGGATAGTAATTAGATGAATGAATAAGGTAGATACCATGGTTAATATCCCACTCACTCACCCATACACTATTGAATGGTAATGCATTTTTTGATATGATGGTGGAGGGGACCCCAAATCTAGTCACTATACTATTATATAACTCCGAAAGTGAGTTCTCATTTGCTTCCTTAAGGGAAATTTCCTCCACCTACCTAGTAAAGTAATCACTAGTAGTCAAAACTCACTTATTCCATACAGTATATGGGGGATTAATCATGCCTATAAATTTTAATCCCCACTACATGAAGGGTTTCTCCACTTGAATAGGCTTGAGAAGAAAAACAAATAGTCTTTGTTTGCCTATGAACATATCACATTTTTGGCACCTCATAACCCAAGCATGAGATTCTTTGAATAAACTTGGAAAAAAATATCATGCTCTTATGATCCTTGCTATTATGGTTTTATCTACAAAGTGCCCTCCTATAGGCCCATCATGAAACTGGTCTAGGAGCTTGTCAATTTGATTTGTTTCTACACACCTCAAGATCATGCCATCAAGGTATTTTTAAAGATTAATCCATTAATCAAGACACTTGGAATTGATTATAGTTTGAATTACGTCATCATTATCCTATTTAGTCCTATAGGACATTATCATGTTTGGAGGAATCTCACCATGTCTTGAGTCAATTAGGAAAGAGATGTAGGTATAGATACTTATTGATTACTTGGCATTGCTAAAACTAATTCCATGTCCTCTTTCACATCTATTTAAATGTTTTCACATAGTACCATACCCATAAAAAACTTGGTAACCTTCACCTCTATGTCAAATTCCATGAATTTGGTCACCCAACCAACTCTCTTTTTACTCAAGTCTATGTTAAGGATGAAGTCTTTGATGCTAGAATGAACTACCATGACAAATATTTTGTTGTTAGAAACCAGGAATTTGAACTTATTGAGACCTCTCATGACTAAAAGTATATGTTGTTAAACAAAACTATACCTCTCCTCCTACCCCTCTAATGCTTGGCTAAAGAAGGCTATGGGTTACTCAAGGCCCTCATTATTATACTACATAAGCACAGTATAAGTAGTATCATTGGTAGAGAATGCATATAAGAATAAGTCCCTTGAAAAATCATGGTTGAAGAGGATGTAAGCTTGGGGAATGGCTTACTTGATGGATTCAAATCTTCTCTTCCCTTCCTTAGTTCATGAAAAATATTTCTATGTCTTGATCATGTGGATTATAGGACTTATCAATTTTACAAATTTGAGTATGAACCTACTAATAAAGTTTATTTTCCCAAAGAAACTCTACATTACTTTTTTATGTTTAGGAAGTGACAAGGTGATGATTGCACTTATTCTCTTAGGATATATAGAGAAGCCTTCTTTTAACACAACATTCCCTATAAGTATACCCTCATAGACTACAAAAATACATTTTTTGGGGTTCAAAGAGATCCCATACTACTTATACCTATTAAACACCAACCTCAAGTGTGTCAAATGATCCTTGGGATCCTTAGAGAATATTATGATGTCATTAAGGTAGATGAGCAGCATCTCATTTATGAGTCATTAGAAGGCTACATCTATTTCCCTTTATAATGTGGCTCTAGCAATGGATAGTCTTAAGGGTATCTTATTATAAACATAAGTGCCCAACTTGGTTATGAAGTAAGTCTCATTTTATTTTGAATCCTTCGTTAACCCTTGATTATACCCTGATTATCTATCAAGAAATGATAAACTTTGTGAACATGTAACCCTTTGAATATTTTGATCTATGAATGGTAAGGGTAGTGATCTCTCAGTGACACCTTGTTGAGATCTATGAAGTCTACACATAACCTCATGTCCCCATTCTTCTTCCTCACAAGAACAAGATTAGCCACTGATGAAGAGTGTTTAATGAGGAAGATAATGTTCGATTCAATAATATTGGTCAACTCTTTCTTCATGAGGATCTCAATCTTGGGGTTGACTAGTATTTATTTTTGTCTCACAGGCTTAACACTTTCCTCCAACTCTATGGTATGTTGAACCAAACTAGGTTCAAACCCCTTTAAGTCATGATTATCCCAATCAAACATATCTTTAAACTCTTGAAATAATTCTATTAAGGATGCCTTCTCCTCTTTAGTCTTAACTTTTTCTATTTTGGTAGCCTATCTTTAAATATGATGACTTTCTCATAGTGCTATTATTTTATGGATATGCTAACTGTAGACACCAAATTATAGCTAGAACTAGCTTCTGACTAGGATTCAGACTAATTCCTACCAAACATTGGAAATTAATACTATGAATCACTAAACATCCCAATTTTGGTTGTGCATCATTCATTTGTACTTAGAATCATGTTGGGGCATTCCTATTTGAGTTATTCTATTTTATGTAATAATAACCTCTCATATATTCATCCTCAATCACCTTTGATCTACCAATTGGTAATTTGGCCTATGAACCCATTAAGTGGGGCATTTGATAAATTCTTAAAATATCTAAAATTTTAATAAAAATGAATCACCTAATTAAAAAAGATTAAATTCTTAGTTGAATTATCTATTTGTAATTAATAAATATCTAAAAATTGAAATTCCAAAAATTAAAATATAAATCCTTTTGATCATTGCCTTTATGAGTTGTCAAGTTCTTCCAAAATAGATTAGAATATATAATTTGAGAGGCATGCCTAGTAATTAAAATTCATAATTACATGAAATTTTTTTACTCGATTGGAGTTTAGCCTCAACTCACCTAGGGTTATTTTTAAGTCATTCCATGTTTAAACCTAACCTTAACTCACCTTGGGTGAAAGTTAACTTTTAAAGGCTATAAATACAAGGCAATGCATACTTATATCTAATCTATCTTAGTGTAATGTTATCATTCTAAAATAAATTTAAATAAACCTTGCCATTAATGTTACCATTGTTAGTAATAAAGTCTCGATATTACATGTTATATCAATGAAGTATATCCTATATTGCAAGGAAATAAATGTGGAATACAAGTTAGATAATTAAAGATAGGTATGACAACACAATACACAAATATTACATGAAAAACTTGAAATGTGAATGGAAAAACCATGGGAAAAAGGTAGCATCTAGACTTCATTAAAACACAACATCACTCTCTTCTACAATAACTCCTCCAAAGCAATTCCTTCAGTGATTCCATACAAAGAACTTAATGCTTCCACATAAAGTATTTAGGTTATGAACCAACATTAATTTAGCATTTAGGATCTAACCTCTAATCATGCAATCACAAAGCTTTCATGGATCCTCTAATAGTATTAATTTACAAAGGAAAGCTTATACTATTAACTGTCATTTATAACATAAAGAGAAATAAGAGAGAGAGGAAAAAATTTCACCATAATCCAAGTGGTGACACTATTTAGAAATAGGGAATATTATCCCCCTCTCTGCAAGGTCAATATTTTTAATGGCATCTCATCATGCCCACTTGACCACTCCATGTGTTCACCCACTCCACATGTGACCTCAATAAAGCATAAAGATAATTTTCTCCCACTTTCCCATGTGAACACAGGTGTGATTCAAAATATTCCCACTTTTGAACCACCAACCAAGAGCCCATAGACAACTACACCCCATAACACATGCCTAAATTAGAAATATGTGATCCACTATCATTATGTGCTCACATGATTTTAGACAAGATAACCCATTTGACTTAGTGTAGAAATGCATCCCATTTTCTCTCACCTCCTCTTTTTACTTTAAAATATGTTCCATGGGCCATACCACCCACTATCAGTTATGCTAAGACATCACCTAGCCACATCACTAACCATCCACAACATTATCAAGATAGATCACCATGAATTTCACCTATGAATAGTGATTTCACTTCAAAAAAATATCCCACTTGAATTAAATATACATAGGATTTTACCACACCTATGTATTCTATAACTAGTTACTCACATATGCCCACTATTAACCTAACACAAACATAATAAAAGTTTTATTAGACTACTAAAACTTATCCACCCTGACCAACTTTGTCAACATATAATCCTTAATAGCATATTGAAGCACTAAAGTGACCAATCACTTCTCCACACATAGATCAATATTATAAATAAGATTCTACCATAAACAACTCATAACTACCACTAATTGGGAATACCTAGTTTAGTGTTCACCATGGAATTATGAGAATTTCCAACTCTAGATTAATCCAATATAAAGGACAACATTTATTCTCTTCTTTTAAGACTCTACTTAGAAGAAACTCAAAATGCAAAAAATGGGGTACTTGTTTGCTATCACTTCCTTATGCATATCCATCCTTGGTTTAATCCTCTTATCACCTTCATATCATCAGTCCTAATTGATACATTACATTAGTGATCATATTGGGGCTTGCATCCAACATGTCACAAAACATAGGCTTCCATGAAGGCAATTAAATTCCTATACTATATGTACGGTACCAACACCAAATTGTAAAATGAATTTAATTCAAACTATTAAATATTTTCATCAAATCTTTTTCTTTATCACTCTTTAAGAGAGATCATCATGTGGGAATAATGTTACTCTAATTCCTTAAAAAACAACTAGTACACATAACACTATTGATATGAGAGAAGAAAAACGTCAATACCAGACTTCTCCTCATAACCTATAGTTATCATCATGATACAAGTGGACCAATCATATTTCCATGGAATTCATCATGATACTTGGTGATTCACTTCACCTATCATGTTTTTGAGCCTCAAGAATTCATCTAAAATTCATCATGCTCTACCAAATGTTTTCAAAACACTAACTCATGTGCCTACAATGTTAGTTCATGCATCAATTCACCTGGCCAGATGCCATAACCATATACAAAACACTTTAACACCTTAATTCACATGGTCAACACTGGCCTTATCCTTTCAGTAACACTAGGTCTCACTTATTCATCCACATATTCATTTTTCTCTTCCTTAACTACTTCAAAATAGGTTCAACTTTAGGTTTGTCTATACCTCCTTTTGCATGTATTTTTTTCTTTAGCATCTCGGGTAACAACATGTGATCAATAGGATACCAAATCAACACCCCTTTTATTTATTTCTAATAAACATAAGGTCATTCCTTGTATTCACCTTCTCTAAAGGAGTCCAACTTCATTCTCAAGCTATAGAGTTGTTCTTCCCCAATAGGAACATTGTGTAGGCTATTGACTTGTCTAGAAAATATTTTCCATATTTCTCTTCAACTCTCTTGTGAGATTATTCTCATCAAAATTAATAGATAAAGATATTCACCAAAATATCCTCAACCTTACTCCATAGAGTTATACCTACCAAAACAAAAAAAAAATCTTCTTTAATCTCCAAGTCTCTCCTCCTGTCATAGTAGCTTCACCTTACACATAACCAATTAATGATAGAAAACACTCACACATGAAAATTTTCACCATGGCTTTAATAATAGATGTTAGGAATAAAGCCATGATACTACATGTTAGATCAATGAATTATATCTTATAGTGAAAATAAATAAATTCAAAATACAAGCCACATAATTAGAGATAAGCAAGGGGACACATTACACAGAGATTATGTGTAAACATTAAAATGTGTAAGGAAAAACCATGGGAAAAATGGTAACTTATAGACTTCATTAAAACACACCATCACTCTCATCATGTGCATGTAAAGGATTCAAGAACTACACTAGAATCTATTTTGGCTTAGCTAGGAGATGGAGGTTTGGATTAGTCTCACCAACATATAAGACCCTTCCTCCATAGTTTTTATAAGTTAAAATCCATGTCATGATCCCCATAAGGATTCCATGATTATCGAGTTCATTTTTTAAGCTCGGGTTGGCAACCCAGCTCAGGCTACCAACCCATCTTGGGCTGGCAACCCAGCTCGGGCTTCCAACCTAACTCGGGTTGCCAACTCAACCCAAGCTAGCAACCCAGCTCGGGCTGTCAACCCAGACTTCTTTAGTCCTTCCATACAAATCACTCAAAGCTTCCACTTAAAACATTCAGGTTGTGAACCATGTTTAATATAACCTACAAGATCTAACCTATAATAATCTAAGCCCAAGGATTTCATGGATCCTTTAACATGTTATTAAGTAACATTCACAACATAGAGAGAAATAAGAGAGAGGAGAAAATTATGCCATATTCTAAGTGGTGACATTATTCAGTAATAAGGACTCTGGTCCCCCCTATGTGCAAGGTCAAGCTTTTGAATGGAATCTCATCATGCCCACTTGACTAATCCATGTGCACACCCATGTACTCACCCACTCCACATGTGAACTCAATCAATAATAATGATCCTTATATCCCACTTTCTCATGTGCACACATGTGTGAGTCAAAATATTCCAATTTTTGACCTCACCAACTAGGACCCCACAAATAATTATTCCCCATAACACATGCCTAAATAAGAAACATGTTATTTAATATCATTATGTCCTCATGCTATTTCACACAAGCCAACCCATGTGAATTAGTGGAGAAATGCATCCCACTTTCTCTCACCTCATCTTTTACATTTCAAAGATGCACCATGAGCCATACGATCCATCATGGGTCATGCCAAGTCAACACCTAGCCACATTAATAACCATCCACATAATAATGAGTACTAATAAATAATAGTGCCTTTTAATATTTATTTCACATCCTAATAACCATGCCAAATTCATAAACCAAGCAGCCAAGACAAGGTGCCAAAGAAAGGTGAAGTAAATGAAGCACCATTGATGAAGATTTCTTGATGTAAAAACCAAGAAAACCATTTCAAGAATCCATTTAGAGCTCCAATGAAGGTAAAATAATGGTTTTTTTTGTGTTCTAGTTTTTATTTAATTTGTATGTTTGTTACCTATGCTCTCCCTAGTGTCTAGGCTAGAGGTGTTAGGATATCAGTGTGTTATTTTGATTTTGTTTCATTGGATTAACATTTTACTAACCTCCCATTTACATATTATTTTTTTACATGATGGCACACCTAGTGGGACCATACACTTGACAAGTATGAATGGAGTTTCTTGAGCGATTTTTTGAGCCAAAAACACTTCATTATAGAGATTTATTTCATGATTTAATGATAAATTTTCCATGTTTTTTTTAAAAACTCATATTAATGAATTTGAGAGTAATTAACTACAAATTTGGCATATAAAACAACCATCAAATTAATCTACGAATTTGTCTCAAAAAATTATGAAATCACTCTAGTTTAGCCTCAACCCTATGAAACTATGAAATTGGGCACACAAGTAGAAAAATCATTGAGCAAACCTGTGAAATCATCCTACAAGAAAAATTACTTTGATTTTTCATCTAATTTGAAATTTCATTTCTAGTAGTGAAATCATTATTTTAGTAGTGAAATCATTTTTAAGGGGAGAAAAATTGTGTTTTTAAGTTGTGAATTTATGTTACTTAGTACTGAAATCATTTTTGCTAGCAATAAAATCATTGTTAAATAATGAAATCATTTCTATGTGCTTATGTTTGTTATAGGTTCTTAAAAAATGGAGAAATTATCACTTTAAGTGAGAAATTATTTGCCTAAGTAGTGGATTCATCTGTTAGAGTATAAAAATTATTAGAAAAACTTGTAAAATCATTCATATACCACAAAATTGCTCACTATGAGTTTTTAAGCATTCTATTTTGACTATGTTTTTTTGATAGAACAATTTTATAGTTCACAGTTTATTATGTAACTATGAAATCATTCAGGATAGGCAATTCTTTGATTTGTTGAGATAATTTTTAAGGGAATCACTTTTAGCAATCAATAAGTAAACCCACTAACATATTTTTAAGGACCCAAAGGCCAAGAAAAGATGGTTTTAAACACTCTAAATTGTAAAACTCTCATTTAAATTTGGTGTTTTAAAATATTTTTACTTGAGTTATTTTCATTTTTAGTAAATTTTTAAACACAACACCAAGGGGATAAACTTCATAACATAATTTATTTGGTCCTTTAAAAATAAAATCTCACTTTTTTTAACTACTCATAAGAGTTTTTATTTTTATACTTGTTTGTTGAAGTGTTTTATTTATCAAGATGAGTGTCATGTGTATATTCTCCCCCCATACCCTTAGGTATCTTGGGTGATAAAAAATCTCACTCTTTGAATTTTTCACTTTTTTCCAAAATCATGGAAGGAAATTTTCTAAGGCCCTCCCAAAAATACACATGATTTTGGTGACCCCAAAATGACCCTAAAGTCATTCCACTTTATATTTCATGTATTTTTATCTCATGGTTAGGAGTTGATCACCTCCCTATGAGTTATCTAGTGAAGAGTTGACTCAATAATTCATATCCTAGCATAATTTCATTCCCACTCCATGGTGGGTTCTATAAATTGATGGTGATCCACTGGGATTCTTGTTTTAGTGGTTAAACAAGCTCCATTAGTGGTACATAGCCTCAAAACATAGGGGTAACTTAGACATCACACTACATTGATCAATTAATGGATGTAGTTGTTGTGAAAAGGACTAGACCTTTTCACAAAAAGAAATTTAATGTAGATCCAAATGATGTGATGCACCCTAGTGTTAGCCACACATATGGGACCATTTAGAAACAAACAAAAATTGATAGTTTAGAAAACCCACTTGTCACAAACATATTGTTGATGTATGGTGAGTATCCTAAAATTCCATATAATTATAAAAACTCTTGAGAGAAGAGGGTAATAGAAAAACCTAATTTTCATGAAATTTTGATTTTTGGATTAACAACTTAAAATCCTCTCAAGAGAAAGTATATAGATGTAATTTGATAGTACAATGTAACCTTGTTAGTTTTAGGATTTGTGACATTAAACTTAGGTGTTTTTATCATTTTTAATCTTATTTAATTGTATGGTCTTGAGTCACAAATATTTGTTTATCATAATGCATCTAAAAAAGATTCTTTTTTGTACATCACTCTTTTGTTTGAAGAGGTGTTATGTCATCCATTTGGCATCACACATTTTCCTTAATTTTTTTTCAAGATTTTGTGTGTGTATCAGTTTTCTGAAAGGGGAATCATTATGCTGACCATTTTTTCCAATATCTTGAGCCTTAGAGTCTTGAAATAAACATGTTCACATTTTTTCCTCAAAGGCCAAAATGTCAACCCCCTATATTGAAAAACATTGATAATCACCATACTAACTTGCTTCTGGTATGTCCCATCATGGTCATGTCATTCTTATCTTGATGAGAGCCTTTATATGTTGATTAAGAGTGTGATGATGGTCATAGTATCATTATTGATTCAACATGTCATGAGTGTCTTGAAGTCCTTGTGATGATGTCATAGGTTTCATGGTGTCTTATAATGAGAGATATCATTGTTAAGAGGTCATGAAGTCCATTGCGTACTTAGCATATTTGAGGATTATAGTGGTATTTTGGTAATGGGATTATGTTTTAAATTTTTTTTAGGCTATAATATGAATATAATGGTAGATTTAAGTAATTTCACATGACATACTCACCTAAAGTATATTTGACCCCTTTATGACCCCTCAAACCACTTCATGAGCTTATATCACCTTTTTAAAAACCTTAAAAATGGAATATTTTGATTAATTATACTAAAATATGGTCTTAAAAGTGGGACTATCAATGCCAAATTCCTTCCCTAAATTTTTCATGCCATGTAAAGTCCCTTTATATACCACCCACACCTTTCCCACTAGCCAAATAGGCCCCATGTGGCATTTTATGACCTTAACACTACCACCATACATTTATCCTACCTGAAATAGGCTTATTTATTCATTATTCTCATCATTTGTTAATAATATGGTGTTATAAAGTCTGAATGTGGAGAAAATGGGGGGGGAAACACACTATTTTGGAGATTTCCTAAATATTATAAAAATATATGAACTATACTATATAGTAGGGGATATGGTGATGAATTTAATATAATATTTGATTCCCCTATAAATTTTCATGATAAATTGGCTCAAAATAATGTCAAAATCATTCTACTCTTCATCAACCATTCTTTGCAAGCTTGGGCAACCCCTTAGGTTTCTGCTTGTACCATATAGAGGAGAAAGAATGGAGGTCCTAGATCTTGGCCACAAAAATTAGACTAAACCATATTAAAATTTTGGTAAAATATATAAATATTGGTTCCCACAACATTATGAACCTTCATTAATAATTTATGGAATATTTATGCACTTCACATCTACACAGACAAATTTTAGCTGGATGGTTTTCATGAAATTCTTATTGTTTTACTCAATATAATCACTAATTTTATTTAATTAGGTATTTAATTATCCTTAAATGTTAATTTTAACACTTATACCACATGTTTTATCCCCCATAGTTTTCAATTTTTCATGATTAGTCATTGTATGTAGCTTGTAGACAAGTTATGCCATGAGCAGAGATTGGGTGTCTCCATCAGGGGAAATGAGCTAAGTGTGAAAGTTTGTATAGGTGTATTGATGTTTTAAATTAATTTTTAAAGTTCCATGTTACCATTTATATCTCATAATATCTCAAGGGAAGAATATTTATGTATAAGGGAGGATCTCTATTAACAAGGACTATGTGCAATCCAAGGACACCTGCATAACTTTAATAACTACTTAAGAGCATTGAAAAGAGGTTTAAATTGATGATATAACATTTCCATAACATTTAAAATAAGATTATACACGTTATTATTATCCTTAAGATGCATATAGACCATCTTCTCCACTTTTAAACACACTCAGTCCCTCTTTTACAAAGTTTAAGGTTTCCTCATGAAAGTTAAGGTTTTTTGAAAGTTCAAGGTTTTATTTTTAGGCCCTATATGATGTGTTTATGAGATTAAAAAGGTAATGGTTACTTAGGTATGTGTTTTAAGGTACTTCAAATTTCAATTTGATATTAATTATGAAGTATTTCATATGTCATCCATGCAATTATACACGCTCAACCATTTCACCCTCCTTCACTGCCTCTTTTCTATGTTATTCCATTATTTGGTGTTCTTAGTATCATCTTCACTTCATTTCCATATCATTTACTCATCCACTCTCCCTTATATGTCTAAACCATGTTATTAAACCTCCACACTCTCTTTAACTCTAAAAAGTAATAAAACCATGAAGTTAGGAGATCATTTGGTCATAGAACCTGCCAAAAGGACCTAAATAACACCTACAATACACCATTTAGCCACCATTGTATCATGGTATTCAAATACATCATAGATACCATTAAAGGGTATGATAATTTTATGCATATCTTAGTGGACATGCATCCTAAAAGATTATTTATGATGAAATCTTATGATTAGGGAATTTCAAATGGTTTAGGTGGCCTTTTCCATCTCAAGCCTAGTAGTACATATAACCATTCATGTATCTTACTATAACAATACCAAGGGAGCATCACTAAGAAATTACTTTCAAGGACAAATAAGAGAGATAAGAGGACTGTGATGAATTCTAAAAAAATACCAAATGTTAAGTCATCCCCATTAGTGGTTTAAATATAAATTTACCCTAAGTGACACTTTTTGGTTTGTCTTAGTCTGTACAACATGCTATGTATATCCTTGATGACTAAGTTTAAAAGGATAGTCAAGGTTTGGGTCTTAGGATTAAAAATACATGAATTAATATAAGATTAATATTGAGGTCTCAAGTTCATGATGAAAGTGTTGATTTGGATCATTACCTCATACTCAATAAGCCACAATCTCCATCACAAGATCAATGAACACTTACAGTAGCACCTACAACCATTCATGTAGCCTGCTACAACAACAACAAGGGAACATCACTAAGAAGGCCCTTTCAAGGATAAATCAGAGAGACAAGAGGAATATAATGAATTATAAATACATACCTAATGATAATTCATAACCATAAGTGGTTAAAACAAATATTTACCCTAATTAACACTCTTTTCACTATCTCAATCCATACATGTTATGCATCTCCTTGATGACTGAATTTGCAGGGACAGTCAAGGTTTATGTATTAAGATTAAAAACACATGAATTGATTTAATATAAATATTGGGGCCTTAAGTGTATGATTATAGTGTTAAGGTGGATCATTACCTCTTACTCAATAATCCACCATCTCCATTACAATACCAATGAACACTTACAATAACACCTATAACTAACTAATTGGCTTCAGCTTGGTCTATGAAGGAAAGTTTAGTAGAGGTGGTGTTTGATAAGACTATAGTGATATATATGTGAATTTATATGTTATTTTATGTCAAAATATCATGTTAAAATACATATTAAATCCCTTAATAACCCTAAGAGATCCTAATACAATAGGACATACACCTACAGTAACACCTTAAGAGCTACAATCATTATTTCAAAGGGAAAAATATATAAGGTTATAGGAAACAATATTGAAGTTTACATGTATATGAGGTAATATTGAAGGGATAAGTATAATAATGGAGGGAATCTCAATTATAAGGCCTACTTTTTAGGTCTAAATCTTAGACTAAAAGACACCTACAACAACACTATATCCCCCCATAGTTAGTTTATGAGAGCAAGGAGGCTAAGTTACAAAGGTTAGAAGTTATTATTGATACAATGAATGGAAAGTTTAGTTTCAAAATAATCTTATTGAAAATAATATCACACAAAACATATTTATGACACTTATATGGAAGGAGGATACACCCTCACTCAACCAAAAAGGAAAAATAAACACCTATAGGATAGTTATGGTAAACTTGACAATGCAATCAAACTATTATTTCAATGGCTCAAAGGCCAATTCAAGTTGAAGGTCTTGGTAATAAAGTATAATTTATTATTAGGTATTATTAATAGGTTAAGTATGGTATACAACTACAACCTATATAATGAAACTCATTATCAGTCAAATCATAGTTAAGGAGGAAACACAGGATTTTATGCAAAGCTCATCAAACTAGCCCTAAGAAAGCCTTCATATGCGTTGAAGACATTATAAAAGTTTTAAATAAAGGGTGAAATAAATATGGGAAATATTGTGAAGGGATAAATAATATAACCCTAGACCATTGAATGAGTTTTGAATTAAAATAACTTCATGGAGTATGCTTACAAACCTCTAGGGTCATTTTAAGCGATTGACCTCCAAACCCTAAATAATACCAGATATGAAAAAGTGGGAGTTTTAATACAATATAATATTAGTATATAACATTAAAAAATCCATCATAATTTCAAAATATTATAGGGACATTATTGGGGGTTACACTCAAGGATTCCACACTTAGTCATATAGTTTATAGGCAATAAGAAGCAATTTTGAGCCAAAATTGTAATTAGAGGCCTTTAGGGGTAGAAATAGATTTTAAAAATTATAGGATAAGGTGATAGTGAGTTATAAAATGGACCCATTCCATTTTATTGGTAATAAAAATAGTGGGCATACCCATTATTTTATCTCAAACCAGGCAATGTCAAGATAAGTAGTTTGGGGACTAGACAAATAGAGTCATGATTGAGAAAGTTTTTAGATATTTTAAGGCCCATAAATGGTCCTAAAACCATGAAATATTATATTTAATATCCCTAAAATCTCTAAAATGTGTTTAACATTCTGATCTATAGACAAACACCATTGGGAACATAGTCATACAGACCTACCTTCATACCCTAGTGCCATGACAAGGCTCCCACAAACTCCTAAATAAATTTGTATGACATAAAGGAGTAGGAAAATTTTTGAGTAATAATATCAGATATTTTAGGTGGAAATGGGTGAATAAATATCATAAAATATTTAAAACCTCACTTGAAGTTCTCAACCCTATAGATAAGCAGTTTAAGTGCTAAATTAAAACACTCATCCACTCCACAACATAAGTGTTTAGGACTAAAAATATTAGGATGTTTTAGGTACCTATGTGAAATAATAATAAATTATAGGTTGATTGGAATTGGATGGATAGTCTTCATGAATGAACCTTAAGAAGTTAGGTACTCAAAAAGGGCCTGTAGACTACCCTAGGGTCAACTTGTGAAGTTCATATCTTCATCGATCCTTTTCATGGGAATCAAATCCATTCAGGGAAGATGACTAGGTCTATGCCCTATATATTCATGGGTTTTATTCTGATCTTGGATTTTTGGAATGTATAAACCATCCCTATGACCTTAAACACCCTTAAACCCTTCTGAAACCCCTTCAAAATATTGATGGACAAATTAATGAAGGAAATGCATTATAAAGAGTTTGTTTGTCCTATCTAACACTTGGATTATATTATACACACATAAGAGGTCCTGAGCCTTCTATTGGTTATATGGATAACTATGTAGAATCCTCAAAAATAGGTAATTATTAGGGTTTTGAGTATAATGAAGGGTGTTTGATAGTGCATGATGATTCCAATCATTGGGTTAGAAGGTTTGGGACCTATTTTACCTTATAAATGCATAACATGATCAAGGATTCAAATATAATATCCTTTGATATTACTTTAAAAACTAGTAGTCTACCATGTATAAGGTTTCATGGAGGTCCATATGCAAGAATTTAGGAAATTATGCCTAATAGGCCTAATTGGCTTATCTTATCATAAAAAAGAAGTCAAATTGGAATTTAAAGACTAATAAAATGAGTTTTTCCAAGAATGTTACATTGAAAATTATTTCTTGGAGGGAATTCAATGCACACTTCATAGCTTTATTGAAGGGATAAGATAGTCTCCTTGACTTTATCAATTTGATGTAGGAGAGAGTGGGTTGTTACATGATTGTGGTGACCTAATTTATATTGTAATTTCCATATGGAGCATGATAGAATATTATAGGCATGGTTAAGCCTTTGACAAAGTGTAACTGAAGTTGACTCAGTCTTCTTTACTTGATTTCCAATGTCAAAAGCTCATTTAAGGAGCCATGAAGGAGGTTAAATGCATAAGAGGATTAAAGGAGAATGGTATAGCTATTTTAACTTCTATTTTGAGTTAAATTTGGTCATTGATGACCCTTATCCACTCTCCCACACTAAATTCCACTTATTCTCTCCTCACCTATTCTATATATTGAAGGAATTTGGATTTAGTTTATGTCCCTCATGCTAGTATGAGGAGACTCTACTAGTATTTGTAATTATGCACCTATTTGGATTGAATAATATATTTTTTTAGATTTTTAATGATGGCATTCTAGTGTATTCATATTGGTTTGATATGCAAATATGATGGTTTTATTTTTTGGTTTACCTTGATTTCAAGGAGGTGCCATGTGTAGGTCATGTGGAGTTTAGAATGGTAGGTAATGGAGTATTGAATCATGAAATGACTAATGAGAGTCTTTAAATAGACCTACTTGTCATAACCTTGGTATTCTATTCATCTATTACAACCTACACATGAAACACTTGTACATAAGGATAATGAAGATGATTGTTTGGTTATGATTAGTCCATTAGTGTGTTGAGAGTCCAAATTGAATGAGTGGATATATTTATTATTAGGAGCATCACCATATTTTAGTGTAGGTTTAATTCATGCATATTATCTACCCTTTCCATCCCAACTATTTAGGTCTTAGAAAGAGAACTAAATTATCAAATCAAGGGAGCTAGCCCCTTAAAATATAGAGGTTTGGTCTAATTGTAGGTAGCCCATATAGTAAGTTCATTCCCATTTTGTTCTAATTTTTAGGTTAGTATATGAAAACTCTTCTCCTTATCTTGGGTGTAACCTATAACTCCAATAATTCTTACATGCTTGGTGGGACAGATTTCAAGTGCTTTGAAGCATGCTCTAAAGACATTAGAGGACATTTGAAAGGTGAGGGAATTAATATCAATATCTATAGTTACCTTGATTAGTTTAAAGCATCTTTTGGAAGATTTATAATCAATTTAAAAATCAAAGATATCATGGTTTCATAGTTGTAGAGGTAAAAACTTCTTGGCTATGGTTATGGTCATCATTTAATATATGTGTCATCCAAAGAATCATGAAAGCCTATGAGGTAGGATTTTACCCTCAACCTCCATATCATCCCTATCATAAGCCATATGAATATTATATTGATACTTTTCATCTATAGAGTGGACATCCTACATACTACCAAGATTGTCCACCCAAGTTTGAGCCTCTTACACCCCCATGGCAGCTTCCTTTACCTCTATGGTAACCTCCTCACCCCTATGATCAATCATATTATCAAAATCCTACCCCTTTATATCAGCCTTAACTAGATAATGAACATTTTCATTTATAGATTGAGAAATTAAGGAAAGAAAGATATAAGTTGGAGGAGGATCTTAAATAGTAGAAAAGGGTTAAATGCCAAACTATTATTCCTCATCAAAATAATCCCACAAGCCAACAACAACCAGATAAGTTTATTAATCCATATATTTTAATTTCCTCTCTAATCATTGGATATTTATTAGTCCATAATGTTTTTCTTAATGACAAGGCAAGTCTTTCAATTATTTTCTAAGTTTGTGGTAGATAAGTTGAATTTGGTGTTTGAACCCATGTCTAATCTTGAGCTACAGTGGAATGGATCCCCCATGAAAATATTTGGCATTATAAAAAACGTAAAAATAACGCTCCACGCTTACCCCAAAATTTTAGTTTTTTAAGACCTTATTGTATCAAATGTGTTGACTCATTTTGCCTTATGTTTGGCTAGTGAATTTATGGCTAAGGTTTGGGGATGTTTGTTTAAGGACTTGTCTAATTTGGTGTGAAAACTTGAGCATGTTATGGAAGTGAAAATTAGATCTGAGTCACTCTCTAAATTCCAAATGCAGCCTTACATTCTAACCACCCCAAATAAATATTTCCTTCACCTTCCTTCTCTAAAGTAATATACTTGTATCCAAATTTATATGTATGCAAAAGAGACTAAGTGATCCCAACATGGAATTATTCATGGGTCAACGACCCATGATTCATCATGCATATTATTGAAAAGGATAATAAGGAAGGAATAAAAGGTATGAATTATATTTCAAGGATACTCTCAAGTTCTCCAAACATATCCTCAATCCTTCATATTACAACAATTCATGAGTATTCAATCATATTAGAAAATGATGAGATAAATGAAAATTCCAAAAAGTAGGGTATGTTATCCAAGTGTGGTACTCCTAAGATCCTAAGTTTGAATAATACCCTTATAACCATCAAGCTTACTAAATAAAAATACTTACCATTCTTTCTCTCCTCTCTTGAAGGGAATTCAAGTGTACCAAAATCAGAATTGGATCATCTAAGCATGGTGGACAAACTATCAAGACTAGTCAAGGAAGGGGTAGTCATCCAAGACCTTAACCATGTGGTGGTTGAAGATCATGTTGGAGAATAGAATTCCAGTGTCTATGAATAAGAGATATATATTTAAAATCCTATGCACTCTAATGTATTATAAGGTGGAAATGATAAGAAGTTGGATGATGAATGGTAGTTATAATGCCATAGTGATGGAGTGAATGTGAACACAATTCATGATAATACTCTTATAGAATATAATAAATATAATAACCTTCATGATCCTATTGTTGATATTAAGATCAGATCAAACAAATTGGAAGATAAGTGGTAACAACTATATTTAGAAATCTAGAAAGAGGTTGAGAAACTTATCAAGGCAAATTTGAGTGAGGTGATAGGACAATAGACTCAAGTTATAAGTGAAGAAGATAATGTGACTCAAGAATTTGAAAAGTAAGAGGATTTTTATATTCATTGGATTGAAGAGATACCTTTCTCCACTAAAGATGAAGAGGAGCAAAATTCAATTGAGCAAGAGCCTTGTCAAGACCTTGTTTAAGAGAAAGAGGTGAATGATCAACATGATCTATTATAAGTAGATGGCAGAAGTATAAATGAACCTTATGATTTATCTAGTGGCCATGATGATATGTCATTTTTGGAGAAATTATAATACTTATGCCTATGTCTAGACACCCCAATACTACATCAATTAGAATATGAGAAAGAACCTACCAAAGATGATTAGGTAACTGATCATCTTAAATCTAAGGAGTAGAATTAGTTGCATCCCTTGATCAAAGAGGAGATGAAGCTTGTGATGAAACATATAAATATTTTTGGAGAATATGATTTGTTTTTTAATCCTCATACTCAACCCCTGCACCTAGGAATGATGCCAAATGTTCTATTCACTCTTCCAAGTGACTATGAAAGTGCTAACTACCGGTGAAATTTGTCACACATTGATCAAATTATTGCACCCAAGTCATCACTTGATAACTCAAAATCACATTTCCATAATTATAATAATACATTCTCATTTGATCTTTGGGGAATGAATTCAAGTTTAGGTTATTTTTTTAGTAGTTAAATGCTTTATCCAGATAAGTGCCTTCATAAATTTGTAGGTAGTGTCTTTTTATTTAGTTTCCTTTACTTGGTGTGTTACTTAGTGTTGGGTTTACTTTATTTTCTTGTTTTCTGTGTCTTGTTACTACTTTAAGTCCTTAAGGTGTCAAAATTACAAAGTAGTTTGGTATTCCAAAGACTCATCATGCTATGTTTCTTTGTTTGAGTCACTTTTATCATGATAATGTCTATATTATTTTTACCAATAGGTTGGTCACCTATTAGATTCACTATAAATTTTGAAATTTTAAACTCATAAAATTTTGGCCAAAATTTCAACCCCCTAAAATCAAAAAATTTCAGTGATCACCATACTATCTTACTTTTGGCATCTCCTAACATGGTCATGTCATCCTTGTCTCGATGAGAGACTTTGGATATTAATTAAGAGAATCATGATGGTCATAGTATCACACTTGAATCATGATGTCATTAATCTCTTGACATATTTGTGATGGTGTCTTATAATGAGAGATATCATTATCAAGTGGTCATGACCTTCATTGAGTACTTAGCCTATTTGAGGAGTATAGTGGCATTTTGGTAATGTGAGGATGTTTTAAATTTTTTTTGAGGATATAATATTAATATAATAATTTATTTAAGTCATTTCACATAAAGCACTAACCTAAAGTACATTTAACCCCTTTATGACCCCTCAAACCAATTCATGAGCGTATATCACCTTTTTGAAAACCTTAGAAAATAGAATATTTTGAATAATTATAATGAAAGAGGGTATTAAAATGGGTATTATCCATGAAAAATTCCTTCCCTAAATTTTTCATACCACATAAAGTCCCTTTATGGGCCACACACACCCTTCCCACTAGCTAGGTGGCCCCCACATGGAATTTATGGCCTTCACACTTCCCTCTTGCATTTATCCTACCTAAAATAAGTTTATTTATTAATTATTCTCCTCATTTTATCATAATATAGTGTTTTAAAGTCTAAATGTGCATCAAATGGGGAAAACACACTATTTTGGAGTTTTTATACATATTATATAGAATGTATATACTGTACCATATAGTTGTGGATTTGGTGATGATGTTCAACTCATATGTGATTCCATTGTAAATTTTCATGACAAATAGAGTCAAAACATGGTCAAACCCATTCTCCTCTTCATCAAATCTTCTTTTCAAGCTTGGATAACTCCTCAGGTTTTAACTTGTACCATATAAAGGAGAGAGAGAGTAGAGGTCCTAGCCCTTGGTCAAAAGAAGTATATTCAACCAAATTACAATAATGGAAAATTTTCTAAAGAATTTTCCCCTAAAATTTATAAACCTTTCTCAAGAAGTTAATGAATGTTTATGCACTTCACATCTGCATAGGATAGCTTTAATTGGGTTATTTTCATGAATTTCTAATTGGTTTGATCAATATAATAACTAATGTTTTTGTCTCAAGTCTTGAATAATCCTTACATGATAATTTTTTCACTTATGTCACACTTGTGAGCCCCCATAGCTTGTAAATTTTAACGATTAATCATTGTGTGTAACCTACAAACAAGTTTGTGCCATGAGCAGAGGTTTGGTGTCTCCGTAAGGGGCTATTAACTAAGTGTGAAAGGTTTCAGAGGTGTATTGATTATTTTAATGTATTTTTAAAGGTCCATGGTCCCTTTATATCTTATAATATCTCAAGGGAAGAATATTTATGCATAAGGGAGGGTCATTGTTAACAAGGACTATGTGTAGTCCAAGGACACCTAATTTTTTTTAAAAGATGCTCAAGAGCACTAGAAATAGGTGTAAATTGATGATATAACATGTCCATACCCTTATTATACACCTTCTTATTATACTTAAGAGGCCTATAAGCTTTCCTCATGAAATTTAAGGTTTTTTGAAAGTTTAATGTTTTATTTTTAGGCCCTATATGATGTGTTTATGCCTTGAAAAGGCCATATCTTCTTAGGTATATGTTTTAAGGTCCTTAAAATTTTAATTTGGTTCCAATTAGGATGAATTTCATTTATCATCCATTCCATTATACATGTTCTTCCATTTCACTCTCCTTCACTGCCTCTTTTTAGTGTTATTCCCTTGTTTGTTGTTCTCAGCATCCTCTTCACTTCATTTCTATCTTCTTCACTCATCACTCTCCTTATAGGTCTAAAACTTATTATCAAACCTCAACACTCTCTTTAAATTTAATAAGGAATAAAATCATGAAATTTTTAAATCATTTGGTCATAGACCCTACAAGAAGGACCTAGCTAATAACTCAAGTCACCATTTAGCCACCACTATAATAAGGTATTCAATGAAATCATGGAGACCATTAAAGGGTATGATATTTTGATGCATATATTAGTAGATAGGAAGATTAAAAGTCTTATGTCAACTTTCCCATCTCAAGCCTACTACAACAGTCCCAAAGGAGCATCACTAAGAAGGCCATTTCAAGGACAAATCAAAGAGATAAGAGGATTGTGATGAATTATAAACAAAGACCCAATGCTAAGTCATCCAAAAAAGTGTTTCAAAGAAATATTTATCCTATGTGACACTTTTTTGACTATATTAGTTTGTACAACATGTTATACATCTCCTTGATGACTGACTTTGAAGGGATAGTTAAGGTGTGGGTCTTAGGCTTTAAAAGGCATGAATTATTTTAATATGAATAGTGGGGAATCAAGTGAATGATGAGAGTATTGAGTTTGATCATAAATTAATACTAAAAAATCCACCATCTCCATCACAATACCAATATACACTTAAAGTAGAACCTATAGCCATTCATATAGCATGTTATAGTAGTACCAAGGGAACATCACTAAGAAGGCCATTTCAAGGACAAATTAAAGAGAAAAGAGGATTTTGATGATTTATAAACAAATAAATAATGATAAGTCATAAAAATAAGTGTTTCAAATAAATATTTATCTTAATTTACACTTTTTGGACTATCTCAGTCTATATAACATGTTATGCATCTCCTTGATGACTGAGTTGGAAGGGATAATTAATGTCTGGGTCTCAGGCTTGAAAAGACATGAATTGATTCATGATGAATATTGGGGACTAAAAATAATTATGATATTTTTGAGGTGGATCATTACCTAATACTTAAAAAGGCACCATCTCCATCATAAAACCAATGAATACTTATAGTATCACCTATAACCAACTGATTGGATTGGGCTTGGTCTATGAAGTAAAGTTTAGAAAAGGTAGAATTTGATAGGATTTAAGGGTTTCAAATGGGAATTTATATGTTAAGTGATGTAAAAATATATTTATAACATACATATGAAATCCCTTAACAACCCTAATATAGCCTAATATAACAATATATACATCTTCAATAGCACCTTAAGAGATAAAGTCATCATTTCAAAGGGTAGAATAAAGAAGGTTATAATAAACAAGATTGAAGTCACCATGTCCATGATGAAATATTTATGGGAGAAGTATCATAATGGAGTACATATAAATTTGAATTATTAGTTTCAAGTCTAAATCTCATACTAAAAGACACATACAACAACATTGTGTCCCCCCATAGTTAGTTTATGAGAGCAAGGAGACTAAGTTGCAATGGTTAGAAGTTACTATTGATATAATGAATGGAAAATTAAGTTTAAAAATAAAATTATTGAATATAAGGCTACCCAGATAATATTCATCACACTTTTATGGAAAGAGGATAGCCCCTCACTTAGCCAAGAAGCCAATAAAAACACCTACATGATAGTAATGTTAGACTTGACAATGCAATCAAAGTATTGTTTCAATGGCTTAGAGGCCAACTCAAGTTGAATGAATTGGTAATAAAGTATAGTTTATTAGTAGGCATTATGCATAGGTTAGGTAGCGTATATAACTACATATTATGCAATGAATCCCATCATTAGTCAAATCATATTTAAGGAAGAAACACATGGTTTTATATAAAGCTCATCAAACTAGCCCTAAAAAATACTTAATAAGCATTGAAGAGATTAGAAAAGTTGTATATAAAGGGTAAAATAAATTTTGGAAATACTTATATGGGATAAATAAGATAACCTTAGACCATTCAATGATTTTTTAGGTGAAATAACCTCAAGGAAAATGTTTGCATACCTTTATGGTCAGTTTAAACCATTGACACCCAAAACCTATAGAATACAAGGTATGTAAAAGGGGGAGTGTTGATAGACTATAATATTAGTATAAAACATGAAAAATTCCATCATGATCTCAAAATATTCTAGGGATAATGCTAGGGGTTACACTCAAGGATTCCACACCTAGCCATATATATTATAGGTGGTAAGAAGCAATTTGAACCAAAATAGTCATTGGAGGCCTTTAATGTAAGAGTTATATCTTAAAAATTTGAGGATAAGGTGATCATGAGTTATAAAATATACCCATTCCATTGTATTGGTTAGACAAATAATGGGCATACCCGTTACTTTATCTTAGATGAGGAAATGTCAAGATAAGTAGTCTAGGGACTAAACAAATACTATGATGCTTTAAAAAGTTTATAGAATTTTTATGATACATAAATGATCCTAAAATTATCAGAGATTATTTTTAATATCCCTTAGATCTATTTTATGGTTTTAACATGTTTATCTACAGTCAAACACCATTGGGAACATAATCATTTAGCCCTACCTAGATACCTTAGTACCATGACAAGGCTCCTACCATCTCTTCAATCAAGTTTTATGATATAAGGGAGGATAAGGATAATTTTTGAGGCCTGATATAGGATATTTTAGGTGGAAATGGGTGAATAATATCAAAAAATATTCAAAACCTCACTCAAAGCCTTCAACCCTACACACAAGCAGTTCAAGTACCAACTTTAAAAATTCATACACTTTACCACATAAGATTTAAATACCAAAGATATTAGGAGTTTTTAGGTACCAATATTCAATAAGAATCCATGTTAGGCTAATTAACATTGGAGGGATAGCTTTCATGAATGAACCTTAAGAAGTTAGGAACTCAAAAATGGCCTATAAACTACCCTAAGGTCAACTTATGATATTCATATCTTTATCCATCCTTTGCATGGGAGTATAATACATTAATGGAAGATGATTAGGTATATGTCCTATATATTCATGTATTTTATTCTGATCTTAGACATCCATACTATATAAACCATCCCTGAGACCCTAAACACCCTTAAACCCCTTCAAGATATCAATAGATAAATTGATGAAGGAAATAGATTTAAAAAGTATTTTTTGGCCTATCTAACTCCTAAATGATGTTATACACTCAAAATAGGTCTTGACCCTCTATTGTTTATACAAAAAATTGTATGAAATCCTCATAAATAGGTATTGTTTTAAGGTTTTGAGTAGAATGAAGGGCGTTTGATAGTGGTAAATCATTCCAATCATTGGGATAGTGATTTTGGGAATTAATTTACCTTATAAATGCATAAAATTCTCAATGATTTAGTTGTAATAGCCTCTATAAGTACCTATAAAATTGTCAATCTACCATCCTAAAGGTTTTATGGAGGTTCATATGCAAGCAGTTAGGCAATTAGGCCTAATAGGCCTATGTTTTCATTAAAGGAAGTCAAATTGGAATTGGAAGAATAATTTAATGAGTTATTTCAAGAATGTTACATTTATAGTTTTTTCTTAAAGGGAATTCAATGTAAACTTCATAACTGTAGTGGAAGGCTAAGGCAGTTTCCTTGAATTTATCAATTTGATGTAGGTGAGAGTGGGATGCTTCATGATTATGGTGGCCTAATTTATATTTTAAATATTATATGGAACATGATAGACTATTATAGGTATGGTTAGGCCTTTGAAAAAGTGTAAATAAATTTGGATCATTATCTCTTGCTTGATTTCTAATGCCAACAACTCATTTAAGGAGCCATCAAGGAGGTTCAATGCATAAGAGGATTGAAGAAGAATGGTATAACTATTGTAAATACTTTTTTGAGTTGAATGTGGTAATTGATGACCCTTATCCACTTTAAAATTCTAAATTCCACTTATTCTCTCCTCAACTCTTCTATATATTAAAGGTTTTTTTTCCTTAGTTTGTATCACTCAGGCTAGTATCAGGAGACTCTTATAGTATTTGTACATGTACATATATTTGGAGAAAATAAAAAAAATTACAAATATTTCATGATGAATTTGTAGAGTATTCATATTGGATTAACATGAAAATTTGATGGTTTTATTTCCATTGTAGGTCCTAATTCACCTAGATGTCAAGGAGGTATCTTATGTAGGTCATGTGGAGTGTATAAGGGTAGGCAATGGAATCTTTAAGTGTGAAATGACTAGTGATTGTATTCTAACAGGCCTACTTATCATAACCTTATAATTTCATTCATCTATTAAAACCTCTATATAAAACACTTGAGATAGGGATCATGAAGATGACTATCTATTTATGATTGGTCCATTAGTGTGTTGAGAGTCCAAATTGAATGAGTGGTAGAATGATTATCAAGTTCATAACCACATTTTTGAGTAGGTTTAATTTATGCTTATTCTTTACCCTTTCCATCCAAACTATTTACGTTTTATAAATACCATTTCATTATCAAATTAGGGGAGTTAGCCCCTTAAAATTTAGAGGTTTAGCCTAATAGTAGGTGACCCAAAGCCTATGTTCATTCCCATGTTGAGCTAGGTTTGAGGTTATTACATGAAGACTCTTCTCCTTAGCTTAGGTGCAACCTATAACTATAACAAAACCATTTTTTCATATATTTAGAGTAGGATAACATCATTACACTACTCTAATTTTTCAAAGACTTGTTACCTTGTGTCCAAATTACAAAACTAAAGCCATATGTGCCTTTTTGGTCTATGCCTAGTACGATCATGCTGCTCGTTCTTGTCTATCTTGTTGTCTATTTGAGGAACCTAACTTTATAAATCAAGTTTAAAATTAAACTTAACCAATTCAAATTAAAATATTGACTGATTTATGCCTATGCCTTTCATAATTTTGGATTAGACATTTATGTATCACTTTTGGGTTGTGCAACTTGGGCTAATTTTTTGCTCAATTTAAATACTATTTTTTTCCTAAAATTTGTGAAGTGGTATATCTTCTAGGTGCCTAAATTTCAATGTCTTCATCCAAATGATCAAGTGCATATTTAAAATCCAAATGCCTAGTTTATGTTAATGTTTTTGAAATTTGTTAGATTAAATATCTCACCTTTTAGACCTAGTTTGTGCCAAGTCTAGATTTTATGCCTTATTCCAAAAATACCTATCAATTTAATTCAATTTTATTCTAAAGTATATATTTTATGCCTTGTTCCTAAAAGACCTAGAGACATTTATTTCATTAAACCTAGATTATACTTGTTTGAAACACTTTTACCCTAAGTTTGGAATTCAATTTTTATTCATCCGCTTGACCCTTTGTGTAATATATTTGACATTAGGCATTTGATGTTAGACTATTTTAAACTAGTTTTATCACTAATCTTTTTGGATATACAACACTATTTCTTAGAATAAGTTAGACCAAGTTTTGACCATTCATCTTTTAGACCTTGTTTTTAAGAATTTATATAACTCTAAGCCTTATTCCTAAAATGATAGTCATTGATTTGGATATGTCTCTTTACACTCATAGTAGAAATCGAGGTTATGATAATGTGGTCATGAATGATGACTTTGTTTAAGACCCCTATAGTGATTATTTGGTTTGTGAGATGGATCCTTTTTGGGAACAAATCCAAGATCCCTTAGCCTACTATTTGGTTAACATGTCTCCTTATTAAGAGCAAGACCTAGAGAAAACCATGTAGTATCTTTCTAACACACCATCAGTTATAGAACAAGTTCAACAACAATCATATTATATTATTATGCCATCAAAATATGATACTTTTTTTTATCATCACTTTATTAAAAATAAGGACAAAGTTTTAATTAGATAACTAGAGAGGTAGGGGCCATGTTTCTAGTAGACTCCCCCCATGAAAATTTACCAAGTCTAGTTAGAGTGCCTCTCAACATGCTGTATGACCAAATCAATGAATATGCCTCTAATATCAATCCTTAAGCACTCATAACAATGTCATATCAAGACCCAAATATGATTATAAAAGGAAAGTGCCTCATGGAGGACCACTTTATCCAAGTGATAGAAGCATATTAAACCTATTTGAATCCAACACATAATTTTACTACCATGGCCATATGAAATGCTCCAATCATAGAGTTAACTCCTCCAATAAGAGTATTAATTGAGTTGAAAAGTAAATATAATTTAGGAATAGACCCTATTTACACAAATCACTTTAGTTGGTGACATGTACAATGTCCCGTCTGTTGAATAAGTCATTGCTGATTTTAAGCAGAGTAATGTGCCAAACATAGTGCAAACATGTAAGTGTCATCCAATCTAGGCTAAAGTGGTTTAACTACACCATAAAATAGTTTGAAATAATATGTTCCTTTATATAACACCATAATTGAGTTGTAATAGTAAGGGGAAGTAACTCCTACATCCCAACCACAAAAAGTTACCTCTAATATTTAACCAATTACTTCTTCAAGCATGCAATCACAAAGATTAAGTAATCAAGCTCCAACTAGTGCTTTGACTAAAAAAAAGTGACGAATGTTATTCCACTTTAATAGGTGATTAATAACATTCCAAACAATAGGTAAAATCAAATTTACCACTATATTATAGGAAGAAAATTATGCCATCTTAATAAGGGGTAAAAATAATCCACCTCAATAGGTAGTGGCAAACATACCTCTACAGTCATAGACTAATATGCCTTTACAATTACAAGCATTGTTTATGTGCACCAATTTAGGATTTATTAAAAATATTGAAAAATATCAATACACACCCAAAATCAATGACACCAATAGGAAAGGATAGAGTAAGTAAATAATAATTAGTAGAGGTTGCCTACTATCACTTTTACCTTCTCATAGCTCCATTCCAAGATACAATCTTGTGTGATTGAAGCTTTAAAAAATTGATTGTTGGACTGATTGAAGATGCTTGATAATGGATTCCAAAAGAATATGGAAATGGAGAATGGATTTTTGAGTGATTGAATGGCTTGATGAGAGTGCTAATGGCTTATTTGGGATTCACTTGTGTATGCATTCATTCATTAGTCTTAAGTATGGAGATGTGGATTAGTTTTATAGGTATATAGGGGGAAGATCTATGGTCAAAATTTAAATTTGGTCTATCAAGATCTATGGTTGAAGAATTTCCATGGAAATCTCTAGAGTAAGATAATTCAAGGGGAAGGGGACTCAATTGGAGAGATTTCTAGAATCCTCCAATTCTAGAAATCTCCCTATAGGTTCTAAGGGTTTAGGGAAAGCTAGTGTAGGGTGGTGGGTGGGTAGGTAGATTATTTTAGAATTTAAAATTGGCTAGTGGGATTAAGGAGTAGGTTAATAGGTAATAAGGTATATTAAGGGTTTAATTGTGACAATTAATTAATTTTATGATGGGGTAAAGTTATATGGGATATAGGAATGGGTATGGGAATTAGGCCAAGAGTTAGTATGAATAGGAAATAGGTAGTTAAGAAAAATTAGTAGGAATTATTAAAATTAGTGGGATGAACATATTTTAATGTATACATTCTTCCCCTCTTTGAAAGGGCATTACAAGTGGAGTGATGTGGAAGAAGTAATGGTCTTTCAAATAAAAACCATGTCATGGGTGAATGTTAGTAGACAATGTTAGTTAGTGTGATAAGATGCCCCTTGAGGGATCATGTGAGGAGATGAACCTACCTAAATGGTGACTCTATTATAAATCTTATGGTGGGACAAGATGATGATGTTGATGTGGGGGTGTAATTCCCCTAAGTGTATTGAATAAATGCCTCATTATTGATAAAGAAGTGGCTCAAGTGATGGGTCTAGAAAATAAATAATTTGTCTAGAAATTTATTATGTTATAAAAATGGTGATGGGTTTAAGATAATGATGAATATTATATCAAAGATTCATGTTATAGGATGTTTGAGAAGAGATAAAAGGGATTGTGGCTGACTAGTAATGATAAAGAGCCACTTTATGTAAAAATCAAGATTTTAAAATGATGGATAAGTAATCCACTTACAAGATGTTGATAAGGAATAAATGATATCAAGATACTTGATAATGGTTCCTATTTATGGTTATAGGGGCCAAAAATGGACCTAAGCCAGTATGATTTGAGATAGATAATTTTAGATATTTTAATGATGATGAGCATGTAATGCATCAAGATGTTAGTAATGAGCTGGGTAGAATTGATATAATTAGTTTTAATGGATAAATGGATAGGGGGAGGGGGGAAGGGGAGGGGGTCATATATGCCTAAGGGGGCATTGGGAAGCTCATTTGCACCCTAGGTTATTGGATATTAGATTTATTGGAAAAAAATGGATCAGATTCCTCGAGCTTTGCATCATAGTGAGAGATTACAGGTGTACCAGAGATAGCCTGAGGATGGACCACTATTGAGTAAATAAGCCCTTAATATATGTTTTTGTATTTTTAGAGTGTCTTGATGAATTTAGAGATAGATTTTAGGAGAATAAAATTTCATCTGTCATAGCTTGGAAATCTCATGACTGGAGATTGTGCCCATAATCATGAGATTGTCGATATAATTGGTGGGAATGGAGAAAGGTGTGTTAGGATTATAATCTCATATTATGGAAGAGGTAGGATTGAAATCCCACTAGTGAGGAATAGAAATATCATAATCTTGTTAGTGGAGAATCATAGGACTATAATCCCACAAGTGGGGGAATGATGGGATTGTTAATCCCATGACTAAAAGTCATGAGATTGTTATCCCATTGATGTGGTTCATGGCATTGTGATCCCAAAAGTAAGGAATCACATTATTTGAATATCACTAGTGAGGATTAGTGAGATTATATGAACTGTAGTGGGATTGTGGATAGAGATATGGAGGTTAATATGGGGAGGATGGGGTGGGGAAATTAGGTATTTGAATAAGATAGGGGATCAATTGAGAGGAGATAAGGGGGGGAATCTTAATTAGTTAGGATTGGTTTGGGGATTTAGATAGAAAAGGATTTTATTCTTGGGATAGTTAGATATGATGATATATGGGGGCTCAGGTTTATGATAGTTAGTGGATAGAATAGAGAGTTGGTTAGTGGGGATAATGACAAGGAGCAAGTATGGATTGGGTAGACTAGTGATAGGGTAAAATATAAGGGTAATAAGGTGATAATAGGTGGTGGATGTTTGGTACAGGAGTGTTTAGAGATACTAGAATTGTGATCATGACACCTAGAGATCATGTACAAGATGTGGTGAGTGATTTTAGAGGAGTATAGTGTTATGAAGTTAGTATGTTAATATGATGTTGTGATGATGCCATCAATCCATATTGATCAATCACTTATCATAACACTATTAGAGAGATGGCACTCAAAGATGAGTACCTTCTATTTTATGATGGGCAAGATGATAGTGACATTGGAGGATATCTACATGATCTTTCATCTACCGATAAGAGGTGTGAGGATCTACTAGAGATAATAGACATTGATGTAGACATTGCAGTGGTTGGGTGGTAACTTATAGATAGGGTTCAAGATGGTTACATTAACTTGGACCGATGTTGATGGAAGGTGAGCTTAGATAGATTGACATTGGTGATGATGGCTCATGTGTCTAGCATCCTATTTCTAAACAATAGTGGGTGATGGTTTTATTTAGGTTTGGGAGATGTAGTAGTAGATATGGTTCATAACCATATATTTTTTTCTTGGTGACCCATAGTCTTGGCATATATGTATAAAGAGCTACATTTAGGTACCTATAAGAGAGCTTATAGTTTTGGTCCTTTTATTTTGTTGTAGATATGGAGCTAGGGACATATTGCTATCTACAAATCATTGGGTACTTTGATAAGATTAGATCCTTGATAGCCGATGGTGTTCAAGTGGTGAGTAGTGGTAGGTGTATCTTTAGGACATGCTAGATATGTGGTCTATTATAAGGAAGCATTTGACAGCTTACACCCTAATCATATCACATATATTCCTTATAGAGGGATCAAATTTGGATAGGTGGATGAGGTGTGGAAATAGTTTATGTTGACACCATGTTATATTACCAATTAGAGAGATTACATTATTAAGAGATACATACCATATCAAATATAGTGTCAATTTGGATTGGTACAAGATATTTCATCCCTAGAGCATATATTCACATGTAGTGAACATGAGAGACCTCATTAGGGTAGGCTTGTAGTGAATTTGGATGCCATATCTGACTATGATAGGGTAGTGACCAATAGTGGGATTTTCATATAGTAATACCTGATTTAGGAGTGATAACAACATAAAATACATGGTGGCAAACATGGATACGTAAGCATTTGTCTTGACCATGCATGGTGGTGAGGGGTCTACTATGATGGGTATTAGAGGCTCAAGTGAGGATCTATAAGAGGGAATGGTAGGGGAGATAGGTTATATCTCAATATCTATAGGATAGGGGAGGAAATCTTGATGCTATGGAGGTGGATGGAGATGATGGGTAGGATGGACAGTCATGGATAGGGGGACCTTAGGCATAAGCAGTAACATAGGTAACACCCAAGGTGCTGATATCACAAGTACCTTTACAAGTAACTTTATAAGCATTGTAGATACCACAGGTACCCATATAAGACCCATAGTTATAGATAGGTGATGGTAGGGGTGAAAATCCATTGTGCCCTCTTGGATCAACAAAGGATGAGGCCTTACTAGCTAAGCTACAGAAATATATTTACAAATGATTGGTAGAGATTTTGGGTATTACCCAAGAGATGGATTAGCTCCATGATATTTTATAGAGCTTGAGGACTCAAGAATATGGCTACCTAATACAAGCATGAGGGGAGAGTTTAGTTTTATAGGGTCTCCCTGCCCAAAGAGACCAAGAGGTGGAGTAGTTATAGGGGTGGGTAGTTACATTGTAGGCTCAAGTGTAGTAGAGAGATGAATAGGTTACATCCTTGAAGTCATAGGTTACTTAGAGGGATACGTAGTTGGGGTAATCACATGCATATATTATCACTTTACAAGGCTAGGTGGATGGATTCATAGGACATGTCACATAGCTATAGTCATGGATTTAAGATTTATAGAGCTAGTTAGATATATCTAAGAGGGCATGAGATGTAGCTAATGAGGGCTTATAGGGGTCAGGTATGATGGGGATGATGAGATAGATTATTTTTCTTATGTGAGAGGCTTAGTATTATCAGACACTATATGAGGGAAATGTATCCTTAGAGCGATATGCATGATCCTTCCATGTGATCTAGTCATTAGTTAGATAGCCCTTGAAGAGCAGAGCACCGAGACCACCTCCCTCACTAGAACCATGATTTTATTTTGGGTTATTATTTTTGTATAAGGGATTATTTGTATTATATCTCATTATTTCCCCATAATATCATGTAATTATATCATATATTTTGGCATGGATCTCATGTGGATAGTGTACATTGTATTTTGATGATGATATATAGATATATAATATACTTTTGCATATGTATGTGTTATATGTTTATTTATTTATGGACATGTGTTATGATTTATATTTGGGATGGAAATTAAAATGTAATGTGATGTTCATAGATTATTGCATATTATGGATATGTGATGTATGCGATGGACATGTATGGATGTATGTGATGGTTAGATTATTATATGTTATGGATATGTTGGTGATATATTTTATTGATGCATATAGACTTTATGATTAAAAATGATAGATGCTTAAATATTTTATAGGGAGGATGCATTGATGTAGTGATAGATATGTTATGTGTATTTTATGTTATGATTCATGGTATTAGATGTTATAATTATTTATCATGATGTGACATTATGTATAGTCTTAGAGATTAATCCCCTAGTTAGATTGTTAAGGGCCCAAAATAGGAATCCTCCTACACTATGGAGGTGGGGTGGGTAGGCTAAATAGGCTATTTGTTGGCTTAAGACATGGGTAAGATGTTAGAGGATGTGATTTTTCTTTTGGAAGATTTTCAAGATATGAACTTAAGCAATCCTTTTTAATGTTGCATCTTCATGTAGGGTGGCAAGGTTATGACAGAGCTTTATCATCATGGTAAGGATTCATGGAAGAAATCCATTTTTGGGGATGATCCTTTTGGGAAAGAAAATTCCAAATGGCATCAAAACTATCATATTTCCCCTAAGAGACTATTTTAATACAAAATCATATACATGAACATACAAAGAAAATGTTATAATTATATACATACACATGCAACACACACATACACATACATGAGTATTCATAAATGATTGGGATTGGGATAATGATGATGAAAATCATGAGGGGATAGGATGGTGAAGATAGTGGTTAATTTATCCTTTGGCATGAAAAGTGCAACCAAGTGCTACCTACATAGTCTAAAAAGACCTTAGGCCAATATAGTTTTGGGTAGTGGCTGATGATGATGATTTAGTGGTTAGAGGATGATGATTGTGGTGATAAGTAGTGATTGGGAAAATAATGATGTTGTGGATGAGGAGATTTAATAGTTAAGGATCATATTATAAGGGAAATATTTACAAAATATATGATACCTGATAACTTTATCCATGGTGAAGAAGAAAAAAACATGAGCCAAGCTATGACAATAGGGGTCATGACGATCCTAAAAGCATCAATACCATAATTATTGATAAGAGCCATGGATAGAGATTGATCACATATAAGGATGACCCTCCATAATGATAGGGTGAAGGGATGGATCTAAGGTTTAACTATAGTAAGGAATGACAAAATGCATTATGGATTAGCTGAGGCTAAGAGTAGACATGTCTATAAAAGAAGACTTGTGGAGGGATGATTAGAGATAATGTAGTCATGGATGGGACTTAGGGACATAAAATGTCTCCAAGGTCTAGATAAATGATTCAATAGGGGCCATATAATAAATGGATCTTTACTAGTCCTATCTTCTCCTTTTGCTATAATTGTGATGCCTTATTTTCTAATCTACTTGATATAGTTCCCACTTTTGAGACCAGGGTCAAGATGTTTATATCATATTGCCAGAAATTGGTTTTGACCATGATACTTTCCCAAGGCACCAACAAGCTGGTTTTCACCATTTGATAATTTTTTTTGTGACTAATTGGGAAATGTGATGAATGGATGGAAGTGGATAGGAGACATCCTATAGATAAAGGATGTTGATATCATGACTAGGTGTAACAATGTTTGAGATGCATGATATTCATGGGGTCATCCAATTCTTCTCCCTCAAGCATAGCCAACTTGTAAGATCTTAAGCCAAACATATCTATAATGATGTATGGGACAAGCCAATTGGCTTCAAACTTTCCCTTCTTGTCTCATTATGCATTGGTATTCTTCTGATTTTCCTTGAGGACTAGATCACCCACTTCAAACTCCCTGGCTTGAACTTTCTTATGATATTAATTCTTGAGTTTATTTTGATATGGTCAAAGGTGATTTAAGTAATTTTGTCTCTTTTCATCAAGGATTTCTAATTATTTTTGTCTCTTTTGTTGAATATTGTGATCAATGATTATTCTTTATAGTGAGAGATGAAGAGAAGGGAGTTCTACTTCCACTGGTAAAATAGATTTAGCTCTATATACTAAGGTGTATCATCTAATTATTATCCTTCAAGCATAGCCAACTTGTAAAATCCTAAGCCAAAACTAACTATAATGATGTAGGGGCCAAGCCAATTGGCTTCAAACTTTCCCTTCTTGTCTCATTATGCATTGGTATTCTTCTGATTTTCTTTGAGGACTAGATCACCCACTTTAAACTCCTTGGTTTGAATCTTCTTATGATATTGATTCTTGAGTTTATTATGATATGCTCGAATGTGATTTAATGTCTTTTGTCTCTTTTCATCAAGGAGTTATAATTATTGTAGTATCTTTTGTTGAAGATTGTGATCAATGATGATTATTTATAGTGAGAGATGAAGAGAATGGAGTTCTACTTCCACTAATAAAATAGATTTAGCTCTATAGACTAAGGTGTATGGTTTACCTCCTATTGATGTGAAAAAACCATTTTGGTAAAACCATCAGGCTAGATATAGTTGAGCATGTCAATTGCATCCAACTTGATTGACAATTTTCTTCAAAATTTTGACTAGCGTATTGTTTATTGCTTCTGCTTGTCCATTACCTTAGGGGTAATATGGAGAAGAGAAATTTTGTACAATATAGTATTTATGACATAAGGCCTCAACATCTTGATTCTTGGTGGACTTTCCATTATAAAAAATTATATTGGATAGGATACCAAAATGGCAAATGATTTGATTAAGGATGAATTTTGATATTTGGAGACATATTGTATAAGTCAATGTCATTTACTCTACCAATTTGGTGAAATATTCCATAGCTATGATGATAAAATTATGTACATTAGAGGAAGTAGTATTAAATTTTTCTAATTAGATCAAGTCCCCATATAGAAAAAGGCCATGGACTCGTGATAGGTTTTAATTCTTGTGCTAGTGCATGGATAAGATTCCCATGTTTTTTACAAGCCACACATTTTTTTCACATTTTGAAAATCATCTTGTTCTATAGTTGGCTAGTAGTATCATGTTTGGAGGAGATTAATGGCTAAGGCCATTACACTAATGTGACCTCTATAGATACCATCATGGACCTCCCTGATAGCTTGAGCTGCCTCATTTGTTGTTAAACATCTCAACAGGGTTCCATCATAACCCTATCGATAGAGCATGTTGTCAAGGATGATGTAATAGGGGGTGTGATGGATGAATTATTTATATTGGTGGTAGTTAACATTTGATGGAAGGATGTTTTCATGAAGGTACTAATAGATATAATGGTACTAAGGGAAACTAGGATTATTAATTATGTAGATTTGGAAAGGAGCTAATGATTGATGGGTTGGGGTGATTAAATGCTCAATCAAAAAAATGCCTTATAAGACATCTTAAAGAAGGTCAATGAGAGAGCCTAAAGTGTCTATAGAGTCAACTACCTTATTAATTCTATATGGAACCTGGTGGAATGTGATAGATTGAAAATTTATATCTAATTAATCCACCAATTGTTTTTAGGGAAGCAATTTATCATCCTTTATTTGGAATTCCTAATTGACCTATTTAATAATAAATTGTGAGTCCCAAAAGACTTGTAAGTGTTGGATATTCCATTAAACAACTAGCTGGAGTCTAGAGATTAATGATTCATATTCTAAAATATTATTAGTATAGGGAAAGACAAGGTGAAATGCTTTAGGAATAAGGTCACCTTAAGGGGTGACTAGAAGGATGCCTTTCCCAAATCTATGTGTAGTAAATGAGCCATCAAAATATAACTTCCAGCTCTTTATTTATGAAATATTAATGATGGACTCATCTAGGAATGTAGTGTTAATTGGCTTAGTCAATTATAATGGTGCTTTAACTATTTGATCAGTTATGACCGGCCTTTTGATGTCTTTCTTATTAATATATTCTATATCAAATTCACTAAGTAACATGATCCATTTTTATACTCTCCCTGTCAATGTTGATTTAGACATTAGATACTTTAAAGGATCAACTTTGGTGATAAGTTAAACTTGGTTATTGAGCACATAATGCCAGAGTTTGTGGGATGCAAAGACCATAAGCTAGGCATGATGTCTCGATAGGTGCATAGTTTAGTTCATATGATATTACTGCTTAGAGTGAGATAATAAATGGCCTACTCCTTTCCTTCGGTCATTATGTTGGGCTAAGAGAGCACCAATAGCACATGATGTAGCCAAAATATATAGGAGTAAAGGCTTTCTCAAAAATGGTGGAGATAGGATAGGTGGATATGCCAAGTATTGTTTTAGACTTTAAAAGGCTTGTTGGCATTCTTCATTTTAATATAAGGTAACCCCCTTTCTTTAGAAAGTGAGTAAATGGGTAAAAATTTTCAATGAGCTAAGAAATAAATTACCTAATGGCTTGAAGTTTTCCTTGGAGACTATAGAGTTACTTGAGATTATAAAGGGGTGGGATTTTAGTAATTGCTTTGACTTTAGCTGAAACTTCTTTAATACCCTATTTTGAAATAATTAATCCTAAAAATTTTCTTGATGTTACACCAAAGATGGATTTTTTAAGGTTTAATTGTACCTTGTATTCCCATAATCTCTCAAAAATTCTTCTAAGGACTACATGGTGCTCAGATCATAAGCAAGACTTCCCCAAAATTTTATTGACATAATCATCTACTATGTCATGCATCATATCATGGAAAATAATGGTCATTACCCATTGATATGTTTCCCCTACATTTTTAAGGCCAAAAGGCATGACTTGATAGTAGAATGCACCTCATAGATTAATAAAAGTTATTTTATGTAGATCCTCATGGGTGATTTTGATTTGATTATATCCCAAGAAACCATCCATGAGGGATAACATCTCATAGCCAACTTTTGGAATATATGATCATGTCGATATTAGGAAGTGGGAAGTCATCTTTTGGACATACCTTATTGATGTCCTAGAAGTTAGTGTAAATCTATATTCTATCATGAGGTTTGGTAACAGGAACAATATTTGATATCCAATCAAAATAGTTAATGGGGTGGATGAACCCAGCTTCCAAGAATTTTTGTAATTCTTCTTTAACTAGTAGTGCCACCTTTAAATGCATATTACATAGTTTTTGCTTGATTTCTTTGGCATCGAGGTGTATAATAAGGTGATGTAGTACTAGTGAAGGATCTAATCCTAGCATGTCAGTATAGCTCCATGAAAATATGTCAACAACTCAATGAATATTTCATGTTCCAATGTGGTGAGAGATGACCCCAATTTTACTATCTTAGGATTTTCATTAGTTTTGATATTTATTTATAACACATCCTTGATGAGTGATGGTGATTGGTCTTATAGATAAGGAGTAAATTTATTTAAGATACATCAGAGGTGAGACCATCTACAAACTCAATATCATTATCTAAGTAATCTCCTAATATAATGGGGCTAGATGGAATTTCATCCAGTTCTTTCAAGGGTTATTCTTCTTCTAAATATTCCTCTTCATATTGGATATGAGATTATTCCTATTCCCTAAAATATGTTGATTCACATAATTTAATGGAAAATACTTTCTTATGGTCTATAGATGTCATAAAATCTCTTACCCCCATGTATTCAAGGATGGCCTCATCATTCTAAAATGCATAAAATCATGCTTATGTTTGGAATCCCAATCAATGAGGAAAGGGTAAGGGAGAGATACATTGATGGTGGATATGGTGGTATAAAAGAAAAGTTTTATGGTAGCTAGCTCTTCAAAGTGTCTACAAATAGAGCTTATCTTGATGTCCTCATCAAGGAAATGTTGCTTATTGATCAGGATATAGTCTACAATGATATTGATCAAGTCATCATCATATAGTTTTTACCCTAGATGAAAGTTTGATGAGTTTTTTTTAATAATAGGCTCTAATTGACCCTATTCCTATTTTACTAATCCTTTTCCTTTGTAGTTCATGTTCTCCATCATATGGTGGACTTTGGGATAGTTCTATTTGGGCATGATGAAGACTTTTTCATCAGGTAGGAGCCAAGAATCATCACCATATTTAATGTATTATTTTGATAAAAATCTTGTGATTTTAAAGGATGTAGTCCCAAATTGATAATTTGTGGGCTTGTTTTTCTTTATTATGAGGGACCCATAACTACGAGGAGATAAAGGAAGATGGCTGATGCAAAAATAATTATACTCATATTCATTGTAGATAGTGGATATGATTTTTAACTTGGTAATATCTAGTGTTGAAGTAGATGTGGGTATTAATTGGTTAAGAAAAATGTACTTTGAATATGTAGGATTAGGGATGGAATTTACAATGTTGGGAGATAGTGATGGAGAGACATATTGATCCATCTAAAAACTATGATGATCAATAACTCCAAGAATGATGACCTTTATGCCTAAATGAGCAAATTTTAAACACTAATGAATAGTGGATGGGATGTCTTAAATTATATGGATCCATGGCCTCTAAAGGATCATGTTGTATGGTAGATCCAAATTTACCAAGGTTTGATGAACTATGGGTCCCACAGTGATACAAAGATAGATAAATCTCATGAATGGCTGTTCATTATCATTATATGCCTTTATCATTATAAGGGTGGGCCTAAGTGTTGATTCAACATATCCCAAGTTATTTAAGAAGTCCATGTTACAAAAATTAAGTGCTGATATTATATCTATAAAGACATGGGAGACACGATGATGAGAAATGGTGACTTCAATGTATAGTGGGTAATTATGATGAGGGCCAACCAATGGTAAATCTTGAGTGATAAAAGTAAGCAATAGGGAGGGGGATATATGTGATACAATTGCTTAAAATTTATTTATATCAAGGTTTCTATTTACTTTTAGATCATTAAGCACTTGATTTAATATTTCCCTATGCAAAGTAGATGTTTTAAGGAGATCCATTAGGGAAATTTAGGTAGGGGTCTTTTTTAGCTATTGAATAATATGACAAGATTTATCTAACCCATTTATGGTTTTATTATAAGTATTCCCCATAGGTGTAGTAGATGAGGTAGAAGGTTGTTGAGGAGAGGCTATAGGAATGAATATTTTGTTGCACCAGGTAGTGATAACATAATCAGCTATAGTCTTATTTATTTTTAGGATGGGAGATGGAGATGGAGTAAACTCTTGGGTGTTGTAAATTTTAATGGTATTAATGTAATGATAGGGTAAATTATGATAATTAGTGTAATTGGAATATGATTCTTGACCGTGGTCCTATTAGGGTTTATGGTTCTTTGGCTCATGCTTTGGGAGAGGATCCTTATAAATGCTAAGGTGTTGATTTGATGATTGATTTGAGGGCACCTTACCTTTAATCTTCATATCACCTCCTTCTATTAGGTCTTGTATATAGTGGTTTAACTACATATAATTCTTAGTATCATATCCATTTACCTAATGATATTTGTAAAACTCATCTTCATGGTACCAATCAAGTTTAGGTTGAATATTATCTACCTATCTAATTTCATGTAGAGTAATCATATTAATAGTAATTATTTATTCCAAGACCGTCTTTAGTGTAACTCCCAAGATTATTAGTGGCCTTTTACCTATTCAAGGCTTAGTCTTGCCTCATGTAACCTTGATAGTAGAGACGTGAGGGTGTTGTGGAGGCCTTTTTTATGGTTTGGACATGTTATGGTTGTTATTTTTAGTCTGTCACTCCATCACCTACAACATTCTTGTTCTAAGACCTTGGGCTTACTTGAAAAAGAGTTTTTTATATTGGATGTGTGTTCATTATGAGAAAATTACTTGATTTTTCCATTATCTATAAGGGAATTCTCAATATACACTCCATTTTCTATGATTTCATCAAAGGTTTTAGCACACTATAATTTTAGTTGCTATTTTAATTCCATGTTGAAGTTCTCTACAAAGATTTTGGCAAGTTCCTTTTCAGGCACACTACAACTCAACTAGCCTTCTAATCCACTCCATCATTTCAATAAGTAGACTTGACTTTCCCCATTATTTTGTTTTGTGTTATAGAGGTCAATAATAGATATGTCATGTTCTATATTAAATGAGAAATATCTAACAAATTATTTAGCTAATCTACCAAAACTTGAAATTAACCCTTTTGGTAGGTGCATAAACCATTATAATGTTACCCCTCTAAAAATCTTAGGGAATAACCTCAAAAAATAAGCATCCTCATATGTTACTTCATGGTAGGAGACAAAGAACTCCTATATATGGTCTCTTAGATCACGCTTTCCATGATTTTTCTTGAATTTTGAAACTTCAAAATGTGAGGGGAAAGAATTTGGAGAATGTTGATTTATAATGGTGATGAAAAAAAATAATCATACCTATACTTAAAGACTTGTCATTGAGGGTAAATCTATTGGAGGGTTTCTTTCATCATCTTCCACTCTTGGGCAAAGACTGGGTCCCCAAGAGGATTGGTAGTTTGATTGTGATTACCTTGTGGATTGTGAGTGTGGTAAGTGTTGTTGGCATTATTATTGGTATTGATAAGGTTTTGAGTGTCATTGTTAATATTATTAGGTTTATTGGTATTGTTGGTGGTATTTGTGTTGTTATGTCATGGTGATGGTGGTTGTTGAATATGAAAGAGGATGTAATATTTTTATGTGAGTTGATCTAGGTGATCTTTGATGGTATTCTATCTCCTATTAGCCTCAATATGATTATTGACAAGAGGTGGTGTTGTTCCTTTTCCTCCATAAATCCATGGTCTAATTTTATTTATTCTCAAATATTTAGATGGGAATGTTGACATGGTGATTCTATTCTTCATGGGTGGATGATATTATTCAAAAGAGTATAGTCAAATTTGGGTGTTAAGGTTCCCCCAGTATCTATAGTTTGTGCTAGAACTTGATCATGGTTTTCATACAAATATCAGTTGATGAGATTTTAGACATGATCATTATGGATGAGGTTATTTATGTCATTCTCTATATAAGGATTATTCATGTCACTATGATAGTCTTCATATTCATAATTAGGATACATTATTTGTCCCCTAGTATTGTTGTCTTGACGAGAAACTTGTCTAAAGAAAAGTTGATCTCAGGTTTGGATGACCATGGTTAAGGATTAAGTGGGTGATAGTGGATGAGGTATGAAGGAGAGTTTAAAATACTTATTTTGGGATAAAATCTAGATTATCAGTGGTCAATGATGATGATGCTTATATATGTGGTTACTAAAAATTACCAAAAGATAAAGTATTTTAAGAAGTCTATCTAGAAAAGATGATAAATGATGATGAGATAAAATAACATTATCAACTATCAAGTAGATAAGTTTGATGGGTGCTAGGGGACAAAGATCCCTGATAGGGATAAAAGATAGTGATGGGTACTAGATTGATAACTTATAAGGTTATGTATAATTATAATTTTAAGTCAAGTTAAGATGATGATGATGATGATGGGTGATTGAGAGGGATGGGTGACTACCAAAGGTATATATTTCAATCAAAAAATAGTATTTGAAAGGAGAAATTGGGAGTGGATGATAATGATATGTAAAATGTGACATGGGAGGTTAGAGAAATACTACTACTTAAGATAGACAAATGGGGAAGATGGCCAAAGATGAAATGTATGAAGGGGTGACTATAGCTGGTTTATAAAAGGATGTGATTGTACAAGTGATAAGAAAGGGATGTGTAATATGGGATGTATAACTATTACGAATATGTGCAAGTTAATTTATGGATGGATTCTATGGATGGATTATGGATTAATAATCAAATCGAAAGGGATAATGGAGAAATATCAAAAGGTGGTATAAATAGTAAATGTGGTTGATGGATTATGTGGATTTAATGATTAGATGAGAGGGGAGGGGAACATGAAAGGATGACCTATGATGATATATGAATGAATGAAGGTGAACTAGACTATGTGAAAGGTGTAAAAGATGGAATATATGGATAAAATAAACAAAAGGAGATGAATTATGGTGATATGATGGGATGGAAGGATTAATAGGTGGACAAGGGATGGTCGATTGACAAAAATAAGTGGTCAAATAAACATTAAATATGAGAGGTGGGTTGACACATGACTAGGATTATATGAGATATAGACTAGAATATACGTTAACATAAGGATTAAATGGTTTACATGTGATTAGGATATGTGAAATATAAAATCTATGGATGATCTATTTATAATAATGTATGATAATGTGAGGATAAAGTGGAGGGATGAGTTGAGTGGTTAAATGTAAAGTAAGATTTTATATATGTGTGTGTGTGTGTGTGTGTGTGTGTGTGTGTGTGTGTGTGTGTGTATATGTATATATATATATATGTATATATATGTATGTATATATATATATATGTATATATATATGTATATATGTATGTATGTATATATATATATATGTATATATATGTATATATATATATATATGTATATATATATATATATATATATATATATATATATATGTATATATATATATATATGTATATATATATATATGTATATATATATGTATATATATATATATATGTATATATATATATATATATGTATATATATATATATATATATATATATATGTATATATATATATATATAGACAATGTAAGTGAAGATGATGGAAGGTGGATTTATATGGATGGATGATATGGAAAATAAATGAATGGATAATCATTATGAATGATGGATTTAGGGGAAGTGAAAATAGTTAGAAGAGAATTATGATGAGGTAAGGACCAAATGGTTGAATGAACAGACTATGTGGAAAAAATGATTATGATAAAATATGGTATATTATTAGGATGGTATGAAGATAATATAGATGATACTAGAATATATGGATGTAAGTGCAATATGGGGTAAGATTATATGATAATAATGTAGATCAAATGGATATATAGACATGGGAGAGGAGTTTATAATGAAAATGATGGATGGATGAGATGACAATAGATGGATAATATAGGTTGGGTGATAGGATAAGGTAATCACAAGATGGGATTGGAAATAAGTGGATATGGAAACTAGATTATGATAAAATGGGATGATGTAAGGATAAATAAGATATGTGATATGAGTACAAAGGATGTGAGAATATAAGATGGGGATAGGTGGGTAGTTGATAAAAATGAAAGGTAGATATGATGTGAAGGACGTGACTATGGGTGTAGGCAAATTGTTGGTTTAATATAATGTTTATGGATTGGTGGGTGGGATGTAGGTACAAGGTGAAAATACAATGGAGTGATCAAGACAAAACTGATAGACACTATATGTGGGATAGTATGAGATGGATAATAGAAGACAAATTGATAAAAGGTGGTCAAAATATATATATATATATATATATATATATATATATATATATATATATATATATATATATAAGAATAAGAAATGGACAAGGTTTGGATAATATGTGACATAAGATTATGAGATGGATAAGATGTGGTCAAATAGTCAAGGATATGAAGGAATGGTTATAAAATAGATAAAAGTGTGGATAAGGATGTAGGATGGATGAGGTGTGGAGATGGATGAGATGTGGATAATTAGACAAGGATATGTATAATATATGGATGTTGAAATGCTATGGGATGGATGCTAGGTGAGAGAAAGTGTTTGGGATGGGTAAAAGTGTGATAAGGATCTAATTATAATGCACAAGAGAGGGTGTGGAAAATGATGGTATTATGAGAGATATATCCTATGATGTGTGGATATGATGAAAAGGTGAAAATGATATGGATAAATAGGATGGGGAAGTGTGATGGACAAAAGGGTAATGGACACTAAGTGTTATGAGATGGATGTATACATAATTTTTTTTATGATATGGTATGATTATGGGGATGTAGGTAGGTCGAAATATTTGACTAAGATTGGTCAGGGAAATATGGATTATTTTTAAGATGAGTGTGGGAGCTGATATGGAATAAAAAGGAGTGTAAACTAAAGTAAATGTTATGAAGATAAGATATATATAGTTGATATGAAATGATGGAATGATAATGGAAATATAAAAGTGATCCTATAAGGTTTCTAAGGAATACACACAAAAATTAAGGGTGTGGCTGACTTGTCTATCAAGCAAAATGGGTCTTGGTACCACACACAAACAACACTCCCAAATACAATCCTAAATTATTAAACTATATAGCAGTGTAAAGTGATGTCCACATCATCTAATGGTTACACAAGTGAGGCTATAGTTTAGTGACCCATCATAGAATTAAGTGAACCCTCTGAACCTTACTTACATATGATGGCTACTTTGATGTTATTTTTGATGCCTGTAGTGGAACACCTATTATGGATATAGTCCCCTAATCTAGAGTTTACAAAATGGCTCTAGGGGAATCCTTAATATACATGATGGTATGTTGGGGCCTAAGTACATGTAGGAGGTTGTCTGACTACCCTAAGTTTATGAAATTAATCGTCCCTCACTACATGGAACCCTATATGGGGAATTATGCTTAGGCCATAATGAAAAATATCCTTATTGTTATACTCTACCAATACAGAGTGTGGTTTGAGCATGGTGGTGAAATCCACATCACTAACCCCTACAAACTAATCCATGTGCATGGTTATGAAGTTCATGTCATGTGATATCCTAAGGGAGGGATAAGCAAATTAGAAATCACATGATATAATTAATCAACTATTTTAATTAACTATGTGATATTTACATGATACAATAAATTATTTATAAGAAAAAGATCCACTCATAGAATGATCAAATATTTACAATAAATTTTTAAAGAAGATAATAATCTAACAAAATCAATAATTTATCAACTATGATATAATGTAAGGCAAAAATAACTAAATTTGCACCCTTCCTACAAACATAAAGGTCAAACATCTAATAGGGGTGTCAAAAGTCTTTAAATATTTCAAGAAAGAGATTAATTACTTAAAATCTACAACCTCATGAGTACACAGGGTGATCCCAAAACTAGAATGTACAATCCCACTACTTGGACGCAATACCATGAGACTCTAATGGTGGGATTGTTGACTAAATACTATGATGACCATCATGGTCTGATAATACTACTATTTAGACTGATAAAACCACTATTAAGGAAAAGATACTAATAATGATATTATAAGACTAGACCAAACTGCCTAATTTTATCCTAAACTGATAACAATCTATAAAAGTCAATAAAACTATAAAATAATTATAGGGCCTTGTTTTTAATATGATTAATGATGACCCAACTATTATAATCACCTATAATTAACCTTGAATGTGCTAAAATACAATATCATGACATTGGGTGATAATCCTGCTAGTCATAGGGTAATCCCACAACTAATAAAGTAGTGGTATTGCAAGACATGACTAGATCAGTTTGTAAGATGAGTCTTCAGTAGCTTCCCTTTTTTTTTATAAATTTTTTAAGATAAAATATTTATTATAAGTGAATTTTTCATATATTAATGAATTGATAGATTGACCATAGAAGGGAATGTTTGCAAGAAAATTTGTTGATAAAGAGGGAATATTTTAGAGGCTTACAGTCTTCAAATCCTCAAATATCTATTGGAAAGAGCCAGAATGCACTATGGGTAGGAAATCAAAGGTGATAGGGGAGTTTTACTAGTTTTTGATGACTAGGCAATATCAAGACTAAATATAGCAAACCCACTACTTATAGTTGAATCTTGCTACTCCAAGAATCATGAGATTGTTAAACACTTGCAAGACCTTGCTCTTGTTTTGAAGATAATTAATCCTTTTAACCTACACATACTTTCAATAGCAGATGGAAAACAACCTATAAAAGCATAAACTAACCCACAACATAAGATATTGTAGATCCAATCTACTAATTTAAACAAAGTCACTACCGATATCTATGTTGTCACTAATAACAAGACAATATCACTACTTGAATAGTTTGGGATTGTTAAAGATATTTGAATAGGATATTTTGAAAATAAATATTACTTGTACTACACACCAAAAATAACACACCTATAGATAATCCCATAGTCAGTCAAATATGTCTCAAAATCTAATACTTTCTAGAAAGAGTTACAATACCATGACTAGAATTATCAATATTGCTATTAGCATGTCAATCTCATGATTTTTAGAGTTACTAAAATCCATAAACACTAATGGGATATATTTTAAATGTTACTACTTAGGTTGATGATTATTATACTCTAATATCGCTACTTGTACTGCAATCTTGCTACTTATCTAGAATGCATGAAAAATAAAAATTTGGGCTTGATTCAACATCTAGTTGGTCTTGCAATCACCTATAATACTTACAAAAATATTTTTATCATAAATAAGGTATTTTCGTCCCACTGTGGTCACCAAAATGTGCACCAATTTTTGATTATCTTCAAAATATGAATAAATGACAATACACACCCAAAATCAATGACACCAATAGGAAAGGCTAGCAAAAGTAAATCAAAATTGATAGAGATTTATTACTTCCAATTTTAACTTCTTAAAGCTCCATTACAAGATTCAATCTTGTGTTATTGAAGCTTTGAAAACTTGATTGTTAGATTGCTTTAAGATCCTTGATGATGGCTTCTAAAACACTATATATATGGAGAATGGTTTTGTGAATGCTTGAATGGCTTGATGAGAATGTTAATGGATTTTTTGGGATTTAATTGTGCATGAATTAATTCATTATTATTGAGAATGGAGAGGTGGTTTGGTTTTATAGGCATATGGGGGGAAGATCTATTATCTAAATTTAAATTTGGTCCATCAAGATCTATGGTTGAGGAATTTTCATGGAATTTTTAATTTCATGGAAATCTCTAGAATAAGATAATTATATAGGAAAGGGGATAAATTGGAGAGATTTATAAAATCCTCCAATTATATAAATCTACATGTAGGTTTTATGGGTTTAGGGAAGGCTAATGTAGGGTGGTGGGTGGGTAGGTAGATTATCTTGGAATTTAAAATTAGCTAGTGGGCTTAAAGAGTAGGTTAATAGGTAATAGCATCTATTAGGGGTTTAATTGGGATAATTAATTTATTTTAATATGGGGTTAGGGTTATATGGGATATAGGAATGCATATGGGAATTAGGCCAAGAGTTAGTATGACTATAAAATAGGGTAACTAAGCCAAATTAGCAAGAATTATTAAAATTAGTGAGGCGGGCATATTTTAATGCATACAATATAATAAATAATGTGTGTCCATTGGTCAAAGACAACTAATGAACATCCAACCAACATCTAGTTCACAACTAATGTTCATGAAACAAAGAGGTACCACTAGCCAACAAGTACCAATTAGGAAACAATTTCCTTTTATTCAGCACATGCCATAGATCTAAAGATAGGGATTTTGTCCTACCCAAGTTCCCATTTTTCATCTATGTTTGAATATTTGGAAATAATTACATACTCAATCTTGATAGGCATAGGACTTTACCTTGAGAAATATTATTCCATCATGACCACAATTCCCTCAAAACTAGGCCTATATACCAAACCCAAACCAAAATATTACACAACAATGCATGCAACTAAAGTAACCACATCCAAATATATGAATGCATATTCTAGGTTGATTCCCTCATCAAACCAACATTTCATAATAAATCAATAATCCATTATACCCTAGTTAGGGTAATCCACCTTTGGCCACCTAGCCAAAACCACATGTTCCATCTAGTTGCTTAGCATAAGAACTGCAGCAAAAGATGGATGTAATTTCCACCAATCAATCATAGAAATATACCAAGAATTTTAATTTATATGACATGTGTTCATACCCATTCAACATGGATTATCTACAAATATAATTTCCTCCAGGGTATGAACCAGTAAAATTTGATAAATAAAAGGGCAAATGAGACCTTAAGGCCCATTTGATATAACTCTTTGTTTCTTTCCATCCAATGGCTTATAGTGAAATTTACCTACTCCTCTTGTTTTCCCAAATTCTAGCAAGATAGGATTTGAAGTGGTTCTTAAAATTGCAAAAATAAATTGTATCTAATTTTGATGACCTCTCAAATAAATTTGTAGAACATTTCTCCTATAATATCAAAGATGAGATTTCATTAGTATATTTGACTTCATAAAAGCATAAATTTGTGAAGTATTCAAAAGATATTTATAGATATGGAGAGTTATTTCTATTTTCTTCATGAATAGCTTACTAGATATACAATTGGTTGTGTGTTCACTAAAAATTTGCATAATGAGATATCTTATCATCTGGAACTTTAGTGTGCACATACCTTCAAAGAGATCATTGACAAAGGTTTGCTTACTTAAAATTCTCTTATTAATAAATGGATTATTAATTTTACTTCATTGAGCCAAAATTAGAACCCAAACCAAGGAATAAGCCAAAATCAGAACCAAAGCTAAGTTCAAGCACAAGTATCGGCACAAGCCTAGGATAGTAATTATGAAAAATCCAAGTAATTCAATTAAAATAGGAATGTAGTTGGAAATGGAGTAAATGAGTCACATCATGTTCAAATGGTGAAAGAACATCTAATCAGCTTATGTCACAAATATAAATTACTCCTCATTAGCAACCCATTCAGTAAGTAAAACCTTCACATCAACCTAGGCCTAATCCATAAATACCACAACCACTACCTTTGTAAACCCCTCCTCTAATAAGAAATTCCCATATTATTTAAGTCTTCATTTATATTAGTGAACCTATATTATTAGTGTTTTACAAGATATCCATGGATAATATGATTAATTATCGAATTTCAAATCATTATCCTAAGGTTATTCCTTATTCCAACTAGTACCGAGAAAAAGAGTTCTATTAATACCATCATGTTCATGGACATAATCTACATTGTTGTGTGTAGAAAAATTACATCATTGAAAATATGTTCAAAAATGGGGAGATTACACTAGATAATAAAGCATCTACATCCAATAAGAACCTAGGTATCTATCAAAACCATTTTTTACAACTTAATAATAACAATTAATAACAACAATAATGAAGGCCAAAATAACAAAAAAATAGTACCAACAACTATAACAATAAAAATAATAACATCAACTAAATTGGAGGAACCAAGGCCAAAATGATATCAATACCTAATAGACTTAACACACAATTGCAGATAAATACACCAAAATTTTAGGTCATATTATAGGATTTCACATTTTTACCATCACCATTAATCCTAGACCAAGTGTTAACAAAATAGGACCATTGCCAAACAATTCCAATAAATCCATTTTTTCCAATAATCCTTCCTTAACCTAAGAATGTAAATAAGTGCAAAAATAACTAGGGATTACTATTTTTGGACCTTATACTGATAAATCATCATTTCCCTATGACCATATCCAAATACACTAAAAATCAATACTTTTCCTATCTAGTCCTCCTCCATCATCATTTTATAGAAAAAATGGTCCTATTTCTAATCTTGATTATACAATCACAACTCGATGGTCAAATATTACCATTCTAGGCCCACAACATCCTACTAATGAACCAATCAACCCACTATCCTGGATAGGAACAAGCCATATACCACTATTAATGAAAATCCATATGACATTATGGAATAACATCAAAAACACTTACACAAATATTTATTTTAGATTTGTTATGTATATCTATTATCCAAAAGAACATCCTAACCAAAATCCTAGGCCAATCCCAAGTTCCCAAAGACATAACCATAAACAAATTCCAATCTTTGCTTGAACATTTATCCCCATGCCCCCAATTTACCTTTTACCAAAGTGATATGTCATCCTTTGGCCCTTTCCATAATAATATGTTGTACATTAAAGTTTCCATAATGTGGCATAGAGTTAACCATGTCCACATAGATAATGGATCAAGTTTGAATATTGTGTATTTGAATCTCATCAATCATCTTGTATAATAGTTAATCTGCAACCAAAAATAATCACCATCAAGGAATATTATACTGAAGAATGGGAATCATGAGGCACCATAAGCTTGTTAGTTATTTTTGGGCCCTTGACCCATGATACACTTTGGTATGCATTAGACCTTAATATATCTTACCATTTTCTCTTAGGTAGACCTTAGATACATGAAATTCATATAATACCTTTAACATTACACCAATGTCTCAATTTATCTCACTTAGGTATGAAGGTCACCATTAATATATATTTACAACCCTATGAAAATAATAAACATTTAGAGGTTGAATATGAAAGTTACAACTATCACTTTCACCTAGATCCATTACCAAAAAGTAAAAAATATAAATCAATACTTGTTGAGTTACAAAAGGCCAACTGTATAAACCCAGTTAGCCTTGTTTAAGCTTCCCATATGCCTCATCCTGAAATGTCTAATAATTTCTCCATTTTGACAAATGGCCTAGGAGAGTATTTGACACATGACACATTTCACATTGCCAATCTTCCATATAACACCAATTCCTATGGAAGACCTAAATCCAAGCCACTTTTCCTTGAATGGAAATGAAAAGGGAAGGGAAAAATTCATAGTCCATCTCCTATTATCTTCACACTAGCCACTAGATAATAATAAGACCCACTTTCTAATGATGAATCATGGTTGTGCAATGATAGATTAACTTATTGATACAAAAATTATAAGTACTTATTTCCTAAACAAATGATGGAAAATCAAGCATATGAAGGAGGAGGCCTTAGGCCAAATTAGTAGGGTACTCTTGATCCAATTTTTATTACTTGGTAAAAATGAACTTATGGTCTCAGATTTAAACCATCTAAGGGTGACCCCACATATCTTATTCATGTTTTGATGCCAACATTTAGTGACAATCACGCCAATAGAAAAGTAGAGTCTAATCATAGAATTTACAAATACCTCTCTAATACCAATATATTTTGACCCACATGCCATTTATACCATTACCCTATTTGACTGATATAATCTACTTCTATATCAGCTTGAATGTAGACACTAAAATTATACACACTATAGTTTTACATGTTGAAACACCCATAGATTAGAACATTAACCAACCCTTGACCATGACCCTAAGTCTAATTATCTAATTATATAACCAAATCACTAACTTACCCCTTTTTAACCTAATTATCCTTCAACACTTGATCATCAATGCTTATCTTGATCATCAATGATCACCCTGACCATTGATGATCAGGTCCCTTCTCTAGCACCTAAACAAACACACCAATTGTATATAAGATAACACAGCATAATTTAATATGTTTACCTTACCCAGTGCTAACACATCGTTATGTATCAAAATCAACAACCTAACCTCCTATGGAACCTTCTACCTCCATCTCTCTTCACCTATAAAAGGAGGGGAGTAGGAGGTAAATAGGGATCCATAATAAAGCATTTTTTCATATAGGTAATCAAGCCATCAATTAGTAAGTCTTTCTTCTAGTATTTTAGTAGCTAAAATAAATACCTAAACCTCTACCAAAACTTCTCTTGAGTTAAAGTACTATTACTCTACCAAAATTACTCTAGGATCAGTCATCAGCCATCAAGTAACCAACTAAGTATATTTCATGTTCTAGGATTTATTTATTTATTTTGGTTTATGACCTCCCTACCCAAATCAGACCTTTTCACATCTCATATCCTAACTCTCAAACCTAAGCTAGATCCCAAACCACTTACTGACCCATTTTGTAGGTTGAACAAGACCCTTTTCTAAACATATTCAAAATCCATAGGAATCATCGATGGTCACTTTAACCACCGATGGTCACCCTCAAAAATTGATAGTTACCCAACCACCGATGATCAACTTAACCACTGAGAGTCACCCCAACTACTGACAATCACTATGTTATGAAATAAAAATAACTTATCTCTAACCACTTACCCCCAACCAAATCTAACTTCTTATGTCCCTGCTTGTTCATAAATACCTCACCTATTTTTTGAACTTGACTTGATCTACTTTAGCACTATTTTTGACCCTCTATTACTATATTTAGTTTATTTTTCATTATCAAGCATCTATTTCTTCTTGTATTTCATTTTATTTATTTCCCTTATTTGATACAAGTATTTCATTTTATCTCTTTCAGCTTAGCTATTACCAAAGAGTGGATTGATAGCCTCTTAGTAAGCTCACACTGCTTGGATCTAGCTCATGAAAGGTAGTCTACCTTACTATCTTTCTAAAAACTCATTTTATTACCTACAAGTCATCCTTATAATACAAAAAGGATCTATCCACACTTATCTAGATTACATGCGTATAACTACTAGGTTATTCTACCACACCCTTATTAATAGTTTTTACAATCTTCCTTAATTAAGCAATGATCATAAATCAAGAGAAATATTTTGGCATACCTAGTGGGGCCTAGTAGCATATAGGTACCATTTTATTCATTTATTCTATGTTCATTTAATGAAATTGAAAATTTATTTTAGGTATAAAATAAAACTTACATAAATTGATTGCTTGCATGTTGTTATCTCATCTAGTTAACTTAAAATCAAAGTAATCAATCATAGTTTCACTCTTTTTATCTCACACTATACCTAACCACATAATCAACCAACACATAAAAGGAATTGACATAAGGCTCGACTAAGATTTCATCACCTTATGGTAAACCTTACCATTTGGCTATCTTACTTGGAGGTCATTACCAAGAAGAAAAACCAAAAATCAACTCTGGTTGAGTCTAAACTCTTAAATTTAGTATGTCTTGGCTAAGTACCCAACACGCTTATCACTATAGTGTGTGAAGTGAGGGGTTACGCCCCAATATCAAGCCACATACTAACTTTCAATATAGATTTTTGAGATCTTTTAACACTTGAAACTAATCGTAGAGTTCCTTTCTAGTACCTGATCTACAAACCAATGTTCTTCTTCACACTTTCTAAGGCATAAGTGAAAAGTGATATAAAAAGAATCCTAAGTTGTTTGAAATGAAATCTAGTGTATGTTTTGATTGCCTTGAGATATTTTCATTTTACTTGCTTTGTATTTGAGTTGTGAGATTTATTTTTCTTTATATTTCTCATATGTCTTTACTAGACAATATTTGAGGAATAAAACCAACCAAGAACCACCTTCCTCTTCTTATTATTCTTCCATGTAATACACTTTAGATGTTGAGGGTTTTGCCTATTGTTATACCCCTTCTACCATGCCTTGGATAGTTTTCAAAGGTGGTGCAAATTTTTCTACCTTCCTTGATAACAACCCTATGGCCTTTTATCATTACCTCAAAACCTTATCTCACTGCACACCTACTACTTCAGTTCCTCATATGGATCCACCTTATGGGATGCCACCCCATCTTATGATTATCACTACATCTACGCAACCTATGATCACCCAAGCATCTTCTTCCACCAATATCCCATCCAATACCTCCACCTAAACTCAATCAAACATCCCAACCAATAACCAAGTACCCTCTAAACTAACCAACACCTCCAACATATTGGGAAATTCACCTCTTATTACCCATACTTCATCTACCATGGGGATTGCATCTACCCCTATTTATACCATTCCCCTTATCACTACCAACTGATCAAGTTTTACACCACTTTAAAATTGAGTGCTTTCCATACCTCCTACTCTTCCACCTATTAGTACTAGAGTGGTAGAGTTACCACTCAACCCCAACCAATTAACCCATTCCTACCTCCAAATCAACCCATATCAATAAATCAATAAATACCCATGACATCTTACCAATATAATCCTAATATACAAGGATATATAACACTTTTCACCCACCTTTTTATGTCCATTAACCCTTATAAATCAACATCCCAACCCTCAATGACCACATATAAATATGTGGCATATTCTCATCCTTCTATAATTTATCCATATATTTCATCCACTAAACCCAAACAAAACCTACCACATAATTATGGAGCTTCCCAACCTCAAATAGATTTAGTCAAAATGTTAATTGATAAAATGGCCAACCTAGAATGATCTATCTCAGGGGATCACAACCTCTTATCTTATGATCAAATATAAAGTTAACCTATTCACCCATTCATTTCTATCCAAATTTATCCTCCTCAATGGGAAATACCCAAGTTTTCCAAGTTTCAAAGAAAGGAGGACCCCCAACAACACTTAAGATTACTTTGTCATTCTTTCTATTTAATTACATATGATGATTCTCTTCTCCTTTATACCTTCCCCATATATTTATTTAGACCAACCTTAGATTTGTATAGTGATCTCACCAAGAACTCCATATTTTCATTTTCCTAAATTAACCAAACCTTTTTATATCACTTCTTAATCAATATATCAAAAAAGGTCTCTATCACTGACCTCTAATCCATCAATTAATTTGATGAAAAACCAATTGTTGATTTCATAGCTAAATGAATTGGTCTTATCAACCATATCTCTTTCTATTTACCCCAACCTAAGCTGATTGAAATTTTATCTATAGGTTGTGCCAAACACATCTCTATTGATCTACATGTCCAAACTTTCAAAACCTTTAATGAGGCTTTCACCATGGCAGATAAACTAAAACTCAGAGCCATTAATGAAGGGAAATTAAATCTAAGAAACAAAAACTCTAGATTCAAATAAAATGACCCTTATTCATCTAAAAAAACCAACTAATATAATCATCTTAACACCAAAATAAATTTATCCACAAACATGATGGTCATTAAAACCTTTCCACCTCTGGTTCTCAACCAAACCAACTCCTCTAATACCTCTAATCAACAAACCTAAAACTAAAACCAAGATCCCCCAAAATAATATACTCCACTAGGGGAGTCTTATGCTTTAGTTATAGACAAGTTATTCAAATCCAAAATCATACAACTTCCCCACATTAAACTTCCCCAACAATTTGATGATTCTTAACCTACACCTAGTTGGTATAAGGAGAATGATCTATGTGCTTTCCACCATGTCATTGGACATGATGTTAGTAGGTGTAACACATATAAAACCATTATCTAAAACTTAATTTATAAGGGAAAACTTGTATTTCATAATCCCAATGCACCCTCAAATCAGTCCCTTAACATGTTTTGACAACCTTTTCCTAGTCATGCCCCTTTTACCAACCATGATAACAATAAACTAGAATCATCTCATGCTCATGAGGTCCATATGGTAAATGTCATTTTTAGTGAAATTATCATTGAGGAAACCATTTCCTCAGCTACCTCTTCCCCCACTCCACTTATCTAAGTGGTGTAATTACCAACCATTCCTTTAGATACCCAAAAAACTGAAGCAACAACCTCTCTTTATTTACTTCGTGAGACCATATACTTACCTACCTTTCTTTTGATAGAAATAACAAAGGAGGCAACCATTGCCCCAACTACCTCTTCCTCCAATTCACTTATCAAAGTGGTGGAATCACCATCCATTCCTTTATACACCCAAATTAAGGAATCAACCACCCCCTTTCCTTCACTTGATGCCATCACACCTTCCTCCCCTATTAGGGAATCACCCTCTCTCTGCTTAGAAACCATTCTACAAGAAGAGATCACTTTATCTACTCCCTCCATGGAGAGAACATCTTCCCAAATATTAGACCCTTCCATTGATTAAAAAGGTGAAAAAACCATTCCCTCACCTCAACCTATGGGCCTAATCTTTGAAACCAATGACCAAGGAATAAAATCAATTTACAAACCTTTCTTTAGATTGGTCTAAAGCCTAGAATTATCCTGCCAACCCAATATTGATAAAGCCACCTTTTGACACTATCTTGGGCTTCCCTATAAAAAGAATAATGAACCTTAAACCTCACTTTCATCCACCATTAAACCTATCATAACCTCAATCCATTTATCAAATACTTATCCCTCCAAAAATATCAGAGAAACATCCAAACCACCTCCATCCAAAATTGTCAAATCAAATTAAACATATTTAACTAAACCTATCAATAACCTAGGAATAATTCATAATACTAGACTTGATCACCCATCTTTGAAGTTGGACTTAAACCCATCTATTCCACCAAATAAAACATTAACCAAACCAACTAAGAAGGTGGAGCCACCCAAACTCCCACATTGAACTAGATCCATACCACGTAATTCACACTTACCTTCTATCTTAGGACCCCATCCTTAAACCATCTTAGGTTCTCATCCTTCAACAAATAAGGTGAACCCTCTCACAAATACCCAAACTAATCCTTTTACTTTCATTTTACCTTTATCTACCCCCACTAGATCATCAAATTCCCCATCATTTTATACTAACCTATCTACATCTACCTTCCCAACTATCTCCAAACCTTCATCAGCCAAATAATCCATCCTCAAGTCATCCACATTGAAACCTTCCAATACCAAATAACCTCAACCAAACTAACCTAATAAAACCATTCTACCACCTAGACCTTTTACGATGAAGCCTACTTATAAGAAGGCTACCCCAAAAAATAATCCCATCACCTTCAACAACTATACTTTAATCTTATTCAACCATTTTAAAAATGTTGTTTCAAACATTTTTATTAATCCTACCACTTATCAAACCCTTTGAGTCTTCAAGTCCCAAACCATCTTGGTTCAATGACAATTTGATCTATTCATACCATAGGACACCTAGACATGACACAAAGAATTGTAATGATCTCCATATACTCATCCATAATTTAAGGGATGTGGATGATCTATTATCAGATGAATCTCCCTTGATCCCATTACCAACCCAACCACTAAATTAACCCATCCATCATCCACCTACTCCCACTCTCACCCAAGAGTGAGGAGGAACTGAAGTAGGCATCCAAGAATAAACTTCCTCTCATCCACACTATCCATATGATTACCTAATCTCAATAAAAAATTTCCCTTCCATAGACATACCCTTCCACCCCTCAAACTTCCAACTAAACCAAAGCATCTTCACCTTCACAAAAACCTAAATTATACATTTTGTGTGTTTCTCCTTCTAACACTTTTGAATCTAATTCAACATGTAGTGTTGAAATAACTTCACCAAAAACTGGTGAAGATGAGCTTATAACAATTAATCAACACCTTACCCCCTCAATATCAAACAGTTATAGAGATATTTCAATCTATATAGGTTTGAACTAAAGATCCTCAACCTCTTTTAGCCTTTATCAGATCCCTTAAAATTTACACCCTTGTCACTTTTAAGGACTCAAAAATACCTTCTAATCATCCTAATGATCTTTATCCTCCCCTCTTCATCATTACATACATCAATCAAACCCACATCAAAAGGGTGATGATTGATGGAGGATTTAGTATTAACATTAACTCCTCTCATGCTTATGACTAACCCAAGTTGCAAAAGTATATCATGCTAAAAACTATAGTGGTCCATCAATCCTTCAATGATACTATGGACACTACCATAGGGATAGTGATCCTCCATATCTACTTAGAACCTCAGATAATTCCTAAACTCTTCTAAATTGTATAATGTAAGTTCTAATTCAGTTTTTTACTTGGATACCTTTGGATTCATTCCATGAGTTGTGTCCTATTTACCTTGTATTTATGTATCAAATTTTAATATAAGGGTCAAGTCATTACCATATTGGCTAACCCTAGTCTCTTTACATCTTGAAACATGACATATCCACCCAATGATGTTCTTCTTCCTCACTCATCCACATCATCACCAACTAAAAATAACATTGCCTCACCATCAACTAATAACAACTCCACCCCTACCATAAATGAATCTTCAACTAGCTCATCTATCCCTCCTTCTCAAATCCCCATAGAGGACCCCTTAGAACCTATGTTTCAACATTTTTCATTAGGAGAGTATCACCTTTTGGCCTTGGATTCCTTCCCTACTCTTTAAGAGTATGGGAACCTTGACCATGATCCTACCTATAATCCCAATATCAAAACCATCATACCTTTTGGGCTCCCCAACCACCAAACTATTTTCATCTATGTGGGACTTGATCAAATTCTTTTCACTTCTACCACCACATCTTATATTTGACCATTCAACTCTAATTTATCCTATTTAGACAAACCAAAATTTTCCAAATTATACCTTCACAAGTGTACCTATAAAGTATTTGGCCTTGGCCATTATGAATATGGACCCCATGAGTTACCTTTCATTAAAACCTAGAAACCTCATGAGCTATTTGGCCTTAGGTTCATATTACTAGAAGAACCCATAGATTCACCCAAACCCATCACCATAATTGAGGAAAACATATCATCCTCATCAACCCCACCTCTTTCAAAGTCTAAGGATTTTAAAATCATTCCTCCTAACTTTTTTTAGTTAATACTATTATTTTGGTCTTCCTAACCTATCAAAAGGATGACCAAACTAAAATTTTTCCTTTGATTCATCTTGAAATGGTAGAAAATGATTATACTAACATCAATACCATACAAGATCATAATGATTATTCTATTTTCACCTATCTTGGTGTATGGGATTCTTATATCCATAAATCCCTTCCTCTTGAAAACTAAACCATGTTGAATGAATCCACTATCGATGTCAACTTGGGTACTTAGGATGACCCTCACATTGTAAATATTGGTCAATCCTTATATTTCTCAAAGAAATAATATTACCCTTCCTTCCTTTGTGATCAAATCATATTAGTTGTTTGGTCCTATCAAGATATGTCTATAATTGACCATTCCATATCTCTTCATAACATCCTCATCTATCATGATGCTAAACCCATTAGGCAAAAGATTTATAAGATGCACCCTCACACTGCCCTTCTATTTAAAGAACTTCAACACCTCTTATCTATGAATTTCATTCAACCCATTGACTATCCCTAATGGGTTTCCAATATTGTCCCCATTACCAAGCCTACAAGGGGACTTCACCTCTGTATTGACTTTTATGACCTCAACCTTGCTTGTCTAATATATGACTTTCCTTTTCCTATCATTGAATAACTTGTTGATATTATAGATGGACATGAGATTTTGTTTCTCATGGATGGGTTATCATAATATAATCATATCTTAATTTCCCCTAAGGATTATCATAAGACTCCTTTCATCACCCCTTGGGGAACCTTTATTAGAGGGTCATGCCATTTGGTCTAAATGATGTTGGAGTAACCTACCAACATGTGATAATCTACATATTCCATGATATCATCAACAAAATAATAGAGGAATATGTAGATGATCTCCTTAGGAAATCCAAATATTACAAGGATTATCTAGACGTTCTAAAAATTATTTTTGAGTGCCTAATCCATTTCCATGTTTGAATTGATCCTAATAAATGTATTTTTGGGGTCCTATCTAGAAATCTTCTTGGTTTTATCATCTCTCTCTAAGGAATCAAAGTAGACCCTACCAAATTCAAAACAATCCTCAACATACCACTTCTAACCCACCTTAAGTAACGTTGTATCCTGTAGGGGAAACTCTAATCCATCCATTTCTTCATCTCTTAGTTATCAGATAGATGTCAACCTTTTCACCATCTTCTCAAGAAACATACATATTTTAAGTAGACTAAAGACCATCAATAAGCCTTTGATTCAATCAAAGAGTACCTTCTTTCTCCACCCATTTTTATCCCACCTAAAGAGGACCAACCCTTCTATCTTGATATATCTACCACTAACCATTCCTTAGGGCAATGATCACTCATCATGATGAATAAAACAAATAGCAAGTGGTATAATATATAATATGCACTCTTATAGATTATGAGACTCAGTACACCCATACCAAAAAACATTATCTCACCTTGGTCTTCATTGCTACCAAATGTTATCATTACCTACTGAATCACAAAGCCTTCATCATCACTAAAACTTATCCACTCAAGTACATACAATCTAAACCATACCAAAACCAATATATGTCTAAGTGGCTCATACTCCTAGCTGAGTTTCACCTTGAGTTCCTATAGAAAAATTCAATTAAAGGGCAAGTTATTTTTGATCAATTGGTTGAAGATACTCTACTAGACAACCAACCAATTCCTCTTGTGTTTCTAAATGAGTCCATCATGAATCCTTCTCAAAAGGACATCACTCACCAAATGACCATGTTATCTGATGGCTAAAAGTGTTAGTGAGGTATGTGTATCATATTTATTTGCATTCCCCTCAATGGTGAACCTATTTCTCTTTCCTTAAAACTCTACTTTAAATGTACCAATAATATGGATGAGTATGAAGCCCTAGTGATAGGTCTCTAAACAACTCTAGCCTTGGGAGTCAAGATGATAAATGTCTTTGGTGACTCCCAACTTATGGTCAACTAGGTAAATGGATCTTACCAATGTAAAAATGATGTCTTGCAAAATTAAAAATAGCTAGTAAATGTACTCTTAGAATCATTTGATATTTACCTCATCTAGTCTATTTTATGATATACCAACAAATTTTTGGATACAATAGCTTCCCTTGTTTCCTAAATCCCATCTCAACCTTGTAATTCCAAACTCTTTGTCACCATTCATCATTTTATCACCACATCTTATATCCAATCCAACCTTCTGACCATTTTTAGTGTCAAGGAATCTTCCTAAAACACTTGGTACCAACAAACATTTAACTAACTCAACATCAACATCATTCCTCCTAGCTTATCTTGTAATTCTCAAAGATATTTTGTTCAAAGTGCCTCTTGTTATACCATAATAGGGGGAATCCTTTACAAACATGGTTTTTAAGGTATCCCTCTTTGTTGTCTATGTAGTCATGAGGCTTCTCATGCTATCAAGGAAACACATGACAAAATATGTGGGGGATACTTTAGTGGTTTAGTTGTCACTAAATGTATCCATTACTTTGGCTACTATTGGCCCACCCTCAACTAGGACTATTATTATTATGTAAAAAAGTATGTTAAATGTAAGAAAAATGATTATTTACAACATGTATTGGCCTATGGCCTTCAAGTATTCAAGAACTTTTGGCCCTTCTCATAATGGGGACTAGACCTCATTAGAGAAATAAATCCTTATTCATCATAGTGGCACCACTACATAATCACCACCACCAACTATTTAACCATGTAGGTGGAGGCTATTAATCTCATCTCAACTAAAGCTAACAAGATAATTGACTTCATCAATCATCATATCATCTATCATTTCAATGTTCCTCATAAGATCATCATCGATAATGTCAAATCTTTCAAAACAAACAAGTCCAAGGTCTTTGTGACACATTTAGCATTAAGTTACAACTTTATTCACCTTACCATCCATAAGTAAATGGATAGGCAAAGGCCTCTAAAAAAATCTTCAACAAAATTTTAGCCTAAGTGGTCAGTGCTTCTATTTGGGATTGGCACTTGCACATTTTTGGGCTTATCACACTAGCATTATAACCTATGTAGGTGCTACCCCTTTCTCTTTAGTCTTTGGGGTAGAGTCATTTTTACCTCTTGAAGTTTAGATTCTATCTCTTTGTATATCCTTGAAATACGTCATTTTTTTGAGTGACTATCATCAAGAGCATCTATCATGACTTGAGATACTTGATGAACATTGCTTAACAATGCTTAACCACCCTCATGTCTATCAAGAGTTAATCAAGTGAGCCTACAACTAGCACCTAAAATAATGATAATTCAACATTGAAGACCTCCCTAAAGTAAAATCAACATGTGGCCAATATGGAGAAGAGAAAGCAAGGAAATTTTACTTTCAATTGGCTTGGACCCTACATCATAACCCATAAGTATGGATCATGATCTTATCATTTATCTTCACTTGAAATAAAACCAAAACCTAATATTCTCAATGCTTTAAATATACATACTTTTTTTTATTAAATAGGGATCAAATTCTTATTTTTTTCTAACTTGAGGTCATCCTTTGAGTTATGATATTTTCACCTTCCTCATACCCTCATCCTATTCCCTTTAAGGACAATCAATTACAACATATAAATTTGTGATTAACCATCATAATCATATCCTAATCCTAAATATGGGTACTAGGAATCTACCCATGAAATGGTTCTCATGGATGCTTTTCATCCCTAATTAGATAGAATATCATGGGTATTATCTCTCAAACCCACCCCTTTCACCTATCATTAACCTCTTGTGCTCTAAGTTTTGTTCTCATAAAGGTAAACCTCTAAGCCTAAATAGAATTTTCCATGTCTAACCTAGCATAAAAACAACTTGGGATACCAAAATATCACTTGGGTCAAATATATATAGCATGCAAACTACTCCCTAAAAGGACATCTACCCAAAATCTGAAATTGCTTAAAAGATAGATTGCTCTCATGAAGGACAGCTACCAAATAAACAAACCCAAACTTGGACCACTCTCTTGAAGGATGGATAAGTCAAATTTGTCAAATAAATAATTTGAATCTTCTTGCATTAATAAAATTCACAAACCTATCAAAACAAAACAACAAATGACCCTATATCAAAATCAAAACAAGTTATCCCAAGAAAGTTGTAATCAAATTTCACATATAACATTGGTAGATTACCTGTATTGATTAGTCTACACCTTATATATGACATGGAATTGTCTATTATGGATCTTAGGTCATCTTTAGGATGGGAAAACTAACCCACATAAGGTTACCTTACTTATCACCCATTTTCCTTTCGTTTCAGCTACCACCCATCTGTCCTATGTCTCATCTAAAAAATCAAGGGATTTTGAGCTTACTTGACATAATGTGATCAAGACACCTTGTTATCAACCAATGCATTCTCATGAAAAGAATAAAAAGGGCTTATGTTCATTATGATAATCTAACTTCAGTTTTGTTTAATCCTTACCAATGAAGGATCATCATGCCTTTTTATTATCTTCTCATAATTGGTTTATGTATTCACTTGGACATATGTTTCATTTTCTTCTTCTTTCCCCTCATCTATCTCTTCATCTAACTTACTTTATGTGCTATCATAAAACAAATTAAACTACATCACATATCTATAACCATACGTATAATCCTATCCATACCCAAAAAAAATCCCAACCATAATCATAAACCACATCAATAACCATAATTAAACCATCTATAATCATAAAACATCATGAACCACATCACATCTATAATAATAAACCATAACCATGTCACATATCCATGATCATAACCATTTATCAAAACCATCCTAACCAAAACACCATAAACATAAAAACCATATACATAACCATAAATCATAAACATTATATCCATGAATAAAACAAAAGCATCATCAAAATCACATATAATCATAAAAATCATCCATAATCATTGCATGCTTAAGCTAATTAGTGCACATATCATAAGCATCAACATTGAAACCAAAACCATGAACCATAAGACCAAATCTATATATCATCATCATATAATATACATCATGTCTCATCAACATGAAATAGTACATACAATCATGTGCATCTCTCTCTCTCTCTCAAAAATATACATATTATTACATCAACTCATAAGTTGACATTAAAATCATATACATCTACATATATCATATCATATAAACCTTTGCTCTTATGGTACTACTGACATTTGGTACCTACCCTCTTAAGGTGACTTTTTGTACACTCACTGAAGTAACCCACTAAACTAGAGTCACTATACCTTCTCCAACCAACCATCATCATGTCCACTTCGACATTGGCCATTTTGGCCTAAGCTATCACATATTTTGTGATGACCTTGCCTTAGTCTTTTTGACCACACTGATAACCTTTCCATGTTGAACATTTGAATTTTCACCATCTAGTGCACAACTAGATGATTTATGTTTTTTATAAGATCACTTCCTACATCAGATACCCACAAAAACACTGACCCTATCTAAGAGACTTGATAAGACTAACCCAATCATTTATGACTAACAATATGGCTTGGTTACCCTATCACTTGTCCTTCTAAAACCAACCTTATTTTTACCAACTATGGAAATTTATTCTATGAAAAATCTTGGCTATTGTACTTAGTTGCATTTTGTGTACATATTTGTGTTTCAAATACCCAACCACCATTGTCACCAACCTTGTGACTCACCATAAACTACTTATCAAACCATGACTCAATTTCAATTTCACCTCATTGACTCTTAGTTTGAGGAAGAACACCTCATCCCATACTTGGGAAAACTAGACCTTTGACCAATACTCCTTTTTTTTTATACCTTACTAACATAAACTTCATAACAAAAAGGGGCAAAATGTAGACACCAAAATTTTGCACACTATAAATTTGAATGTCAAAACACCCTCAATCAGAACATTACCTAACCATTGACCATGACCTTGATTTAGGTTAGCTAATTATCTAACCAACTCACTAACCATTTTTTACCCCACTTATCCTTTGACATACAACCTTCAATTGTCACCCTAACCATCAATGCTTAGGTCCCTTGTCTATTACTTAAACAAACACACCATCTATTTATAATATAACACAACATAATTTAATATGTTTACCTTACCCAATGCTAACACATCATGATGCATCAAAATTAGTAGCCTAACCTCCTATGGAACCTTCTACCTCCATTTCTCTTTGCCTATAAAAGGAGGGAAGTAAGTGGTGAATAGGGATCCATAATCAAGAATTATTGCATATAGGTGATCAATCTAATAACCAACACATCTTAATTATAATAATTTAGTAGCTAAAATAGAGACATGAACCTATACCAAATTTAATCTTGAGGTAAATTATTGTTACTTTTATAAAATTTCTCCAAGATCAACCATCAAGCATCCAACTAAGTACATTTCCTATTATAATCTTTGTTATTCTATTTTTTGACCTTGGTATCAAAATAAGACCTTTATGCATGTCATCTCCTAAGCCTTAGACATTATCCAAATCCCAAACCATTTATTGACCCACTCTACAGCCTAAACCAAACCCTTTCTTAAACATATTTAGAATCTAGAAGAATCATCGATGGTCAATTTGACCATTGATGTTCACCCTCAACTACTGATGATTACTCAACTATCGATAGTCAACTTAAATATTCATGGCCACCCTAACCACTAATGGTCATTATGAAAATAAATAACATCAAATTATTTCCAACCCCTTACCCCTAACCAAATATGACTTTCTATGTCCTTGCTTATTCACAAAGATCTCACCCATTTTTTGAACCTAACCTAACCTATTTTAGTACTAGTATTGACCCACTATTGTTATATTTAGTTTATTTTTCATTATAAAGCATCTATTCTTATTGTATTTCATTTTATTTCTTTTTATTATCTAATTTAAGTATTTAATTTTATCTCTTTCAATCTAACTGTTATCAAAGAGTGGATTGACAGCCTCCTAACAAGCTCATGCTTATTAGATCTAGCTCATGCTAGGTAGTCCACCTTACTATATTTATAAAAAATATTTTTTTTAGTACTTTATTACCTACATATCATCCTTCCAAGACAAAAAATATCTCTCCACAGTTGTCTGGATCACACATGCATAACAACTAGGTTCTTCTACCACACCCTTATTACTAGTTTCTTACCTTCTTCCTTAATTAATAAATGAACAAAAATTGAGAGAAACACTCAACTTATAGCCTGGGAAGAATAATAATCCTTATTTCCTATAGATGTGTTTTAGAATGATGAGGCCTTTTTCAAGTTTCTAGGCCTAAGAGACAATGTTCTATTGGGAGACCACAAACAAGGGTTATCTATCAAACTGGATCTTGTAGCCTATTTTGGAGAATAGGTGAACACCCTTATCCAAAAAATAAATAAATAAAACGTTGATTCCCAAAGTGAAATTATCTTTGAGGCACTTTTGGACTAGGGTAAAAGTAAATAGAAAGGCCAACCTTCTAGTGAAAACCTATTTTAGGTGCCATTGGAAATGGGTATTCACCTTTCCTTGAATGAAACTTAGGAGACCACCAATGATGAACTTTATTTTGGATCTAAGTTTAGTTATACAAAAGAGCATGCCTTTTATCTGATTGTAAATGAATTTTTAAAAGTGTTTATTACATGGCCATCCCTGCCATTGGGAGATTCATATTCATCTTGTATGCCATATGATTGTAATTTATGTCAAAAGGGGAATTATGATTGTTATTAATGTTAAAAGGGGAATTATGGATGTCATTGAAGTTAGAAGATTATGTAGGATTAATAGAGAGAAGAACATGTTTTAAATTTACACAGTGCAAAGTTTTCATGATTTTACAGAGACCATTTTGGACCACTTGAAGATCAATTAATAGAATATATGTTATGGGTTTTTAAAGATCATCTTAAATATATGGTCCATAGGTTTAGTTAAGTTAAAATGAGCTTATAATTGATTTATATTTTCTCTTGGACATTACTAGGGTTTCACAGTAAAACCCTATGATCTTTAGTCATGGAATTAATAGGTATGTTCTATTTTTATGTTGATTAGATATAGGTAGCAACCAACTACTTAAGTTATATCTTAATCCATTATCATCATTTTGAAATTGGCCCCTTTGACCTAGTAATTATCAGCTTGAGTAGTGATCAAAGACCTTAATATTTATTAAGTATTGGACTTAATATTTGTCCTAGATTGATCAATAGTTAGTACTTAATCCTATGTTTAGGATATAATGAAGCGTATTAAAGTTAATTTATCAAAGGCACCTATGAGTAAACATACTAGTGATAAGTGACAAAATCATGGATCTTGTACAGTAAATCTATGGAGTAGTTTAAAGTCAAAAGTCAAGGATTAATGTGGGAATGTCAAGTATGATAATAAAAGGAATTGATAGAAAATTTTCAAAAGGCATGTGAGGATTTCAAGTGTCACACTTATGGGATCTTGTTAGAGATAAAGATTGATCTTCTTTAAAGGATCAATAGTGAGTGTGTCATCATGCAATGAAGATCTATCTAAGTGAGTGGACTTAATGGGATTAAGTAATCAATGTTTAATGAAATAGAGGGGAGTTAAAGAACAATATAATTTGATGATATCAATGGATCATATTCATTCCAAAGACTCAACAAGAAACAATATTAGACCAAGTACTAGAGGTTTACCATTAGATAGAGGTAAAGTTCATGCAAATTTAAATATCTAATGACATCCAAGAGCTTAGATCAAAATATATAATAGATGTGTTTAAAATTTGAAAAGTTAAAGTATAAAAGCATATAAATATTTGATGGAGTAAGTGTGCCTATTCATGATGGGAAACTTAAGATCAAAGGCCAATATTTGAATATGTGTCCATCCCAATTTTCAAGTGATAGAATATGCAAGTAAACTATAAAATATGACACATACAATAAAATAGATTGTTTTTATTGATCAAATCTATGTAATATGGCATGTGCATCAAAACTACAACCCATTATATGCTAAAAATAGTAATGAGACAAATAATCATGATGGTGGAGCATAAATTCAAGATGTGGGAAACTTATTCAAGAAATATGAATTGAGTCTAGAATTGGCATGATGTGTTAGCAAACAAGTGTGAACATAGAGAAGATATGAAACCTAAATCAAATTATTATATTTATATCATCTAGGATACATGCCAAAGATGCTGAAGTGGTTGAATTATGTCTAGTAGAAAATATAGAGATACAAAGGAAGAGGGGTAGAGTGGAAGAGAAGAGAGAGATAAAGAGTAGTGTTTGAGTAGTTACATAATAGACTTGTATTAACTAATTAGAATTAGATTCATTTAAGATTAAATATTCTAATCTAGATTTGTATCTCCATTAATCTTATTATTAGGTTCCATTAGAAGAGTTGAGTTAGTGCTCAGTTAGGTAGTTAGTGCTTCCATAGAGTAGGTGATCTTAAATCAATAGATTCGTGTCTCCTTAGGGTTGGTGACCTTAAATTGTATAACCAATAAGGTTTTGGTTATGAGTATGGATTAGAATAGTATATTCTAGTAGCTATTTCTTATTGTTGTTTTTCCCATATTGGGTTTTCCACATACATTGGGTGTTATGCATATTTGTGTGTGTGTGATCTATGCATATATGTTTTAATTTTCATTAAAATTATTAAAAGGAATAATTTAATAAATATACTAATTCATCCCCCTCTTAGTATATATTTTTATTCCAATAATTAGTATCAGAGCATTGGTCCCTTAGAATAATCTTAATTAGCTTAGGTAGATCTTAGACAGTGAACACAAAATGGATAGTCAAGAAGGCTCTTCCTCAAGTAAAGCACCTCTCTTTGATGAATCAAACTATGAATTTTGGAGCATTAGAATGGAATCATATTTATCTTCATTAGGGTTTGACGTATGGATGTTTATTGTAAATAGATATACAATTATTGATACAACTCTTACTAATCAAGCTATCAAGAAAGCATATGAGATAAATGCCAAGGCTAAGAATGATATTCTATGTGGATAATCTAATTCAGAATTTGTCAAAGTGATGCATTATAAAAATTCACAAGATATCTAGAACAAATTGAAGAGTGATGATAAGGTAAATTAGGCCAAGCTATAAACATACAAAGGCAAGTTTGAAAGCCTTAAAATGAATGAAGAAGAAAAAATTACAAACTACCTCCTCTGAGTAGATTAAATGGTCAATATAATTAAAGGATTTGGAGAAAATATAAAAGAATTGGTCATTGTCAAAAAGGTCCTAAGATATATTCCATCAAGGTATGACTCTAAAATATCTGTAATAGAGGAACCAAGAGATCTAGATAAACTCACTATTAATGAGTTGCATAGAACCCTAACTAATTATGAGATGAGAATAGGAAAAGTAGACACTTTCCAGAGAGAAGCTACATAAAAATCAACTAAACAAGTAAAAATAGAAGCACCTACATCTAGATTTGAGGGTACTAATGAAGAAGAATCTAACTTTGTCAGAAGATTAAAAAGAGGTTCTATAAAATACAAATGTAAGTTACATTTTAAATGCTTTAACTATGGTAAAGTAGGACATTTTTTTGTTAAATGCCCTTATAACAAAAAGGATAACTCTGAACAAGAAGAGGATAGTCAAAATATGAAACCCCAATATTACAAGAAGAATAAATTCTTCAAAAATAAGAAAGGCCTCTATTTAAAAGAAGATAGTGATTTATGGGATGATTGTGATAGTTTTGATGATGACCACAGCTATGCTTTTGTGGCTAAATAAAAGGAAGTCCTACTCATGACATTAGGATCAATTTTTGTGGATCAAGAAGAAGCTGAAGACTCAGATGAAAAATAAGGAGAAGTGGATCTAGAGTCTGAACTCATCTATGATCTAAATGAAATTAACAACCTAAGAAAAGATAATTCAAAATAAAAGAAGGTTGGACAAAAATAAATTTAAAGACTATCAAAAAGTCTAGAAAAATATGATCAAATGGTGGTTATCCTAAAGACACAAGTTGAAGAGGCTAAAATAATAGAATGTGTATTAAAAAATTAACTATAATATAAATATGATGAGTGCATGAAGTTAGAAGTAGAAATAGTGGCTTTAAGAAAACAACTTGATAAATCTAAAGAATAATCATGCAAAGGTCTAAATTTGAAATAAGAATCAATAATTATTGATGAGTTAAACTAACTCTCAAAATCCATCTAAAGAAAGATTTGGTGTTGGTTATGAACAATGGAAAAGTCTTGTAACCAATACATCTTCTAACTTATATGACAAATCCAAAATAAAAGGAGATTTAGGAACAAATAAAGAGAAAGATTTTAATAATACAAAGACAAATAGTAACACTACTAAAAATAATTTTGGATAAAAGTAGAAAAAAAGGTAGCTGATGTAGATGGTTTCATAAGGGTGAAATATTTGAATATGCAAGATTTAAGAAGATTTCCTCATCCTACACAAAGAAATGCTATGACTAGGTATTCCTCATTTTTATATGGTTATTTTTATGCTTTTAATTAGTTTGGTCATACAGATAGTTATTTTAAAGTTATACCTAAAAGAAAAACAAAATTTTCAATAAAAAATTCATTTGCACCCTTGTTAGAAACAAACATAATATGATATAATTGTAATAATTTTGGTCACATAGATAAACAATGTAGAACAAACTTTGTAAGACCAAAAACATAGAGTAAGAAGAAAGGAATCACCCCCCATATGAAAAAAGGTTCACAAGTCTCTAAAAAAGGGAAAAATAATCCAAATAATAAATTGAAGGATGTGTGGAAATTGAAAGATCAATCTATGAATTCTCAAATTACACTCTATGCCAAAGAGCACAATTTGTGGGTAATAGAAAGTGGTTTCTCAAAACATATGATTCGTAACAAGAGCAAGTTAATAAAATTGAGAAAATTTAAGGATTTGTCAGCTTGGGAGATAACACTTTATTAAAGATATGAGGTAAAATAACCATGAACATAGATAAAAAATTTCCTACACATGAAGTCCTTTATGTTGAAGGATTGAAACATAATATCGCTAGTGTCAAATTTTTTTGTTATAATGGATATAAGGTCATATTTAATGTAGAAGGATATAAGATAAAGAGATATAGAAGATTATTTTTAGAATGGAAAAGAACTAAAATCAACATCTATAATCTTAGTGAAGTGAATGGTAATAGTTTCTTGTTAGAAAAGATTGATGAGAGTTGATTATGTCATAGAAGAATGGGTCATGTCAAGTTTGATAACCTAGTAAAAATGAGCTTAAATAACTATGTTAGACACATGCCTAAGATAACCAAACCTACATACACTACTTGTAAGGAATGTCAACAAGGAAAGCAGACAAGGATCAGATTTCAAACAAAGGAGTATTCAACTACAAAGCTTCTAGAATTAGTTCATATTGATCTTTATGATCCTACTAAGACAAGAGGATCTAAATGAGAGAGATAATTCATGTTATTTGTAGATCATTACTCAAGAATGACATGGGTAACCTTTTTGAAGGAGAAGTCTCAATAATTTAAAAGATTCAACATCTTTAGGACCATGGTAGAGAATGAGATTGGATGAAAAATCCAATGCTTAAGATCTAATAGAGGTGGAAAATTGACCTCAAATGAGTTCATATAATACTATGATAAACATGGAATCAAAAGTCATTACTCTAAAACAAAGAATCCATAGTAGAGTGATGTTGTTGAGAGAAATAACATGACAGTCAAGGAGATGGCTAGAATAATGCTAAGAGAAGCCAAGTTACCTGATGTATATTGGAGATAAGTAGTCCAAACAATAATATATATCTTAGACATAGTTCAATTAAGGGTAAATAGTGATAAAAATCCCTATGAAATATGGTATGGAAAACTTACCTCTATGAAGTATTTTAGAGTGTTTGGTAGCAAAGGCTATATTAGGAGAAAAGAAGAGCAAATTGAGATGCTTTAAATTAAGAAGTGATCAATGAATATTTCTTTGTTATTCCACCCAAAGCAAAGCCTACATATGTTACAATAATATTCCAAACAATATTTTAGAGAGCATCAATTCCAAGGTTGAAAAAGGCTTAAAACATGTTAAACTTGATATAAAAATCTATGATGAAGAATCAAATTATGAAAAGGAAGTAGCCAATGAAGAATAGCAGGAAGTAAATGAAAAGGCAACTACAAGATTTGTTCAAAAGGATCATCTTATAGATTAGATAATTGGAAATAAAAATGAATGAGTTCAGATAAGGAGAATAGTCACAATTAATAAGAAGCAAGTAAGTTTTGCTCTAATGTCTAAAATTAATCCTAAGATTTATGTTGAAACTAAGAAGGATGAGAATTGTCTAAAAGCCATGGAAGAATAACTAAGACAAATTAAAAGAAAAAAATTTGGGAATTATTTCCAAGACCTTCAAACAAGAATTTAATAGGTATAAAATGGGTCTTTAGAAACAAAACCAATGAGGATGGAAATGTTATATGGAATATGGCAACATCGGTGTGCAAAGGATATGCACAAGTTGAGGGAATAGATTTTGAGGAAACATTTACTCTAGTTTCTAGATTGGAAGCCATAAGAATGTTTCTAGAATTATCTATTTAGAAGTAGTTTAAATTCTATCAAATGGATGTTAAGTATGCTTTCTTGAATGGGAACATAGAAGACAAAGTCTACATAGAACAACCTAAAGGTTATAAATTTTTAGAGGAAGAAGATTATGTGTGAAAAATAAAGAAATATCTATATGTTCTAAACTAGGAACCTAGATCAAGTTATTCAAGATTAGACTAGTACCTAAAATAATAAAGATTCAATAAAGGATGTGTAGACAATAATATGTACTTCAAATTAGAAGGTGAGCATATGTTGATTGTTATTTTTATGTAGATGATATCATTTTTGGTAGCTACAACAATAGAATATGCAAATAATTTACTATTGAAATGAAAAATGAGTTTGAGATGTCTATGCTTGGAAAACTTTATTTCTTCTTTGGTATACAAATAACATAAACTGATGAATGGATATTTATATCCCAAACCAAGTATGCTAAGGAAATGATCAAAAAGTTTGGAATGTAATATAGAAAACCAATAGGTACTCCCATGATTATTGGTTGTAAGTTGAACAAAGAGGATGAGTCCCTTGATGTAAATCAGACTTTGTATAGATCAATGATAAGTAGATTGTTATAGCTAACTACATCTATAATTGATATCATGAAATTAGTGTGCATGGTTGCAAGATTTAAAGATACTCCTAAAGATTCACATGTAAATGCAATGAAAATAATCATTAGATATATCAAGAGTACAGTTTACTATGGCCTATGGTACCCCAAAGGTGAAGATTTCACTTTGAAAACATATACAGATGTTGATTGGGTAGGAAATATGGATGATAGTAGAAGAATTAAAGGTGGTGCATTTTCCCTTATAAATAGACTTATTTTATGTCTAAAGAAATGTAAAGAGTCAATTATTCTTTCTACAGTAGAACAAGAGTATGTCGTAGTAGTGGCATGTTGCACTCAAGTCATGTGGATGAATAAAATACTCATATACATCAAGGTAGAACACAAATCAACAATCTCTATTCTTTGTGACAATTCAAGTGATTTTAATATATCAAATAATCTAGTTATGCATTCTATAACTAAGCATATATAAATCAAGTATCACTTATTAAAATAAAAGGTTGTAGATCAAGAGGTCATAATGAAATATGTGCCAACTTAGGATCAAGTTGAAAACATATTCACCAAACCTCTTCCTATGGAATAATTTGGGTATCTGAGATAGAAATTAGGAGTGGTGGCTCCTACATCACATCACTAGATCCTAGTGATAGGGCATGAGTCCAGGGGAAGTATTATATATGTTTTGTTAATCCCTAGAAGAAGAGAGAAAAGGAAACTCAAGTATGCATATATTTTCAAAATTATAATGAGTTGATGATTGTAAATTCTTGGACAAACTCCTTTATCTAATAAAGGGGAGAAAATTTTGGATAAACTATGAGAAAATTGGAGTCCCTTCCCCATTGATGTTAAAGGGGGAGAAAAAGTGCAAATGTTGTCTATAAAAGGAGCAAAAAATGTTTCCAAGTTGAGTTTTGCCAAAAGTGCCATTGCCAATGAGGGTAAAAGTTGGTATGAATAACTTCAGCTCACATTCATCAGAAACCAATATAGTTAATGCCATAAAGGGATCGAAATTTGACATCATTGAACAAGATAATAGCATTTTATTTTCCATCAATTATAAAGGCAGAGATTGTTGGCCATACGATTGTCATTGATGTCAAAAGGGGCATTATGATTGTCATTAATGTCAAAAGGGGCATTGTGAATGTCATTGATGTTAGAGGATCTAACATGATTGATAGAGAGAAAAACATGTTTTAAAGTTGCACAGTGTAAAGTTTTCATGTTTTTTTAGAGACCATTTTTGGACTACTTGAAAAAAAATTAATCGAAGATATGTTATGGGTTTTTAAGAGTATATTAAATATATGGTATGCAAGTCCAGTTGAGAAGAAATGAGCTCAGAATTGATTTATATTTGCTCTTAGACATTACAAGGGTTTCAAAGTAAAACCATATAAGATTTAGTCATGGAATTCATAGGAATTTTCTATTTTAATATTGACTGGATATAGGTAAGAATTGGTTACTTAAGTTATATATTAAGCCCTTGTTATCATTATGAAATTGGTCCCTTTGACCTAGTAATTACTACATAGAATAATGATCAAAGACAATAATATTTCCTAAGTCTTAAAATTCATATTTGTCCTATATGATCAATGGTTAGAACATAATTATATGTTAAAGATCCAATGAAGTATAGAAAATATAATTTTTCAAAGGCACCTACAAGTAAATGCACTAGTGAAAAGTGTCGCAATCATAGAGCTTGCATAGTAAATTTAAGGAGTGGTTTAAAGTAAAATAGTCAAGGATTAATTTGGGAATGGCAAGTGTCATAATAGTGATAACTAATATAAAATGTATAAAAGGCATGCAAAGATGCTAAGTATCACACTTATCAGATATTTTTAGAGATAAATATCTAACAGAGAAAGTGGAATCAATGGGATCAAGTGCTTGATGTTTAATGACATAGGGGAATGTTAAAGACTAAAATACTTTGATGAGATCAATAAAATGTATTCATTCCAAAGTCTTAACAACCAACAAGATTACACCAAGTACTTAAGGTTTAATGTTATATAGAGGTAAAGTTCATGCAACTTTGAAGATCTAATGGCATATGGGAGATCATATCAAAAGATCTAATAGATGCATTTCAAAGCTAAAAATTTAGATTATGGAAGCATACAAATATTTGATGGAGAAAATGTGCCTATTCTTAGAGGGAAACTTAGTATCAAAGGCTAATATTTAAAGATGTGTTCATCCCAATAGTCAAGTGAGAGAACATGAAGGTAAGCTATAAAATATGATATAGAAAATGAAATAGATTATTATGATTGATCAAATTTGTGTAATATGTCATGTGCATTAAAACTAAATCCTAGTATATGCTAAAAATAGTAATGAGACAAAGAATCACGGTGATGGAGCATGAATTCAAGATTCAGGAAACTTGTTGTTCAAGAAATATGAATCAAGTCCAGAATTGGCATGATGTGTTAGAAAACAAGTGTGAACACATAAAATATGCCAAACCTAGATCAAATTTTTATATATGTGTCATCTAGGATATAGGATGGATCTACTAAAGTGGTTAAATTTTGTCAAGTAAAAAATAAAGATACATAGAGGAAGAGGGGCAAAGTGGAAGAGAAGAGAGAGATGAAGATTAGAGTCTGAGTAGTTATAGAATAGACTTGTAAAAAAGATTTTGAATTGGATTAATTTATGGATCAATATTTTAATATGGAGTTATAGCTCCATCAATTTGATTGGTAGGTGCCATCAAAAGAGTTGAGTTGGTGCTTAGTTAGGGATCAATGATTCCTTAGAGTAGGTTCTCTTAAATAAGGGGATTGGTGTCTCTTTAGGGTCAATTCCCTTAATGTTGTAACCAGTTAGGTTTTTATTGTGAGGCCAAATTATAATAGTAGATTATACTAGCTATTTCTCACCATAGTTTTTCCCATATCAGGTTATCCATGTACATTACATGTTATGCATATTTGTGTGTGTGATATCTACATATATTTTTTAATCTACATTAAAAGTATTAAAAGGACTAATTTAATCAATCTACTGATTGACCCCATTCTCAATATATAGTTGTGTTCTACCACATCTTGTTTAGGAGAGCTTCAAGAACTAGTCTAGATAGATGATTTTCCAATTTTAGACCAATTTAAAAAATTTCCAACAATTTTGGAGGATAACTCAACTCTCCTAGTAGAATATACTATGAAATTCAAGATCAAGACTCTAGATGACCCAAAAAAGATAAAATTAGGTAGATCCCTCACTGAGGAGGAATGTGAAGTTTTAACATCCCTTCTAAGGGAATTTGTTGACATATTTTCTTGGGCCTATTTAGATATGCCAGGTTCAGACCCCACCTTGTCTATGCACCACCTTATTGTACATCTTGATATGAACCTTGTCAAGTAGAAATGAAATAAGATGCATCCTTGTACACTTGTATTAGTAAATAAATATTTGGAAAAACTCTTAGAAGTAGGATGCATCCAACCAATCAACTATTTAGAGTGGATCTCAAATGTTGTAAATGTTGGCAAGAAGCTAGAAGGAACCATAATTTAGACTGATTTTTGAGATATAAAAAATCATACCCTAAGGATGAATTTCCTCTACCAAATATTTACATGATAGTTGACTCCATAGTGGGGTATACAATACTTTCACTTATGGATGGATTTTAAAGATATAACCAAATTTGGGTCACACCAGAAGACCAAAAAAATACAACATTCATCACTCATGGTGAACATCTTGTTATCAATTCATTCCATTTAATCTTAAGAATGTTGGGTCCACATATAAAAGAGCCATGACCATCATACTTCATGATATGATTCATGACATTTTTGAAGACTATGTTGTTGACATATAAGGTAAATCAAAGACCCATGGAAATCATCTAGTTGCACTAAAAAAAATATTTGAGAGGCTTCATGAGTGCAAGGTTAGATTCGTATCAATTCTAGTAAAGTCTTAAGATTCATCATTTTTTGTTGATACATTAAATTTCATCATACCAAATTACAAGCCATTATTGAGACTTCAAATTTGAAACAAATCCATAGTTTGTAGGGCAAGGCTCAATCTAATAGATGATTCACTTATCAGTTAGCCAATTGATTTTATCCATTTACATAATGAAGAAAACTATCACATTTCATTAAGATGAAGACTATAAAAAATCTTTTTAATACCTAAAGGAATATCTTGTGAATCCACCTATTTTTTTACTACCAATGCTAAGAAAGCTAGTCTTATTGTATCTATCTACCATAGACCAAGACCTAGGGGCACTTCTAGCTTAGCATGATGACAATGGAAAATAACAAGTTGTGTACTATATAATTCATACATTGGTCACATATGAACAAAACTATATGACCATATAAAAATCTTATTTAGATATGGTCTTTACAATACATAAATTTTGTATTTCATGCTAAACAACAAGACCATAATTATTTCCAAATTAGATCTACTCAAGTATCTAATATCCAAGACATTTTAGAAGGTTGTATGGATAAATGGATTGTGCTTATAAGTGAGTTTGAGATAGAATACATCAATCAAAAGGGTATAAAGGAATAAGTATTTGTAGATTATTTTACTAAATCTCCCCTTTTAGATACTAAACCCCCCACTTTTTAGTTTCTAGATGATTCCATCATGACCATCATTGAAATACCTCCTAAGGAGTAGTACTAAAATTTGTATTTTGATGGATCATTCACATCACATGGATTAGGGTTAGGCTTATTAATTATTACACTAATAGGTATCTTATCCCTAAATAATTATATATACTATTTTATTTTACTAAAAATATGGATGAATATGAAGAAATTGTTGTAAGGATTCATCTGGTAGTATAATGGAATATTCAACATCTCATAATTTATGGTGATTTTTAGTTAATCACCAATCAGGATACAAACCACTTTCAGATCAAAGATGATAAGTTGGTACCATATAAGTTCATGGTCAACACTCTCAAATAGTAGATCACCAACATATAGCTTGAACACATACCAAGGGCTGATAATAGGATAATGGATGCCATGGCCACAATTATCTCTTTGATCTATCACACAAACAAATCAAAATAATATCAATTCCTCATTGAAAATATTCTAGCACCTACTCATGAACCTTAAACAATTACAATGATCTATGTTATTATTGGTCCCATATCTATATGGTATTCATAACTCTTTTACTCCATCCATGACCATATCATGTGACAAGACATATCATGAAAACAACAAAATGCCTTTACCCACCAAGCTTCACGTTATACCTCACTTGGCCCAACCCTTTATCACCATAACTTTTATGGAACTCTTCTTCACTTTTTACATTTAGTAGAAGAAACATTAGAATTACAATAATTTCATGAAGGATTATGTGGAGCCCACATAAGTGAGGTTATCCTGGCCAAAAAAAATCCTACATACTAATTATTATTATCTAACTATGGATGTAGATGCAACTACTTATGTTAAAAGATGTGATAAATATCAAAAGCATGCCAGTCTAATCCATGCCTTAAAAAAAATGAAAACCAATTCTTACACCATGGTCATTTTCAACTTAGGAACTCAATATCATTGGAAAAATTTAAACTTACCTCATCTAATGGCCATAAACACATCCTTATCACTACTAAATATTTCACTAAGTGGGTTGAATATATAGCCCTCACTTACATGATTCAAAAATAGATTTCCAAGTTCATCTTCAATCATATAATTTTCCATTATGTTATCCCATCTAACATTACATCTAATAATGGTGGATCATTTTAAAAAGGGATGTTAAAATGCTTTGTGCTAAGTACAACATCACCCAACATTTTTTATCACATATTAACCACAAGGTAATGGCCAATAAAAAGCATCAAATAAAACCATTATCAACATCATTAAAAATATTGTTAATGATGTTGGCCATGATTAGCACCTCCAAATATTCCATGCCCTATGAGAATATCACACTAATTACCATACTCCAAAAGGATCCACTCCATATTTCCTAGTTTATGAAATTGAGGCCATTCTTCCCATTGAGTTTGAGTTACATTCTTTGTGTATATCATTGAAACATGTCCTAGATGATGAATAATATAGAGTTTCTTACCCACAAGAGCTATAGTTATTGGATGAGTCAAACATAGAGAGTTTGAGCCTGGTGACCTTGTTCTCAAAGAAAACTAAAATAATACCATTATTGAGAAGAAGAAGGGAAAGTTCAAACCCAATTATATAGGCCCATATATCATTATTGAAAATTATGGATCTAGAGAATACAAGCTCTCTACACAAAATAGAGATGAACTTGATGAGCCAATGAAAATCATACACCTCAAGTTTTACTTCATTTGATAGACTTGAAGTATTATCTATGAGCCCTGTTTATGTTGTACCATATTTTGATCTTATTTGTACCATATCCTATACCATTATACCATGCCTTTCATGTTGACCAAAGTTATTTTTACCCTCACTACCCATACCTTTGAACTTGGTTCTATTATATTGGTTCTTTTGGCACTTTCCATAAAGGGATTCAGATCAATTTTTATTAGTTGATTTAGTATTATAGAAAAATTTAGTATATTGGACCTATATGATAGGGGTTTGGTAGTTGCATCTTTAATTTCTTATTTCATTTCATTTTGAGTGTTATAAACACCTTTGTAAAAATTAATATTTCACTTTGTGATCGTAATTATAACTACCTTTGAGAAAATTAGTATCATTGACCTATGTCTTCATTTCTTACTTATAATTACCTATGGGAAATTTATGAACAACACCTTTATCATTCATTACCGATTCACCTTGCCATTATTATGCCATATTGTGCCATTTGCCTAATTTATGAACTTGATTCTACCTAGTCAAATCCTCCATTATAAGGTGAAACTATAGTGACTTGAGGTCCTAGTGGGACTATGTAGGAAGTACTCAATTTATGTTTAGATCAGTTTGGTCATCCATTTTCCACATTCTCACCATTTTGTGAGAAATTTCAATTTTTAATTCTCTCATCATTTTATGAGTTGGGTCATTTAGTATCATGTAATTCTAAATCAAGTTAAGATGCTTAGAAAATTTCAAACACATTTACCATGATTTTATAATCTCATCATTTTACAAACAACCATTTTTCATACACTCACCATTTTTTTAGAACAATACCATATTTTCTCTACAACATACTCGTATTTTTCTCAATCATTATTTTCTTCTATCTCATATCTTGGGAGAGCTATATATGGCCTAAAGTTCATGTTGGACCTTGAATCCATGAAACTATGTAGGCAGTGCCCACTTACCTTGTGCATCTAGAGTGAGCTCAACTACCCCTTCCTTTTCTTATATTCCCCCCATGTTCTCTTTTAATTTTATTGTCTCTTATAGACTAATGGAAATTTATATCATCTTATTTGTGTTTTTTCTTCCCTATGAATGAGGGGAAACTTTGAGTCATTTATTTTTGTCTTTTGTTTGTGCTAACATTATGATTAACCATTGTTTATGTTTTTTTCTTGTTATTTTTATTTGTTTTGTTTGATTTTTGTGTTTTGTGTTTTGTATTTTTTTTTGCCTATTTGTTCTATTTCATTATTGTGCCTTGACTTAGTATTTATGCATTCATTGGGTGATTCATTATGCATTATAATTAATTCCATCCATATTCATATGCCAACATTGCCATTATGGTCTTTATCATTGGCACATTATTTTCACTTGTTTGTTAGATCATGTGTCAATCCTTATGCATATTTAGTCTAACTTATAATGGTGTTTTTTATTATGGTGTATACCATCACATGTTATAGCAAAACTCATCCCAATAAATATTACAAGTAATGAGGTTGTGGTACTTCTCCTTGGTCACCTAAAAAATTCTCGATCTATCCAAATAATTTCCTAAATATAGAGGAATTAAATCACAAATTAATTTTAATCCATGATAGTTATGATGTGTATCTCCATACTATCAAGTTTCCCAAATTCATCTTTCTCCTCTATAACAACCTATTATTACTCCATGATTATGGATTCAATACATAATCCCCCTTTTCCCATTTAGCATATTCTCCTACCCATAGTACCAATGACTATAATTACCTTTGTAAAAATAATTGTGTTTCAATCCTAACTATCATACCAGTGATTATAACCACATTTGGTAAAATCATTGTGTTTTAATCTACCTAGGTGCTAATAATTATAACCACCTTTGGAAAAATCATTGTGTTTTAATCTACCTAGGTGATAATAATTATAACTACCTTTGAGAAAATCATTATCTTTATCCACCCAATTCAAGCATGCTTTAATTATGATAATGATAATAACCACCTTTACACAGATCATTATATCTATTTTCCTAACTAGGGCATGTTTTTTTTGTGATAATGATTATAACCACCTTTGTGTAAATCACTATCTCTATCTACCCAACTAGGGCATGTCTTGATTTTACCAATGATTATAACCATATTTGGGAAAATCATTGTGTTTTGATCCAAACTTCCATGACAATGATTATAACTACCTTTGGGAAAATCATTTTGTTTCCATTTATATGGATGATAATTATTATAATTGGCTTTGGAAAAATCATTGTGTTTCAATTTATATGGATGATAATGATTATAACCATGTTTGGGCAAATAATTTTATCTATCCAACCAAATAGGGGATGTTTTCATTCTACTAATTTTTATAACTACCTTTGGGAATTTTTTTTTTTCATTTTGTTCATAATTATAACCACCTTTGGGAAAATCATTCTCTTTTTACCTTCTCCTTTCGATAATGATTATAAATACCTTTGGGAAAATCATTATATTTTTACCATGTTGTGTTGATGATTATAAATACCTTTGGGAAAATCATTAATTTTATCTGCAAAACTATGACATCTCATTATGACACTAATTATAACTACTTGTGGGTAAACTAGTCTTTTCCACCCCTTTCACCTTTTGGTCTCATCCTTTTCCTTCTTTAAAGGGATCAATCACTAACCCTATTTTCCAACCACTCCCTTGAAGGGGAATCCAAATATCATTCATCACTTATTGGGTCATTAGGAATACATGAATTTTTTATTATTTGAGAATATGTTACTATGCCTATAGCTTGAAATACCTTACCAAATATTGGAAAACTATAGACATGCAATTATGGCCACAACTAGATTCCAATTAGACTTTAGATTGATTCTTACCAAACATTGTAAATTAATCATAAGAATTATTAAACATCTCAATTTTTGTTGTGAATCAGTCATCAATGCTCATAATCATGTTGAGCCATCTATGTTTGGGTTATTCTAATATATGCATGAATAACCTCTCATGGATTCATCCTTAAACACCTTACGACCTAACAACTAGCAGTTTGGTGTATGGACCCATTAAGTGGCTCATTTGATCAAATCTTAAAAGAGATAAAATGCCAACCAAAATTAATCATCTAGTTAAACAAGATTAAATTCTTAGTTTAATTATACATTTGAAATTAATGAATATCTAAAAATATAAATTCTAAAAGTAAAAATATCAAGCCTTTTGATCATTACCTTTGTGAGTTGTCAAGTTCTTCCAAAATACCTCAAAATATCATATTTGAGAGCCAAGCCTAGTAATTGCAAATAATAATTTCATTAAATTTTTTAACTCAATTGGATTTATCCTCAACTCACCTAGGGTTAGTTTGAAAAATTCCATGTTTAAACTTAACCATAACTCACCTTGGGTGAGTGTTAACTTTTGGAGGGTATAAATACAAGTCCATACCTATTGATATCTAACCTATCTTAGATTGTAATGATATAATGATCAAATATATGAAAATAAACCTTGAAAAAAATGTTACTATTCCAAATTCATAAGCTAATCATCCAAGCCAAGGTGTCGAGGAAAGGTGAAGCAAATGAAGCTACATTTATGAAGATTTATTGATGCACAAATTGAGGAAGCCACTTCAAGAAGTCATTTGAAGATAAAATAAAGGTAAAATAATGATTTATTTTTTATTTTAGTTTTGATTTCATTTTTATACTTTTTACCTATGCTCTCTATAGTGTCTAGGCTAGAGGTGTTAGGATTTTAGTGTGTTATTTTGATTTTGTTTTATTGGACTAACACAAGACTAACCTCCCCTCTACATATTCCTTATACAAAACAATATTATATTTAATTATATAATAAGATTCATTGAATATATTATATAATTTCACCAAACCCTTAGGTAACTTGTTTTTCCTTAATTAGATAATTTGGTCCCTAAACTATTCTTGTAATCTGCTTTGGTTCCTTGAGCAGAATTTTGCCTCCTACTACAAGAAACATATAATCTACTTGTAATTTTAAAACACCCACAATATCACTCATTATCAAGGACTAAAGGTATACATACCACCTTGATTTTGGACTACTCTTTGATTTATTTAACCCCAATTTAAATATCATACTATTATCTTATGGCTTCTAATCGATTTGCTTGTTGATTAGACTCTCTAAGAATGGAGTGAATATCAAAGACCTCAAACTCTTCCAAGAGGTCCCAAAATCTATTTTTTTATGAATTAAATAGTATATTATTGAATAAATTATACCCTCTAACCTTATAAAATACTAAATAACTATCTCCCATGTATTGTAGTAACTTGATGCCTCTCTTCCTTGTCCATTGTAGCCCATGGATGAGGGCTTCATACTCTATTATATTTTAAGTTAAACTTAATTGAAACCTCAGGGAATAAAAATACCTTTTTTGGAAGGATAAACAATAATTATACCTACCCCACTTCCATTCTTGGATCTAGAGACACCAAATAAAAAATTCCATACTTCTTCATGATATTGGCTTGGGATAATGAGAGATTGTATCACAACACCTTATTCATACATAAAATACACACCCAAACCTACTTATTCAATAATATTTTATAGGTAATAGCCATGGTTTTCTATAACCCTTTCATCAATGATAAAATATGATATACCTTCAAGTGGTTGAATGGGCTCTTAGTTATTAGGCTGTTCATCCTCATATATGATAGGGAAATTGACATTAGACAAGTTAGGCATGTAAGGCTCTAAATAGAACTTATAAATTGTTTTAGACCTTATGAGGAACTTTGTTCTATACCTAGTCCTAAAAAATATATAAGACAAATTAGATGAGAGATAACAACCTGTCTTGGCAGTGAAATCCCTAAACAAGCATAAGGCAAAGCAAGGAGGGAGGTCAACTACTACCAGATATTAAGATATAGTGAAATTAGCAATATTAGCCAAGATAATTTTTATATCCTTAAAGACACCCATACTATTATTAGGATACCCTTGTAATTGTAATAACCCTTTATCATTAGGTTTATACTTTAATCCCAATTTATCTGATATAGACTTAAGCATGACAGAAGTACTAGTTCCATTATCTATCATGCAGTTTTGTAATAGGGAATCACCTATAAGGATAGAGATATATAAAGGAGTGTTTGATTAATTTGGTTGTTTGAGACTCATGAGGATTATTGGTATTATTTATTACTACAACCACCTTTTATACCTACTTACCTAAGACATAGAGTTTGGATAGGTATTATTGAAGGAGATATTTTATCCCTAGAATGATTAAAGTATCCCACATGGGGATAGTAACATGGGAATTATTAATCTAATACTTAATTATAATGTGAGAGATGGAAGCCATTTATTATAACTTAGGATTAGCATTACCACTTGGATTTTGTGTGAATTGAGTTATGATTGGATCTCTATTATTTTCCCTATGACATCTCAAACTTGATCATATTGTGGTGTTTTAGGAGCTATACCTTGAACAATATCCTCTTTAAGTGATTAATATGGTTGAGGGGATGATTTTTTAATCTATAGGTCATCATCAAAAACCCTTATTTTAACCCTTATAGGGCTACAACTGGACTATCTACTTTATTTTCACCTCAAATATAATTGGTTGTAACTTGATCAAACGAATGTTTTCCTTCTTGGAAATTTAAAAAGTGGTCTCAAATGGTTCCTTACTTCCATTTGTTCATTTTTGGTTTGGAATATTATATTGAGTCATGAACGAAGTGTTTCCATGTTGCATAGGAGGACCATCCTTATGTTATGTAGGAAGCTGCCTATCATATTGTAAGATGGTGAAGCCTGATCTTATTATAATGCTTGGTTCCCAATAGGGGAGTTTGGGAAGGCAACACCACTCGACGAATTTTTTTGTGAAAAATACATTGTAAAATATTCCTATTTTGTAATAAATCAAGACCATTTACTATTAGGTCATAGATCTAATGGTAGAAATTATATTTTTTTCATTTTTACCCTAATATATTACACTTCTTTGATATGAGGGCATTTTAATCATGGTGGAAAAATGTGTGTGAGTGAAGAGGATATTGAAATGGATGTATTTTAGGTTTACCCCTTCATTTTTTGGACTAAATAAGAAAATAACTAGATATTTTTGTGTGGACATAACACATTTTGCGTAAACCATGTTAAATCTATGTTTCTACTGTATTATGTTTTTTTTCATTTTATTTACATCTTTATTTCATTAATATTTCTCTATGTTATATATTCCTAATAGGTGTTGGAGGAGATTGATTATGTTGCATGAAAAAATATTGGAAAATTTCTCCACTTGAACTAATTGACACCTCATTTGACTTCCCCCTTTGAGTAGGCCATTAACCTTCTTGAGCATAGTTAATTTGGGTTGACACTAGTGATTTAGAAGTGCTAGAAAATTTGGGGTTGTAGTTTTTATAGGTCCTTGCTTGAGCTATCTACCCTTGACCTTGTTGATTATGTTGATATAGATGTCTATTATACTGATAGGGCTGATAGGGGGCTTGATAGGGTTCTTGGTGAGGTATATGGAATAGAATTTTCTACCTCTCCAAGGCCACTAACTTATTTTTTTGTTCCTTGAACATCCCTTCAATATTGCCTAATTTATCTTCTTAATTAACATCAGCCTAATCATGATGAGTTGATGTTGGTAAATAAGCAATGGTAAGCATAGGTGGTTGAATATCTAGGAATAAAGACATGAGGGATCTTCGGGTAAGCTTGCATACTTGGTTTAGATAATTTTCTACCTTTATGGCAACTTATTAAGCATCTAGTATAGTGTTCCCCCCATATAATGTATCATGATTGTCACAATAAAATTAAGGGATCTTAAGTAGCATAGAAAGGCATAATTAGGGGTGGGTTTTACTACCATGGGGATCCTATCCCAAGTTTTTTGAAACCTATAATTGAAATCCACCATAAAATCTTAGGGAGATCTTTGGATTATGGTGATTTTTTCCACTAAAGATAAGTGGTCACTCCTATCCTCAAAAATTTTGAACAAATGTTCCCCAAATTCATCATAGGTATTGATGAAATCAGGTGTTAATCCCCTATATTAGTGAAGTACCTTAACCCTCAAAGAATTATCCAACAACCTCATTGCCACATTATATTAGGTCACACTATGAACTAATAATAAATTTTACTTGTGTAAAATACATTCCACAGGGGTGGTTGAGTTTTCTCTTGTAAAATAAGGAAGGCTCTTAAGTGTAGCAACATGTATGTCTTTAAATTAGTTTAAATTTAAGGGGTTTCCACCATTGAAGGGAACAAAATATTGATGTCTAGGCCTAGACATTAGAGGTGTGGGGTTTGAATTAGTGTCTTTTTTAGTAAAATTAGGATAATTAGAGGGTGTAGCATTAGGATTGCACATAGGACATCTCTTTCTCCTATCAAATTCTAAAGATAACTAAATAAACTTCTTTACCTTTTGAAAAAGACCTTGTGACCACTTTTGGCATGGAACTTGATTGTACATCTACCACTAAAGTGATTAAAGCTCTTTAATGTCATCCAAGTCTACAAGTTAATGATCTAATTCACTTTAATCCTAGTCCCACCAGGCATGCTAGAAATGTTAACACTCTAAATTACACCCTAGGATTAGGTTGTTTAGGCCTACCTCTAATTCTAGGGTAACATCAGATTAACCTAAGGTTATGGGTGACCAATGGAAAGGATAAACCTATAGTTTATGGGGATAGATACCATATTTAATCAATTTGATCTCAAATCACTAAAACCTAGTAACCTATTAGGATGAAAAGGGATAGAGAAATGCATGAAAGGAAACCTATACTACTAGAGGTGATGCACCAAAATTGATCTAACCACTCTAAATGATATTCAATCAACAATTTATGAATCAATTAAATACTAATGACTAAAACAAGATTTATAATGAAATCCTAAGAATAAATATTTCATGTGAAATCTATGGTGGATGTGTAAAAATTAAAGGTAATGGGAAAGAGGTTTATTTAAGTCACTATCAACCAACATACTCTTCAACACAACTACGAACACTTTGGCACATCACATGAACTACATAATATATAATTATAATAACTAGGTGAAGGAAATGACTTGTAAAGGAGGATGGAACTTCACAATTTTTCAAATCACAAACATATACACATTAATGCTTGCAAAGAAACCTAAAAGTAGTCCTTATTTATTGATTTAAATAGGTTTACGATATATAATTTTGGGAGAGTCTTATCATACCCAACCAAGGTATAGATATAAAGGACTTCATGCATGATTTTATAAGACATGATAATCAAAGAGAATATTAATTTTTTCATAGAAGTGGCATGAAGATGTCATAATGGTCACCATTCATTCAACCAATAGTTACAAGTAACCCTCCATTCCTCATGCATTGCCTTCATGGTTGGTGGTCTTCAATGAGCATCTTTATGCATTGATGTATATGTTTATCCCATATTTACCCCATTAATATAATTTTCACACTAATCCTATTGAATTCTCTCTCCCTGTGGTAGTTACAAAGCATTGAAGTGGTTCAATTAGGCCCCCTCCATGAATCATTTAGTAGCCACCTTCTTACATGCCAATATGGATTGGAAAATTACCACAACCTTCATGTTGGAAATTAAATGGGTCTACTTGCCTCATGATATAGTTATAATAGTTTCATTATCATTAATTAACTCCATAATAGTCTTTTATGCTGATGAACATCTCCTTATTTTTAATTAAGTGAGCCTATTAGAAAAGTAGTCTAGTCTCTTAATTATTCACTACTTGGATGGATATAAGGATTTAATGAAACATTTAAGTTATCTGAGTGAGTTTTATTAAATATTTAAATAACATACTTATGCTTTCCAATCATCTCACACTTGTAACTATACCTTACTTAGGTGATAGGCCACCTCTTTTTAGCACATTTAGATTGCCTATTTGGTATAGACCTATATGAGTATTTACAACAAGGATTTTTAATTTTTCATTATTTTATAAGGTAAAACATACCTCAAATTAACCTCTTCAATTATTTTAAACTTTTGATTAAGTTTTACAGCTTGGAAATATCATTAAACCATGAAAAAAGAGTGTTTTAGATGGGTCTATATAAGTGTCTGTACAAACTAATCCCATGTATAGGATTCCTATGAGTGTAAGATTATATCCAAGTGTTGACCAATAGATCTTAAAGAATTTATATGCCAATAATTCAATATCTTATTCATTAGGTCACTATTAGGTTTTTTGGGAGGTTTAAGGGGCTTTGGGATCTTAGTAATTTTTCATGAAGGTTAGGACCCTAAACTCTAAACCAATGCCATTGATATCTTCTAGATAAGTACCCTCAACTTTTTTAAAGTGATCAGACCCCCATGCAACTATATTGTATAGTTATGAACTCATTAGTTGTTCCTCAAGTGAGAATTGTGTATTTTGTTCACCCATAATGTAATTTGGAGCCACAGTGGCCAATTTTGATCCTTTCTATTCAAATTATTATTTATCATACAATTAAAACTCATTTAAAAACATATCCATGATGGTTTAAGGTGTTATTTAAATCCTTTTTTACCTTAGTTTCATACTTTAGGTAGCATTACCTTGATAGAGGTATTAGACCAATAGACCTAAAGGTAGGTTTTTCTGAGTTATCACCCCAAATTGGAGCTATTAAGAACTTATCCACCCTTGTTGATATGAAATATGCCCCTTATGGACCATAGATCACTTGTGTTGTCTTGAGTGAGCCACTTACATCTTCTTTATGAATGTGTAATCCTCTAACTAAGCACCTGGACATACTTACAAGTGACTTTTGGATATGAAGGCCATTTTAGGTGGCCATTGGGTATTTCCTTGAGACCTCATATCCCTCTCCCTCCTTATAAACACATAGAATGTGTAGACTTCATCTATTCTCATGTATGAAGACTTTAAGTATTTATTTTAGGCATTATTCATACAAAATACATCCTAAATGTGCCAAATATAGGATTATTTGCGTGCCCATGTGACCTAGGGTGACCATTAATATTGTTTCTAGGCCCAAGTATATTATTTGGACTAATTTGAAGTGCAATTTTCCCATCAGGTATGAATCAAGGTTTAGAGAGAGTTTTCAAGGTCTACCATCTTAATGATGGTTCATAGAGTATATACCTCTAATCCAAATCCATTTTCCATGAAAAAAATCCCATATGACCCTTAAAATATCCTTAATATATCTTGGTCCGATATAAGTTGTATGGTGAGATATGATTGAAAGTTAGTGGCCTTCAATCTCTTTATAAGTATCCTAGGTGGTTAACAGTCCTAATGATTATTAATAGAGTTGGGATCTTAAATCCCACTCTTTCCTCCTTTTATCTTGAGTTTATATGGGTCCCCAAATCCATTTAATATCATTGTGTTTGAGTGTTCATTCCATGTGAGATATGAATGCCTGAATTGGCAACTCAACATGACTGCTTAGGATTATAAAACTTGGGAGGGTATTAAGACCTAATTAAACTATTTATTTGCATTAATATACTCCAAATACCTCCTTTAGGATACATATCAACATCATACATCTTATTATTACTTAAATATACATGTGGTGGTTTGTATCTATAATTAAGGGAGGACAAGGTCTTAAGGATTTAGGGTGGCTTTAGGCCTTATATGATTAGACTAGTTTTTAGGACCTCAAGTCAGATATGGATAAATTTTTAACCTAAATATTATAATAACATCCTATTTAGTCTATTATTCACCTTATTCAATTTTTCTCATCTACCATGATCATCATCTCCATCTCTCTCTCATGGTCTGCCCTCATTGTCATTGACCAGTCTGGGTATTGGAGTCAGTTGGTTATAGGATTAGGTAGTATATTTTCTCCATATCCAATTTTTATGGAGTAAAAAACCCAAATTAAATGTTATTATATATTAGCATATATTTTAGGATCTTTTATCTTTAATATTTACTAACAACACTCATTTATATAGTAATACATCAAAGCATATGTGTCCTAGGCATCTAATCTAGACCAGGTAGTCATCTTAAACTAGTAACACCATCATATATCATCATCACCCTAATATTCCATTTTACTTTTTTTTGACATAGCCATTTAATCCAGTCATGTATTCTAGACTGACTAAGTAAACCTAACTCATTATACATGATCGATCTATTCTGCTTAGTCATCTATCCAAAATATTTATCCTTGGAAACAAGATTTATATCATTTGACCATCATCTTAGTCTAATTATACCCTTATGTTCATATACCATTTCATGTTTAAGGTTTGGGATAGACTACCTATAACTCTAAGGTAGTGGTGTAAATATGTATATTTTTAAGGGTCCTTAAGTAGGTCTTTGAGTGAAAAGAGTACTTTCATGTCATATTTGAGACCTTAGTGGCATTCCTTGAATTATAATACATCCCATTAAGATATATATCCTTAAAATAAATGGCCCTTACTTATCTTTTAGACTCAACTACATATGATGATTTTGAAAACCTTTAAAGGGTGGATCTAAGTTATCTTCTTATAGGTGGCCATTATGCTTGTCAATAATATCCACACTTAGATATTCCATTTTCTCATAGTATTAATGTATTTTTATGGTTATATACAATATTTTTCTGTAATCTCAACCCTTAATCATGGGTGTAAGGGTTCAAACATGTAAATGGAAGTCAGAAGGCTTTATAGAGTTTTATCTTAAAACTTAGAGCCTATTATGAGGAAGATATACTTGATGACACCATCAGATGGTAGAGTCTCTTTTTGAGATATCAAAAGGAATATTTACTCATAATTAATATTCCCTATGAATACCATAAGTACCCATAATCACATGCTCAATAAGTTAGAACATTTGGAGTTCACCAAAGATACATATGGAGTGAGAAATGGAAACCTAAGATTCTACAAAAACCTCAACTTCTACTAATAAACCTTAACTTCTTCTAAATAGGTTTATGAAGGTTTTGGAGGGTTAGTTATTTTTTTATTACTTGTAAGGGATATAATTACATATGATATTCCTAAAATAAGTGGTTTTCATATGAATAAAACACTCCTTTACTTCCTCTATGGTGTCTTGATGACATTCAATAGCCACCATCATGAAACACTCTATTATTCCTTATAATGAAGCTCAAATATGTAGGTAGTATCATTTGAAATCAATATATTATGATATTTTAAGGTACATATTACCACTCCACTTGAGATAAGAAGGAAAGAGTATCTAAATAACTCCATGAAAATCTTATTAGACCATAAAACTATTGTCCTTTCTTAGATGTATGCATTGGAGGCTCTTCATTATCAAGGAGACATTCTTTTTAGTTTACATCTTGAGATAAATTGGATGTTATTTCTACCATAGGCTCACACATGTGAACTATGGGTGGAGGATGCAATTATAGGACCTTGAAAGATTGGATAAGACATGAATAACCATTAGTTTCATCAAATAAGCTAACAATGTACTGAAACCATTCCAATTTTTACCCTTGTAGATGTAAAAGGAAGGTCTAATTACCTTAGGTTATTAATGTTTGTTGATAAATAATAGGGGATCAATATCAAAACCAATACCTAGGATTGAAAGTCCATTATAGTCCCTTCCTCTATCCAAGAGCTTAAGTCATCATCTTCCCTCTTTTGTTCATACTAAATAGGAACCTGACTGGTTATCCAAGGTTGACAAATATCTCATTGGAAGAAATAAATTAGTATTTATCTCTTCTTAGCTTGAAACACCTATATTCTCTCACTTGATGTCTATACTGACTCTCCTCTACATATCCCTAACTCTCTTTAACCATATCCATACCATACAAATCCATACTTAGCAAAAAGCACATGTAACCTATAACTTTCCTAAATTTTCTCAAGTTTCAAACCTTGAAACACCATTGGTGCATAGGAAGAGAGAAAATATGTGTCAAACAACATTTCAAAACATATGGTATGGGTATGGAGTTTGAAATCACACATTTTCACATGTGTGGGGCCTATTTGGTGGTAAATAAAAATATTTAACTTGTGAAAAGACACCTTTCTCATATGAAACGGTTTGATCATGTCATTATGGAGTTAATGGAGGCCTTTAAGGGAATTATTAATGATGTAATGGTGTCTTTGGGGCAAACTAGTATCATCTTATGGTTAAACACCCTCTTTTAAAGTAATAATTATGATCTCAAGTGAAGGTCTAAAATAAGGTGACCTTAAAATCTATCAAAGGACCTTAAATATATTAAGGACCTAAACAAGGTTACTCCATACCTATTATAAAATTATTAAACTTCTTTGATCTCACCATACTTTGCAAGATCTTAATATACTTGATGGATTCACGATGAGTCATAAGCTACAACATTAATTCATCTTTATTGTGAGCAAATTTGGACCATTAAGACCACCCTAAGTCCTGTCAAGAATCTAGAACAACAAACATGCTCTGATACCACTCGTTAGGATCTTGCTCCTCAGAAAGAGCACAGTATGATTACCAAATATAAGCAATTGAATATGCGGAAATAACCAGAAACACAAGTAACTAGAATTCACCAATAGCACAGAATATGAGAGACAATACACTATCTTGTATTAACACTATACAGAAAAGAATACATCAAAGAGCCGCCACACTCTTTCACCTTACAGAGATTCGCCACACCTCAAGTGTACAGTAATTCTTCTCACACACACTCTCCTACACAAAAAATGGTCCCAACAACCAACTCACACATAGAATTGGTGTTCACCTCACCAACCAGTCAGTAATAACCCTGTCGGTACACCAAGCACTCTATAGCACTTCAAGCTGATCTCTCATGAACCTGCAACCTGCAATTCAAAGACCAAACTTACATGTAGATCCCCAATGAGCTTGCAACAACCTGTAACTCACAGATCTTACAACTAGAAGGAACTCTTCCTTTCTATCTCATGCCTTAAACAATACATGCCAATGGGTCTATAAATAGATCCCTAACTCAAACAATAACTTAGACTCTTAATTTAGACAATTATCCTCACAGCCCAAGACTCTGGCTGGTCTTAACATGTAAACTCATCGTTCACTTAACTAACTGTCCGTGAAACGAACACTTCGGGAACACATAGGCGACCGACGCTGGTCCCTGCTAGTCTGGTTTTGCCGACGTCGGCCGACTTCCTGCCGTCGCCGGTGGCCTTCTGCACTGGACTCTGTCGATGTCGGTCCTACTGCCAACGCTGGTTCCTGTAGAACTCAGCAACCGTCTGTTCCTCAGTTTGCAAAGGTTGAAGCTTTTAGCTCCACAACCTAACAATCTCCCACTTGGAGATAAATAGCTGCAACCTGTACCTGTACTTGTACACCATCTAGTTTGTTTCCTTGGCTTTGTATCCCTCCTCAAGATCACTCTTGAAGACCAACCACCACAAAATCTGTGGTGCAAAATCTGTCATCCAAATTACCTGCCACATTCGCATCTACAACCATGTAGAAGAAGAACTTGACCCTGCATAGCATGTGCACCTGCTGCTGGTCCCACTGAACTGCCCTTCAGTATTACTCTCCCAGATTGACTCCAAACTTGTGACAACTCCCACTTCTTGGGAAAACTCAGGTTTAGTACATACCTTGCACTCAACATCATTATGTGAATCAAGACACATGTTCTATGAACTGTCTAACCATCGGCGTGCTAACCAGCTTCACACAATCATCCTAAAACAAAGTCAACAAGACCTCCATGTCTCTAGAACACACTCATGCCAAAGAATCTTGCTGCTCCCAGATTCTCCATGACAAACCCCTGAACTAGCTTTACCTTTAGTTCAGCAATACCTATATATGTAACCCTGCAACAAGCACATCATATAGAAAATAGGATAATGTAGCTAATATTATCCAACCTGGTAAAGAGAAACACAATGATCAAACCTCCATTGCCCTGCAGCTAATACAAGATCATATACCCTGATCTTCCATCTCACGTATCCATTTCCACTCTTCTTCATCCTTAACATCCATTCATCTCTCAGTGCTTACTTCCAGATGGCAACTCTACCCAAAACACCTGTTTGGTTCTCCTCCAAGGAATCACATCCTCATCCATGCCAAGCTCCCACTATTTCCTGGATCTACCTGTTCTGCTTCTTCAATAACTTCCTGGTCCTATGCCATAAGTGAGCAACAAGTAGTGTAAAGAAGGGAAATGATGAATTTAAGAACTTACTTACACCTTCAGTCCTCTATATGGGCACTTGAGACTCCATGACAACTCGCTGTCCACCCAAAATTCGTCTCAGTAACCGATGCCGGTCACATCTCAGTCTACATCCGATCGATGTCGGTTCCCTGTGACTGCCTCCTTGCCGACGTCGGTTTCCCCTGGCCAATGCCGGTCTCTGTCTACCCCGAGTCACTGACGTCGGGCTACACATAGCCAACGTCGGTCCCTGTCTGGACACCGACGCCAGTTTTCCTGCCGACGTCGGTCTCTGTGTTTTTCTTGTGAGACCTGACTTTTTCCTATGAGCTCTTTTTGGATCAAAACCTTGTCCAAATCACCCTTGATCTACTCAGAATTCCTCTGCACCTTATGCTGAGCTCTGTCCGTCACTTTCTCCTTGAAAACCAAGGCTTTCCCGTTCTTGTCACTAACATCGGATTCCTCAAGAAACCTTACCTTCTTCTTCTGCATACAGAAACCACGATCCATACCTTCCAAATCCGAAAGCATATTCTTTGACTCAAGAACCAGCATCTCCTTCTTATCTATGTGACCAAGCCTATCAAGCCACATCTCTGAATCTACAGCTAAAGTAGATAACCCAGAAAGAGAATCAGTAAAACAAGTAGATAGATAAAGCATACCTACTTTCTTACCTCTAGCTATAACAAGTGTACCCTTGGTAACCTTCCAAGAGTCCACTGTGAGAGTTACTGTGCAACCCTCTTCACCCAAACTTCTAACAAAAATCAGATTCTGCTTCAGAACTGGGACATGCATGACCTCCTTTAACACCCATGTGTCACCTGTCTGCAATTTCAGCTTCACTTTGCCTTTGCCAACAATCTGACAAGACTTACCATCCCCTACACAAATTTCTCCAAAGTCTCCCTGGACATACTCATGAAAAAATTCCCTATGTGGGGATGCATGAAAAGAGGCACCAGAATCTAATACCCAAGATTCTACTTTATCCAAAGAACATACCAGAGCATCTTGTACAACGTAACCCACAACATCTGCTTCTTCTCCATGTTCTTCATGGTGATCTTCACCCGATCTGCAATCTCTCTTTAAGTGCCCTTGCTTTCCACATTTCCAGTAGGTTATTCTGCCATACCTGGACTTGGATCTTTTGCCTATCTTTGACCTTGATCTCCCACGCTCTGTCTTCTCTCTTGGCCTTCCTCTTCCTTCAACACTCAAAGCATCTCCAGATGATTCACCTGTGCTTTTCCTGCGTATCTCTTCATTCAAGATCACACTCACAACATCATCCACTTTTAAGACTTTTGAAGGAGACACAGTATTAGAAACTGCCATTACAAACCTTCCCAACTTTCAGGCAATGAACACAAGATTAAGAGAGCTCTAAGTTCATCATCAAATACAATATTAACTGAACTTAACTAGTTTACCAAACCATGGAAATCACTAAGATGGCTATGAACAGATCCACCTTCCAACATTTGCAAATTAAATAAACGCTTCATAAGAAATACCTTATTAGAAGTCGAGGGTTTTTCATACAAATTTGCCAAAGATTTCATCAACTCCACCGTTGTCTTACACTGTGATAAGCTGGAAATCATAGATGAATCAAGACTCAATCTAACAGATCCCAGAGCCTTCCGATCAAGAACTTCCCATTCTTCATCTTTCATATCCAGGGGTTTGCTAGCAACCCCACCCAACGGTAAGTACAAATCTTTCTGATACAGATAGTCCTCAATCTGCATCCTCCATAATTGGTAGTTCTTGCCATTAAACTTTTCCATTCGTAGTTGACTATTTTCTGCCATTGCTCAACTCCCACTCAAACAAAAACCCTGTGAGTAACCTGTAATCAAAACACACTACCCAGATCTACACCAATCTATTAGTATCCCAACCAAAAGCTCTGATACCACTTGTCAGGAATCTAGAACAACAAACATGCTCTGATACCACTTGTCAGGAATCTAGAATAAAAAACATGCTCTGATACCACTCATTAGGATCTTGCTCCTCAGAAAGAGCACAGTATGATTACCAAATATAAGCAATTGAATATGCGGAAATAACCAGAAACACAAGTAACTAGAATTCACCAATAGCATAGAATATGAGAGACAATACACTATCTTGTATTAACACTATACAGAAAAGAATACATCAAAGAACTGCCACACTCTTTCACCTTATAGAGATTCGCCACACCTCAAGTGTACAGTAATTCTTCTCACACACACTCTCCTACACAAAAAAGGTCCCAATAACCAACTCACACATAGAATTGGTGTTCACCTCACCAACCAGTCAGTAATAACCCTGCTGGTACACCAAGCACTCTATAGCACTTCAAGCTGATCTCTCATGAACCTGCAACCTGCAATTCAAAGACCAAACTTACATGTAGATCCCCAATGAGCTTGCAACAACCTGCAACTCACAGATCTTACAACTAGAAGGAACTCTTCCTTTCTATCTCATGCCTTAAACAATACATGCCAATGGGTCTATAAATAGATCCCTAACTCAAACAATAACTTAGACTCTTAATTTAGACAATTATCCTCACAGCCCAAGACTCTGGCTGGTCTTAACATGCAAACTCATCGTTCACTTAACTAACTGTCCATGAAACGAACACTTCGGGAACACACAGGCGACCGACGCTGGTCCCTGCTAGTCTGGTTCTGCCGACGTCGGCCGACTTCCTGCCGTCGCCGGTGGCCTTCTGCACTGGACTCTGTCGACGTCGGTCCTGCTGCCGACGCTGGTTCCTGTAGAACTCATCAACCATCTGTTCCTCAGTTTGCAAAGGTTGAAGCTTTTAGCTCCACAACCTAACAAGTCCTATTATAGACCCTTATACATGACTAATCACAAGGAGAGAACTTGAAACAAGCCCAAACAAGGTGATTAGATGGTCACTATTCATGGGGGTCATCAATCCCCTTCATTTAATAATGGCAATCTAGGGTTGGTGTTTAAAGTCTATATGCAATACGAGAAAGAGATCATTGGTAAATAGTTCCATTTATCATATTCCACACTTGTATGAATTGAAAATAACACTTGTAAAAATCAAAGAACAATTGAAAAAAGTAAATCACACTTGTATAAATTAAAGCACACTTGTAGAAGGTAAATTGCTAAATTAAAAATAAATGATAAACAAGTAAAACACCTATAGGTTTAGAAAAATTATACAAAAAGAACTATTTATAGTAACAAATAAAATAAAATAAGAATTTACAACAAAATGATAATTTATATAACAAGTAAATAGATAACAATAAATTGATCCATCTTCCTTGGAATGAGTGGCCAACTCATTCCTTGGAAGAGGATTTATTCAGAACATAAATTTCAAAATAGGCTTCTCAAAATAATGAAAAGAGAAGTATCTTGATTAATTTATTTAGGTGTGGAAGGTTGCATTTATAATTTCATGTTTCTAACCAACACCTTATTTATTAGTAACAATCTAGATATCATATCCTATCTCAATCTCCAAAAAATATGGAGAGATATATTTATTCTAAAAATGAAATCTATTATAGTATAATCTTGATCTATACCAAATATGGAGAGAGATATTTATTGGAATATAATTACATAAATCTATATGTCAATATAATCTACAATGGAAAGTATTTAAATAAAAATCTATACATAGAAAGGATTCAAATGGAAAAAACTATTTTTGATAGCTAGAATAAACCAACCAATCATTATAATACATTTATAAATACTTTCTAAACAAGTCTATAATAAATCTATTGAATTCCATATAAATTATATTGAAATAAATACCAAACTTGCTGAAATTTGTAGCTAGATGATGAAATCCATAACAAACCTACTAAAATCCATTGCTACCTGATGTAATCCATAGCTAGTCTAATGTAATCCATAACTGGTTTATAACTGGTTTGATGTAATCCATAACTGGTCCATAGTTCATTTGATGTAAACCATAGCTATTGTGGGGGTTTGTAGAAAGCCTATATGAGTTTGTAACAGGCTTGTAACTTGACCAAAATGTTTTATCCATGGTATAAGACTCTAAAACTACTCCAACATTATTCTTGAATGGTTACTTTTCATACTTGGAATCATTCTTAGCTTATTATGAACTGTGTATGCACTCATTAACATATTTTTTTCCCAATAATGATTAGTAATAGCTAACAAATAGATAACAATGAATTATAAAGACATAACCATGATATATACTTGATATTTTATTCTAAATAAATCATAATATTAGAGACTACATTTAGATCCAATTCTTATTCAAGAAAAAAGATATTATATAGATATAATGAGCCATATTATGGTCTCATCAACCATGGTATTCTTTGACATGAAAAAACACTTGGACCTACTACCTTGACATTATGACTAATTCTCCCCTTTTAGACTACCTTAATACTTAAATATGGTATGATAAGGGTGACCACATGTAAACATGGGTTCTCAAAACATGGGTTGACTCCTTTTTAGGGTTAAGGGCAGAAATAAGTCAAAATGTGTTGGACACAACAATACCATTTTTCATTTTCAATGCAACAATACATTTGATACACTTTTCTTGCACATAGAAATAAACATTAGTAAGAATAATAATTATGAATAAGCATATCACACTTGGGAAATACTTATTTTCACAAGGTCTTTGAATATATCCAGAAGATAATATGAATCTAAAAGGTATACCTAGTATTTGGAGTTCCAAACTAGAGATTCACAGGTCTTATTTTTCCACTTTGATCTTGACTTGAAACATCTCTCACAAATAACCACTTAAGACAAGGAGGAGATTGATGTGCCAACAATTCAACCCAAGATAAGCATTCCTAACCGTATTCTCTTTTTTTATTAATTTTAATGGAAAGATATCATATTGGTATGTTATTATCTTCCTTACTTATTTAAGCTTATGTTTATTAATATATTGTTATGTTTTCATGTTTATCTACCCTTAGATTAGAGACCTATTGGTTACAACCCTTCTATTATATATATCTTTGTTACATATAGACATTATATTCCTTTATATTAATTTAGTTTACCTCCTTATATTTGGATTTATGTAATTCTAATATCATCAATTCCTTGTATGTATTTCCTAGTATAATACTTATAATATTTATTATATACAACCCTTGTTTATAGCTTTGTACCACTTTTTTGAATGGCATCTTAAATGTGTGTTAGAACTAGTATTGTATTATATTTTTTCCTATATTATAGTATTCTTATATTTTTTTACCATATATAACCCACAAACATTTTGGTGAACCTAATGTCAATCTTACTCTACCATTATCTCACATCATCTTTAAGTTTTCCTTTTTCCTTACTTCTTAGTTTCAATATTAGTTAAACATATCTTTTTTTCAAAATTTATTTTCCTTTAACATCTCTAAATTTTATATTCCTATTCCTATAATGTATTTTAGAAACAAAAAAAAAACAAAGTTAACAAAGGTTTCACCAATTTTAAGGATTTAATAAAAATAATAATAATGTCATGTAGATGAATAACACTAGAAATTATCTAAATTCTTTTGTTTACAATTTTATATATATTCATATAAAATTTATCCAATGATTTCAATATGGACATTACTAATACTAAAAAGAACAAACACATTCTACCCAAACCCATGCTTATCACAAGACTATTGTCAAAAATATACCTAATAAGGAATCTGATTTTGAGGGTAAAGAAGAAGACTAAAATAAATAAACTCATAAAATTTAATTATTCCTAAGAGAAAATACCAAACACATAGGAAAATATAAATAATAAATCCATGCTCTTATGGTTTATAATTTTATTAAGATTTCCATTAGGTTTTTATATCCATGAATTCCTCCAATCCTTCCTCATCCAAATTTCCCAACATAATTGAGAGTATGGTTGGTTCTACTTTTATCTCCCCAAATCAAAAAAATAGTCAAAATTATTATCCGCCATGTATCTCAACTAAATATCATCAAACTAACTAACATGTAACTCAAAGATTCCAATCAAATGAAAATTATCCAACTAATCCAACCCAAATTATCTTTAAGGTTTTGGACCAATTGGTACATATGAAAACATCTAGTTCTAATCAATATATAAAAATATAAAATCATCTCTTTATAATTCCAAATCAACATCAACAAAATTAGAGGGGAATGTCAAATAAAATTAACCCTCTCCTCCCCTTAAATATCATCTCAAGAACCCAATATTGTGACTTAATTTTTAAAACAAATTCATTATACATCTCCAAAATTAACCCTTATAACCTTATATTTGAACCATATACATTTTAAGGGTCACCCCAAACATCATTAATGATATGTCTATCTAGTCCACCCTTCATATCAAGTCCTTTGGTAACATTTAGAAGTATTGATTCAAGATTAAGAATTATGAAACTATCAAACTATGTGACAATGGGTGATGCTCTATAATGGTAAAATCCACTCAAAATTATGTCTATACTCAAAATAAAAGTCTTTGTCAATGCATTAATTCAATAATTCCAACATCATGACCTACTTATGGACATCATGCGTAACTTAATTAATTTTAAACAATACAAAATTTAGTTGGCATGTGATCTCATTAGGTTATGGAAGTATTTAGACCATTATGTTAGTATAATATGACTAAATAAATTATCTATAAGATTTCTTATAAACCTTAGACCCTAAAATATAACCAAACTACAATACAAAGTTATATCCTTATCTCCTAAGTTATCATAAGAAGCCTTTGATCATGAGAAAAAGGTAGTGTCATCCCATGAAATAATTTTAGATTCCTCAACCTAAACAAAAGACATGAATTATTTAGACCTAATAAAAAAAGCATTCCATTGATGATAGTGTTATTGATATCTATAATCATAGTTTTGATTAAAATAGGAATGTTAATGAAATTGTGTTCGATGGTTCTAAAAGTCTTTACCAACCACTTATGGGAAACTCTTTTCATCTACCTTATCCTTATAATAATAACATTCACTAATATATTAGTGTTGAGAATATTAAAATTAAACTTCCTAAATCTCAACCTAAAAATCTTGATCTTTATATTCCTTATCCTAGATGGTATTATACTCAATAGTTCTATTAGTTTCATGCTAATTTGGGTCATTCACATGAGAATTTTCATTCCCTTCACACTTTATCATATAAATTATTACTTTGAAATTATTTTTACCATGATGTTATGTCAATATAATGTTATCACTAACTTGAAAAGACCTCAAAACACCATGAAATTCATACAAAACATGATGTACTCAACCAAGATAATGATCACATTAAAATATACAAAATCCCTCTTTAATATTATTCCCAATGAATTAATAATAAATATAATGATAAATTCAATTTTACCCCACCTAAAAATCCTAAAAATTTAGCTCTATCCACCAATGCCATAAAAACTAGGGTTAATCCTAATTCCTCAAATGATGAGGAAAACATAGTTAAAATCAGTGGATGAATCATTTTATCACTTGTGTCAATCCTCAAGCTAACACTCAATATCTTTCTACAACCACTTTCAAACCTAAAAAATTATATTATCATACTTTACAAGTCATTTTTCTATACTCTCTCCCATAAAAGTATCATAATAAAAAAAACATTTGAATAAAAAACATTTCTAATGCCATCAAACCAAATAATTATGTTCATAATTCTAATTGTAAATCTCAAATCCCATCATCCAATTTTATGGCATAGTTTATGTCTTCTTCAACATCATTTTCCTAGATGATGATTTTTTTTAATCTAACTATATCTTCAACCCAGTCAATAACATCAAACATAAATAAAATAATAATAAACATGGATCCATCCACTCCCAATGCCAAATTTGACATTATTTAGCCTTATGGTTCTCAGTTACATATATCATATAATATTTTTAGGAAGTGGTTCCCATTTAAACACACTTTATGATTTCTAGTTGGACTCTTTTTTTAAGCTCATGTTTAGCTCTCTTAAACATAGAATTTTTTTAATGCAAATTCTCTTTAACTTGAATATTCTTGAACCACCCATTGGTAAAAATTACCTTGCATGGTTCCAATGAGGGTATCATGAAAAAATTTGAATATTTGTCTATCCAAATTAATATAATATTTAAACCAATATTTATCACTTCAAATTACCCTCTAATATATGATTGCTAATGATATCATACTTCATGCAAATCACCTTCCACTTTTCACTAGCATCTGAATTGGTAAGGTACAAGTCAAGAGAATCTTCATTAATTAATATTAATTACTTATGTCTCCAATATATAATCTATCAAATCCATTTGAAACTCAAAAAATAAATTTAATATAACTCTTAGCATGTGCTGAGGATATTACCGAAGATGTATGGCTCCCATGAGATGCATTTAACTTCTTATCATAATACTTTCGATAATGGTTAGGGCGAAAATTATGATCTTAAACTTTTTTCCTTTCCAAGAACATCTTTATTATATACCCTTTCACTCATAAAATGAACACCCTAGGTTATTCTAAATTTCAATAGATCAATTTTGCCTACTTATGAGTTATCTACAATGTTAATAGTCTTACCAATCCTTCAATTTTTAAGAAATGTGCATAATGTGGTCTTAAAAATACACACTATTGAATATATTTCCAATATACCTTTTCATTATTATCATTATTTAAACTATTTCATAGATTAATTGAAAGGTTATGACACTAACCCTAATATTTCAAGTACACATAAATTATATCACTCACCCTAAATTTTTTATAATATGTTCTTTAAAATACACGCTATTGAAGATATTTCAAATATAACTTATTGATTTCAATGGTGATGAACCTAACTATATGAACTGAAAAATAAAAACTTTTTGATCTTTTTCCTCATATTATAACTCAATTTCCATTTACCTTGCAACCCCATTCTTGTAAAATGGGAATTGAAAAAATCCCCACAACTGTAACATTTTAAAAATAACCTCTTATTAAAAATTCCTCCCCTATTTAAATCATGTTTAAATCCCTCCATGTGTATCTCACCACTATCTAATTTAATTATGGATATAAATAATATGACCCCAATTTATTTTGATGTGCATAATAAAATCATGTATAAATTCTATATTACCAACCCTCCCTTTAAAAAATAGGAAAAAGCATCTTTCAACTCTAATATGAATATAAATACTCTTTATTGCTGTAACATACAGTATGATGTTTTATTTAATTATGATCTTCTTAGTGTAATATATGATAGTTATAAGCTTATTTGATCCATTATGTTATGTCCCAACTATGGATACTATTATTCCACATAATATGTCAACTCTAGGACCAAACCCATAACCACTAAAGTGTTTGATGAAATATTTAAGGCATCATCATCTAACTTAGTATTATAAAAAAGTAACAAAAAAAAAGTTATAAAAATAAGACCTTATGATGAATATTTATAAATTAGACTCACTTCCTTACCGACTCTATTTTATGACTATTATGGTAGTATGACTAGTTTTACAAAATAAATGAGACTATGAATGAAAAAATTATAGGATTCATTTTTTACGTAACCACCTACATCTCCTCAACTAGATAGGTAGAATTTAAAATAAAAGCCTATGTATGTACCTAATAAAAAGTAATGTTATTATATATTACATGTGCTCTCCTCCCACTCCAATAATGAGTGTTAATTATATCAGTAACATATCCATTGTTTCTAAAGGCCAAAAGCACCAGCTTTATAGACTTGATATTTTCTAACGTTATCATTTACTCATGATTTCTCTTGTAGGAATTTTTGGCACATCAATATCACTAAGTTCACATCCTAACAAGTGAAATGGAAAATATATTGGGTTATTTAGTATTATTTTATGACATATATTTTCATCCTATTCTTTTGGACCTTCACTACTATCAATTTGACCTCTTCTGAGTCTCTCTCCATCTTCATTCTCTATCTATTTTATGTCCAATTATGTTATTTGTACTCCTACTATATCAACCAAGCCAATAAAGTCTCTTTTATGAATTTTTATCCCTACATTATATCATAATGGTTGATATTTATTAAAATATATCCCTATATTTATAATTATATAAGCCTCACCAAAATAAGTTTGAGCCACCCAACACCCATTCAACTATATTGGCCTAGCTGATACTATCAACTTAGAGTTTTAGATTATTTTTGGGTTTTGATATTTATATATATGTTTAATTTTTATCATTAAAAACACATACAAAACTTATTTTATTTCCTCATTGTTTCATTTCCCCTTTAATTAGTAAAATTAAGAGCTAGAGATTAATCTCTTTTTCTTGGAGGTCAAGTCTTGCTCAAGGTATTTGAAGCTTAATAGGATTTTAAAAAAGGAGGTTATCAATAGTCCTTTTATCTCTAAAATAAGGAAATATATGCATTTATAATTTATATTTTGTGTCTTTATCCTATAACATATATTTCGTAATGTTATTAGAGCCAAGGGGGATATTTATGTGTTAACAAGTCAATCCAAAGGTAAGTATATCCATATTTTATTTCCTTTATTAATCTGGCTTATATATAAAAATTTATTATTTATATATTATCATTTATGTTTATTTAATTTTTTAATTTCTCCTTATACTGAATAATATAGTATAGTATAGGCTGCTTAGGTTTACCATTGCTATTTTAGTCTACATAAACTATAATCATTATCTTTTATTATGTCATTAATATCTTGTTCTTTAGTATTAATACTATATTGGATATATTTTACCCTTATTTTTTTGGTACTTTATTATATTTTATTTATTATATCCTTCACACAACTTTTTTACCATCATTATATCATTGATTTATTTTTAAACATATTTATAACCATACATGATCATTTAGGCATAAGATTTGGAACCATATACCCTTGACATTGAGTGTCTATTACCCTCTACTATATTTAGATACACTTAAAGTATTGTAAATATGCCATACATGTATAAAAATTATATATTTTATGATATCTTATGTGTGTTACACATTATAGATAAAAATAATATTGTTATATTGGTCATCATAATCCCTGCACACAATCTGGTGAACCCAATGTGAAACCTATCTCATCACTAGTTGTTTTGTATTCAAATTTATAAATTTTTTTTGCATAATAATTTTTCATCTTAAGATAATTATATTTATCCTCAAACCATTTAGGTTCTATATAGTTTTCTCTCTATCTACTTTGATTCTCACCATTGATAAAAAATCCTCATGGTGTAATTTTTTCCAATATCAACCTAAGTCCATTGAGAGTATCATGGTTTAGATAAAAAAAATATACATACATAGGATATCATAATAAATTTATCAAAAATATCAATAATAATACCATTTATACCCCAAACAATAATCGATGTATTAGTGATATAAATCCCTCTACTATGGTGGTTGGGGAAACCAACAATGATCTTCCTCTTAACACTAATGTTGGGAATACTCTCCATAATATTCCACATTTAAAAAATTCTAAAAATTATAACATAATTAATCCTATTGATATCTCCAAAATTCTTTCATGGGTGGAAATATCCTGGTCCTTATGCAATCATATGACAATAGTCAAGTACTCCAAAAAAAAACCACATTTTTTAAATGACAAATTGAGGTCTTCAATTTTATACAAGTCAACCAAGTAAAAATTACATCCCTCTTCCTCTTAGATATTAAAATTGAAATATTATCCCCCAACCTCCAATCCAAAATAAGATGCTCCAAAATATTCAAAACATACCTTTATCTTCCTTAATTATGTCTATGGATATTAGAAATATTTATATAATCATCACATATGATGGGACCATTGATTTATTGTAATTATTTCTCCAACCATCATATATGATGGGAATTTTTATCTTGCCCTACATAAGAAAATATTTGGTAATATCTATAAGTAATGGATTCAAAGTAATACCTATAAAAATACCAATATTCTATCCAAAACCTTAGTTAGATATGCATTATAATGGTGTAATCTATTTCCACCTTGCTCAACTACACAACTAGAAGACTTAGCCAATTATCTTATTAATAAATTCTAATAAAATGAGCTTTGAAATAATTTCCTTGTTAGATTCATTAATTTTAATTAATTACCTAAGAAATATACATATGATTTTAGAAAATAATGTAAATACTTATATCATAAAGTGTACCATAACATGAGTGATGAAAACATCTTCCAAATCTTTTTTAATGCTCTTAACACCCTTATTAAATAAAAAGTTTTGATATTTTCCCCTAAAACAATATAAGAGGAATTTGATAAAAAAATTAAAATACTTCCTTATAAGCTAATTTCAACCATTTAAAAGTGCTAAGAATGAATATTTTCAAAACTCAACCAATGTAATATATGTTGATACATCTTGAAATAAGCCCCCCAATCTAAAGCAGGAGCATACAATAAAAATAATTAAAACCCTACCTACCTTCCCTTGATTTTTTAATAACTCCATGTATAATCCCAAAAAAATGTGTTGGTTCTGTGTGTATGTTAATCATTTTCATGAGACATGTCATGGAATCAAGAAAATTTATTTCAATCCTTTACCAGGGGAAAATTAAACAATGAAGCTATGTCTAGAGATTATTATAAATAATATAAAAAATAATCTAAAAATCAAACCAACCAATCTAAAAAAATCCAACCAGTCACTCCAAATCTCAATACCAAAATCTAAAATCTAAAAAAAGCCATTCAAAAATCTAATCCTAATATATAACATTATAATAAATTTGCATGTGATATTTATATTGATTATTATCATTATTCTACCAAATCTCAATATTTTAATAAGGACAAGGTTAATTGCCATATTAAGACTAGACATAAAGATCATATTACTAAACATAAGAATCCTTCTCATGATCAAATGCTTATTAAGGATACTACTATTTTTTTTGATTTTATACCTAGTGATGAGTCTACTCCACCATTAGGGTCTCAATATAGTTCTAAAAATCCTTATAATACCATAGTTTATAAATAAAATCCTTTAAATCCACCTAGTTATTTATATGGATCATATCAAACATCATCCTAATGAAAATTATTATATGATCTTAACTTTTTACCTTACAAGATTCATTTAATTAAACTCAAGATAACCTAACCATGTCATTGGATGTTTTTTATAAAAACATTTCAAGACATATATTAATCACCATATATTAAATGTAAATCATCTCCTCAAACTTCCAAAGGCCCCACACCTATGAAAGTGCATTCCATTGAAATCATCTCTCATACTCCCCATTATAAGAAACTATAAATAGATTTTCTTAAGGATGACATGATCAATGAAAAAATCATTTGATGATATGATAATCCACCCTATTTATTAGTATCATGATCGTGATCAATGATGTACAAATAATGTAGGTCTTAGTGGATAAAAGTTCAAGAATCAATGTCATTTTCCTTTGGCTAATCCATCAACTATTATTTTCTATAGATGAACTTAATAAAAATAGACTTACATGTTATGTATTAGATAAGACTAAATATAATCCTCTTGGTTACATTTGTCTCCCTCTTACTATTGGATCCAAAATAATATGCATTGAACTTATGGTCTTAGATATTCCACTATCTTAAAATATCCTTCTAGGTTATCCTTGGACTCGCTACATGAGATTTATTAATTTTTTTAGTATCCAATACATAATTTCAATCATGATGGAAAGCGTTAAAAACACGAAACTAATCGCATCCCCTAGGATCTCAAATTACTTAACCCTATGTCTCAATACCACATTATGATTATTCAATGCATTAAGTCTTTTTTATGTATGTTTTGCAACATGTATCTTTATATGTATTTCACTCTTATTGATTCTAATGATGACAACCCCAATGAGATCCAAATCATTTTTAACATCAACAAATTATCTTCTTACATAACATAACATATTCCTTAATCTCTCTTACCATGATATAGTACCATTCCCTTATTTGAAGATAATGAAGAGATCCCACCCCCTTACATTTCTAATAAAGCTTCATACATGGAATATGATTTTGAATGAAATGAACATGGGGTGGACAAACATTTTCAATATCCATTAGTACTTTTTCAAAGAGACTTTAGTAAAAAATGTGTGTCTTTTATAGATATTTCAGATTATAACTCTCAACAACTTATGTATGCATGGAATATTTCCCCATATTATGATGTTGATGACATAGTTTCCCAATCCCAATCATATAAATTAGTTGTAATACATTATAAAAATTCTATTTCTATAATCCATACCTTTAACTAGGATGTTCATTTAGTATACCTTTATTCTCATTTAGATTCAAATAAAAGAGGATGATTAAGAACCTGAAGATGTCCTTCCCAATAATCCACTCTCAGAAAAATATCATTGGGTTCTTTAATAGATATCTAATTTTTCATATAAATAATAGTAATGAACTCTTTCCAAGATCATTTATACACATTCTAGTCTTTTTAATTGTATCATCCTAAATAATACAATCAATAGTCACCTATATTTTTTGGACTATATCATCCATCATTCAAATAGTACCAATATAGTTTAGTCACAACACCTTAAATATATCATCCATCACTCAGATAGTGTTGATATAATATTACCACCCTTTTCTAATATTTTGAACAATATTGTCCATAATTGATAATGTTACAATATAGTGAAAAATATTTTTAGGATCATAATTGCATCAATAATCATCTCTTTATTTTATCCAATTGTATTGGCCATGTTGATAAAGTTTAATTCATTTAAGAAAATCCTAAATGTATCAACCAACCTAATATACTGCTATGAGATATATCCACTCAAAAATTTACAAAAAAAGTTTATAATGTTATTTAATATTATGGCTCACTACCTAAATTTCTTATTAATGAAATCATCTTGGAAATCATCATGCATGAGATCCTCAACTTCCATGCCAACATCATAATCTTCACCATTTTTTGAATATTTATTCTTACTTTCAAAACTATGTTTATAATTTTTATCCTAAGATAGATCCACTTTTCCAGCTTCCACCTTCACCATATCATTTTAAATACAAAAATTAGATGCTCATTAAGGAAACTAGTGAAGTTAAATTATGAAAAATTATAGACCCTTGACCTATCCTCATCTCTAAGGAGTATCCTAAATAGATGGATAACTTTATACAAATCCTTGAGAGATACAAGGAATATTTTACATGGTAATATAAGTTCATTCTTAGGATCATACCTAGGACTTTTTTTTCATAAAAAACCATTATCTTAATGCAATACATGTTTGCCAAAAGTAATGGAATTTCCCTCCCAATGTTTCTAAGCTTTATCACAAGGAAACCAATAATATCCTATATTTTAATTTTATTAAATCCTTACGTTATTTTGAATGGGTATTTAACATATTACCTATTCATTATGGTCATTTACATTTGTATTTAATTTTTTAATCTGAAGTTAAAAATTAAAATTTTCTCTTACCTTTTACAAATGTCATTATTGATTCTATAACTAGCTATGAGATTCTTTCCCACATCGATGGTTTTTTTGGTATCATCATATTCACATAGCCCTAAAGATAAACATAAACCTATATCTACCACTAAATGTGGAACACATTATTATTTTAATGTCTTTTCATCTTTCAAATTATGATGAAACTTACCATCATGAAATGAATCACATTTTTCATGACCTTATAGAAAAAATAGTTAAAACCTATGTAGATGACCTCATAATAAAATCTAAACATCTTGAATGTCATTTTCATGACCTGTATATCATTCTTAAGTTTATTATTCAAAAAATGTGGTTGGTGTTACCTATAGAAAGTTTTTAGAATTCTTTATCTCATGATGAGGGATTGACATGAATCCTTATTAGATCAAATATATCATTGACATGACTTAAATTAAATTTATTATTTATTTTTTTAATAATATTAAAAGGCTCAAGGAGATTCAAAGATGTATTCCCAAACATTATTACCATACTCTTTCAATAAACTCTCTTCTCAAGAAAGCTTTTAATCTTGAGTATACTAATGCTTGCCAAAATTCGTTTGACAACATGAACAAATATTTACTTCAACCTCATAACTTGTGACCACCTTTTATTGATTTACCTCTCATCTTATATTCATATTATAACCTTTTCTCAATGTAATTTATTAACAACAATATGATTTTTGAAAAGAGTATGATATTTAATTCATTAGTCATGATCTAATAGAATAAGACACTTATTAAAATAAGCTCAAGCATGACTATATCTCAATATAATTTTCATCAAAAAATATTTGGAACTATATGATTTATTATATTAAATTAATATTCATCCATTTATACCATCTTTTCCATTTTTATCTAAGGTTTTCTAACCTATAAATTATATTGGAGACTGTAATACCCTCTTGATGGAGTTTGAATATAGGAGCATTACCCAAAAATTAGTTAAATTCCAAGTGATCATCAATAAAATTGTAGTCACACTTATATTAACCCATGACACATCAAAGGATACTCTATGAAATTGACTTGTTCTCTTGATCAAAGGCATTGATAAAACCATTACACTTAAATAGTATTTTCATAGTTTCATAGCATATCTATAGTATTAGGCCCTATATGAACTTAAAATTATTGTCTATATTCCTAAAACCTCTACAAAATATGATCTATAATAATTACTTGAGGTTAACATAAATTTTAATGAGGATACTTGGACACTTCACTTTAATGGATCCAAATGCCTTCAAGGATCTAGTGTAAGATATGTCCTCTTTGATCCTTTTCTAAAGATTATTAATATATTTTATATCTAACTTTTATGTTACTAATAATAGGGATAAATATTAATCCCTCATCTTTGGGATGCAATTATCAACCAATTTATGTATCTCATACTTATGTTATTTAGGTGACTCACATATCATGCATTTTCAAATAAATGGTGTGTACCAATGCAAATGAAAAAGAACTATTCAATATCATGAGATTGATACTACCATTGATAAATATTTTGAATATTTCACTATTGATTTAATCCAACAAAATCAAAACAATATATCATACTCTCTTTCCTCCTCAACTTCCCTTTTTCAACCTCATTAGGAACTACATGATATTTTATTCCTAATCCACATGAATAAATATCCATTTACCTTAGACTATAGTCATATCTTATTTTCCATTTATAATTTATCACCACTTAAAAAATCTACTGGTCTAAGGACATCATCTAATTTATTGGAAACTAAACTTATCCTCTGAAATCTAACTCTCACAAAAGGAATAGACTCCATAATCAAGCATTTAAATTTGTTCATAAACATAATATCCTTTATTATAATAATGTAAAATGCACCCTAATCCATTTTTTTACTAAAGAAGAAATCCATTATCTTATTGAGAAATAACATTTAGATTTTTTTGTGTCCATTATAATATACATGTTATCCCCTAAAAATACCTTTGCATGGGTTACTATTTCCCTACCCTTGATAAGGATTACATAAATTTTGATAAGAAGTATAATCTTTTATATCTCCATGGTGATATTATTGATTCTACCTCAGTCAATATTCAAATCCTTGAATGTCCTTATCCATTTTATTTGTGTGGAATATATGTCATCATAAAATTGCCTTGATCACAATACTACCATGTTTTCATTATTACTACCATCAAGCATTTTAATAACTAGGTATAATACATGCCCCTTTATAGTGTTACTAAAAACACTATGACAAAATTTATCCTTAATTATTAACTATATATATATATATTTTATTTACACCATCATATCTAAAAATGTTATAATGTCAAAACCAAAGCCATGAAACAAGTTTGTGATAAATTTAAAATTATTCACAAATTTTCCACGCATTATCATCCTTAATGCAATATCAAATCTAAAGTCAACATCAAAATACATTAAATTCATCTTTAAAAATATTATTATGGACTCTATTTTTAATTGACATCTCAATATTTATCCCATTCTTTGCACCTATCACACTAATATTTGTACTCCCATGATGGGAAATCCATTCTCTTTAATCTATGGATTTGAAGATGTCATGCCACTATAAGTCAAGTTAGATTATTTATGAATTTATCTTAATGGTATCATTCCAAATTAATATATTCATGAATCCCAAATTCATATCTTAGATCTAATTTATGAGTTATGCACAAGTTATCTCAAAAAAAATCATTAATATATAACTGTATTTCTAAGAAACATAACAAGAAATCTAAACTTCATACTTTTGATGTTGAATATTTAGCGTATAAACTAGATTAAACCCATGTCAAAGAGATAAATTATGCCTAAATTTGGGTGTGGAATTATATTATCAAGGACATACATGGACCTAGCACTTATATATTGAAAAATATTGAAGAACATATCTTAAAAGAACTAATCACATACTCAATTCTATAAGTGTGTTATTTTACCTATTTTATTTTTAGATTCCTTTTATTTAAGTTTTTCCATTTCCTATATATCTTAACTTATTTTTTATAGTTATCTTATATTGTTTAGATTTAATATTTATTATAGGATCTATGTTAATTCTATTATGTAGTATATTAGCCATGTTTTGTCTACACCTTTGGGTCTTTTACCATCAACATTATTACCTATTCTTGGTCCTTAGGTATTTTGTCATTTTTAAACCTATTATATTTTTAGTATACTAGTTGGATGGTAAGACCTAGAGAATCAGCTGATACCTCCTCACAAATTTACATCCTCTTTAATATCCTTTTACAATCACCTTCTCTTCATTTCTTATTAGACATTATTTTCTTTGTCATTATCTAGTATCTTTTATCATCATTTCACTTTTTTATTGTTATATAGTTTTTATGATTCATATATTTATCTCACTTTTTCCTCTTTAATTTTCATTTTGTGAGTTGTATGCTAAAACCTTGGGGAATATAACCAAAACATACTCATAAACACCCAAATGCATTTTATCTCACTTCTACTCCCAACAATAGCTATGAATATTTTTAGAAATATAAGGCAATATTTGAGAATGGTTTTTTATCACTTAGATTCGGTCATATTCTCTTGTGTAAAACTATAGTAGTTTATCTACATGTTTTCATCCACATTTTAACCTCTCTTACAATGTAGTCTCAACCTATTTTTAATTATAACATATTTATTTATAAATTATGTTGGTTGTCATGACCCAATAATTTTATGCTCATTTCCATGATATCCCTATTTTTAAACTCATTTTTGTCTCACCAAGGTCAATTTAAATATTTCACTCATTTGTTAGGTTTAAGTCTAGGTCGCTATACATATTCATATCTAGGTTTCCCTCTTTTATGGATATTTGTAATATCTCATGTGTTATCTAGATCTAACACACATTTTTTGTCTTTCAAATCATATGGGGGAGAAATATATAAAAAATAAAAAGAATAAAAAGACATATCATCATAATAAAAAGATAAAATATATTTTAAAAGTTATATCACACCAAAAGATGTAATCTTATTCTTAACACACTCCTATCCTATTTAAAGATAAAACTTCATATTTTATCTCAATATATATCCAAGGTATATTTGGGTGTGGTAGGCCAATATACTTGGGTATGAGGTCTCTTCATCTATCTTACATTTTGGTGTTACCTACTTTTTCACACAAGTACCAGTCCTCATAATATATCAACAAATATTTAATGGCTCATTAAGAAATGGGAACATGTTTTTTTAAGGTAATATCATTTTATTTATCATTCATAATAACCTTCATGTGATGATATTTATACTTCACTAGTTATCCCATGCTTAAATTTGTTATATAACTCTCTCTACGATCATTGATGTTGAAAACTCTTAGTCTTTCAAATTAGTTAGAGTGTCTTTTTTATATTAAAGACCATTTTACACATTTTTTAGACCCTATTTTAGCTCCATCCATCATTACCCATTGATATGTGGTTTTTTTTCTAAATATCTCCCATCTTATTTATTTCATATTCTACATCTCTTTCAAATATTTTAATTTTATGATAGCATTAACATTTTGTAAATTTGAATACAAGTTACATCTTTGAGTTGTTGTGAGATGTTATCTTAGTCATTGCCTTATATTTATAGGATTTATTAGTTATGTTTGTCACCTTTAACTTTATATTCAATTTTTTGGGCCATATTAACCCATTTCTCCCTTTCATGCTTTTATGTTTTAGATTTTTTTGGGCCATCCAATTTTGTTTCTACTTATTATGCTTTTGTTATTTTTTTCCTTATTTTTTTTGGCTCATATTATCCTTATAATTATGGATTATTGATCTTCCCTTGTTATTTTTTCATCCTCAGATATTTTGTTTCTAGTTTATCCTTATTGATCTTAGATTACCAATTTTTATGGGTTTCATAGTCTTCTTCAAAAAATCATTTCTTTACATTTATTAAATATCCTACAGACATGTCCATTTTTATTATTCCATTTTAGAATTGTATCTCTAAGGTTTCCAAATGTATTTTTTACACACTACCATAACTAATACTATGTATTTTCATTCATCATTAATGTGGAAAGGTAATTCAAGGTATGGATATGTTACTTTTAGTTATTCATTTATTAGTAATTATTTAAACATTTCCTACTATGGTTTTGTGTTGCTACATATCATTCCCTAAACACAATATCATGTTAAGATTTTATGAAACCTAATGAAATTCATCTAAGGAATATGTATAAACATAATATTTGTAATATTTATCACTTTATTTCTGATTGAGTGCACATCATAAGGATTACACTAAAAATAAGGTGAGAACAACTTGTGTTACTTTATAATACATATTTTCATACCATTTTTTAATACTTTAACTACTATAATTTTAACCTCTTCTTATTTTATCTGAGTCTTCCTTATCTAGATCCTTTCTATTTAGTTATGTTAGTCTCCCTATATTCTTACTTTATTGACTTGGATAATAAAATGTTTTGTATGCCTATTTATCCTTATATTGTGTCATCTTCATTGATATAGATTTAAATCCAATGAATTATTTATAACCGTATTAGAAAGGTAGATACAATTCTAATTCAACCTTAAATCCATTCGAATGTATCAACATGATTGATACTATTGTCTTAGAGTTTCAAGGCATATACAAACTTAGATTAGTATATATTAGGGTCATATTTATCATTCCTAATGCAAAAAACTCATTTTATCTTCTTACACTCATATTTATAACATTAATTAGTAAAATAAGTTATAGGCTAAATTCCTATTATTAGATGCCAAGTCTTTTATAAGGCCTTGAAGCTCAATATGATGATTTGAACAAAGGAGGTGCCCCATAGTATTTGGAATTCAAAAATAAGACATATAGGTCTTCATTATTTTCATTTGATTTATTCACACTTTCTATTTGAGGTCTTCATACTACAAATACCTCTTGAAAAGTAACACTGGATCTAAGGTGGATATTTATATTCCAAGTGATGTAGGATCATCCCAAGTGAATCAATTATCTTGCATCACAATAATTTTGGAGTGCATAGGTAGATAAGAAAATTGGGTACTAAAGGACAACACAAAATGACTTATTGATGAAAAATGTAGGGATAAAAGCTAGGAATCACATGGGGAAACAATCTAGGATGTATGCACACATGACATGTAAAACAAAAAAAATTCAATGTAAAGTTTTGAGAATCTAGATATTAAAATAATATGTCAAAGGAAGAACACTCACCATAGGTATCCCAAGAATAAGGCATAAAATAATATACATAGATTCTAAGGTAATAAAAAATGGTCAATCAACCAACTGTAAAGTATGACATTTGTAAACTTTATAACTAATGTGATAACATGTGACATAAATATCTATGGGGGAGGATCTAAATTAAATATTGTAAGAGTAATAAGGCTCAATATATGACTCACCGTATTATACCGCATCATAGGCCATAAAATTATGTGTCAAGCCTACTTGGTGATATTTATTAGTCTTTAAACTAGACGTGGCAATGACCAAGCTAGGATAACTATAAAAGGGGGAGCTAGGACCAATTTGAGGTTGATATTATTAAGGTTCTTTTATGGTTTTAGGTTGTTAATAGCACCTATTTATTGATGGTGGTTATATTTTTTTTGTTATTATTTAGAGTGAGGATTTCAAATAAGGGATGAACTTGTACAAATATAGAGCTAAGAGAGGGTGAGCGAAAAAGATTGAAAATATCTTAGAAGTGAGTGAGGGCCCCTATGTAAGTATCTAAATCCCATAATATTATGTAACCGTGTTTAAGAAATAAAATGAGTTTGATAATTTATTGAGTGTTTTTTATGGTTATGTTGTTTGGCATCCCTTCCTTAAGAACCTAGACTATGGAATTGCACTAGGTGATTTTATATCAAGATCAATAAGCTTAAGTAAATGTAGTATGAGAATATATTATAATATAAAAAGTGTAATGAACTAATATAAAATGGAAGTCTAGTATAGTGTGAACCATGAGACAACTAACAAAAGATATTTATAATAGACCATTGACTATGAGATAGTTAGTGTAAGAGGAGTGTTGAGGTGTGAAGAATATCATATTTTTTGCTATGAGGTAGCTCGTTGAGAGTGATAAAGATAAGGACTAGTTAAATTTTGGCTATGAGGAAAACAAAAAGGAGAGGGAAAATTACTTAGGATCATGGTAGAGATTTATGATAATAGTTCAAAGAGTTACAAAGTGACTACATAAGATTATGTTAATGAATTTCAATAATGGGTAGCCTAAAATATTGAATGTTCATCTATCATCAACCATGAGGTAGTCAAGAACAAAGAAAAATTTACCAAGGTGAAAACAAAAATGTTAACCTAAGGCATTCCATATACAAATTATAATAAAATAGTAATGAACAATCATAGATCATGAGGTAATTGAGTGTGAGATAATAAGATCACAAAATAATCAATTAGAGTCAGTCAAGCATAAGAAATAAGAAAAAGAGGAAGCACTAGTGGAATAATTGATTAAAGGGAATCATAATAATAAAAGAGAAAAAAAATAACACCTCTTAATCTCTAATCAAAGGTAACCAACACAAAATTAAATTTATATATATCATTAACCAAACCACTAATCTAAGGTAGTCTTGTGTAGACTAGAAGTGAGGAATGTAGGTAGGATCATCAATTAGAAGTAACTAGTGAAAATGTGAAGAGAATGAGCATTAACAATGATCTGATATAGTCAAGGTATGACAACATCTTCCAATTAGAGTATTGGGTAGGAGGTGTCAACAAAAGTTTCTCCATAAAGTATGGATGGGTAGAGAATGAAAATCACAAAGAGTGAAGTAGGTTATGGAAAATGGAACAATACAAGGAGAGTACCTAAAGGAGAATATGACATGGGTCATGGACATCAAGCACATTTATATGTTGAATCGTGTAGGATAATCCGTTAAATTGAATCATGCATAGAGTAGGCTATGGAGAAACACAAAATAGGGTCAGAGAGACTTAAATAAGAATAAGATATAGTCAATCAAGGAAGGGTAAATAGATTAAAATGTGGTTTCCACACTACTATACCAAGTAGTGTAATCATATAGACACATCAATATACAATAAAGTCTAGATAACTCCAAGTTAGATAAGGTGGCCACAAAACCAACCTTCAAAAGAGACCCAAGAGTAGTAATAAGGATGACACCAAATAAGAAGGGCATCTAACTGAGATATGTAAAAATAAAACATGAAAACAAGAGTGAATAAGGAGACCTAGTTGTAGTGAAGTGTAATTAGTGATGGTAAGGTGGATATCATTCCACCAAAATAGTTATAGCATAAAATAATGTGGTGAATAGATTAGAGTGACCTACATAGGAGATAGGAATCAATGGAATAATAAAATATCACAAGTTTTATTTTATATGATGTGAAGGATGCATCAAGGATGCTTTTCAAGATAAAAAATATATCTACCAATCATAATAACTACTATGGTGAAATGTGTACACCCTAAGAACAATAGTTGAAGCTGAAGAGAATGAGATGAAGAGGTTATATTGTAGCTAAACTTATGTTTTTATGAAGACAATAAGTGGAATACAAAGATGAAATGAATGAAAATATAATATTTGAAAAGAAATTAGAGAGGATCTATAAGAATAATATAAGATTTAATGAGGAAATATATAATATAATGGATAAGTTTCTAAGTGTGTGAGATAAGGAAAGAAATAGAAGGAGGATAGATGACAGACCCAAAGGACATGAAACAAGATCAAAAGTTAGGGAATTTGTGAAATAATGTGAAAATATAATTACTTTCCATGAAGGAATGATAAAGACATGCGTAGTGTGGAAGGAAGAACATAGCATGGCGTGAAAAGAGGTGTTGTAGGAGAGTGCTATGGAATAAAATTTATTTGGTGTGTAAGGGTAGTAGATCACTAAAAATTGAGGTAGTTATCATAATGTCACAATAATAAGAAGTAATAATTAAGATATAATATAAGTTTTTAGAATAAAACAAAGGATAAAAATTCATTGAATATTGAGATAACTATCATAGTAGTGCAATGATTAAAAGGTGCCAAGCAAGATGTAGTATTGTAGAGAGTGTAGCTAAATTATATAATATCACCAAACATTAAGGTAGATAGTAGGAGCATAAGTTTTAGGATGAACCAAGATAAGGATAATATTTTACCTAAGATAAACTAGAGATTGGTAGATTATCAAACATTGAGGTAGATAACATAAGGCATAAAATTAAAAATGTGTGAAGAGGAGTAGATCAAAGAATAGTTTTGAGTAAATTAACTAGAGGCTAGAAAGGTGAAAAATATGAAATAGATAATATAAATTCAAGTCTATATATTCATGGAGAGGGAGAGCTAGAAAAAATAACTAATTGAGAAACAATACATAAAAATGGGGTGCAAGAAGTAGTAGATGAGAAGATGATGCATGAATAGTGTAAGGTGATGAGACCCATAACTGGCCTCATCTACCTCTTTAATCCTTTCCTAACTATCTCATTTTTCTCATAATTTCCATTCCTAAGGACTCATAACATGTTGATGTGTATATGTAATGTATGTATGTATTTATTTATTTATGTATGTATTTATGTATGTATGTATGTATGCATGTATGTATGTATGTATGTATGTATGTATGTATGTATTTAAAGTATTTTTTAAGTTTGATATGTTAATTTTATGTTTTAGAATATGGTTTATTGGTTTCATAGTAGTTTGGTGTTTTAATTTCTAAATGGAATGGCAAAGATTTTTTTTTATGTTTAGAATCCCATGAAAACTATGATAGACACACCTATGGTTATTGATTGGTTAGACTTTGGAAATATAGAGCACCTGGAGCCACCAGCCATGAGTACCTATAACAATTGGCTTAGTACACCCACAATAATGGTTTTAGGTAAGCATTTACTATAGTGAAACAAAACTTACAACTATCACCTCCAACCATATTCCATCTCACTCAAATATCTTCAATAGTCATGTAACAATATGAGAATTTGTTATAACTAAATGGAACCTCATTAGACCATATTTTCATTATTTGATTATATGTTCATATGGTTTTATTCATCATAACAATTTTTTTTTTCCATAATATTTTTGTCATTTTTTATGATCTTATGGTTTTAATTATTATGTGTCTATTCTTATAATAAGTTTCTACCCTTCCTATGAAAAAAGGAGAGTAGTAGGTAATTAAAATCTTAACATGATATAACATAAGAAGATATTACATGAGAGTGAGAGAGTTGTGATAATATTTACTATATAATTTTACCAATGAAATCAAAGTTGTTACTTGCACAACACACTCCATTTTAAAGAAGGAAAAAGGGACCATATTTTTTCTTTGGATTTTAATCTTATGTCATAAGTATTTCATTGTGGTTGGTTGTTTAAATTAGCATTGTTTGGAGTCCATTATATTAGATGTGAATATTTTAAATCTAAATGTGCTTCATTAACTTAACTAAGTCTGAATAATCAAATGTTCATCTAAGTGCTTAGTCTAATTCACATCTAGGGATGCATTAATTATAATACCTAAACTTGTATATATTTATTAAGTATTCATTATTAATCGTAATATTGAAAGAATAATAAAAGGTCATGTCATTATAAATATGACAATAATAAACAATGAAGGAAAGCTCAGGAATGCTGATGAGCTACCAAGTGGGTGATAAAATGGGACCTATAGGAGTGAAGGAAAATTAAGAATAAGTTGAGAAAGATATATGTAGTAATGACCCATCAAATAAAAGAACATTTTTGATAATAACTATCAAGTCAATATTTAAAACTTTATCTCCCTTCTATCCATCAAAACTATCGAATATGGTAATAGACTATGCATATGATTCAATTGTATAATCAAGTTATAGATTTATTCCTCACTAATAAATGATTATATGGAGGTGGAATTCAATGCAAGACTGAGTAGCAACATCAAAAAAATCATGTTGTGTGCATTAGGTTCAAGATCTGAGCATATAAGACAAATTAATTTAAAGAGGGATGGCTATAATTACATAAAAAGTGGGTATGTGGAAATTTTAATGTAATCCCAACTACCTTCAAATACCAAAATTTAATTGAAGCATTGTTTGATTGTGTAAATCCTAGGTACACCTTCAATCTATCATAGATCTCAAGCCACCTTCTCAACCACATTCGCTCAATCACATTGAATGTTTGTAATTACCCCACTTATGGGAATACTTGATTGAGTTTAAATTCCATTGACTTTTGCATCTATATAAGATCATATATTATGTTGTAATAAGGGATAGTCTTTTTAGGATTAGTGAGATTATGATTAGTTAGCTAGTTTAAGATTATAACATAGAGTAGTATACTAGTAATTTCCTTTCATGCATTTCCCTTATTTTTAAATTAGTTTTATAAGTTGAGGCTATCTAGAATATGAGTCTCTAATTCATTGAGTACTTTAGGAATCCAAAATGATCCCTAATATAAACATCTTTATCTAAAATATTTATCATTTGACAGACTTGGTATGTGCATATATATGGTGACCCTATTTTCCTCATTGGCTCTATTACTTTATTCCACATACTATTGCATCATCCTTAGTTGTAGTTATGTTAGGTTTGGATAAACTAAGGATTAGTTTATCTATATATTTATCTACTAATTGGAACTAGGCTAGCCTATATTAGAAAGTGGAATCTTATTTTCTCTTTCTCCTTACCCTTGTCTCTTTTTCTCCTTTTATTAGTTTGTTAGATTATATTAATTTAGTTTATAAATTACAATTTGAGTTTAATGTTTTATAATATTACATTATTGGTCTATTATTATTTGTACACTATTTAATCCATTCAATAAATGTGTTTATTTGAATCAACTATTTGTATGTAGTCAAATATCCCTATTGGTTCTCTAAGCATAAACTATTAATTTTTTAATGCATATTGAATCATCTAAAATACACACCAAAGACCATTTATATGTTATGTTCAAAATGAGTCTACTAGGTTACCCTACGTAGCAAGACCTGGTAACCGATACCTTGGGGACATTAGTTCACACAAATCTCATTTAAGGAGAGGATGGGGAAAAATAACCCCTACCTAGGTTGGCATGTTGAGAGACCCATAAAAAAAATTGATTTAAGTTAAATAATTTATCATTAAATACGGGGTTTAAAGAAAATTATAACCATGTAGGGCCCATTTGTGAGGATTTTTTGTGTCAATCCCATCCATTAAGTAGATCTTTCAATTTAGTTGTGTCTTTACATTCCATATTTATGTATGTGTCTTTTGAGTTCCATAATCAATTTCATTGCAAGTAATTATTCTTATGTATGTTTGATTAATTTTATTCAATTAAAATATAATTATCTTCCAAAAAATTCCTTTTTTAAATTTCCCTTCATGCAATTTCTATGTCATGCAAGGGTGTTTACAATATTCCATTTAAATTTTTAATAAGTGTGTTTCCATTATGAATAAGTAGTACCTTATCTTTAAAAAGAATCTAGTGTGCATATATAGTATCAACATCTGACCAAAGTATATGAACCTTAGGTTTATATTTTAATGAATGATAATTTTAAATAAACTAAGTGGTTGTCCCTCTGAAGAAAATTCTATCAGGTTAAATGTATAGTGATTAAATTATGTTAGTTTAATTTGGGAGTTGATTTTTATAGTCATTTTTGTGCCATTGCCTGGGGAGGTGTCAAGAATTATAACCTTTAAATTTTGTGATAGATTTCACACATTCATATAAGTAAAATTTAATGTTTTCATAGAACTAAAATTTATTATTTTCATCAAAATAAAACTTCCTAGTTTCTAGAGTAAAGTTTCAATCTTTATATAATAATATTTAATACTTACTAGTGTAAAATTTCATATTTTCTAGAATAAAATTTATTTCTTTCAAAGAGTGAATTTACTACTTTCTAAAATATATTTCTAATTTATAAAAATCAAAATAGGTAAAACACAAAAATATCCCTTTTTGAACTAGCCTTGTGTAGAGCAAGGCTGAAAATTACAAAAATAATGTAGAAGTGTTTGTATGTATCATGAAATAAGTTACTTGGGAATAATTTTACCTAAAATAATAATCCTAATTTTAGAATAATAATTTTGGATATTTCCTTTAGAAATAGAGATATCACCTTACACAATATAAACATTTCCTCTATCAATAAAAATATCACCTGTAGCAATAAATATATCACCTATAATGATTGAATAAATAACTAAAGTTGATCCACACCAACTATTAGAAGTATTTATAATATAATAGGAGTTATTGTCTAAATTTTAAAATAATTGGAGAATAAAGGATACAAGGATCATCATACCATTAAGAATGACATCTTTTCACCATTCTAAATAATGCTTATTTGACCACCCCACACTCAGGAATTAGGTATTCAATTCCATCCACCCTTACCAAAAATGATCTATAAAATAGAACTCAAATCACTTGTAACTCTAAATATAACTACATAACTTATTGAAACCATTGACTCAATTGAACAAGACATATTTATTGAAATCTTATAATAATTTTTAAGAATCCCCATCACATTATCCCTAGTCATAAAATTTCCTCTCCTTTTAAGACTATTACGTTCATTGCTAATTACAAATTTGGATAGAAGTTGATAAATTAATTGGAAAGTGGGTGGAAGAAATCTTTGGTTTACAATTAATCTAAAAACTCATGGGAGACAATCATGAAATAAACTCTAAGTCCATAACCTTTGATTTTCCCATTAATACCCATGTGGGTATTATACCCATAAAAAATATCCCTCTCTACCTTGCATAATTTCATAGGAACAAATATTGAATATCTTGATATATTTATTTTTTAATTTGATGTCCTATGTCCTAGTTATGACTATAATCAAGATGCTCAAATTTTGAAATTATTTCCATTCACTCTTGAGGATGCATTGCTCATATGGTTTATGATTTTAGGGAAAGATGCAATCTTGACTTAGAAATATATGAAGGATAAATTCCCCTTAATGTATAAGTATTATTCTAAAGGAAGGGACTATCTAATGAATGGCATCTTTCAGATGTCAAGAAATGAAGATGAACCATTGGGAGATTACTTGGAGAGATTAATGTTCAATCTATATAAATCTATGAAAACCACTTTAGATCAATAATATAAAAAATATATTATTTCTACAAGGATTAAATGAGGAATGTTTTGAATCATGGGATATAATGAATAGTGTGTATGTCTCATAAATGTCATCTGATTATACCACTATCTTGTGCATAAATTACTCAAGATCAATGACAAAGAAAACTCATAATAATCAAGATTCATCACTATCATTATCTAAATCTACCAATGGTAATTTAAATAAGGAATTTATTAATATACTATAAGACATTAATTAAGACATCATTAGTTATTGATCTATATATTTGGATACATTACACATATGGAGTAACTAAGACTAAATAGAACATGCCTTAACAATATACTATTATAACTATTTTAAGAGTAAAAATGATTAAAAATACATGCTACCTATGTCAAAGTAGGCAACATAATAGAATAATATATTTATTCATTGTATATTCATTACTTTGGAAGATATGGAGAGAAAATATTCTATTTATCCAATCTAAAATAATGGGTACAAAATCCACCAAATTTGGGTATGTCATCTAGTTCTCCATATTTGAATTCAATTTTTTTTCTCATCCTAATTGGAATGGATCTACTCCCCAAAATAAATCAGCCCAACCACAAACCCAAAATTATAATTAGAATTGGTAAAACCCTCATTCCAAAACCAACTATCAACATTTATAATAGCATCCATAGAAACCACAAAATTATAACTATTAATGGAATCCACCCTCTAACCAAAGGAATTAGTCATGGTGATGGAATGATCCTTGGATCAACAAAACTACTACATTTCAACAACTTCCATAACCTCACATATAGGAAAAACCAACATGAATTTCAAACAATACCAATCCACCTCCACCTAGATCTCCACAATTACCTACCAAACCTACACACAATCCAAATAATAATTTTTTTCAACCAACATTTAATAATGATGTAACTTACCACAATTATTTACTTTAAGTTGACAATATTCATCTACACTTAATAAATAATCTCTCATACCCCACTACACCCATAATAATAGAGACTCTTTAGGATATCATAAACACACCTACTAATCCACAACCATAAAATAATATGCATGCTATTAAACCTAACATATCCAATAAATAGGTAGTACCAAATAGTGTTTTTTTAGAGAGACTCAATCTATAAAACAATAGCCAAAATGATAATTTGAATTTGTAGGCTAACTATATAATGTTTGTGTCAAAATCCATCAAATAATTAAGGATGTTTCCCTTTACACTAAAGATGTCTAAGAATTTTTCCTTAAGAGAACTAGTTGAAAATGAACGTATCCCAAGAATATGCATATAATTAGGAAACTTTTCAATATCATGTTGGATAAAATCATCCTAACCAAATAATTTGACCCAAGAAGCCTGGTTGTTGATGTTTACATCAATGTAACTCTTATTCAAAATACTTTGATTGATCTAGGTGTATCCATTAATGTCATGACTAAATAAACTATGAGTAAACTTAGACTTACATACATTCATGAAACACACATTGTTCTACATATGGGAGACCATTCAAATATAAAACCTAAAGAACTCACATAAGACCTTGTTATCATAGTTGACTCATGGGAATATCTCATTCATTTCATGAAATAAAAAAATAAAGAAAACCTAGGTTGATATAGTTTGATCTTACGTATACCTTGGCTAGCTACAATTAATGCATTCATTAGATATAGGTCATAAAAAATACTCATTTATAATGAAAACACCACAAATAAACTATTTTTATATTCACATGCCCAACATTCATCAAAATATGATCAATATCCATGGGTAAAATTTGAGGTTTATTGTTCCCAAAATCAGCTATGCTCATTTTTGTTGATAACCCCTACAAAACTTGTCTATTTCATAATATTCACTCTAAATTTGTTGTTTGAGGCAAGTTTCTCTTGTTCTCAAGTGAAGTTGGCTAACATCCTAGAAAAGTTCATGGTTCTCCCTCATCATGTATTATCAAAAAATGTGAAACTCATTACAGTGTTGATATGATCAGGGGTCAAATTTTGACAATTTTCAAGGTGTTAACACTTTTGGTTTTTACATGAAAGAGCGGTGATTTCTGATGCTCTTGCACATTTTCAATTTTTCTAGTGTAATGGTGGTGAAAATCATTTACCTTGCAAGTTTCATAGTTTTTATGCATGAGCGGTGAGTTTTTCCACCCTTGCACATTCCTTCCCCTTTTTTTTATGCAAGACTGGTGAAAATCACTGCCCTTGCATCTTTCTTCATTTCATGCATGGATGACAATTTTCACTACTAATGCATGAATTCCCCCAACATCATGCATAGGTAGTAAAAATTACCACCAATGCATGATCTCATTTTTCATGTTTGGCATTTATGGCCATATGTGTCGAGTGGTTGGTGCTCATTTTGGAGCATTTAAATGCTGATTGATTAATCATTTTGATTATTTCAAGTTGTCTTTTCCTCCCCCTACAATCATTCAACCACGTGAATGAGTGGGTTTGTGATTTCTCCAAATTTGAGCTTAGGTTTTCAATATCTAGGTAAGTTTTTCTTTCTTCTCTCTTTGTTTCATGTTTTCATTATTTTTTTTCTTCTGCATTAAAGGTTTGGTTTTCTATCTTTTTTTTTCTTTCTTTTTTTTAGGTTTTATTTTTCCCTTCTTTGCCTCCCTCTCTTTCCTGAAAGATGCATACTAGGTGAAAAACTAAAAAAAAAATCCAAAACCTGTCAGTCGAGTTTTTTCATGTACAAGTAGCAAAAATCACTGCCTTACATAAAACCTTATCATATATGCAATGGTGGCATTTTTTGCCACCCTTACACATTGAACTTGTAATAGTGTTGATTATTTCCACCCTTGCATAAACTTGACCTACAAAGGTAGCAAAAATTGCCACCCCTGTATAAGTGCAAATTTTATCTAAACATGCTATGGCAGTGATTTTTGCCTCTGATACAACATACCCCATATGTAAGGGTGTCAATTTTTGCCACCAATGCAAACTTTCTCTCAAATGTCCTAACTCTAAGAAAATTTCAATTTACTTTTATGAACCCACTTCCTTCTAATTTTTTTACCTGCTCACACTTTAGCCCTTTTAGGCACATTCCCATGGTCTTGATCATTGACATGCAATTTTCTCAGATTGCCAGTATTTCCCTTGATTGTATAATCATGACTTTTATTAAAGTTTTTCTTATGGATCCTTCTTCATCAACATCCTTTTGAAAAAATCTCTTCCAGATGACTGAGGTTTTCCTAAAGAAGTCAAAGACAATAAAGTACAAGTGTCAAGGTGTTTTTCCAACTACCTCAGTTACTTCTAATATCAAAGACATTTGAGATATAGAGAATGGTCATGTGGACATGGCTAAGTTCATAGAAAAAACTAAATCAAGCAATATCAGCCATGAAATGAAGAAGATAATCAAAAGTAATATTCATTTGGTATCTTCTTTCCTTGTGGTAGCTCACAACATAAAATTTGTTCTCTAGTGCACTCAGATCTACAATAAGGATACCAGGGTTGTGTTAAACACCATTGGTAATGTGGTGATTAGATTAGATCTATAGTTCATCAATAAAGTGTTCATGTGTCCTCCCACTTTAGAAGTAATAAAGATTGATTTTGTTGAAGCACAAAGAGAATATGACAAAAATCCAAAAAAAGTGAAGAAAGTAATCAAACATAAATGGCTCAAGACTCTGAGGGCAAATTTGTCAAGGTGGACACAAAGTTTTCCAAGGAGTGACTTTTTAGAAGAAGTCAGTGATCTGAAAACTCTTCTCAGTAGAGTAAGAGGTTTACCTTCTTCCTCACAATTTCACAAATATATGCATCCATTCAGCAAGATAATTCTCCAAGGCAAACAAGTCATCTTTTGGGGAGAGAAAATCAACAATGCTTTGCACAAACAATTGATGAAGGTATCCACTACCTTCAAATTCTACATGATTTCCTAGCTGGTGTACATTGTAGCATCGATGAGAACCTTTCGAGATTTAACATCAGAAGGAGATATGAGAGTAACCCTAGTATATCAATACTATCATCAGATAACATTAAAGGGTTCTATTCATCATTTTAAGAGAGTAAATGATGCTTTATTTTTAGTATTTTTGTGTCTCTTTGATCCTTAATTAGAATAGAGAAGAATGTCTAATGAGGCTTGGGCAGTTGTGGATGATTTTGGATGTATGTTTTTGTAATTTCCTTCTTTTTCATACCTATAGGTTGGCTTTTTCCAAGGTCATCCTTATATGCTTCCAAGATTTCCTTCAGACAAATTGGTCTTGATGGAGTTATGTAGGAAAATAATTATCATACATAATAAATAGATGGAACTCAAGAATCCTAGTTTCAGATTCAAAATTGTAATTGACAAGTTTTCACTATTAACCGTTGGAAAAGCTAGAGATATGGAAACTAAAATGTAGCTTATAACCATGAAGTAGTTCAAAATAAGAATGAATTTTGATTACAGGGGTGTAAAAGATATAATCAGAAGGAAAACACAATTTCATGAGCCAATGATTGAAGATATTTGGGTAGATTTGAGGACAACAAAAGATTTTAGGAAAATGGACTACAATAGATTATCTCTTGAGCAGGTAGAATATCTAGGACTTACTAATATCCTTGAGAATTCAGTGGATGATGAGGATTTGATTAATGATATATACCATGCTAAGTAGGTCACCAATGCCCCTCTTCCCCCGATCCAATGGTCACAAAAGGAACCAACTTCCTTAAGGAGAATATTTGAACTAATATTGGTGAACACCATGATTGGTTAGCAAATAAAGGAATCACTTTGAAAGAATTCATCATAGGTTCAGAAGATGAATTTCAAGAGGAAACAAGAAGAAGGGAAGAAAATATAATGAAGAATAAAAGTGATTTTCCTTCCTCTTCTAGGCCACATAAGCCTAAAATCATAGTAGATATGGAAAAAGAGCCAAAAATAGTAGATATGGAAGTTGAGAAGCAAAGCAATGAGGAACCAGCAAGGGAATAGATGGAGACTGATGATAGGCCCATAGATCAATGAGAGAAAGAAACTATGCCTCCTCAAGAGAATGTGTAGCAAAAAATAGGAATTTATTCTTCCTTGTTGGGCACACTTGTTACAAGTCCTTCACCTATTTCTCCAATTTGTGTTCCCTCTTCTGGATCACCCTCTCCTTCCAAAGTAATTTTTGACAACCCTCAAGGCTCCTTTAGAGATATTATTCATTCCTCAAGATCAATTTATATTTTGTCATCTCCATATTTTGATATTGAGGATAGTTTTACTCTCAATCACTTAGTAGAAGGTGTAATTTTTACTGATACTCCACCTATTATTTCCACTACCAGTGCAAGTGCAAATCTAGTAATGCCAATAATGGAGATTGATACTAATGTAAGTACTTCTATGATCCCACCTTGGTTGTTAGCTTATACACCTAAATTAAAAAACAAGACATCTCTCTAGATGACTTTGATTTCAATAAAATGGTGTCAGCAAAAGTTATGGCTCCCAAGAATCCAAAGATTCTTTCAAACATGATTGGGATAAGGGACACAAATTTATGCAAGTTACAAGACCTCCATAGGATGAAACTATTGAAAATTTTGATTTAAGTGACTACTCTATTTCTAGAGTTGAGTTAGATAAGGTAACTCATGAAAGTGCTAAGAGTGATATGTAGTCAACTATGGACATCTTGATTCAAAAGTTTGACAGAGAGAAAGACATGAAGGATCATTATAAAGCAATGGTGGAATAGTTGACTGTAATGGTAAGAAGGATCACTTTTACTCCAAAAATAGTAACTCTAGAAGCCATTTCCATAGAAGACCTCATGATTCAAAAAGTGAAAAAGACCTATCTCAAGGGAAAATTACTTGAAGAGTACTTGGACAAGATGCATACACAAGGAATTTCTTTGCTCGCACAGTTATCTGAGAAGATGGATAAAATGAGAAAAATAAGAGCAGAACCGGATGATCTTATTAATATCATTTCTCAAGATATTGAAAGCATAAGAATGTATCTTGATAAATGGTTGGATATGAAGTTAAAAATGAGCACTCTAATATCAATTGGTGTCATTACTGATAGAGACTCTTACACTAAAACTAAAGAATTATTAATATATAAGAGTCGAGTGCTTAAAGAATTGATCAACAACCTCAAATCATAAAAGGACCTTAGTGAACAAAGTGACATCAATATTTTGCATAAATTAGAGGAGTTGCCTTGCAAGCTTACATCACAAGACAAACAATTCCTTTTAGCAGAAGAAATGATTCAAGAATTTGAAGATAAGCATTCTCAGTAGCCTCTATGGACAATATTCTAGATAATCAGTTAACTCTAGATAATCTAAAAACCATGTTAACTAGTCATGCAAAATTGGTCACAACAGTGAGAGATGCCATAGTTAGGGCTAAGGTGATTTTCAAGATTACTGTTACTCCAAACAATATTGGGATACAAGTAGCTATCACCATGTACGATGCTCACATGAAGAAAAATGGGGATACAAATTGAAACTGTCCTTGGTTTAATTTATATTTTTCAAACACACTTTTGTAACCACTTTGGACATTGTCACATGTGCTTTTGTCATGTTTAATTACATTTAAAAATATGGAAAGTCTAAAGTCAAAAAGGACTCCTATCTTTGACTAGGTCAAAGTAATTAAGTCTTTTCTATTTCCTCAAGGCCTGTCCCTATAAATAAAGAGAGACTCTTTTTTATGGGATATTTTTTTAGTGATTGGAAGCAAAAACTCTACTCAATTGAAATGCCTTTTGAGACTTAGAGCTTAGATTGTAAATAATATTTTTATTAAGTAAATGAGAAAGCAAGTGACTTTTTAGACTTTGTATTGAAATAACTTGTGTTGTTTATGAAATAGTTCTTATGTCCTTTTCCTAATACAATCTTATCTATTTGATTAAATAAGTAGAGTGAGTGGAAATAATCTGGAAGATGTCCTAGAGTTGATTATGGAGAATTTGTGCTCTTATAATTATCTGTAGTTTGTGTTTTATTTTTTAAAAATTGAAAGATATTGGAAAGGATTTGAAATAATTTTATCTTTTGTAATCATATACTCTATTGTAGTTTTCAATGAAGACTTTGGGTTGCACCTCATTCTAATATATTATATAATTTATTAATTGGTAAGAGAAGTAATGATAGGGTTTGTACGCTCATGGGTTTCTGGTGGAGTTAGTTAATATCCAAGGATTTTCATTCACTTTATAAACATCATTTCTAAAAAAAGAGAAATGGATGGTATGATCTCACCCTTGAGTTAATATTTAGTTTAGATTAGTTTACAAATAGTCTATAGGGAACCTCCCCTTGCTGAGGTGAGAGATTCATCTCATTATGTTGTGGTTGATATACCCATTTTACCTTCAGTTAGCTAACAATAAAATATTCACCTAACATTTTTTTGGTGACTCTACTGGGGAATCGAATGTGCACTTTAAAGCCTCAAGCTTCAAATTGAAGCATTCCTAATTCTTTTCCATTCTACGCTTTGGTAGATCCATGGTATACATGAAGCTAGAGATTTCAAGGTATTGTTGATCCTGTATTTGATTTGGTGTAACAAAATAATTTTAATCTTTTTTCTCCACAATCTCACCTTTAGTGAACTAGGAGTTTTACTCCTACTAACGTCAGGTCTCCAATACCATGTGAAGCTTCTAGCTCTAGCGCTAGTATAATTTTCTCCATACATACCCCACAAAGGTTTGTTATCCCTCCTTTTAATCATGTCATGGCAACCCAAGGTCCTTGGGGTAACACTTTTGGCCCTTTCAATCTAACCCCACCTTTATATGAACTACCTCATAGTTTAAGAAATAATTTTCCCAAGTTTTATGGTGATGGGAAGGTTCATCCTAATGAGCATATTGCAGCTTTTTGCATAGCATGTAGTGTGATAGGCATTGAATATGAAAATATAATAGTAATACTATTTATAGAAACATTGCAAGGTGTTGCCATAGATTGGTTTTATCACCTTCAAGCTCAGACTATAACTAATTAGAACACTCTCAAGGCCAAGTTTGACGCTAGGTTAAAACACACAAAAGATGCACATGCCTTGTTGACTCAACTTACTCAAATAAAGAAGGATCCTCATGATCCTATGCGAGACTTCATTTCTAAATTTAATAAGCTGAGGAACAGGATCCTTGTAATTGGTCAGCCAATACCAAAAAAATTTAAGCGCTTCCTCATCAACTCTCAACTTCTCAAAGTGAGTTTTTTGTTGAGTTAGGTTGGCCCTATAGATCTTTTTATAGCTCATATTTTATCTACCAAGGTTGAAGATGATTTTATCCTAGCAAGTAAGATAAGAAAAGATTCTAATAAAAATAAATTTTTCTCATCTGTTAAAAGTTCTTGTACAAGCACTACTGATCTTATGGTGCAAAAGTTAGCAAATGAATTACTAGCTCTGAAAAGGCAAATGTCCCAAGGTATTTCTACTCCTCCTTCTTATTGAGATATACCAAGGAGGGCATTTCCCAACCATTCCTATCAAAGCAATGCTGCCAAAAATCAAGGGCAATCCAATCATCTTCTTCCCACCTAGGGGAAGATTGCCATTGAAGCAACATCAGTAAACTCATCACTTGGTTATCATGAAACTAAACATGATCTATCTTTCCAACCTGAGTTAGACAATGAATATGATACTAATCTCTTTGTAGAAGGAGAAGAAGAATTAGCTGGTGACTCCAACATTGGTTTTCTAAATTACCAAGATGAAGCTAGGAAAAAGGGAGAAGTGTTTGATGGATCATATGTTGTTTTTACTGGGTCCAAAAACCACTCAACTCAACAATATGATAAGGGAAAAGTAGGAGAAGAATCTCAGCTAGTAATCTCAATAGTTAAATGGGGGACATCACTACCTTTCCAATCAAAGAACATGGTGACCAATAAGAAAGTAAGTACCTCAAACCATCTTATACCTTCTACTTTGATTTCTCAGACCAGTACCACATCAAAAAAAAACTAGAATAATGGACTTCCTTCCTCTATTTATAGTTAATTTTAGTTATTTGATATAATTGATCATGCTAGGAGAACCAAGATCCAAATGTTTGAGATTGAGTACTTACAAGATAATATTAAATAGTTTGATAAGTTGGCTGAATACATCAAAAATAAAATCATCCCTACAAGACAAGATTTTCCAAAAATGACTCATGATCCCCCAAAGAATAAATCCATCCAAAATAATCTTGTCGCTACTCCTCTTGTTTCCCATAGAAAAATAGAACCTTTATATGTTTCTCTATTGATAAATGGTCATAAGTTGAAAAACTATATAATAGACTCTGGAGCTTCTGATAATGTTATGCCCACCAAGGTAGCAGATTCTCTTGGTCTTACCTTAACTAAGACTTTTGGGAGATGTTTCTCCATGGAAAACAAGCAAGTACCACTTTTGGGTGAAATCAAAGATGCTCAATTTATGTTTGTGGCTTTTCCAAATAAGAGGATTAATATGACAGTCGCAGTGGCTAATGTTCCAGCCTCTTATGGCATTCTGCTTGAACATAATTTTTGTAAAGACATAGGTGGTGAGTTGAATATGGATATGTCTGAAGTAAGGATACATATTAAAGGCATCATGTAAAAGTTACTTCTTGAGAAAGAGTCAAAATATACTATCACCCAAACATCAGACCCTAAAGCTCAAATTTTTTTTGAATCATTAGGAATGGGTAATTATTTTTTGACCATTGAAGATGGTTTTAGCTCATGAGATGAAAGTTCATTAGGTGAAAATTTAGAAAATTTAGATAGAAAATCAAAATAATTTTTAGAGCAAAGTTTATGTAAGAAATAATCTTCCCTCACCAATGAAGAGAAATATTTAAGAAGATCAAATTCTAATAATGTTTGGATTCTAGAATTTGATGACAGTTGTTCTTCTATCAGTTATGGAGCTTGAATTGTTTTGATATCCACTCAAGGAGAAATTTTTTATTTATTCGTATAATTTATATTTCAATAATATCAAAAACACCACTGAGTATGAATCTTTATTGCTTGGATTGAAAGCTGATCATGCTAGAGGTGTTAAAATTCTTCATGCCTGAAGAGATGCTAAATTGGTGGTTTGTTAGGTAAGGAATCTGTATCAAACTAAAAATGAAAGATTGCAACATTATCACAATATTGTATGGGATTGCATTGAAAGTTTTGATGCTTTCAATATTTCTGTAGTGCTAAGAGAGTTTAATAATCATGTCGATTTATTGGCTATCTCTAAAACCCTTATGGTTCCTCATAAATATTTCAAAGGGAACAAGTACACTATTGAGCTGGTCTTTCGACCAAGCATACTTGATAATGCCAACTATTGGTACGTGTTTAATGGTGACAATCAAATCATTTATTTTCTATAAAATATTGATGGCTTTGAGGAACTTTATTTTGAAGGTAGTAAATCTCCACCATAGGAATCAGTTCTTGAAATAGATTCAAAAACTAGTGAAGAATTTCTTCAACTCAAAAGGAATAAATTTTCAAAAGGTTTGGTTTCTCTTGAGAAGCTATTTGATAAGCATGGCAGGTATATCAAGAAGCAACAAATGGATTCAAGTTCCTCCAAGGATTTTGATCAAATAAATTTGAGTATGGAAGAAAATCCCAAAATGGGCAACATTGGGAATTATTGCACTTCTAATGAAAAGCTCAAATTCATTACTCTTCTTCATCTTTACATTGATATTTTGGCATATTCTTATGATGATTTGAGATCTCTCAAGCCTAAATAAATTTAGCATGAAATTCCTCTTAAAGTTGGGTCATTGCCTCAAAAGTAGAAACAAAGGCAATACAACCCCAAAATATCAGGTACTATATTTTTTGAGATCTAAAAGATGTTAAATGCAAGGATAATTTTTCCAATCCATCATTCCACCTAGGTTGCAAACATAGTTCCTGTAAGAAAAAATAATGGAGAAATTTATATCTATGTTTATTTCAAAAACCTAAATCAATCTTATCCAAAGGATAACTACCCCGTACCCATCATGGATCAAGTATTTCAAACAATAACTAGATCAAAAATGTTATCAATGTTAGATGGGTTTTCTAGGTATAATCAAGTGGAAGTCAATGAAGAAAATCAATATAAACCCACTTTCACTACACCTTGGGGTACATTCACATATCGTATAATGCCTTTTAGTCTGATCAATGTTGGCACCACCTTCCAGAGAGCAATGGATCTTGCCTTCAGAGACAAAACTGGGAAGTTTATTGTGGTATATCTTGATGACTTGACCATTTTTCCAAACATCATCCTGATCATGTGCATCATTTACAATAAATGCTAGAACGTTGTCGACAAAATGGTATTTCTCTCAATCCCAAGAAATTAGTTTTTGAGGTTATAGAAGGTAAACTTCTTAGTCACACTGTAACTCGAGAAGGTATAAACTTTGACTTAGAAAGAGTCAAATCTATCCAAAATTTGACTCTTCTTGCTAGTAAAACTACAGTTCATTCTTTCTTTGGAAAGGTGAATTTTCTACGAAGGTTCATTCCTAAATTTGTAGAGAAGACTCACACATTATTCACATGATGAAGGGAAAGGCTACTTTTCATTGGACTGTGGAAGGAAAATCAGCATTCGAAGATATCAAAAAGGCTATCTCTCATGCCCCAATCCTAGTTTACTTAGGTTATACTAAAGACTTCATATTATACAACTATGCTTCTGAACATACACTTTCAGCCATTTTGGTTTAACAAAACAAAGGTGTGGAATCTCCCATGTCATTTATGAGTTGTCTTCTCAAATCTCATGAATTGAAATATTCAAATATGGAGAAGCATGACTATGTTTTGGTTAAGGTGATAAAACATTTTTGTTTCTATATCTTGAATTTATATATTTTTGTTATGGTGGCTAATACAACAGTAAAGTCCATTTTAACTCAACAACAATTTGGTACTAAAAGGGGAAACTAGATTGATAAGATTCAAGAGTTTGATCTTGATATCAAACATATTAATCTTGTGTGGGGAAGAGGTCTCTACCAATTAATTTTTGATAACATACCAAAAAAAATAAGACATGAAGAAACAGAGGTTGAAGACATGCCTACAGTTCTCTTTGTCACTACTACTAGTGAGTGGTATTCCAATATTGCTCATTTTCATACCTATGGTGAGTGTCCTACCCATATGTATTATAAATAAAAAATAAATTTTAAGTTGAAATCCACTAAGTACATCATATGGGACAATGGTTTGTACAAATGAAGCCATTATGGGGTATTTCTTTGTTGCATGGATAAAGCACAACAAAGTAAACTTTTGGAGTCCTTCCATAATTTAGCTTGTGGAGGACATTTTTCTACACATGTGATGGCTCACAAGATTCTCTGAGCTAGATACTATTGGCCTACACTATTTCAAGATGTGTACAATTGGGTACATAGGTGTGAGTTATGTCAACAATTGATTGGAAAACTTAAGTTGGTTGCATTACCTCTCAAGCCGGTGGTGATTGAAGAAACTTTTCAACAATGGGGTATTGATTTCATTAGCACTATGAACCCATCTTCAAGTGATAGACACAACTATTTTCTCATTGTAACAAACTATTTTACCAAGTGGGTGGAAGCCATTCTAGTTAAGCATGCTACTTCAGAAGTAGTATGTAATTTCCTTAAGGAAAATATTGTTTCTTGATTTAGAGTTCCAAATAAGATTATAGTAGATAATTCGACTTGTTTCTCTTCTCATGAGATTATTGACTTTTTCTACAATCATAATATTATTCTTTCCCACTCCTCAGACTACTATCTACAAGGAAATGGTCAGGCAGAATCAAGTAATAAGAATTTGGTTACTATTATCAGGAAACTGGTAGATGACAAGTAGAGAACTTGGCATAAAGCATTGTTTGATGCTTTGTGGGTAGAAAAGATTACACCCAAGAGGGAAATAGATATGTCAGCATTTCAAATTTTGTATGGTTTGAATTCGGATATACCAATCACCTTAGAACTACTAGCACTAAAGTTGGCAAAGGTAGTCGAAGATAAAACTTTAAAAAAAATTATTAATAAGAGGATCATGTGATTAACTAAACTAGAAGATCAATGAACTATGATAGTACATTGTCTTGTTGCACATCAAAATTAGGTAAAGAAACTCTTCAATAAGAGATTAAAGATTCATGATTTTTAGATTGGAGATCAAGTCTTATTGTGGGACAAGAGGAGAGAACCAAAAGGAATGCATGGAAAATTTGATTCCTTATGGAGAGGTCCATTCAAAATTCATCAATTCTATGATAAAAATAGTTTATTTTTAGAATATAAAGATGGAACACCATTCTCACTGCCTCATAGTGGGAAACATCTGAAGCACTTCAATCCTTGAAGTATTAGATAAGTTCATTTATATATTTGTATAGTTTTATGTTTTTATTTATTTTTGTTTGGTTTTTGTGTCATTTGTATTTTTGATAGCTTGACTCCATGGCCCAATGGCATGGATGAAGTCACTTAGAGACTAGATTCTACTTCCTTTGATCATTCCAAATTTCAATCGATGGAAGTTCCCTAGTTGGAGCCAGCTATTGTTCCCAAAATCAACTATGCTCATTTTTGTGGACAACCCCCTTTGAAACTTATCCATTTTGTAATCTTCAATCTAATTTTATTGTTTGAGGTAGGTTTATCTTATTCTCAGGTGAAGTTGGCTAACATCCTAGAAAATTTTATGGCACTCCCTTGTCATGATTTATCAAAAAATGTGAAACTCATTGCAATGTTGATTCAATCAGTGGTCAAATTTTGATAATATTCAAGGTGTTAACATTTTTGGGTTCTCCATGCAAGAGCAGTGATTTTTGATGCTCTTGCACATTTTCAATCTTTTTAGTGTAATGGCAGTGAAATTTTTTTCCCTTGCAAGTTTCATAGTTTTTAGGCACAAGCGGTGATTTTCACCACCCTTACATATTCCTTCCCCCTTTTCTCATATAAGAGTGGAAAAAATTACTGCCCTTGAATCTTTCTTCATTTCATGCATGGGAATAAGTTTTTACCACTAATACATGAATTCCCCCAACATCATGCATAGGCGGTAAAAATTTCAACCAATGCATGATCTCGATTTTCATGAACAACATTTATGGCCACACACACTAAGTGGTTGGCACTCATTTTGGGGGATTTAAATGATGATTGATTGCTCATTTTGATTATTTCAAGTTGTCTACTCCTCCTGCATGTAATCATTCAACCATGAAAATGAGTGGGTTTGCAATTTCTCTGACTTCAAGCTTAGGTTTTTGATTTCTAGGTAAGTTTTGCTTTCTTCTCTCTTTGTTTCTAGGTTTTCATTATTTTTTTTTCTTTTCCTTTAAAGGTTTAGTTTTCTCTTTTTTTTCTTCTTTCTTTTCTTTTTAGGTTTTATTTTTCCCTTCTCCACCTCCCTCTCTTTCTTAGAAGAGGCATACTAGGTAAAAAAAAAAAAAAAAAAAATCCAAACCTATCAGTCAAGTTTTCTCATGTACAGGTGGTGAAAATCACCATCCTTACACAAAACCTTATTATATCTACAATGGCAGTGATTTTTTCTGCCCTTACATGTTGAGCCTACAATGGTAGTGATTTTTTCCACCCTTGCATAAACCTAATCTACAAAGGCAAAAAAAATCACCACCCCTCCATAAGTGTGAATTTTACCTAAACATGTTATGGTGGTGATTTTTTCCACTAATAAAACATACCCCATATGCAAGGGCATAAATTTTTGCCACCGATGCAAACTTTCTCTTAAATTTTCTAACTCTAAGAAATTTTTAGTTTCACTTTTTTGAACTTGCTTCCTTCTATTTTTTTGATTTTCTCACACTTTAACCCATTTAGGTGCATCCCCATGGTCTTAATCATCGATATGCAGTTTTTCTAGATTACCAGTATTTCCCCTAATTATATGATCATGACTTTTGTTGTAGTTTCTCTTGTTGATCCTTTTTCATTGACATCCTTTTGATAAAAGCTCTTTTAGATGATTGAGGTTTTTCCAAAGAATTCAAAGACAATGAAGTAAAAGTATCAAGGTGTTTTTCCAACCACCTTGGTTACTTCTAATGTTGATGAAATTTGAGATACAGAGATCGGTCATGTGGACATGGCTGAGTTCATGGAAAGAACTAAATCAAGTAATCCTAACCATTAAAATGAAGAAGATAATTGAAATTAATATTCATCTAGTATCTTCTTTCCTTGTGGTAGCTCATAACATATAATTTGTTCTCTAGTGCACTTAGTTTTATAATAAGGATACAAGGGTTATGTTAGACACCAGTGGTAATGTGGTGATTAGACTAGATCTAGAGTTCATTGATAAAGTTTTCATGTGTCCCTCTGCTACCGAAGTAATAAATCTTGATTTTGTTGAAACACAAAGAGAATATGACAAAGATCCTAAAAAAGTGAAGAAAGTAATCAACCATAAATGTTTGAAGACTTCGAGGGAAAAATATTCAAGGTGGCCATGAAGTTTTCCAAGGAGCGACTTCTCAAAAGAAGTCGGTGATCTGATCACTCTTCTCATTAGGGTAAGAGGTTTACCTTCTTCCTTATAATTTCATGAAAGGATTTATCCCTTCATCAAGATAATTATCCAAGGACAATAAGTCATATTTTGGGGAGAACAAATCCGTAATGCTCCATAGGAGTAATTGATGAAGGTATCTACTACCTTTAAATTCTGCATGACTTCCTACCTAGTGTACATTGCAGCATCAATGAGAACCTTTCTAGGTTTAACATCAGAAGGAGATAGGAGAGTAACCCTAGTATATCAATACTATCCTCAGTTCACATTGAATGGTTTTATTTGTCATTTTAGCAGAGTAAATGATGCTTTCTTTGTAGTATTTTTGTGTCTCTTTGATCATCAATTAGAATAGAGAAGAATGTCCAATGAGGCTTGGGCAGTTGTGAATGATTTTGGATGTATGTTCTTGTAATTTCCTTCTTTTTCATACCTATGGGTTGGATTTTTCCAAGGTCATCCTTATATGCTTCCAAGATTCCCTTCAGACAAATTAGTCTTGATGGAGCTATGTAGGCAAATAATTGTCATACATAATAAATAGATGGAACTCAAGAAGCCTTATTTCAGATTCCCAATTGAAATTGGTAGGTTTTCAGTGTTAACTGCTAGAAAATCTTGAGTTATGGAAACTAAAATGCAGCTTGTAACCATGAAGTAGTTCAAAATAAGACTAAATTTTGATTACAGGGGTGTAAAAGATATAATCAGAAGGAAAACCCAATTTCATGAGCCTATGATTGAAGATGTTTGGGTAGATTTGAGGATAGTGGAAGATGTCAGGAAAATGGACTATAGTAGATTATCTCTTAAGCAGGTAGAATATATGGGACTTGTTAATATCCCTGAGAATTTAGTGGATGATGGGGATTTGATTAATGATATATACCATGTTGAGCAGGTTGCCAATGCCCCTCTTCCCCTAATCTAATGGTCACAAAAGGAATTGACTTCCTTAAGGAAAAGATTTGAACTAATATTGGTGAACACCAATGATTGGTTAGCAAATAAAGGAATCACTTTGAAAGAATTCATCACAGGTTTAGAAGCTAAATTTTAAGAGGAAACAAGAAGAAGGGAAAAAAATAGGATAAAGAATAAAAGTGATGTTCCTTCCTCTTATAGGCCACATAAGCCTAAAATCATATTTATGATGAAGAAGTTGAAAGTTACAAAAAAAGAGAGCTAGAAATAAAAGATATGGAAGTTGAGAAATAAATCACTGAAGAATCAACAAGGGAATAGATGGAGACTGATGATAGGCCCACAGATCAATGAGAGAAGGAAACTTTACCTCCTCAAGAGAATATGCAGCAAGAAACATAAATTTATTCTTCCCTACTAGGCATGCCTATTGCAACTCCTTCACTTATTTCTCCAATTAGTGTTCCCTCTTTTGGATCACCCTCTCCTTCCAAAGCAATTTTTGACAACCCTAATTCTACTTTGTAGATATTATTCATTCCTCATGATCAATTAATAGTTTGTCAATAATATCTTTTGATATTGAGGATAGTTTTTCTCTCAATCACTTAGTAGAAGGTGCATTTTTTAATGATACTCCACCTATTGTTTCCTCTACTAGTTCAAGTGCAACTCCAATAACACCAACAATGAAGACTGATACTAATGTAAGTACTTCTATGATCCCACCTTAGTTTTTATCCTATACACCCAAAAGGAAAAAACAATCCATCTCTCTAGATGACTTTGATTTCAATAAAATGGTGTCAGTAAAAGTCAAGGCTCCCAAGAATCCAAATATTCTTTCAAAGATGATTGGGGATAAGCGACACAAATTTTTGGAAGTTTCAAGACCTCCATAGGATGAAACTATTGAAAATTTAGATGTAAGTGACTACTCTATTTCTAGAGTTGGGTTAGGTAAGGTAGCTCATGAAAGTGTTTAGAGTGATATGCAGTTAGCTATGGACATCTTGATTCAAAATTTTGATAGAGAGAAAGAGATGAAGGATCATTATAAATCAATGGTGGAATAGTTGACTATAGTGGTAAGAAGGATCACTTTCACTCTAGAAATAGTAACTCCAGAAGCCATTTCCATAGAAGACCCCATGATTTAGAAAGCAAAAAATACCTATCTCAAGGGAAAAGTACTTAAAGAGTACTTGGACAAGATGCATACACAAGGAATTGCCTTGATTATAGAGTTAATTGAGAAGATGGATAAAATGAGAAAAATAAGATCAGAACTAGATGATCTTATTAATATTATTTCTCAGGATATTTAAAACATAAGAAAGTATCTTGATAAATGGATGGATTTGAAGAAGTTAAAAATGAGTACTGTAATATCAGTTGGAATTATTGCTTGAATCATCAAAGGACCTCAGTGAACAAAGTGACATTAGTTTTTTGCATAAATTAGAGGAGCTACCTTGCAAGCTTACATCACAAAATAACTAATTCCTTTTAGCAGAAGAAATGATTCAAGAATTTGAAGGTATGTTTTGGAAGGAATTTGAAGATAAGGAATTCTCAGTAGCCTTTGTGTACAATATTCTAGATAATCAATTAAGTCTAGATAATCTAAAAACTAGGTTAACTAGTCATACAAACTCAGTCATAGTAGTGAGAGATGCCATGGTTAGGGCTAAGGTGATTTTCAAGAATATTGTTACTCCAGATAGTATCAAGATACAAGAAACTATCACCATGTATGATGCTCACATGAAGAAAAATGGGGATACAAATTGAAACTATCTTTGGTTTAATTTATATTTTTCAAATGCACTTTTGTAACCACTTTGTATATTTTCACATGTACTTTTGTCATGTGTAATTACATGTAAAAATATGTAAATTCCAAAGTCAACAAGGACTCTTATCTTTGAATAGGTCAAAGTAATTAAGTCTTTTCTATTTCTTTAAGGCCTCTCCTTATAAATAAAGAGAGCCTATTTTGTAATGGGATATTTTTTTAGTGATTGGAAGCAAACACTCTGCTCAATTGAAATGTCTTTTGAGACATTGAGCTTAGATTGTAAGTCATACTTTTATTAAGTAAATGAGAAAACAAGTGACTTTTTAGACTTTGTATTGAAATAACTTGTGTTGTTTAGGAAATAGTTCTTATGTCCTTTTCCTAATACAATGTTGTCTATTTGATTAAATAAGCAGAGTGAGTGGAAATAATTTGGAAGATGTCCTAGAGTGGATTATGGAGAATTTGTGCTCTTATAATTATTTGTAATTTGTGTTTTATTGTTTTAAAAATGGAAGATATTGGAAAGGCTTTGAACTACTTTTATCTTTTGTAATCATATATTCTATTTTAGTTTTCAGTGAAGACTTTGGGTTGTGCCTCATTATAATATATTATATAAGTTATAAATTGGTAAGAGAAGAAACAATAGGCTTTGTACTCTCATGGGTTTTTGGTGGATTCAGTTAATATCCAAGGATTTTCCTTCACTTTGTAAACATCATTTCTAAAAAAGAGAAATGGATGGTATGATCTCAACCCTGAGTTCATATTTAGTTTAGATTAGTTTAAAAATAGTCTATAGGGAACCTCCCCTTGCTGAGAGGAGAGATTTATCTCATTACACTATGGTTGATATACCCATTTTGCCTTCAGTTAGCTGACGACAAAATATTCACCCAACAAGGTTGAGGACCAAATTATAATGCAAACCGTACTCACCATTGAACACAACCTATTATTATGAGTATAATAGGGAGATATTGTGACTTTCAAAGTCATACAAAACATGTATACATAAGACTAGCATAGTGATAACATCCTTGAATGTACACATTATTTTATTTCTAATATATTTCCCAAAGAAGAATCCTCAGATAGAATGTAATGAAATTACTTCAAAGATAAAGTAGAATAGTAGAAATAGATCCAAATATGACTGAAATATATCATAATATATGATAATAGATAATCCACTTTAAGGGGGAAACCTCCACAAGCTTTAATAAGAGCAAAATTCACAATATGATGATAAACAATTACCCACTACCTCCTATATAAAGTCTATCTAGGCCATGGTTACTCCATAGCACAACCTCCTAACCAAATGAATGCATAAAGAAATGTGATATATCATCAAAGAGGGATAACTAAGCCATAATTTGGCTATTCTTATCCTCATACATGCAATAGGTTAGGGATGTAGCATGCCCTTCCCCTTCAAATTAATTTTGTCCTTAATGTTCAACAACTCTATATGTTGTTGCAAAAAATATTCACCTTCCCAAGTTGCATCTTCACTACTCAGGTTCTTACACTTGATCAAATATTCCCTAATCTCTCTAGTTCTCAACCTGTTAGTATGTGTTTGGAGGATCTTTTCTAGTTCCAAAATGACTCATCCTTCTTCATCTAGTTCTGGGAGCTCTATCTAGGCTGAAAATGTTTGTCTAATGACCTTATTCAAATAAAAAACATGAAATAATAGGTGTATGTGAGATTAATGAGGTAGCTCAAGATTGTAAGCCACACTTCTAATTTTCTATAGAAACTAATAAGGGCCATAATACTTAGGATCAAGTCTGTTGTCTTTTTTCTATTACTTCAAGGATATCTAATTGTAATGCTATAAATGTATAAATACCCAGTAACCCACCTCAAAATTTTGCTCACTACGGTATTGATCTGCTTATTACTTCATCTTGTTTTGTGCCAAGGCCAAATTCTCTCTCAAACTAGCCAAAACCTCTTATTGATGCTGAATGTGCTCCTCCACATCTCAAACCTTGGTTTTCACCTTTAATGAAGAAGTGATGGAAGGTGGATGGTAACCATATAGTGATATAAATGGAGACATTTTAGAAGAGGTATGGAAAGATGTGTTATACCACCATTTTGCAAGTGGTATCCATTTGACCCAATTTTCATGTTTATCTGATACAAAACAATGAAGATACCCCTCTAAACATTTGTTAACCACTTCTATTTGTCCATCAGATTGGGGGTGGTAAGATGAGCTATGAGCTAGCTGAGTACCCAAATAGGAAAATAGTTCAATCTAAAAACTACTAGTGAAAATAGGATCATGATCACTTATAATTATTTTTGGGGACTGCTTCCAAAAAAATAGTTGCTACTGTACTTGATTAAAATGGGTGTGAGAGAGCACAAAAATGGGCATATTTTTTAAGCCTATCCACAATGACCAAGATAAAATTCTTACCTTTAGAACAAGGTAAACCTATGATGAAATCCATGGGAACCTCCTCCCCCTTTGACTAGTAATTGTTAATGATTGTAATAGAATTGAGGTCTTAATAGTCTCACCTTTATTCTATTGGTATATCAAGCATTTTGCCACAAAATTTTGTACATCTCCCTTGATTCCTTCCCAACAAATTCCTCCTTAATTCTATGATATGTTTTCAAGAACCCTGAGTTTCCCCCAATTAGAGATGCATGCAACTCTACAAGAATGTTATGCTTAAGCTCTGAATTTTCTCATAAGTATAACCTACCCTTATACCATATAAAATTAGCTTTCCTTTCAAATTTGTTAAAGGTTAAATTCCCTTTATGAGATTCTAAATCAAAACCTATGTATCCTTATCTTGCTCCCATTCTAACATGGCTTCATCCACCCAATCTACTTGCAACAAGGACATTGCACAATGTAATGTTTTTGTCGATGTATCTCATTTGGATAGTGCATTTGATACTACATTATCTTTACCCTTCTTATAAATGATTTCAAAATCATAACCCAATATTTTGGTTACACACTTTTGTTGTTCCTAAGATGATAATCTTTGCTCCAAAAACTATTTGAGACTATCATGATTTGTTTTAACCTTAAAGTGTCTACCCATCAGATAGGTCCTCCATTATTTAACTACATGAAGAATAGACATCATTTATTTCTCATAGATAAGTTTTTTTAGATTTTTACCTTTGAATTGATGACTCTCAAATGTAATGGGTCTTCCTTCTTGCATTATTACTACTCCCAACCTAGATCCAGAAGCATCACATTCAATAGTGAATGTCTTTAAGAAGTTTGGAGCAGCCAAAATTGGAGTGGTGCACATAACTAATTTTAGTTTCTTGAATGCTTTGGTGGTAGAATCATTCCAATGGAAGGCATCCTTCTTTAACAATGCAGTGAGTAGAGTTTCTATGCTACCATAACCTTTCACAAATATTTAGTAGTAACCTGTTAGTCCTAGGAACCCTCTAAGGTTTGTGAGAGTTTTTGGCATGGTCCATTCCATCATAGATTTGATCTTCTAGGGATCAACTTTGAAACCTTCATGGGAAACAATGTGACCTAGGTATTCTACCTCCTGTACTCCAAAATCACATTTGGATGGATTCACATAAAATTGATGCTTCTCGAAACCTATCAACACCTATTTCAAATGTTGCAGATGTGCTTCCCATGTCTGACTATAAATCAATATGTCATCAAAGAAAACTAGCAAAAACTTCCTTAAAAAAGACCTAAAAATAGTGTTCGTCAAGATCTGAAAAGTAGATGTTGCATTTGTAAGACCAAAGGGCTTTTAAAAAAAATAATAATGGCCCTCATGCATTCTAAAATTAGTTTTATGAACATCTTCATCCTTGATTCTAATTTGATGGTACCCTAAATGAAGATCCAATTTTGTGAAATAATTAGCACCATGCAACTCATCAAGTAAATCATCAATTACTAGAATAGGAAACTTATCTTTGATGGTGTACTTGTTGAGTTACCTATAATTTAGGCACATCCTCCATGTGTCATTCTTCTTCTACACCATGACCACTGGTGATGAATATGCACTTTGACTATGCTTGATGATCCCTACCTCTAGCATCTCATGTACCATCTTTTTAATTTCACTCTTTTGTGCATATGGATATATACATGGTCTGATTTTTGGTGGTTGACTCTTTAGAAGTAGTTGAATGGCATGATCATGTTCTATTTTTGGTGGTAGTCCTTTTGGTATGGCCCCAAAAATAAATGGGTGGTCATTAAGAATCATCTATAGATCAGGATGTGTAGATGCATGTGTGGGTTGAAATTCTATGGAACATAATCATGCAATAATTCCCTTAGCCCCCTTTTTTAGAATCTTTCTCATCTGATGTGAACTAATCAATTGTGGAGATTTTTCCTGTAATCCACGTAGTTCAGTTTTTTTACCTTCTGAATGAAAGTGCATGAATGGTTCCCAGAAGTTCATCTCAACGGTACCTAAGTTTGTGAGCCATCAGACTCCCAAAAACAATGTTTGTGTTACCCATGGGAATAATAAACATAGGAGAATCAATATCGTATTCACCCATAGAAAGCTTAATACTATGGCATTTGCTTGAATAATTAATTATGCCATGTACAATCATGACCTAAAATTATGGTGTTGGGTAGATGAAATAGTTCAATCAAGTGGCCAACTTATGGTTGATGAAGTTATGTGTGCTCCATGAATCAATCAACATTGTCACCTTCTATTTCTTGAGGAAACCCACCACCTTAAGAGTTTTTAGAGTGCTAATACCTACAAGTGCATGACAAGAGATTGTAAGTTGGGAATTTTTAGGTACCTCCTCTATCTCTTCCTCATCATCATTGGAGGCATCAACTTCTTCTTCATCTTCATTCGATCCCTCAATATAGAATAACTTCTTCTCAACACATATATGTCCTTTGCTCCACTTGTTATCACAACTAAAACATAATCCTTTTGCATGCTTCTCTTAAATTATCTATAGGGTAAATCTAGTAGGTAGAGGAAATTTTGGTGTCGATATAATACAATCTTTGAAAGGAGTGAATGGCTACTTCTTGTTGGCTATGAATTTCTCCTTAGCTTTACATGTCATGATAATATAATCAAAAATATTAAGTGGATTAAACATGCATATCTCATGTTGAATGTGGTCCTTGAGTCTACCCAAAAATAGGTCATTCAAGTTTTCCTCAGAAATTGTCTCCATATGTAAGGATAGGTTCTAAAAATAACGAATATAATCCTTGATAGAGCCAGTCTATCACAATTTTTCTAGTTTCCTAAAGTATTTCTCTGTCACACTATTTCCATAGAGTAATTTTAGCTCCTCCATAAAAAGTGACTAGGTGACACTGAGAGTCATCTTTTTCTTTTGAGAACACAACCATCGATACCAAATGAATTGATCAAGTTCAAGATACAAGGATGCCATGGTAACATTATATCCACTTGGGATCTAATTTAGATCAAAAAATTTATCCATTTGGCTAATCTAATTGAGTGTATCTTTTCCATCAAATTTGTGCATATCCACCTTTGGTAACAGGTTCCTCTATGGTAATGTAGTTAGATTTGAAGTAGACTGGTTGGGAGAACCACCATAGTGGGGATATGCAATAGTGTTAGCTAGATGATTTGCCTAATTTTTTTAAAAATCCATCATGATATCTACCAAACTATCTTGTATGTATTTCATATTAGATTGCATGCCTTGCACCTCACTTTCAATGCCGTACACACTATAGTCAAGCTAGCTCACTTTGTGATCTATGTCTGAGAACCCTAGTAAAAAGGGTCTAGTACATCCTCATTCTAACTCCATCTCTTCATTTTTAGGCTTTTTACCTATAATATCAGCACCCTTTCCTTGGCCATGTGTTTTTGGACCTACCATAAAAGGGCTTTACGATGTCGACCCTGATTGGTACTTTTGACCCAACTTTGACCAAGCAATTTTGGAATTATGTAGGCCTTAAATAAAAACATAAAAATAAAATACCCTAGCCAAATTTTTCTAATCTTTCCAAAACTATAAATAACTTAGAAAAATTCTTTGAATTGGGCACAATAGATTAATTTTATGAAAAACCAAAAATGGATATAACTTTTGTAAAATAGATCCAATTGATCTAAAAATTAAATGGAATCTTAATTTAGTTATTTATTACCTCCAATAAAAAAATTGAATATAAATCCAATACCATTTTTTAGATATATCCAAATTTAAAAAATTATGGTTTCACCCACAAGATTGCCCAAATCGTAGCTCTGATACCACTTGTAATGAAATTACTTAAAAAATAAAGTAGAATAGAATAAATAGATCTAGATATGACTAACATATATTAGAATATATGATAATAGACAATCCAATTCGAGGGGGAAACCTCCACAAGATTTAATAAGAGTAGAATTCACAATATGATGATAAATAATTACCCACTACCTCTTATATATAGTCTATCTAGGCCATGGTTGACCTAATAACCAAATTAATGCATAGAGAAATGTTTTATACAATCAAATATGGATAAGTAAGCCATAAGTTAGTTATTCATATCCTCATACATGTGATAGGTTAGGGGCATAGCACACAAAGGAATATGTTAAGATATTACATCACCTTATACCACACACTTTCTACCTTATCACTCTTTTTAGAAATATTGAATCCATGGAATCTATTATCACATAGCTTTTACACCCATGTTAATGTTGTAGCTCACTTGTGTGAAAATATAATGATATAATGAGATATCCTCAAAGCTATAGGACCTTGTATAATTAAGGTGAACCTTTGAAGAAAGCCATCTAACTTTCACTAAATTTGGTGCAAATGATAAATTATCAGCCTAAGGATAAATTTAACTTCATAGTGATCTTGTTCCTAAACTAGGGTTTGACCAGGGAAAAGAGTGTTGAGAATGAAATTGCAAAACTAAAAATGGTGATTTCACCAAATATCTTTTATTTTATTTTACTAATTTATTGAATGAACACAATATAATAATAAATATATTGAATTTTTTAGGAGCACAAACTCATGCAAGTGTGAAACTAAAGGTAATACTAGATATTTTTCATACAAGGGACAAGATTCTTTATTTTTAATAAAATAATCTTTCAAAATGGAAAAATAATACCATAAGTTAAATTTTTAGACTAAAATAATAATTTAACATCCATGAATATTTAAATAACCTTGCATACACCAAGATTACATAGACAAGAAATGGAAATCTTAAACTTATTCTCATTCTCTAAGCTAAAACATGTAGACAAGTTATTCAAAATGGATAAGAATATATCTATCAATAAAAATATAAATGGGATATGTCATATTGACCATATTTATAAAAAAAATATATCATGAAAGATATGTATTTAACAAGTAAATATATGCCTACTTAAAGAACATGCAAATCTAGAATCTTCATGTAAAAAGGGTGTGATCTTTAGCTAGTGACATCTTTAGTGAGGTGAATATGTTTGTAAAAGATCATGAAAGTACTGAGCATGATCCAAAAATTATAGCAGCATGGATAAGGCTTGAAAAAATTCATGTAACACATTTTTATTTTAAATTTGAGATGCTACTTCCTCTTCATATAATGAGGAATTAAATTGAAAATCAATATTTAGAACAAAAGATGAATTACCCTAACTTGTAATTCTCAATTAGGACTTTTACAACTTATAAGTCATACATTTTTTTTAAAATTAGAAATACATTTTACAATATGGGTTATTGAAACTTAAACTTGTCAAAATGGAAAGTGTTATTTACAATTTTTTTTATAACTTTCAACCTATCAAAAAAGGAACATGGAAATCACATATGGATCTTTCTAAAAAAGATCTATCAAAATGATAGCTACAATTTACAAGTTGTAACTTTACAATATTTTTATAATATTGAAAATCTAATATACAATAATTTTTTTGATAGAAATAACTAATCTAAAACCAAAACATCTGATGACTCTTTATCCTTATTTTCCTATGTTTTCTTGATATATGCATCAAAAATTTTGAATATCACCAAGATTCTATCTTCATCAGGACCAAAAGTGTAGACGTTGCTTATCTCACATTATATTATTGTATCAGAGAGTTCCCTTATGAAATATTTTTATTCTTGAGTCTATTTTCCCATTTTATCTAATGTGTTATGGTACTTGATGAAACGGTGGATAGAGTTCAAGATGAAGGTTGTATCTCTTATTGATTCTCTTTCAACCACTTATTTGAATTTATTATGAAATTTGTCAGGTACCCCTAGAACAACAAACATGCTCTCGTACCAATTGATGGGGAATCCAAGAACAAACACACTTGTTCTGATCCCACTTGTTAGGATCTTGCTCCTCAGAAAGAGCACAATATGATTACCAAACTTAAGTAATTAAATATGTGGAAATATACCAGAAATACAAGTAACTAGAATTCACCAATAGCACAGAATATGAGAGACAATATACACTCTTATATATTAATACTTGTACAGAAAAGAATATAATAAAGAGATGCCACACTCTTCCACCTTACAGAGGCTTCCCACACCTCAAGTGTACAATAATTCTTCTTCAAAACACTCTCCTACAAAAAATAGTCCCAACAACCAACTCACACATAGAATTGGTGTTCACCTCTCCAACCAGTCAGTAATAACCCTGCTAGTACACCAAGCACTCTATATTACTTCAAGTTGATCTCCCATGAACCTACAACCTGTAATTCAATAGACCATACTCACCATGGAAGGATCTTCCTTGCCTTCCTTTCTAGCTCATAATGGAACTAGGAGGAACACACACTTTGTTCTCTTCACTAGCACACAATACAATACATGCCAATGGGTCTATAAATAGATCCCAGACTTAAACAATAACTTAGACTTCTATTTTACTAATAATAGACATGCAGCTCAAGACTCGCAATAGCCTTTAACATGAAAACAATCCATTCACTAAACTAACTGTTCATGCAACGAACAGTTCTGGAACACATAGGTGACCGACACCGGTCCCTGCTTGCCTGGTTCTGCCAACGTCAGCTGACTTCCTACCATCACCGGTTGCCTTTTACACTGGCCATGACCGAGGTCGGTCACACTGCCGATGTCGGTTCTTCTAGGTCTTCAGCAACCTCCTTTTCTATGTCTAAAACAAGTTGAAGCTTTTAGCTCCAGAACCTAACAATCTCCCACTTGGAGATAAATAGCTGCAACTATACCTATACTTGTACATCATCTAGTTTATTCCCTTGGCTCTGTATCCCTCTTCAAGATCACCCCTGAAGACTAACCACCACAAAACCTATAGTGCAAAACCTGTCATCCAAATTACCTACCACATCCACATCTACAAACCATGTAGAAAATAACTTGAACCTGCATAGCATGTGCACCTACTGCTGGTCCCTCTAAGAATCCACTGAATTACCCTCCAATGCTTCTTTCCCGAATTGGCTCTAACTTTTTGACAACTCCCACTACTTGGGAAAACTCAAGCTAGTACATACCATGCACTTAACCTCATTATGTGAATCAAGACACCTATTCTGTGAACTGTCCAACCATTGGCGTGCTAACTGGTCTCACACAATCATCCTGAAACAAAGTCAACATGTGACCTTCCATGTCCCTAGAACACACTCATGCCAAAGAATCTTGCTGCTCCCAAATTCTCCATGACACACCCCTGAACTAGCTTTATCTTTAGTTCAGCAATACCTGTATATGTAACCCTGCAACAAGCACATCATATAGTAATAGGATAATGTAGCTAATATTATCCAACTTGGTAAAGAGAAACACAATGATCAAACCTCCATTGCCCTGCAGCTTACTCAAGACCATATACCCTGATCTTCCGTCTCACATATCCATTTCCGCTATTCTTCATCCTAAACATCCATTCATCTCTTAGTGCTTACTTCTAGCTAGCAACTCTACCAACAAATCCTTGTTTGGTTCTTCTCCAAGGAATCACATCCTCATCCATGCCAAGCTCCCATTGTTTCCTGGATCTACCTATTCTGCTTCTTCAATAACTTCCTGGTTCTTTACCATTAGTAAGCAACAAGTAGTGTAAATAAGGGAAATGATGAATTTAAGGCTTACCTACCCTTTAAGTCCTTCATATGGGTGCTTGAGACTCCTTGACAGCTAGCTGTCCACCCAAAATCTGTCTCAGTGACCGATGTCAGTCACATTCCAGTCTGCACCCGATCGATGTCAATTCTTGTGACTACCTCATCGCCGATGTCAGTTCTTCCCTGACTGATGCCAGTGTTTATCTACCCTGAGTCACTGACGTCGGTTTACACATAGCTGATGTCAGTCCCTGTCTGGACGCCAATGCCAATTTTCCTACCGATGTCGGTCTCTATGTTTTGCATGTGAGAACTGACTTCTTCCCGTGAGCTCCTTTTAGATCAAACCCTTGTCCAAGTTACCCTTGCTCTACTCAGAATTCTTCTGCCCCTCGTGCTGAACTCTATCTATCATCTTCTCCTTAAAAACCAAGGCTTTCCTTCTCTTGTCACGAACATCAGATTCCTCAAGAAACGTTACCTTCTTCTTCTGCATATTGAAATCTCGATCTACACCCTTTGACTCAAGAACATGCATCTCCTTCTTACTCATGTGACCAAGCCTACAAAGCCACATCTTCACAACAGAAGAAGAATCAGTAATATAAGCAAGTAGATAAAGAGTACCTACTTTCTTACCACCCACTAATTCAAGTGCATCCACTGTGAGAGTTCTTGTGCATCTCTCATCACCCAACTTTCCTAAAATAATTAGTCACATCTCCAAGACTGGGACCTGCATGACCTCCTTTGACACCCATGTGTTACCTGTCTATAGTTTTAGCTTCACTTTCCCTTTGCCAACCATCTGATAAGGCTTTCCATCCCCTAAACAAATTTCTCCAAAGTCTCCCTGGACATACTCATGAAAAAATAGCCTATTTGGGGATGCATGAAAAGAGGCACCAAAATCTAAAACCCTAGATTCTACTTTATCCAAAGAACATACCAGAGCATCCTGTGCAATGAACTCTACAACACCTACTTCTTCTTCATGTCCTTCATGCTGATCTGCTGCCAACCAACAATCTTCTTTTCTATGCTCTTTCTTTCCACATCTCCAGTAGGTTATTATGTCATTCCTAAACTTGGACCTCCTACTATTAAACTTCTCCATTCTTAGCCTACTATTTTCTACCATTGCTCTACTCCCACTCAAACATAAATCCCTGTGAGTACCCTGTAATCAAAACACACTAACTAGATCTAATCTAACCTGTTAGTATCCCAACCAAAAGCTATGATACCACTTGTTAGGTACCCCTATAACAATAAACATGCTCTAGTACCAATTGATGGGGAATCCAAGAATAAACACACTTGTTCTGATCCCACTTGTTAAGATCCTACTCCTCAAAAAGAGCACAATATGATTACCAAACTTAAGCAATTAAATATGTGGAAATATACCAGAAATACAAGTAACTATAATTCACCAATAACACAAAATATGAGAGACAATATACACTCTTATATATTAATACTTGTACAAAAAAGAATATAATAAAGAGCCGCCACACTCTTCCACCTTACAGAGGCTTCCCACACCTCGAGTGTACAGTAATTCTTCTTCAAAACACTCTCCTACAAAAATGGTCCCAATAACCAACTCACACACAGAATTGGTGTTCACCTCTCCAACCAGTCAGTAATAACCCTGCTAGTACACCAAGAACTCTATAGTACTTCAAGTTGATTTCCCATGAACCTGCAACCTACAATTCAACAAACCATACTCACCATGGAAGGATCTTCCTTGCCTTCCTTTTTAGCTCATAATGGAACTAGGAGGAACACACACTTTGTTCTCTTCACTAGCACACAATACAATACATGCCAATGGGTCTATAAATAGATTCCATACTTAAACAATAACTTAGACTTATATTTTACTAATAATAGACACGTAGCTCAAGACTCAAAATAGCCTTTAACATGCAAATAATTTGTTCACTAAACTAACTGTTCATGTAATGAACAGTTTTAGAACACACAGGCGACCGACACTGGTCTCTACTTGCCTGGTTTTGTCGAGTCAGGTGACTTCCTACCGTCACCAATTGCCTTCTGCACTGGCCATGACCGACGTCGGTCACGCTACCAATGTCGGTTCTTTTAGGTCTTCAGCAACCTTCTTTTCTATGTCTGCAACAAGTTGAAGCTTTTAGCTCCACAACCTAACAAAATTCTAGCACTGAAAGGACCTAGTTTTGTTGATTTATTCCTTGACATGAAAATTTATTCAACAAATATTCAATATCATATACCATATCAATAACTTTATAATGTGTAGTCTTATCTTTATAAGCATTATCTATAAGTTTTTTTATTCAAAATTGAGTTGTTTTGTCCAACTCCTCTTGATCTAAGTTATAATGTATGGACAACTCCATATTGCATCAAACTTGGTGTGATAGCCTATTTTGGCTCTTTCTACATAACATTTGAGAACCATGTATCCTTAATTGACTTTATTATCATATTATTTTTGTCAAAATTCCTATTTGTTTGAGCCTAATTTGATTATATAACTTTTATTGACTAGTTTTTGAATTATTCTAGTTCCATGAGTTTTTCTATTCTTAATATCATTTCACCATTGTCAATCAAATCCAATTGATTATTGATTTATATAGATGATAAATCAATTGATAGTAGGACTCTATCCTCCCTTCCATATACCAACATGAATGGATATTTGCCAATGGATCTCTTAAGAGTGATCCTTTAAACCCACAATGTTGATTTCGACTTTGTGTACCATGCCCTTTGATTCTCCTCCATCATCCTTTTAATAATCCTTATGAGGATTTTATTGGTATACTTGACCAAGCCATTACCCTATGGGTAATAATTATAAGAATTAATAAGGTATACATTATTATTTATATCCTATTCACTCACTTGAGTTCCCATAAAAAGCTTTGGCATTGTTCGAGATAATGATGTGAGGAACACCAAACCTTGAGATGATGTCATCCATGAATTATAAGATAGATGCCTCCTTAGCCTCTTTAAGTGTAATTAATTCATTCCATCTTGTGAAATAGTATAATAGGGACCCATTTATGGCATGTACTTGATGGTGAAATCCAATCCCCATTGAGCAAATGGTTGGTTAGCCTTAATTAGTTTGAGAGGGAAAGTTTATAACCTTTACTTGCCTATATAGTAAGCACACTTCTCCCATTTACTTACCCATCTATAAGAATATTTTAATATTTTAGGCCAATAATATCCCCCTCTCATTATTTTTATGTCTATGTTTGTTTCATAAAAATGCCCACCTAATGGGCCATCATTAAATTTTTCAATCACCTTAGGGACTTTATTATGCTCAAGACATCTCAGCATGACTCCATTCATATCTTTTATAAACAATATTCCATAAAAATACCATAAGGAATATATTGGAGTCTAAAATACCTTTTTTGACTATTTAGAGTCATATGGGTACTCATCAGTCTGTAGGAAGATGGTCATGTCACAGATCTAGCTATTGAAAAGAGGTGGATTGGTTGGCTAAGATGCACTTTGACCATATACAACTTCATATATTATTTTATTAGTCTTGATATCATAAGCTCACCATTAACATAATCCACTTCCTCTCACATGATTTGTAATTTTGATGTCTACATCATATTCCATGACTTTTATGATCTATCTTGCTCTTTTTTCATTTATCTCTTGGCTCAGCAGGAACTCTTTGACACTTTAGTGACTAACCATTATATGAATTTTATTATTAGAGAACATATTCCTAAACTTTATGAGATCTTTAATTATATCATATACTTACTTCTCTATGAAACTATAATTTTCTTTATAATCCTTCAAGGTTTGACTAAAAAATATTAGTTATTCCAATTTTTCTTTATTATGTTGGGTTAGAATAGTTGAGATGATTCCTTCCCATCAAAAATCATAGAGAATGAAATATTTCTTATAGTTGGGGTTGACTGGGGAAAGAGCTTGAGAAATAACTTACTTGATGGATTCAAAGCTATCTTTTCTTTCCTGGGTCTAGCTAAAAATGATACCCTTTTTAAGCATTGAAGTAAGAGGTTTGGCCATAGAGGCAAAATTTAGAACAAATATTCTCACAAAGTTTATTTTTCTAATGAAAATTTATTATCCCTTCTTATGACTTGGTAGTGCTAATGCAGATATATCACTTATTCTCTCTAGGTCTATTATAAGACCCTATTTTGAAACAATGTATCCTAGTAGTTTCCCTTCATGAATTATGAAAATGCACATTTTGGATTGAAGGAAACTCTAAATTCTTTGCATCTTTCAAAAAATTTCCTAAGGTGATCCAAGTGTGCATCAGCATGCTTTGAGTTGATAGTGATGTCATCTAGGTATACTAAGATCATATCATTTATAAAACCTATAAAATCCATTTCCATTGCTCTCTAAAATGTTTCACCAATACTAGTTAGACTAAATGGCATCTTTTCATATGCATACATACCCAATTTTATGGTGAAGGTAGTATTGAACTAGTCTGATTCTTGCAGTAGGATTTCATTATATCCATAATAACTATCTAGAATGGAAAAATTTTTAAATCCTAATAAAGTTTATAAAATTTGATCCATGGGTCAAAATGGAGAATGATCCTTTAGAGATACTTTGTTCAGATCCCTAAAATCTACACAAAATGTAATTTCATTATTTATTTCCTTATGGAAACCAAATTAGTAACCCAAGATGAGTGTTTGATAGGGAAAATTATGTTATCCTCTATTATTTTAGATAGCTCACTCTTCATCAAGAGTTTTGTTTTTAGATTAACTAGTCTCTTCTTCTATCTAATAGGTTTGGTATAAAGATCAAGCTCTATTAAATGCTGGTTTAAGCTAGGGTCGAACCCCCTTAGATCATGATAAATCCAAGTGAAGTTATCATCAACTTCTTGACATAACTTCATAAAATCTTATTTTTTATAATCTTTGCATACATTTCCTATCATTAGTGATTTCCCTTGTTATATGACTATTAGCTCATGGTCTTTTTAATCTACTATGATATTATTCTTTTCACCCTTCAATTGATCATCTAAGTTGAAGATGTTTTATAGAGTAAAAAGACCCATGGGTAGTTTGCTTGTATTTAAATGGATGATCTGATCTCCATATCGATCTTGGAGTCTTGATAGGTTTCTAACAAATAATTTAGCTTCTTCTCTCTAAAATTTACCAATTTATTGATCACTATCAAAGAATTGTCAATTGGTCACATTATCAAGAATAGATGGCCTTACTATCAACCTTACATGTTATCTATTTTTGTTCTTTAGTTATTTAGGTAGGTTATACTAGGAGGTTACCAAGGCCATACAATCACCATCTTTATTTTGTGCTCTTGGTAAAACTTGAAATTTTAAAGTGCTAAAGTCTTTTAATAGGTCCCAAACCCTATGTTTGTAAGATATTAATAAATTATTCTTAGTTATACTTATGGATCTCACTTGGTGAACAATCAACGTAGTGTTGTCAAATATTTATAGGAATTTTATCCCTATCTCCTTGACCAATTATAAACCTCAAATCAAAGATTCCTATTCAAATACATTTTTGTGCAACTGAAATGAAGTATGAAAGGATAGAAATATATATCTTTTTATGGAGAGATCAATACAATACCTTCACCTACACCAATCTTTCTTATTAAACCATCGAATAAAAATTTCCACATTATTTGAAGATCTTCAACTAGTTTTATAAGGTTTATGATGATTGCATCATTTTAATGAATATAATATGCACCCAACCTAGTTTCTTGTATGTAGTCATAAGGATTGAATTAGAGAGTTGATACCCATTTATCTATATGAGTGTCTAGAATTTCTTCTATGGGTGTTGTATCTTCATTATCAATCTTCTCTTCCTAGTTTTGTAATGTATAGTTCATGTCCATAGGGATAGGAGTATATAGCTCAATATGGTATTTAGTGATTGTCTTAGCTCTTATTTTTATTCTTGTTCTATATCTCATCCTAAGAAAAATGTGAGACCAATCTGTAGATAGATATCCTCCCATTTTATAGTGAACTCTCATGAAAGACAAATGGAAAAATAAGGAGGGAGATCAATAACTAAGATATCTTGGGAAATTGACAAGCTTGGACATGTGCGGATAGTGAAATTTAGACCTTTCATTATCCATAATATTTGAATAAAAGTCCCATGTAACTATATTATACCTTTTGAGATAGGTGTATACTTAATACCAAGAGCATCAAATATTTTCTTAGGCATAACAAAACTACTATCCCCTAAATATACAATGAAATTATGAATGAGATGCTTCCCTAATATCACTAAAAGATAAAAGGGGGAAGATTACCATTTTTTCTCATTTTAGTGTCAGTTTATGGTTGGCACAAATTAATTACAACATTGGATCCCTTGGTTGGAACCTTGTCCATTATATGGAATTTTTTCAAAGCTTCCTATAGCAAATCTCTTTAAACTGGAATGGATAGTGCTTCCCACATAATGACATTCAAATTGGTCTTCTTCATCTATTCAATAATACTAAAAGGAATGTTACCAACTATTTTTGGTGCTCTTGAGGGAGTTATGTCTTCTTTTATGAGATTTAGAGTCGACACTTTTGATTTGGACTAGATCATGGGCATAGAGGGTGACCTTTATATTGTGTTGCTCTTTGTAGGTTATTATACAACTTTGGAAGTTGTAACTTGTTCTAGCCTGGGGGCTAATAACTTTTTATTACTATTTTCTTTGAATGTATATTTTCTACCACTAGACTTCAACCATTAAACAACACCTCCTCATGATTTATAACAAAAAATTCCTCTTCCTACCAATTTAAAAGAGTAGATTCACCTTGAGTAGGTTTTTGTGTATCTACTTGTTGGGAAGTGGCTTCTTATTGCTATCCTTATGTGTTTTATATGCCTTACACCATCAAATATTGACTGATGGCACCATTAGGACAAGTATTCTTATTATGTGTCTAATAAAAAAGATAACACCACTCATACACCCGAGCTAGGTTGTTATGAAAATGTATAATAGATTTGGAATCGCCTGGTATAGGTAGATCATGGATGTTTGGAGGTTTTAATTGCATATTTTAACCTTATGGTTATGAATTGCCTTGGTATGGCTGCCTATTGGGTTGGTATTCTTGGTTAGCTTATTGATAAGGCTCGTAGTTATGGTATTATATCTTCTTCATTACTACTAACTCATTTTAAAAAATCTTAAGTAGTGACTTAACCTCATATAAATCGTATGTAGGAGTGGGAGTTAAAGTTACTACTTTGCTCATGGTAGGAATTGGAGCAATTACAGGTGGTGTTGGAGGTATTTATGGAAATAAAGGTTTTAGTGTCCTTGGATTAATTTTTCCTACTTGAATTAAACAATTTTATAACCTTATTACAATTTCATAGGCATTAGGTAGTGTGATGCCACCCATTGAATGAATCATAATAACTATATAACTATCCAAAGCTTTTAAGTAATATAGGAAAGCATTATTTGAAGTTGGTTTGACCAAGACTAGAATTATATTCCATGTATTTTAAAATAAAAAATTTAATTTAGTTATGTGCTCATGAGGAGCCCATTGAATAGTAGTTAATTATTTAATCAAGTAGAGGTGATCACTCTTCTCTTCAAATTGAGTGCATAGTGCAGTGCATAAGTCATCCTAAACATGAATGGACCTATGAGGTATAACTTTGTACCATTGTAAGGCTTTACCCTTGAAAGAGGAAATTGGAGTTATAATTTTAACATTATCTTTTATCACATTATGGACTGAACAAAGATTAGCAGTGTCATATATATGTTCCATAGGAATGGTGGAAGTTTCACCAATAAAATATGAAAGGATTTTTAAAGCTAAGGTAGGCATATCACCATTCTAGTCCAAATGGAGTGGGCTAACTCCATTGAAAGCTATTAAATTTAAATTTCTATCCATAATGAGAGGTATGAAATTGATGAGAATATTTTAAGGAGATGAAAATAAATTTACAAGATATACTATAGGGTAAGGTACAATTGATCTTGATCTATTTTTAGATGGAAATGACAATTCCAAAAAATCATCTATCTTACCTTTAGTAGATGATATTATTAGCTTATTTGTCATACATAAACCTTGAATTCTTTAATCCATAATCCAGTGAAGTTTCTAGGTTCTTTTAGAATGTGAATGGAGATTAAATAATGCTTGCTAAGAATAACACCAATCTCATTGTATTGTTTAGGTCGCATCGAGAATGCCAAACACTATTATAACATACATTTTCACCTCTGTTGATGTTGTATATTGCTTGTACAAAAATGTAATGATACAGTAGGATCACCTCACTTTCTCAAGGTCTTATAGCTTGGAGGTGATTCCATTGTATGATTATATTTTCACAAAAGTGAGCTATAACATTAATATAGGTGAAAAATATATGTGATAATAGAAACCTTATCAAAATATTTAGATATACTACTAGGAATATTCTTTAATTTCAACAATAAATTGCATCCCCAATAAGAAATCCAACTACTCACTATGTTATAAAAACACAAGAAAAAACATTTTCTTGGGACTATCATGATATTATAAGAATCCACCTAGATATTTTCACTCACCACATATACTTCAAAGAAAAGTGAAAAACCATTAGGCAACCTCAAATAAGGGTAAACAATGTTTTTAAATGAAATTCAAAAATTGAATTATAAAAACTCTTAGATGGAAGCTTTATATACCCCATCTCTAATATGTAATGAGTCTATCCACTTATCATTGTTCAAAATATGAATTATAAATGTCATGTATATGTGGAATATATAGAAATAAACACTACCACAAGGAAATATCACCTTTTTCTTCTATTCAATGATTAGTTTCTTGGCACTCTCTCTAAAAATAAGTATTTCTCTTTCCTTGATAGTTTCAGTGGGTATAATTAGATCAAAATTATCCCATAATACTGAAACAAGATAATGTTTACATTCCCTTTGGGTGCTTATGCATACTAGGTCCTCCCATTCAAGCTATGCAATGCTCCTACCACCTTTGAGAGGGAATTTTTGAGCTTTTTTTATCTATCTCATATTGTGTTTAAATCTATATGGATGACTTCATAGTCTATGGTAACACTTACAATGAATCCCTCACAAACTTGGATAAATTTATCCAACAATATCAACACAATTGCTTGTGATTAGGCCATGATAAGTATTACATTTTTATATAATAAAATATTGTATGAGTACACCATATTTCAAATTTAGGAATCATGGTAGACTTTGATAAGATAGAAGGGATAAAGAACTTGCCTATACCAATAAAAATGAGATGTGATAGTTTTATTAAGACATACTAGATATTACCATAGGTTCATCAAATAAAATATCAAGATAATAGCTCCATTATTTGTTTTTATAAGAAAATATGCTAATATTATATGGACTAATGTATTTCAAAAAGGTTTACAAACTCTTAAAGACTTACTTTTGATATCACCCATGTTGAGAGGTCTATATTGGAATCTACCCATCCACATACATAACAATGCATCTGACACATCACTTGCGATATTCCTTGGGAAAAAATAAAAGGTCACTCAACTACATTATCTATTTAATTTGTAAAAATATACATGTAAAACTAAAATACACAGTAATAGAGGAATTTCTTGTGGTAGTTTATGTCATAAATAAATTCCACCATTACATTATTGGTTGTCTTATTTTTATCCATATTGACCATGTTTATATCAAATACATAATTAATAAGACAACATTAATCATAATAGGATAATCATATGTTTAATCTTGTTATAGGAATTTTGCATTACCATCATGTATAGGCATGTAAATACAATGTATATGCAATTTTTTTGGTATAGATTACAATATAATGAAATCAGTCCACTAGTATATGAGTCTTTTCTTTATTAACATCTCTTTTCTTTGAAATTTAACACTCGTTGGTTTGTATATATTACTAGCTATTAGCTGCATGTGAAAAACTTGAACATTTCTCACCCATGGAAAAACAAAAAATAGTGGCCAAGAGCATCCCATTAGGTCCATAGGAAGTCTTCAATGGACCTATTTTTATCATGAGATGTGTGAGCAAAGATTAATTATTTGATATCCTTTGTGCATGTCATGGTGAAACTTGTGGGTGTAATTTTGAATAAAATGGGATAACCTATAAGATTCATACCACCAGTTACTAATATCAAATTCTACATAGGGATATAATTACATATACTCACCAATGTGATAGATGTTAATGTATGGGGAAACCCACATATTTATATGAGATTATGATTCATCTACAATTAATCTTAAAACCATAATAAAGTGGGTGATTGATTTCATTGGCCTAATATATACATATTCTCAAGGCAAATGACTAAATTTTTGTATGTACTAACTACCTAACCAAATGGGTAGAGGTTAGATCTTCACTCATGTACAAGATGAGAAAGTAAAAAAATATTTTGAGGAAATTTTAATATGATATAGTTACAATAGAGATAGTATCTAATCAATGTCTATAGTTCATCTATGATTTGATAGAAACCCTTGTATGATAATAAAAATTTATACATAATAATTCCAATCCATACCATCCACAATCCAATGGAAAAGTAAAAGTCAATAATATGGATATTAATAAAATCCTTACCAAAATAGTATCTATAAACCATTGTGATTTGGTAGAACATCTTCTAAAGTTTGTATGGGATTATTGGACCACATGGAAGATAACCATAGAGTTTACATCCTATTAATTATTCTATGGTAATAAGGTTTTTCTTCCCATAGAGTTTGAACTAAATACTTTAAGGATTTCCCTAGAACTTGGCATGGATTTGATATTATTAAAAAAATAAAGAATCATGAAACTCAATTCTTTTGATGAGATAAGAAGGGAAACTATACACCATACATAAATAATTCAAGAGCAAAGGAATAAATGGCATAATAATTTCATTAAAATAAGGAAGTTTTAGCCAAGTGATTGAGCATTAATGTTTTAATCTAAATACAAGTACCACAAAGGAAAAATTATGACAAGATGGTTAGGCCCTTATGAGATATAAAAAATGTTTGATAATCAAGTAGTCAAGCTATGCAAAACTGACCCAATTAGATACTTTTTTATGGTCAATGGACACCATCACAAATTGTAAAAAAAAACTCTCTCGAAGGAGGAATCCATTCATAAGATTTAAATAGAGGGTCAACATCATAAGGACACAAAACATAATTTCACATTAGATGAGCATTCTAAATAGTCTATTGTCAAAAGAAAACTTGATAAAGTCTAGATAAGACATTTTCACCCCATTTATCTAGGGTATGTAAATCACACATGGTAATTTTGGTCCAAAAACTAGCTTGTTTACTAGCCAAAATTACATAAAATGGGTATGAGTGTAAAACCATATTTTTGGCGACTCAATATTAGAATTAAAAAATATTAACCATAGAGGAAAAAATAATGATAAAATAAAAAATCAAGGTGAAAAATCAGATTGTTAACCACCTAGATAGAGAAATAATAATAAAATATCATATTATAGGAGAACCTATTAACTCCTAGATGCTACAAGCCCATTATCAGTTCTTGAAATTAACTCTATAACATATATCATCTACACTTAAATCCTCTTGTTCTATATATATATATATATTATAATTTCAACATGTTTCAAGCAACTCTATACAAACTTGTAGATTCCACTAGATTCCTTTAGTAGGATGGATCCTCATTTATATATAAGATATAAAATATATTATATAAAATTTTCTAAATAGGTGAAAAAAACTTCCATATTTTTTTCTCTTTGGATAAGAAGGTTCTATATATGCCATTCTTTTGTAGTTTTGAAAAATGAATGTGCAACCACTACTATCTCCTTCTTGAAAAAAAATCATCTTCAACAACTTAAAGTATTTCACCCTAAGTTCCTTATTTTTTACCACATGAGTTCATTAATAACATTAATTACTCTAATGTTTTTTTCATTTTATAATGGATTCATCATTATATAGTTTTGGAATTCAAATTCAAGTTAATATTCCCACTAAAAATCCATCATTGGTGAATTAGTGCAACCTTTCTTCATCACTCCAAGGACATATTCACCAAGGCACATTATGTGATAATCTCTCAACTATCCTAAATTTCTTGATTCTAATTGGCATCTCTTGTCATAGGTTATCAATAAATTACATTCATTAATCTACAGTAGAGATACTATTTGTCAAACCAATGTGTTGAACTAGGTACTTATATTAAAAATTTAGAATAAAGTATATTTTCATAAAATTTAATTTGTTATATTTATTTATTATTAGTATAACATGATAATTGATAAGAACACACTTTAAATTCACATCCCCACTTCTGTTGTACCGTTTCATCCTATGTCATCCCAATATCATGTCCTTTCACCACCCCACATCATTCTCCCATCATAAATTTGGCTTCAAATCATTTATCCTCTCACCTCATTGACTATGTGTACCCTATTGTCCCAGCTATTGAATTTGAGTTCAAGTTAATCCTTTAAGTTGGGTGAGGGGTATTCATGTTAATTTAACACATGTAATGTTTCATGTACATACAAGATAATAATTCACACATAACACATCAACCAAAGAGATGGCACATGATATGAACAACATAAATGTTTCGATATAAGAAAAGAAAACCTATTACCAAATCATTATCACTTATGCATGAACATAGTAAGATAAAAATGTGTTATTTTTTTAATTATAAATAATTCATGAGAGTAAAAATAAGAAATAAAGCATAAATACACAATAAAATTGGGAGTTGATATATAATGAATGGAACCAACAAATTAAATAATATTTAAAAAATAATTCAGGGGTCATGTCTCTCTTCTAAGATGCAGGGTAGATGGTATTTTTTGAGATATTTATGGATTATGACATGGAAATAGTCTAAGTATTTTCCCAAACCTTTCATAATGATATAGATGATGTCAAATGAGTGTATATACTCTTAGTTAATGAACTAAATTATGAGTAAACTGGCATACCTACTATATGAGAAGAGTGGATAGATAGAAATGTAATTGTTAGTGTAAGGGTAATAATTCATAGGTAATGAAATGAACTTGAATTACATGCTCAAATAACACTTAATTTATCCCTTTCTACTCATAGAATTAGGTAGCTATATTTTTTATCAATTATTTTATAGGGTAAGGTAATTCATCCTTTTTGTATATCCCTCATTTACATATATTAAGTAATTTAGGTCATGGATATGAATCAATATTTCTAATTAATTCATACACTTATTAAGAAGAATGGATAAATAATATCAAAATATGAAACCATAAAAAATCTTGTCTGATTTCCTAATCACTCTCATTATGAAAATACTTAGTGGTCATGCCTCATCTACCATCACAAGTAATTTCTCAACCTAGGGAACTAGTAATATATATACCTAAAGCATCTCCTCGACCTACCAAAAGGAAAACAATTCATGAGGCCTCATACATTATTCCTAAGATTAATATCCATAGGTTTAGATACAAGGGAATAATGAGAATACCATCCTCTTATAAGTCAATAAAAACTAACATTTCCTCAAGAGAATACATTTTTTAAGAATATTTGAGTATGAGTGAAGAGGAAATAAGGGAAGACAACAATGAGGAATCAACTAGTTGACCCTCATGGTCCAAGGAAGATGAAATAGAATATGAGCATGGTTTTAGTGAATGAATTCAAGAAGAAGAGAGTGATGAGCTTAATAACAGAGATGAATTTCAAGAGTAATAAATGGATGAGTATGGAGTGTTAGAAGAAAGATAACACACCCATGCTCATCTTAATCTATAACTAAGTGATCTTGATAAAATCTTACTTGTATATTAGAAAATATATATTTTAAAGATAATAATACTAGAGTAAAATTTAAGAACTTTTTTACTATACATACAAGATTAAGTGGAAACTTAAGAGGAAGAGAGAGGATTTAGAATAAAATAACCTACAATAGAAACAAAAAAACTTGTAGTAACATCTATAGAGACACAAGAACCTATATAAATTACCTCTGAAGTAATGGATCTTGAAGATCATGCATCTAATCCATCTGAGCCAAATAGTCATAATCATTGAAAACAATGTATCCTCTACTAAAAAAATAGGTATGATAGAAGGATTTGACGAAACTCATGAAAATTGTGTTTCAAGAAAAGCTCATCAACATATTTTTTAATATTTTAAATTGAGTTGGTTCAAAACCTATATAATACAATATAATAAGATTCATTTGTTAATACAAGATAAAAATACCTTAAAGAAATAGATAGTATAAAATGATAGATTATTAAGGAAAAAGAAATAATTATTGATGGTTTCTAGTCTTTAGTTCCTAGGATTTATGAGATGGATATGATTCTACAATGTATACCTCCACCTAGAGTATATATATTTTTATCTTTGAGAATAATTGATCAATTTCAATATAGGATGAATAATTTCATGGTAAAAATATTATATAAGATTACTTTTTGACTTTTTTAATAAATATTATACTAGCACATATGAATATAAATACTTGTTATGTGAATTTTTCTAGTATGAGTTGGTGGTAACCCTTGATAAGAAAATGGAATCTTAATGTTATAATAGATGTATGTCTTAGGGCCTATTAATCCTATCTTAGAAATGAGTTAATAAGAGGTCAATAAATGGAAGTTTACTCTATATAAGAAACCTCTACCCTATTGAATCCTATATCATAATTATTGTTCTATATCAAGATCATCAATCAATGGGAACATCTTATTCAAAACCCTCAGTTTAATGTGCCAGTTAATTTTTATATGAATGACTCCATCAACTATCTTGTTTGCATTTTTGATAATATTTTTAAAGGTTTTATTTTTTCCTATAAATAAATATAGAGAAATCTTACACCTCAATTTAATAAAAAGGAACCATATTCTATCCATAATTTCAAATTATAAAACATAAGAGTTTTCAAGTTTATAATTTTTTTAAAGGTCAATATGGTTGAGTGTATTGGAATGAAGTAAAAAATTCCAATCCTTTGACCTCCTTTTTCACACTAAACTAGAACTAAGAAAATTATAGATTAACACACACACACACACACACACGTGAAGTAAATTTTAGATTTGATATGATAATTCCAATTTTTATAATATGGTTTAATGGTTTTATAGTATTTTTATATTTTCATGGTAAAATGGAATGACAAAGATATATATATATATATTTTTAATTATCACAAAATTAATCTAATATACACATTTTTAAGTAATGAATGGATACAATTTTGAAACATAGATCACTCACAAACACTAGAAGTCACCCATGACCACTAACCATAAGAACCCATGGCAATTATCTAAGTGTACCCACATAAATTGATGTAGTTGAAAATTTACCACATTGTAATAAAACTTACAATTATCACCAACAACTATATTCCATCTCAGTCTATGATATCCAAAAATCATGTAATAATATGGTGATTATGATATCTCACTCTATTTTATAATTTTCTATAGTAATTTTTCTATTGTTATAGAATTTGATCAATGCAATCAAATTGATTTGATTTAAATAGTTTGTCATCAAGTATGGGATGTAAATAAAAACTCCAACCAAGCAAGGCCCACTTGTGAGGAGGTTTTATCTCAATCACATTTGTTAAGTAGATATTTCAATTCATTTATGTGTTTACATTCTTGATTTACATGTGTATTTTTAAATCCATAGCTTATTTCATTGGAATTAATTTATCTTATTTATAATTTATTATGTGTATTAAGTTAAAATATAAAAATCTTCCAAAAAATTTGATTTTATTTGTGTACTTTTCCCTTCATGTAATTTCCATTTCATGCAAGTATGTTAACATTCTACCATTTACATTTCTACAAAGTGTGTTTCCATTATGAAATGATAATTAATTCATCCTTCCAAATATTATAGTGTGAATATACATTTTGAACATATTACCAAAGTATACTAACCCCAAGTTGATGTTTTAATGAATGATAATTTTCAATAAACTAAATAGATACCTATAAAGAGCACATTCTATCATGTTGTATGTACAATGATTAGACTACATCAGTTTATTTGGGGTGATTATTTTCACAGTGAAAAGGCATGTATAAATGAAAAGTGTAAGGTTAAGATCATGTAGGGTATAAAATAAATCCCCATCAAAGGTAAATAATGTCATCCCATAGCTGATCCCAAAGTTATAATAATATGAATATTGAAATGGTGAAACCACACCAAGAAGCAAAAAAACACAAAGGAAGAGGAGGAAAGAAATAATAGTGAAAGAGAAGACTAGAGTGAATCAAAATAATCTATAACTACCTAAGGGAATACTCATAATAAAATAAATAAGTTTAAGAGGAATAATAATCAGAATAATAATATAAGATAAACAACCATGGATCGTGATGACACGAAATGCACAATGAAAAGAAAAGAATGAAGAAGGAATAAAAGAATAAGGTTAGGAAGGAAGGAAGATGAAGAAGGGAGATGAGAAGTTATGTTTCCCAAGGAGATGAATAATGTTGTGTAAAGTTAATAATAGGAGGAGAATATAAGTCCACTTGCGTCAGTTCATAATAAATAGATCAAGGAGAATATAAGATTTACCCTAGACGAAAAGGGTGTAGACACCCATGATAAATTATGAGAAATAAAGATACTTATAAGAGAGTTTAAGTATGAAATAAATAATTGGTTCATAAATAACCAAATATGCATAAATTTTAATGTGCATAGCATTAAAAATATATTATAAGAGAGAAAATTAGACCAAGATCAATCTAAAGATGACAAAGATCATGCAATTATATAATGTATTGTGCTAAGAAGCTAAAGGAAGGAGTGGAGACAAATAATACTAATGCTGATAAGAGAACATTGATATGTAATTTAGTCTAAGAATGGAGTAGAGAATGTAGAATCAAAAGGAAGAGAAATGTGTAGTTATTATATCTAATTCATGTCTAGGATCATATCATAGGAGCCAAAAGGTGATAGGTACATATTAGCTTGGTCTTGAAGACTCCAAAATTGAGTTAAACTTTTTGAAAACACTTTGAAATTAGAATTATCTGTACCATGACAAAATTTACCTTAGATCCTTCTCTTAGTATATTATTTTAACTTTATAGTTATCAATAATGGAAGGATAAATAAAATTATTCATCTCATTAGAAATAATTAAATTATCAAAATATAAACAAAAAATAATACCTTGGGTCCTAATAGGTGTGGACTAAAATTCAACATTTTGATTTTAAATAACTTAATACACCCTATGTTTAGTTGGTTTATTACCTTACATTTTGGGGTAATCCTTCTTATAGTGATTTTCACCACATACCCACTTTTGAACTAATTATTATGAAGGTAGTGGCACATAATTATCACATATTATTAGACAACAATTATAAGGTTTTGGATTATTTTTTTAACATTATTAATCCTTAGGAAACTTGAAGGTTATGATCCTCCTCTATTGTGGTTCTAAAATTCACCAAAATTTCCTCTAGTTTTTTTCAAAACTCCTCTTTTGATCATGCCTCTTAAATTTCCTACTACTAGGTGGAATAGATAACTTATAGTGTTATTTTTAGCTCCTATTATTCCAAAACTATTATCTAGCCTTTAGGTGAGACTTTTCCTTATCTTTATCCTAAAGAGTAGATTCAATTAAAGGAGTAGGAGTCTAGGTCCTGGTCATATTCACATTATGCATTAAGGCTTATGGTAAGCCCAACTTAAACATAATGATTATATTACTTGACATACATGTAGTTAACAATGTATAAAAGGATACAAAACTTATTCTCATACTCAATCATGATAATATTATTTTTATTTAAGATTTGGAATTTAGTAATATTTTATTCCTTGTGATTTTCCTTCAAATACCGTTTTGGAATCTATTTTAAAATGTTTCCTAAGAAATAGTTATGGTTTCACATCTGTTAAGTGAAGAAATACATTTCCACCATAATGTAGCATTGTCCACTAGTTGATATGCCCCTATTTGAGCCTCAAAATTAATGTTCATATCATGAAAATTGAATTACTTACAAAAATTTACCAAATAGGCTATAATGACATCACCTCTAATTCTTCTCTAGCATAAGTTTGACTTGGAAGATTCTTGGGTTCTCTAATTAAAATATCAAGTATAGACCTAGGTTTAAGGATATCTTATTCCAATTCCATATTTTTTTCCATTTTATTATTATTAAGGACTTTAAAGTTTTACGTTTGATTTTATTAGGCATCTAACCATTATTGAATATTATTCATAACCCCATGAATATCATAAATAATTCATCATTCCCACAATTGGGATTTTGTTATCATGGTCATTATCATCATCATTGGCATTATCATTTCTATCTAATTATCATGTACATTTCCATCATCATTGGTATTTTCATTTATAGTATGGGGTCCTTTCCTACATTTGTTTTTATTTTCCCTCTTTATAACCTTATTTCCTATATAAAATATTTTTCTACCCTTTCATCTTCTAATTATTCTTCTCACCATCCTAATATACACAATTCATAGTTATGAAAATCAATTACCTAAAGACACCTACATTATAAATTTGTGTTATGTGTAGATTCTAAAACTAAATATCTATATCATCACAGCCTTGTAAATTTAAAAAATGTCATTTAGGTTTATACTCCTTAGTTATAAACCTCCATACTACTGAAAGGCTTGCATTAACCATATCATTATGATTAAATTATTATCTCTTAGCCTGATCTATATAACTTTGATGACTTAGGTATCCATAAAACTTGATATACATAATTCACCATCAGTTTTAGATATGTATTAATTCTCTATCCCTCTATACACTACTATACACAAAGGGACATTACCACTAATGATAGTGTCTGGATCCTTATCTAGTGACATATTTCCAAAATTCATCTAATTTCAAATTTTTTGAAACCTATGTTTTGGCCTATTTGTCTTATTAAACCATATCATGAGATATTTTTAAAAGGTGTGTTATATATACATGTCTAAGACTTGTCTTTATTCATTTAGTAAATACCAAGAAAACACATACTAAATCTAAATAAATTAACTGAAAAACCAATTTATTCTACCCTATTCATCTTTATTTTAATATAAAACATATGAATAGTCATATTATATGTTTAAATCATTAAAAAAGCATCTCATGAGTGATATTTCTCAAATTACAAGTTAGATCATTGTATGCATCATCATATAGTATATTTTACCCCTGTACACACACTTTCCCACATACAGGGGATAAATATATAATATTGAGGATATTATTAGAGTATTGGATATGCAGAAAATACCCATTTAAAAATGAGTCTTTGGGGTTATCTTGAAATTGTGATCCCACTAAGCTATATTTATCAAATTCATTATAAGGGTGAAGAATGGTGAAGAGCTAAGGTTTTGATCAATCATCAAAGAGTGATAGAATGTATCCCAAATCTTAGTAAATTATTATAAATATGATAAAAAAAAACCTATAATATTAAAGTTAGTCACATGTAGATCCAATATTTATTATTTACAAGACACCTACATCTTAACTAGACACTAGCATTCATGAAAGTATCTAGATTTGATGGTAGTTTCCAAAGCCACAAAAGCATAATTTATAGAATCTGATGAATGATATTGAGTATGGATCTTACTATTTCCCACTTGTTTCCAGTTCAAATATACCTACATATAGAAAAACCAAATAAGTATTATTTTTGTTATGTATTTCAATCAATTGAATATCTTTCAAATCAAGTACTTTCCATATTTAACATGTCTCATTATTTTAATTTATAATATTCATTTATCTAAGTTTGCAATTAATTATAATGTTATAGATTAATTTGTCACCCTTGTCCTTGAACTATTTATATGTTTTTAACATTATACCCAGCATTTAAAATTTAGGGTTAAACATTTGGTGAACATAATCTTTGGTCTCTAAACCCTAGATTGACCTGGGGTTTTATGATTTCTGATTTCAAATTAATCAAAATTTAAAAATCATAATTTATTTTCCTAAAATAATTTTAAATTAGGATACATATATTATTTATTTCATGGCACAATATATGAGGGTATTAATTTCTTATTATACTGCATAAATTATTAGACCAATGAAATATATAATCAAGCAAAATAATAAAATGGGTTAATATAAAGAGGGTGTTTTAAAACAAGATAAAAATAACTCTTTTTACATTTATTTTAATTATATGGAACATATATAATAAGTTACTTCTACACCTAAAATGATAATCAAATCCAAATGATATGATATTTTTGATGCACATACCAATATATCAATTCTAGACCTTGTGAATCAATATACTATCTATAAGGATATATTATATGAAGCATTGTGTAAAACTAAGGTATCAAGTGACATAACATTATCTTATTTTATAGATATTATGTAATATCTAATTTTCAATGCAAACCTTGTCAGCTTTGATCACAAAGATTTTCCCTCAAAGGATACTAGTGATCAAGACTTGCCTTTATTAGTACAAATTAATATTAACCATAAAGGAAACCAAAATTAATACATGCAACAAGTATCACTAGCATATAGTGTTACAAACCACTCTAATGATGTTACTAATATAATTTCACTTATTGATTTGTTAAAAATCCATCGCTCACATGATAATTAATTAAGACTTTCCTTTGTCAGTATTGATTAATATTAACCATAAAGGAAAACAAAATTAATACATGCAACAAGTCTCATCAACATATAGTGTTACAAACCACTCCAATGATGTTGCTGATAAAATTTCAATTTTTGATTTGTGACATAAGTAATCTCAATTTTTGATTTGTTACATAAGTAATCTCAATTTAAGGCTAATGTTTTGAGTACATTACATATGAAAACATCTTCAAGTACTATTGAGCCACTATATGTTGCCTTTATGTTAAATTTTATAAAATAGACCAAGCATAAGGTTTCCCTTGATAATAATTATTTACCACACAAACATACTAATAAAAATTTAATTCATTTATCTATTCAAATATATTTTCTTTCAAACATGGATGCATGGGTTAAAATGAAAGCTAGAACATTGGTCAATACTATGTCATATCAATATAATCAGCTCATCTTATCCAATATACATAAGAGACAATTTATATAATTACATGAATCTCCAACTTTTTTAATTCAAAATCTTATAGGGTGTCTACTCATATCTATCCATCTTTTTATATAAGTTGATATGATTCAACCTCTACAAAAATGATATTATGTCAATGCATATTATGACTATCACCAAATACTAGGAATTCTATGAATAGATGTTATACTTTGAAATATAAGATCTAAGATATTATTAATAACAAGTAGATTACCTTTGATGATCCTAATAAGGATTAAAGTTCATAAATTTTTGATCACCAACATCAAAAAATATTTAATAATAATTTATAAGATCATTCTATTAAATATTCAGTAGTGCAAAATGGCATATAATGCATATTTTCACCATCTTTTAGGAATCCATTAGATGGAACTATTGGCACACTTTAGTGCACAATAATTCCTATAGTTTATACGTATTATTTCATAGTTCCTATAATCCCATTTGAACATCCAATTGAACAAGATAATTTTATTCCAGGATAACTAATTATAAAACCTACTAAGGTAAATCCTTCATGAAAGTGTAAGAAACTGGTAATCCCATTTCCTAAGCAACCCATACTTGAGACACATTTACACCAAATATATACAGTGGATTCCACATAATTCTCATCTATTACTATAGATATTAATTAGTTACTTAGAGAAACTAAACATGTTATAAATATTGATAATCTAAAGAAAACATAGAACACTCGATGATGGGTTTTATTGGTGCATTTTTTAGCACACCATAGATTAACAAGGTAAGATATAACATTATAGGATCTCAATGGAGATGAAATCCACTTCTTGTCAATATTTTTACATATTATTTGAATAATTGGGTGGTGTAATAATAGGCTATGCATATAATTTTTTAACCAGGTGTGAGTGGATGAGTGAAACCTAAAAGAAATTTTATCCTATTTGAGTTAGATGGATGGAATTTATGCTAGAGTGGGAAGATATCAAAAAAATTCAAAATGGGGAAAGGTGGAACATAAAATAAGTCCCCATTATCTTAAGAGGGATTACTTTCAAGCTGGTATATTTTTAGAAAATTTTCTTAAAACCAATGTTTTTAGCTATTAGTTGTTACTCACACACATACACACATAGTAAGGCAATTTGAGGAAAATTGCTATAGTAAACTCTGAGATATCCACTAAAGTTTTCTCCTATTTATAGTATCTATTTCACACCCTTATTCATAAAGTTATATCTTGGATTAGATAGGTATTTCAGTTAGTTATTTCTCACTCCTATAAAACTATAGCATGGAAAATACTTCTTTACACTAATGAAAATGAAATAGTCAACCTAATTACAAAAAATTAATGATTTATGTTAATCATCTAATAGCTATTACACATCTTATATCATCATACACCACTAATAACAATAGATAGTTCTAGGTAGCTTTTTCACACTTCAAATTTCTAAACTAACCAACCAAGAAATTAAACTTAAGTAATTACACATAATTGAAATACAAAGACATCAACATAGTTATGTGACAATCAAAAGATATGTATTATTGTATTTATATAATTTTATAATAAACATCCTCCCTAAAAATGAGAGAATTAAAAATATAAATAGGTGTGGGTAGGGGTCACCTCATCCTCCAAATCCATGTAAAACTCTAAAATTAGTTTTTAATAATCTAAATGAGAGTTCTAATTGATGTAAATTTTTCATGCATAATTAAAGATATTCAAAAATATGTCTTAAAGATAATACTCATTCTTAAAAAACCATACAATGTGTGCATGTTTACAAATTTCTTCAATTGACTATTACATGCTTTAGTTTTATTTTCCAATTTAAATGAAAATTACATATAAAATCAATTTAATAAAACTAAGGTTTACTCAAATTTGGGGCCTACATGTTTGAACTTGTAGTAGTCATAGGGACTATATTAGATGGTTTAATTAAATTGGATGATCCAACCATAGCCCATTTCTTTGATTCCATTCCCTAATAGTGCTTGTATCTGATTCTATGCTACATCCCAATTTCATCCATATTCAAAAGAGATAGCCTATGAACTCTAGTGACCTTCACCAATAATATGCATGCTCAATCTTCATGGCTCTAAACTCCACCCAAAAAAATTCTACTTTAATTTCCTCTAATTTACACCCTTGAGACTCTTCCTAATATTAGCAAATTATTTTTGGAGTAGTCAGTAAAAATTAGCCCTACTTATTATCTTCCTAAGGTATCTTAATCCTAAGATAGTTTTAGCTCATCCAAAAAATTTAATACTTATTTTTCGTGCTTTACTAAATTTGGAATCAAGGTTTTCACACTTGATACCTAGTCTCAAGCTTCTTGTGTCTTGATGGCCACAAAATTGAGAGCATTGGTTGTTTTAAGTGGTGTCATAAAAACCAAATGGATAAAATACTTATTGGTTGTGTACAATAAAATAAAATTTAATTTATTCTCATCATCTTTAAAATAATTGAACAATTTACATGTTTCAACAATATGGGGAGACAATTCAACTCTCATTAAACTGATGGTGCCTAAGATTTTATATAATCTAAAAGATTCATTCTGGACATCACTTTTAATTTCTCTAGGAACATGTAAAATTTATTTCTACTCTTGTACTTTTTCTAGAACTTGATGGAACTCTTTCTTGGCTTGCTTAGTACCCTCATAAACTTCAAGGAAATCCTCTATATTTGACTTCAAATAAGCCTTAAAATCATCATTGTAAATAGACTCTCCAAGTATCTTGTTATTTATCTTGGATAAAGAGAAAACATCTTATCTTTCCTTTGAAATCACACCCCTACCAAATTCATCTTGGATCTTTCTCTATTAGACCCTCTATATAATTCTTGTTGATTTATAAAAGATGGAACTCATAGTAGGTAACTCTATAATCACCATATTTAGTCTTTGTGCGATTTGGGCCTCTAATGTTGCTGCCCATTATGGAATCACTAGTTATGTAATATCAATTATCTAAGTGTATTAGGAGGAATCCTCTAACAAAACATCCATAGAAGACTACATTAATTGCTCCATATGTAGTGGGTCTAGCAAGAAAGGGAAGATAATTTTGGACCAATCCATATTACTAAACCAAGGTATGGGATGCACTCTATAAGTAGCCTTTTTCATACCAATTTTTTTAGATGAAACAATAGAATTGGATTTAATAGTACTAGAAGAAGGCATTAGAAAACCTAACTAAGTATAAGACACATGAATCTGATCACTTATAAGGGCCCCCATTATTTTCTTAGAATGAAATTTATTAGTCTTAGAGATAGTGGGGAGAATGGTTATTGAAGTTAAAACATGAGAAGTAAAAATAATGGGGTTTGATAAAACAATAACAGTACTATAGATAATAGGAGATGAAGAAATAACAATAAAATATGGGACAATAGGAATAATAAGGACCAAAAAAACCATAGCAATTGAAGAAACAGTTAGAGTAGTGGCTATATGGCAATGACTTCACCTAGTCCTATATACTTAAGTATATCCTTCCCTTTTATTCCCTATAGGCTTAGTAATTTATCCCTCTCTAATTGCTCATCCTCATCCTCAAGTTCTCTCTTTATTTATGGTAATCCCATGGTTGAACTCATAGGGGACTCCACTTATTGAAGAGGGTCCCTGGAAGCTCTTGATTTTCTCATGTATAAAATTGTTGTCTTTTTAGCTAGGGAAGAGTCTCCTAAGTGCTGTAAGGTGTAACATCCATGCTTGTATCTATAATAACTAAGGAAGCAATATGAATAATTATATCCTTAGAGGCAGAAGAGCCAATGCAAATTAGTTCTTGTTCTCCTCCCAAAGAAATAGTAGTAGTATTAATTTCCTCCACCTCTTGCTCTATATTAAAAACATTCATTACAATTGTTGGTGGAGCTTGAGATGGCCTTCCTTGAAAATAACTTTAAATAACATAGGCTTATTCCACACCATACTCATGCTTAATAGTTTTAATCATAATGGGTTGTGTTTGGGATGATGTTATATGGCCTAAGGGTTGTTTGGGAGGTAGATATGTCCAATAATATGTTGTATCTGATCCACCTGGAGGTGGAATCCTAGTGTGTGATTATACAATTATGATGGAGGGATCCCTTTATATATCTCTTAAATGATTCTCTATTAATCCAAGAACTCTCACCCTATATAGGACATTAGCATCATCCTTCACATTTAAGAAAACAAAATCATGTTTATATGGTTCATGTTAGTAAGGAATGTCTATGATTGAGATATACTTTTGAATAAGGCCATGGGGATCTCAATACCTATATAGAAAGGACACCAATGAATAGAATTATCTAATTTTCCCAACTTCTCTAAAGTACTCCCTATTGGTGTAATATATATGGTCAATCATTAGGGATGAACCATGGAATATTCCCTTATATTTATTATTCATATCTTCATAAATACTCCATCATAGCTGATAATTAATTTCTTATTCATCCATTTTTTTGGGGACATATCAGGGAGAAATAAATGGTAAACCTTGTTCCTTGCCACCATGATTATATTATAATAACAGTATAGTCAATAATCCTCTTTGGCCATAATGTTTTTCTAATGATTTTTGATACTAGATCTAGAGTTTTCTTTTGAATTGACTTACAAACTTGGGGATAAACATTCTTGATAATTATGATGATATTACTCATATACAAATAGATGTGAAGGAATGACAATAAGTCACATACTTGGTTCTAACAAAATTTGGGGATAGGATCTATAGTGATCCATTGTGAATGTAAATAGTGGCCATGATTATGTCTAATAGATAATACATCATGTATAAATGGCCACCCATAGGTATTTTTTCCTTCTTGTACATCTGTTCTTGGATCCTAACATTGATTATCTCTCTTAGGGAAAAAACTAGTTTTGAGGTCATCAATAAATCCAAAAATAGCACCCATTACAAGTGAAATAAGTGAATTCTGCTATAACCATATAATATATTTGTCAAGGCCATTCAAATATATATTTTCATCCTTAATCTGGTAATAGGCATGGGTTATTTGACCTTGAGGGTGATTATTTACCTAAGAGGAATCCATTTACTTGATGTATTTTCTATCATGCTCATATTCTTAAAAAATTCAACTTTGTTTCCATCAAATATGGCATATATGGTGGTTAGTCACATGTATCTTTGGAAAGCATCCCTCGAGATGAAAGTAACAATTGTCTTATGGTTTAGGTGGTGTAGAAAGCTACCAGTCACCTTATTTTTGAAGAGTAAGTCTCAAAGTGGGTTGATATAGGGTATCACTTTGATTTTTATTGTTGTAAAATGTATTTATTAGCAATTTAGTGGTAGTAAGTCAACTCTTAGTTAGTTTTTATTGACTCTCATATTTTCCTTGTGTGAATGAGCATCTACATTCTCTATTACATCCTAAATAATTGTGTAATTAGAAACTCATATTTGAACATTGTTGCATCAAATTTAGTGTCTATGTATTATGTATAATCCTTGATAGATAAAGTTTAAATTGTTAATACTCCTTTGAAAACCTTAGATAATGAATCCATTTTTCATTTATTTCACTCATGTAATTCTCCTCTTCAATTTGACTATTTATTCTATCACTGGAAGTAATTTGGAATTGAATGTAGACATCTAGGGATTAAAGTTATCTATAGAATGTAAATTAACTTGAGTTTCTAGTAATAAATAGTCATTATGTATTTTTACAATTTATTCATATATATTTAAGTATAGGACTTTAATTCTAATTCATGCACCATTAATGTCTAATATTTCCAAGATTGTTTTACTCATTTAATTTTAATTTTACAACTTACTTTGGTGATTATGCCATATAGAATTTTTATAAATTTAGATTAATTACACACTATTACCTTAGAAAAATCATACCCTATAACTAATTATATGTAAAGTTTATCTATGCCATGTGGCATGCCTTCATAAATCAGGTGTTATAACTTTTGTGCTAAAACTAGGCTAGCCAAATTTTGTGACTCCATGGATGCACTAAATGTGAATATGAAAGTTGTGAGGAAAAAATATCATAGATAAAATTTTTGAAAAAAATTCAAGAGTGAAATTTCTAAAAATTTTTTTTTGAAGACATGAAAGCTTAGGGGTGTCAAAGATAAAAGTTGCAACAAATAAAATTCATGATGTAGAAAAGTTCTAACGAATACAAGTTTCAAATAAACATTTTGACAAACACTTTTTGAGAAGAAAAAATATTAAAATAATTAAAAGGCCTAAGTACATGACTTATGGAACCAATAATTATAATTAATAAAAATTTAATACCAACTTCCTAAAGAGTAAAATACACAAAGTCCAAAACGTAGTATTTTAGTTATGTAAAACTTGCATACATGTAAAACTCTCAATGGCCATTAATATGTTAGTCTGAATAAATCATATAATGAAAAACTATGTAATGGGGATATTACCATTTCATTTATATTGAATAACATGCTTAATTAAAATCATCCACATAAGTAATAAGAAGTCTTATATTTTGAGCCCAACTAGGTGCACACATGAATACCAATGAAAAATGATTTTCAAATTTCAGACTATATTGGGTCTTTATTAAAAAAAAGAGAATGGGTATGTTGAGTAAAACAAATTCCATGAAACAATAATCCTTATATTATTTCTTCATAACCACAGAGTCCTATTACACATATGTTAAATACTATAGATTCTTCAAATCTAGATATGACAATCATGCATGCTCATTGGTGGCACCACCAATTTGATATACCATATTTTAAATTTGTATATACATATGAACATACATTTGATGGGATCATATGCTAGACTATTATTTCTAAAATATTCCTTTAATACAAAAAAAAATCAAATATTTTAAAAAATACAGATTCCTTCAAATAAATTTAAAAAATACAAAAATATTCAACATTCCCATGTTTATTATCTCATTGGCATCTATGTTATTTGTGTTATGTTATAATATATCATAAAATTTCATTTCTATATATAAATATGTTTCATGCATATTTGATTGTGATGCAGACATACCTAGACACATGATATATGCACTTATAGATGTTTGAGCTTTCCTCTTTTCATTTATCACACTATGTTGGGGGAATATATTTTAATTGATCGTGATTGATACAAGTTACATATCATTTATGATCATTTATACATTATAACATTTGATCTTATATACTAATTAGTACACATGTCTATATCCATGCTCATATATTTCATAGTGTACTTGATATGATATGTTACATACCATTTTTTATAACACATATATGCATGGACTAATATTTTATGCTTAATTTGGTTTCTTATAATTCATATATTTTTCATTTGCTTCAGTATATTCCATATCTTGATATTATATTACTTATGGGAGATTTAAATTTATTCATTGTTTCTTTGACTTTGTGCCATTGTATGTTGATTAGACATTTGAATATGTCATTATATGTGGATTATAGATTTAAATGTGTCATCCCTTTAAATTTTGTGGCATTTGAACATGCCCCTTATATTAGGTCTCCTTGGACCACCATTATTTTGAGTTACATTGAGTACTATAGTGTGTATGCTTGATTTTATATTGAGCTTGTATTGTTAGTCTCTAGAAATTACCATTGCCTCTATCATGCATATTATGACTTTATGTGATCAAATACTTTAAGCCCCATTGATATATCTACTTAAACATGTTATCCCTATATGCTACATGAATCACACACATATCATATAGCTACCTTATCCTTTTTAGGTAAGGTACCTTTAATATTATATTTCCCTCACCTCTAAATGAGGGGTATATCAGTGGGTGCATGTCATAGTATTGTTACCTCCACATTTTTCATAGTTCCATATTCTAGTGGAGTCATGTCATAAAGATATGCCCTCCACACTTATACATTTTCTCAATTTATAGATATTGATGGGGAAAGCATGTCACAAAGACATGACCTCCACACTTTCACACTTATACACCTCAACATCTCAATATTTTAGTGTGGCATGTCATAATTACATTATTTCCATTATTTCATAATATCCATTTTAGTTTCATGATTTAGATATACACTTGGGTTAGAATCCTACACATTGTACTAAATTTTCATAGATTTGAAATAGGTATTTTTAGATTTTTGACATATACACTTTATTTCACACATATTATAGGGTGAATATTATATTATATTACACCAAAAGATTAAACTTTATATATTATAATACTCATCAAGATGCACCAATTACACCAAGATGTATTGTTATCCAGCCTTTTTACTACATAAGTTAGTTCAATTTATAGGTTAAAGTTATTAACCTCAAAATATTTATATATTGAAATGATTAAATCATCTAATCTCACCATATTTATAGTATGAGTTTATTAAATAACTCAACCTCTCCATATTATATATTCACACTTGAGTTGTGTGACTAAGATATAATGATCTCAATGTTTATGTCACAACTCTTCCTTATACCAGATTGGGGGAATAATACCTTCCAATATCCCTCTTAAAATATCCAATGTTTACATATGAACATTTTCTAGCTTCAATGCTTCATAAGGAATTATATTTACCAATTCAAATTATCAAGAGGTAACATGGTTACATCGACACATAGGTGTATTATTTCCTTCCTTACTAGATTAAAGAGGAGAATATAGATACTAAAATTGAATATTTATAGCCTCTCAATATTGTAAATTTTCCAAATATTGATCAAGAATATAACCTTTAGTTATATACCTATCTATTTATAAAAAGATCACATTCACCATCTCATTATGACTAAATTATTATCTCTTAGTTCTAACAATATCATTTTGATGACCTAGGTCTCTTAAAATTCACATAAATCATAAAACTTGATAAACATAATTCATTATTTGTGTTAGATCAATACATGTTCTCTAACCCTCTAGACACTATTGGCCATAGAGGGACACTACCACTAATGGTAGTGTCTAGATCCTTATATAGTGTCCAATTTCAAAAAGTCATCTTACCTAAAAATGTTTCAAAACCTATGGGTCATCTTATTTGTCTTATTTAACCCTACTATGAGATATTTTTAAAATGTGTGGTATAAATAGAATTTTAAGCCTTCTCATTATTCATCTATAAAATAACAAGAAAACACATACTAAAGATAAATCAATTAACTACACAACCAATTTATTCTTCCCTATTCATCCCTATTTTTATATCAATCATAGTAGTAGTCATATTATAGTTTGAAGCATTCAAAACATTATCCCATGAGAGATATTTTTTAAATTACATGATAAATCACTACATTAATCATCATATAATATATTTTACCCTTGTGTAAAAACTTTATCAAACATAGGGGATAATTACATATGTTTGAGGACCTCCTCTTATTATTGGCTATGTAGGTAGGACCTATTGATATATGGGTCTTTGGGGTCAGCTCAACACCATAAGCCCTTTAACAAATTTTTTGCAAATTCATTCCAATGGTGAATAAATGTTAATATATAGGGTTTTCATCAATCAAAAAAAAGTGATAAGTTATATCTTATGTCTTAGTACATTAGTATAAAGATGATAGAAATCATTAAACAGTGAATTTGGTCACTTTTAGATACAATATTATTCCATATTGGACACTTGTTTCATGGTTGGACACTATCATCGATGATAGTGTCTATATCTAATGGTAGTGTTCACAACCATAGAAGTATAATTTATAGAATATGATGATTAATTCAAAGTATTGATTCTACATATTTCCCACATGTTTTAGTCAAAATCTTTTTGGACATATAAAACCCAACTAAGTATCATTTTTATTTAATATTGAAATCAATTGAATATATTTCAAACCAATATTTTTTCATATTTAGCATATCTCATTATTTTAATTTAGAGATTCATTTATCTAGGTTTGTAATTAACTGGCACACTATATATTAGTTTACTAGCCTTTTAATTGAACTATTTGTTTGTTCTCAAGATTATACCCATTGTCTAAAATTTAGTTTTAAACATTATGATATCACTATCATATACTCTAAAAAAACATGATTTTTTTTCACAACTTGATTATTAGGGTTTCATTTATTTATTTAACAATTAAAAAGTGTGTTTAATTTTTTTAAGTGTGACTTCACATCATTTTTTCACATTAACTTAACATATTATTTATTATAAAGCAACAAGGCAATTATACAAAGGTCAACACAAAAACTTTGTTATTCCTAGATGCAAATACCAAAACATTCTTAAAATAATTGTTAAGGTTTTATTTATAGGTCTAGGATTTAGCTACCAAATCCTAGACCAAGTCTTATATCTTTTACCTTTTGTTTAAAGTCACAAGACTTTATTTTACAAAAAAAAGTATGGAATTTCACTAGTGTAAATAGATCCCCTTATTTATCATAATAATAAACCATTACTTAGGTAAGAGGATCTTAAAGAATTTAACAAAATAATATTGTATCCCTCAATTTGTTAGAACATTTAATGACTAAGTGGTATTTCATTAACCCTTAGCTCACCTTGGTGTTAATTAAATAAATGAATAATAAATTATTTATTAATACGAGATAAAAACTTTGGTTAAATAAATAATAATATTATAGTTATTTAATTATTATTAAATTTGATTTTGGAATGGATGGACCCATTATTTCATAATGGTCACCTCCTCTCATGAATTTTATAAATATGGTTTTATCCCTATTTTAAATACATTCGATATTGATATGATTTAGAATGAACAAGGTTTTATGAAAGCATAGAGAATAAGTGAGATCAACAGGAAATATATTGGAGTTGGATTGATTTCTCATAATTAAAAATATTTTAGTTGGTTTTTTACCTCATTGAGGTTTTCCCATGATAACTCTGTGTCAAACATTTATCTATGTGCATTGTTTATGCTTTGATTATCATTATTAATTATAGATATATCATGTGTATTATTATTATTTTATTAATTCTAACATGGTAGAAGATATATTTGAGTGAATTTGTTTGGAAGACAATTCTCTACTAATTCATATACAACTTTTATAAAAAAAATCAACTTAAATATTTTTCTTGGCCTAGGACACCATACTAGGAGATGTAAAGCCTTATCTGGCATATATATAATTAAAAATATCAAGTTAATGCTTATATTGGATATTTAAATATATATATATATATATATATATATATATATTCATATTTATCAATATATACCCCTAGAAAGAAATCATAATTTTTTTCAAGCAAGAGATTCAAGCTTCGGCATGGTAGTATGGCATGGTATGTGAAGAAATTCATAAAATTCATTTAAAACACTCTTGCTACTAGTTTTTGGTATTTTAAGGTTTAAATTATTTAGTTTTGATCTCTCAAATCCTATGAAGATTATTTCAAGTATAAAATTTCAATTTTTTAGTTTTTCTTATCACACAAGGTGCCATTATATGGCCATGAATGGCACTGTGGCATTAAAAAATCAAAAATCATGCTTTTTTGCATGAAATTATTTTTTGAAGGATCTAAATGCTTAGTTTTGTAGCTGTAAGGCCTTGTATAAGTTTTTATATCCTAAAAATCACTAGCTCATCCTATTCAAATTTCCTCTCTCCTCCATAGACTTACTTATGTGGCTTGGTAAAACATGTCAACAATTTATGAACCAAAAGTCAAATTTTGAAGTCATATTCTACTTTATGGAAAGGATTTAGGAAGAATTACAAAGTTTCATACTATCTCATGATATATATAAGCTTATGTGGTCTCCCTTGATTCACTTATAATTATACAACCAACTACAAATGAGTATAATAGTTTTCAAAATTATTTAGAAAATAATTGATTTTATTAAAATTTTAATTTTTCATGGGTCCTATGTTGGGAGATAGATTGTTTACCAAAATAAGATAAAAAAATAATGAGTTATTTATGATTTAAAATTACATGAATGGATATTTGAATTTTTAAATATATATTTTTATTAAAAAATTGGTTTAAAAATATGTATTTATAAATATATGCATGTAATTTATTAAAAAGCTTCTTAGAAGGGTTTGTAAGATTTTTTTTGCTAGATCTTATAAATAAGAAGGTCCCAAGTTCATAAACCCCTAAAATAAATATTTTTTTACTTGTTAAAATCATTTTTATAAAATTTAATTTAATTTCTATTCTATTTTTTAGTTTGTGTGCCAACCTTTGATTCATTTAAAACCCTAGTTGACATATCAAACTTGTTTCAACTTTTAACCTAGTGAATGTTTTGTCAAACATAGTCATGTAACTAATCAATCCCTAGCTTTTTGAAAATTTTAGACACATCTACATGGTCCATTTTGGTTTTTGAATCATCATTTTATTAATTTTATAACATTTTTGAATAATAATGTCTAGGTAGTTGTTTTGAGTACAACTCTTTTGACATTGAGTTTAGAGCAATTATAATTCAGTTTTTTATATTATTTAGCATATGAATTATGTAATAAAGAATAGTTACATGTGTGATTTACTTTAATTTTTAAAATATTTCAAAAATTCATTAAAAATCTTTTTAAAAATAATTTTCCTTATATTAGTATATTTTTACGACACTTGTGACACCTCGTTTTGTCATAATCTTTTATAATTTTCTTTTTTTGTCTAGCATTAAATTGATCATAATTGTGTTTTTACAGTTTTAATATATATTTACTTTAAAATAAAGTTAAATTAACACTAAAAAGGATTTATTTTAGATGTTTGTTTGTTATCTTGTTTAAAGGGAAGTTATGGCTTTGCCTCGATTTTCCTTAGATAAATCTCAATTACTTAATGGAAATAACTAAAATATATGGAAAATTAATGTTAAAGCTAAATTTATGGACAAAAAATTATGGAATATTGTCATTATGACTAAACAATTCCCTTATGGATGAAATGTGATCCCTGATTTTACTAATGCATTTCAATACAAATTGTAGGAAGTTATGTCCATTATCTTACAAAGTGTTAAGTGTATACACATCATTATTTTCAAACATTATCAATTATTGATGATTTTTATCTTGTAAGAACCCATTTAGTCTCAATATCTCTAAGTTCACACCCTAAGGGGTGTATTGACAAATGGGTGGGTAGACCATTGGTGCTTCACAAGATTGTTGTCCTTTTTTACCTCTTGATATCTACACACTTGTCTCTTAAAAACATTCCCCTAAGCTTTTCATCTTATTTTTTACCCTCCTCTAGTCTCTTATCACCTTCATTAGACCTTCCATAACCTATAAAACCTTATTGATAATTTACATTACATATTCAACTCCATCAATCTTTTATTCTTATAGAAAAAACTTATTAGGGTCTAGCCAACCTAGTCCATAAACTAATTTGTTTTTTTCAATTATCATACTAGGTCAATTGTGTCAACCTTGTTGGCCTAGAATTTTAGAATGGTTTAGGGTTAGATATTATTATATAAACCCATTTATTTAAAAATTATTAGAGAGACACCAAGAGTTAATTATTCATTTACACTTATTTACAATCTGCTCTTCTACCATTCTACTTGAGGAGTCTTAACTTAGGGTTTCTACTTGGATAATAATATTATCTTATGGAGAAGTCTTAGATGATTTGGAATTTTGTAGTGATCATTAAAAACCACAACAACACATTTCAAGGAACTTTGGCTAAGGGAGAGATTGAGTCTTTATGAGCTTAGCTTCAAGGGAAATATCTCTAACTTTGCTCCTTATTTTAGTAGATAGAAGTAGCATAAGTAATGGATTTTGAATATATTTATCTCTCCATAAATTAAGATTTTACCTAGAAATAAATTAACTAGGATTATATTATGCATGTTTAATTTTATGTTTACTAATGCCACTTTACTTCATAAGCTTTGGTGAGCACTAAATTTGACTTGTACTTGTTATTAGTTTAGTGAATATGAAAACATAGGACCTATTATCACATAGGATTGCACCTATCTTGATTTTGTATCTTGTTCTGCAAGTGCCTAATGATATAATATAAAAACCTCCAATGTCATGTGACCTTAGAAATTTGAGGTTAATCTCTAGAGAAGGCTAGCTTCCTTTAAATATAACACAAACTGATAAAATACCAATTTTATGGAAATATCACTCTTTAGTGTTTTTTAATCCTAAACTAGGGTTTTGATAGGAGAAAAGGGATCAAGAATTGAAATTTGAATAAAACTAAAAATATGTTAATTACACTAAATATTTTATAGTGGATCTATATGTTTGCTTGAAAAACATAATAGACTATAAAATAGATTGAATTTATTTTAAGCATAGATTAATGCAAATTTGGAAATAAGAGGTAGTATTTTAGTTATTCTTCAAAAAATGGAAAAGAATCTTTATTCAAAACAATATTATCAAGAGGGTAAATACCACAGGTGAGTTTTATTGAGACTAAAATAAAAGACAAATCTTCCACAAGAACTCAAATAACTTGCACAACACAAAGATTCCAAAGATGGGAAAGGCAAATCTTTAACTTTATTTTTCTCCAAAGGTTACAACTTATAGTAAATACATTCAAAATATATAAAAATATAACTAAAGATAAAAATATAAATTGGGGTATGTAGTCTACCCATTTTCATACAAAATATGTCATAAAAGACATGTAGTTGTCAAAACTTGAACACTCAGTTTAGAAAATCATGTAGATCTAAAAATATTCATGCAAAAAAGGTGAGTTATTCTATTTCTAGTGTCTTAGACTTGTGTAACAGCTAGAACATAGCATTCACAATTTGGGCATGATCTTGGGTGTAGCATGGAGTGACTGAAACTAAAGATCTTCATGTAAGGCTTCTCCATCTGATAATGACTAAAAATAACTCTCCATACAAGAAGTGTCACCCAAAATATAACTTGGTTTTTTTGAATAAAAGATAATATTGATAATCAATTCCAAGTTTCTTTCCATGCAAACCCTAGCATGCAAAACTTTAAGTGATAATTTTACAACATCTAAGTCTTTATCAACTTTTCCGAAAAGGAACTGTGTAATTTACACTTTATGACTTTGTAATTTTTAAACAATTCACATTAATCAAAATAGAAAGTGAAATTTACACTTGTACTTTTGTGATTTCCACATTTAAAAAATATAAACTATAAAAATATGTCTTTCTCTTTCTCAAAAGAGTTGTAAAAAAATTGTACTTTTGTAATAGCAATTTATAATGTCTTTGAAAATTAAATTACATGTGATAGTAACATTTGAAAATATTCAAAAGAGAGGAAAAATTAATTGATGTCTAAAATCTCCTTAGCTTTCTTATCATTTTGTGCATGTAGCTTCTTTGTTAATGTATCAAAGGCCTTGAATATTTCATGTATTCTCTCCACATATTTTTTTTAATAATAAATGTTGGTGGCTTCACAATCTACCTGTACATCAAATAGTTCTCTTTAGAAGGTCCTTATGCTTTGTATTTTAGTTCTTATCCAATAAATTACTATATTGTACTTGATGAACTTATGAATGAAACTTAAAATAAAAATTGTGTCTTTCAAAAACTCCTCAACTAGTGCCTTAAAATTATTCTGAACCTATTATGCTTGAATGATATTATTGGCATCATCCATTGGTCAACATTACATCAAATTCATTAAGACATCAAACTTGTATAGCACATAAATAGCATTGTCATGAGCCTCCTTGGCTTGTTCCATAGTCGATACCAATACTCTTATCCAAACTTGGGCAGCCTTGTGTAGTTCTTCATTCCTATCATCATCCTTTTGATATTTTATCAGAAATGAGGGTAATTATGTTAATTGATTTTATGGTTGTTAATTTGGGATAATACATTTTTAAGAGCTAAATTTATCCTTCATAGTTGTTAATTTGCTCCTTCAAAATTTCATTTCTCTTTATGATGATTCCATAATTCTCAATCATGGATGTAATAATTTTGTTACCTTCTATGATCAGTTCATCATACCATTCTTTTTTATCCCTTCCCTTGTGATCAATCTCTTGTATTGAATCAATTGTAGCTTGATCTAAACTGATTGGCTACACTCTTTGTGGTTGTTATATGTTTCACTAGGCTTTATAAATTGATTGAGTGTTTTGGTCAACTGATCAAGATTCTTTTTAAGCTCATCCTTAGTGTTTTTATCATGATAAATTCTCTAGAAGAGAGGGTTGATACCTAATTACACATCATGCTTGAGTCCCTCTCTTATCTACTAAACAAGGTGTATATGAGAAACATGATAATTTTATGCCATAAGATCCTCTTTTGATTTGTCTAGTGGGGGAATTACAATCTCAACATATCTCTCTCCCTTATCATTAGTGAATGTCCTTAAAAGGGTCTTGGGACTGGGTTTTGACTTCTTGAATTTTGACATGCTAAAGTCTAAAGTGCTGAGATCAATCATTATTTGCCACTTTTTACTCACTATTTGGGCTAACCAATTAGGGGTAGCCTTATCTTAATCTAACATGGTTACCAAAGAATCCATAGCTGATGTAGCTACACTAACTAATACTATGATCAAGGGAGACTCTTGGGAAGATGTTATTAGTGTCTTTTCAAGAGGTGCCTATGATAATCCACCCTCACTAGTGGTTTATAAATCAATGTTTTATCTAAGTGTTTAGGTTGTTCCAACCTCAACTAATGGTATATATGAAATAGTGGAAATGGGGGAAGTGAAAGCAATAGAATTAGCTACACCTACTAGGGGAGTGGAGGATGTAACATACACAAAGTTTGGGAATTTAGGACTAGGTGGAAGGGTGGAAGCCATGACATTAAATGTGTCAATTAATTATGTAGTAACACTCAGGGTTGGTAATGTAAAATAGTGGGTTGAGATGAAGGTGAATTAGTAATTACCCTAGGAATTAAGGTGGTTTATAGAACCATAGTGAAGATGATTTAATCCATAGTAATGTATAGTTGGATGGTGTTGGGAATTAATGGTGAGGAAATGGAAGGAATTGTAAATGGAATGGAAAGTGGGAGTGGAACAAATGGGGAAGGTATAAAGGGAAAGTGTAGTGGAAACTTGAAATTCCACTATAGGGGGACCCTAAATGTCCACTTGACTCACTTATGTTGATTTAACTTGGCTTATTTAGGTGGGTAGAGTGGTAGATGAGGAAAACAAGTGGAGGGGTCAGCACTAGAGGTGGAAGAGCTAAAAATTATGGAGTAATAGGAACTTGATATGCTTGAGGAGTAGATACATTTAGTGGAGGTGTTGAAACCTATTATATAATATGTGTAGGAGAAGGGGGTGTAGTGGAATTAGGATATAATGATATAGGATCTAAAGTTGTGGATCCTTGTGTTGTTGATATCTCTTCCACTCAAAGATTAGTAGGTTCATTTATAATTTCTCCTTGTCTATTAGATTCCCTTTTTCTTGCCTTTGTATTTTTCATCTTATTATTCTTAGGTTCATTTGAAGGTTCCCTAGGTCCCTCCTTAAATGAATGAATACCTTCTGACTTGATCTTCAAAATCTTCTCCTTAACTCCTATGATTTTTCTTATGATTTGTACTCTTTTTGTCCTTAGCCAATTCATAGTTATATTAATCACTAGGGATGTTATCTTAAATAGTGAGAAATATTTAGGAATTGACCAAATTATTAGTGGTAAAGGTCTGGTAATGTTTTATGTGAGGTAGATGGGATCTACTCTAGAGTTTTCATCCACCAAGTCATCAGGGACTGGTGTCAGATCATAGTCTTTTATTTGTTATAAGGACAACATAGAATACTTTCTCATTCTACCATTTCTTCATCATCACATTATTCCTAAAAATACTCATAATATGGCACATGTTCATATGTTTCCAATTTTAATACAGTAGTGGCCTTACTATATGGGTCAAAGTAAGGTCTAGACTCTAGGGTCCTTAGCGTTACTTGGCACATCTCCACCTCTATAGTTATAAACTTAAAAAGAGATTGGCATGTGTAACAACAAATATAAATAGGGAAATATATCCTTCTCTTGTGTCTATTTGAAAGGATCTTATATACATCCACCAAATACTTAAATAACTCTATCAATACCCATTTGTTGCTTACATACCAGGGAAGTGTGTAAGGAAAACCACTGAACCTAGCTACCCAAATGTAGGAATAGGTGGTGAAATGTATAAAGAAGGAACCCCATTTTTTAATCTCATTTTTTCTACTTGGGAGAACAATTTCCTCTTGAGCTCTTGATCAAACATGATGATGATACTGTAAATAAAAGCATTATTAACTGTCATAAATTATTGTCTACTAACCTATAATGTGAGATCAAGGTAGTAGTTATAGAATTTAGTGTCATGTCCCCTTTTTAGCAGACATTGACAGACTTCATGATTAGCCTCTTATGCGACCTTCGTAGGCTAATAGGATGGATAGAGGGTCATAATGGAGATTGGCTTAACTTCAATTTGTAGAATGGTTTCAGGCGGCATTCATTCGGGGTCTTTCAAACATGTTTGCTTGATGCTCCTATTATTTAGGGATATTTGACATGCAGCGGAGTACCCTTATTTTGGTACGGTCATGTGCAGAATCACTCCCTGATTCACCAACTTCGATCGGTTTGAGGATCTGACGTATATTGAGGGAGATATTAATATTTGATTGATTTAATCAAATATTAATTATTTGGTCTAATTTTAAATTGGAAACCCTAATGCTAATTTAAGAAACCCTAATTAGGGCAAGCATATCTTTTGAGGGTATAAGGGTTTCACATGGAGGCCATTATTGATTATGTATGAATTGATTATTGAATTGAAGACATATTTTGCTAATGGTTTTCCCTGAGAAGACTAAGCCAAGGCTCCAGGATTCCATTTGCAGTGGAGAATGTCAACTCTTCATTGTGTGAAATCTAGAGACTGTGAAATATCAGCTGATCTATTGCCAAATTAAGAGATAGCTTCATCCAAAAGTTATCACAGAGGTTTCAGGTTTGAGAGATAGCTTCACCCAGAAGTTATCATAGTATTACAGGTATTTGAGAGATAACTTCACATAGAAGTTTATCACAGAGCTTTCCAAGTATTTCTTGATTTAGTTTATGTTTTGTTTCAATAAATTATATAGAGAGAGATCTTCTATATTAGATACCATAGATTTCTAGATCAGGGATCAAACAGATAGGTTGTGCTAAATTGGCAGCTGTACAAAGTCCGTACAGATCCACGCAGATACTGACTTTGGTAGACAAAGATCCCTAGTGACCAACATCAGCCGTCTGAAGACTGATGTTGGTAGATAAGGACCCACAGAGACCGATGACGGTAGTATATCGACTGACGCCGGTGACTGTGTGTTTGACACAGCAGGCTGAGACTTCCAGATTCATATCAATTTCTAGATTTGCACAAGATCAGGTTTTTAAAATAGTATTGTAATATTCTTTGAGGTGCATTACAGAGATCTATTGTAATAGTCTGAGTAAATAAATAAGAAATTATATTGTGTAAATTCATTTATTTTGGATTGATATTCTGTAAGTTTGTATCCAGATCAGAGCTTTTGTTGTAGGAAAAGAGCCCCTAAGTAAGGGACATCACAATTATTTATCTCTTCAAGAACTATATTAAGGCCTATGAATAATATTCTTTTAGCCAAGATAGTTACAATGTAAGATGTCATATTAAATTTATTGGTCATTCACACCTTGACCAACTAGTTATAGAGGGAATCAATTATTAGTTGAGCATAATATATCTATCATTTAATTTCTCTTATGATCTATATATACTGGTACATCTAGTCCTGATAATACTTGGCATCATGATTATCATTGACACTATGTAGTAGTGTTATAATGTCTCTCACCTCCTCTATAAAAATAGACCTATACATAGTCTTTGGAAATCTAATGGAGGAATGCTTGGGAGTCTTGAGCCATTATATGTTAATTGTCTTTTGACATCCATATTTATTCTCATCATAAGAATGTGTAGATGTTTTTGGAGTTATATCCAAATAAATCTCAAACTCAAGGATGGTAAACACTATGTCAGTGAAGTTAGGATCAAGATCTAGAACTTTCTCCCCTTTTTTAATGAATCTTTGTCTTCTATCACGGTCATAATGTTGAGCCATTATAAAGATCAACTCAGGGCTTTGAATAGAAAGAGTAAAGGCTATAGTTTGAGGTAAACTAGATTCATAGATACTCTGTATCCAATCACTTTTGAAATCTACACATATCCTATCCAAAAAGTCTCCTAGGTCAATGTGACCTAAGTCTATATCTATTATCTCTACCATATTGGATTCCAAGCAAGAAGTCACTTTGGGGCCCTTATATTTTAAGTTAATTTCCTTAGGAGGCATGAAAACTAAAGTTAATAATTGAAAGAAAATAATAATGAAATTTTGTGGGACCTATGGGTGTCTTGAGCACTTGTATCCTCTAGCAAAACTTGAAGGTGCTCAAAGCACATCTAGTGTCCATGGTGCTTAAGGGTTGTGAGATATATAATGGATGTGGGAATTAATTGATGTATTCCCACTCTCTATGTTGCACTAAGAGTCAATAGGGGTCAAAAGTGCTTGAGGAATGTTATATCTCTGACATAAGTGGGAGGTTCTTACATCACATCCACTCTCCATGGTGTTAAAAATCTTATGGGCTTATCAAGTCTTTAAAGCAAGTCTAATGTCCATTATGATGTTGGGATAATCTATATGGAATATTCACTAATTTTAAATCAAAGGTATATATTTTGGAATATTCTATTGAGGAAGCCCTGGTTCTAATGTAAAATCCTTGAAGTGAAAAATAGGGGTTTTCTCAGATGATGATGTAGGGAGGAAAATCTTGGAGATTAGGTTTTTGAAGATGAAACCCCTATATTACCCTAGACTACCCTAGACCTCCCCTTAACTTCTATACCTAAGACTAAAATCAACTACATAAGTAACTAATTTACAATCACCTAAATTGAGGAAACCCTAAATTGATGCTTTCAAGGAATAATGATGAAAACTATGCAAAATCATGGAAAAATTCTTGAAAATGATTTCAAAAATGGAAACTATGGTGATAAAAAAGGGAAATATCATGTAAACCAAGCAAGTGATTTGGATATGGATGTATAGTCATGGTGTAGGTGTATTGTGTAGGTGGCTATCAGAGCTCCAAGATGTACTTATAAATTTTTCAAATGATAAATTTTTTATAAAATGGAGTAGTTTTTATAAGAAAACCCCTACATTAATTATAGTCATGGTGGTTGGTGGTAGAGGTTGGACCTGCTTAGATTAGATCCACTCTCTGTATAAATGTTGCTCTTTGTAGGAAGTAGGACTAAATGTGCACTTTGCATGTTGAAAATGTTAAATGTGCAATTTAGGTTCTAAATTCCATGAGAATGGATTTGGTGGGTTGGTGGAAGTTAGACCTACTTGAATTAGGTCCACTCTCCATGAATGAGATGGTAGACTTTAGCAGATGGAGGAACCCACAAGGCAATTTTCATGTTTAGAATGTGCAAAGTGCACTGAAGGTTCCATGTCCCATGGTGTATAAAGGTGAGTGTTTAGCCAAACACAAAAATTATAGTGTACTTTACATGTTTGAAAACACACAATATTAATTTCAATTTCCACATTACACAAAATGGGTTTATTAAGGTTTGGTAGGATTGGGAGCCTAACATGTACTTTACATGTTGTGAAAACATGCAAAGTACATGCCAAGTTATAGATTCTGCTAGATGGGTGCATGGTAGGATTCAGAGCCTACCATGCATTTTACATGTTCAAGAATGTTCAAAGTGTATGGTGAGTTTTGAATTATATGGGTTTTGGGTTTTGGTGCTTTATGGGATCTGAAACTCATGAAGCAATTTTCAAAAGTGTAAATTGAATCTAGAGTCTTGGATTTTTTTGTTTAGGGAAATATGGGTTTATTAAAGGATTTAAGGTTGTTCCTAAAAAAATGGGGTCTCCTTTAGGGTGTTAGATGAAATTATATTTTGAGACAAAAATCTCAACATTTTTGGCAACCTCTATAGGATGATTGCCTACTAATCATTTTAAATCCTATATCTTTTCAAGACATTGTGCATGGATTCAAATTTTCTCTAACAAAAATCTAACCTAATAAATAACAAACTATAATTTTCCTAGACACAAAACAAATATGGGAAAATAACCTAAAAAAACAAATCCTAATGAGTTTAACCTATGTATGAGCACTTATTAAAAACATAACTAACCCTATTATTTACAAAATTTAATCTTTTTCAAACAAGTTCCTTACCTCAAAAACAAGCTTTGAGGTATATCCCATTAACTAGGATTGGAAGATATATTCCATCAAGGTTGGAGATTTGGAATGCATTGGCTCCTTTGCACTAAGTGATGATATATGGACCACTCCATATCACATCAAATTTTATATGCCTACCTAGTTTTACTTTATATATGCCCAACTTGAGGACCATATCTCCTTCATTAAAGCTTATTGCAATTTCCTTTTTATCAAAATTCTTATTTATTTATGCCTAATTAACCTCTAAGACTCTCATTGACTAGTGCCTAATTTCATCAAGTTCCATGAGTTCATATAGCCTCACCATCATTTCCTCATTGTCAATCAGTTATAATTGGTAGATGAGCTCTAAAGATGGAATATCAAATTATAATGGTACTCAAGATTCTCTTCCATATAATAACATGAAATTTGAATTAACAATGTCTCTCTTAGGTGTAATTATATCATCCCATAGTGTTGATTTTAGTTTGATATGCCACATCGTCTAGTTGTCCTCCATTATTCATGTGATAATTCTAATCAAGTTCTTATTGGTTGACTCAGCTAAGCCATTACCCTAGGGGTAATAATTTGAAGAAGTGATTAGGTAAAAATTAATATTGATATCTCATTCTTTGAATTAATTTACCATAAATTCCTTAGCATTATCTGATATTATGGTGTGAGGAACACTAAACCTTGTAACTTAGATGTCCATAAATTTAAGAATAGATTTTTTAGTGGTATATTTTAGAGTAAACACTTCATTGCATCATGTAAAATAATATTTTTTTATGAGTTTATATATATGAATCATACTCAATGGAGGATTGATCATGCTAATGAAATCCAACCCCCATTGGGTGAATGACTAATCTGCTTGAATTGGTTTGAGAGAAAGTGTAACTAGTCTTTACTTACCAATGAAGTAAGTGAATTTTTCTTAATTTATTACAAACTACTGGGCATCCTTTAATAATTCAAGCCAATAACATCCTCCTCTCATTATCTTGATGGTCATATTCCTTTTAGTAAAATTTCCTCTTTATAGTTCGTCATGAAATCTCTTGAGTACTTTAGGAACTCGCTCATGCTAAATACATCTTAATAAGACTCCATTCATGTCCTTTTAAAATAAAATTACATCATTAAGGATATAGGGAATTTATTGGAGTTAAAATTACCTTTTCTCTAACTATTGGAAGTCATAAGGGTATTCACTAGTCTATAAGAAATGAGTCATGTCTTGAATCCATCTATTAAAAGAAGGTGGATTGTTTGACTGAGGTGTATTATGAGTATACACTACATCAAATACTAGTTCAACAATATTTATGTTGGTAGCTAGTTGTTCACACAATATTTTTCCTCTTACCAACTTTATGATTGTGATATCCATGTCATACTCCATGAACCTGGTGATCGATCCTACTCTTTTTTCATTTATCTCCCTACTCAACATAAATTTTTTGACACTCTAATGAATCACCATCATATGTACCTTCTTGTTAGAGAGAATATGCAAGAATTCCTTAATTTATTTTATTACTACATATATCTACTTTTCCATAAAACTATACTTCTATTCATAACCTTTTGAATATTGGCTAAAAAAAGATATCGGTTGTTCCAAATCTTCTTGATTGTGCTGAGTTATAATCGATGAGATACTTTGTTCCCCTACAAATGCTTAGAGGATGAAATCATTTTCATAGTTTGGGTTAACTAGGGTAGGATGTTGGGAAATATCCTATTTTATGGATTTGAATCTTTCTTTTCCATCTTGTTTCTATTTAAAAAGTGTTCCCCTATTTAGCATTACAGTAAGGGGTTTTGCCAAAAAGGAAAAATTCAAAACAAATCTTATCATGAATTTGATCTTCCCAAGAAATATTTATAGGCCCTTTTTGTGGCTTAGTAGTGATAATATAGATATGGATCTAATTCATTTAAGTTTTATATCAAGAACTTATCTTGACACTATATGTCATAGTAGCTTCCCCTCATGTACTATGAACACACATTTCTTTGGGTTAAGTTAAACATCAAATTCTCTTCACCTTTCAAAAATATTTCCCAAGTGATCTAGATGTGCACTAGCATGCTTCAAGTAGACTATAATATGATCTAGATATACTAAAATTATATGATTTATTAGACCCTTGAATGCCATATCGATGGATCTATAAAAATTCAAACCCTCATTTGTTAGACAAAATGATATCTTCTTGTATCCATATGTGCCCCATTTTGTGGTTAAGGTAGTTGTAAATTGATCTGATTCATGTACTAGGATTTGGTTATAATCTAAATAACCATCTAGAAGAGAGAATATTTTATATCATGATACTATCTAAAAAAAAATTTCCATTGGGGGAAGAGGATAGGGATATTTTAATGATGTTTTGTTGAGGTCCCTAATGACCACACATAACCAAATTTCACCATTTTTATTTCTGGTAGGGACCAGATTTGCTACCTAATATGAGTGTTTGATCAAAGATATTATATTATCTTCTATCAACTTACAGATATCATAATTCATCAATAATTTAATCTTAGGATTGATGGGTCTTTATTTCTACCTAACATGTTTCATATTTAGATCCAATTCTATAGTGTGTTTTGCTAATATTTGATCAAATTATCTTAAATCATGATAACTCTAAGTAAATCTATCATCAAAATCTTGACATAATTGAACAAAATCATGCTTTTCTATAATATTTCATACTTTTCCTATTTTGAGAGACTTGCCTTCTGAGATGGTGATAAGTTTGTAATCTTCTTCATTAATGGTAACATCCTTCTTCTCATCTTTTAGTTGGTTATTTGAGTTGAAGTTGTTTTCTAGTGTAATGAGACCCATATGCATCTTGTTCATTTTTCATTATATAATCTAAACACCATATTTGTCTTGAAACCTTATCTATTTCCTTTATAAAAACTCAACCTCTTCTCTTAAAAAAATTACAATCTACTTGTCATTATTGAATACTTTTTAATTAGTTTCATTATTAAGGACAAAAGGCCTTACAATCAGCCTCACATGTTGGCTATTCCTCTTTATTTTGACTGGTAGGTTATACTAGGACCTGACTGAGGCCATGAGGTCAACATCTTGATTTTGTGCCCTTGACACTTCTTGAATGTTTAAACTAGTGAAATATTCCAATAGGTCCCAAATCCTATGTTTGTAACACCTTAGCAAATTATTTTTGGTTACACATTTTTATTTAACTTGGTGAATGATGAGCTCACTATCACCAAATATCTATAAAATCTTGATTCATCTATCTTTATCCAAATAGAGGCCTAGAATTAGGGATTCATAATTAGTTAAATTATTATTATATATGAATTAAACTATGAATGATTAGAATTAACTCTCTTTCTACAAGGAAATTAATATAATTCCTACACTTACACCATTTATACTCCTTGTGCCATCAAAATATAACTTCCACATCCCTTGAAGGTCTTTAGTTGGTTTGAATAAATTTGGGATAATTACATCTTTCTCATGAATGTAATATGTCTTTAATCCTATTTTTTGTACATATTCATAAGGATAAATTTATAGGGTTGATCCCCACTCATCCAAATGAGTGTCTTAGATTTCCACTATAGGTTTTGCATTCTCTTTATTTATTTCTTCCTCTTCTTGATCTTACAATGTAAAATTTATTTCTATGGGAGGAATAGGATTGTATGGTTCTATATAATCTTATGTAATTGAATAAAATCTTATTGTTACTCTAGTTCCATATCTTATTCTAAGTCACATGTGAGACCAATCCGTAGATAGATATCCTCCCATCTTTATAGTGAAATCTCTTGAAAGATAAATGGAAAAGTAGGGGGAATATATATCACTAAAATATCTTTAGTAATCGATAGGTTTGGGAAAGCATGAATAATGAGGTTTGGTCCCTTTATGGTTCTTACTATTTGTAAAATAACCCCATCTAGTTGTAATACTCCCTTATTAATAGGTGTGTATTTTATTCCCAAGGCATCAACTATTTTCTTGGGCATCACTGGATTACTAACCCCTAAATCTACCATGTAGTTATGTATGATATGATTCCCTACTATAAGTGAAAGATAAAAATGGGGAGGCTTACCATTTTTTCCCATTTTATTATCATCTTGAGGATGACATAGATTTATTTTAGGTGTAATCCCCTTAGCTGGTTCCTTTTTTGATATCTAGAAGTTCTTCAATGCCTCCTATGGTAAGTCCCTTTGTACTAGTATAGATAGTGCTTCTAACATAGTGATGTTTGGGCCAGTATTATTAATTTTATCAACTATGCTAAAATGGATATTAAAAACCTTTATTAGTGTTTTTTTAGGAGCTACATCCTCCTTTACAATATTTGGAGTGGGTACCTTTGCTTTGAATTAATTTTTAGGTATAAAGGGTGGCCTTTGCACTATGTTGCTCTTTGTTGATTCTACTATAGCTTTAAAATTTGAAGCTTGCTTTACCTCAGGGGGTTGGTCAAATTATATTGATCCTTTTTTAGAATGTGTATTTATTGTTATAGGACCTCCACCATTGAAAAATACTTCATCTTAGCTTATTCCACCAAAATCATTCTCCTACCAATTTAGAAGAGTTGTTTGACTTTGAATAGTTTCTTGTGTGTCTTCTTATTGGGAAGTAGATTATTCTTATTATCTTTTCATGCTTATTATGCCTTTCACCATCAAGGCTTGATTAATTACACCATTGGGGCGAGTGTTTTAATTATGGGGATGATTACAAGGATAATACCACTAATAATCTTGAGCCAAATTATTTTGAATAGGGACAATGTCTTTGGAAGCTCTTGGCACTAGTAGAGCATGGGTGTTTTGAGGTCTTAACTATGAATTTTGTCCTTGTTACTGGTTCTTACCCTGATATGACTACCTATTCCTTTGGTATGTAGGGTTAGATGGATGAAAATATTTGTAGTTTTGGGCTTGATACCTTTTCATTGCTCTTACTCGTTTCCATATCTCTTAAGTAATGACTTTACCTCATATAGATCATTTGAAGGAATGGGAGTCAAATTAGTTGCCTTTATTGTAGTGGGAATTGGAGCCAATGAAGGTGGGGGATTAGGGGCTATTTTTATAAATAGATGCATTAGCTATCTTGGTATAATTTTCTTGGCTTAGATTAAATAATTTTTTGCCCTTATTATAATATCATAAGCTATAGGAAGTGTGTTGCCACCCATTTACTAAATCATCATAGATATATCACAATTAAGGGTTTTTAGGTAGTACACGAAAGATTTAGTTATAGTGGGTTTAACCAAGATTAGGATCCTATTCTAGGTCTACTAGAAATGGTAGCTAAATTTAGTCATTTATTAATGAAGAGCTCATTGAATAGTAGTTAGTTATCCAGCCAAGGAAAGGTAGTCACTCTTGTCCTCAAAATGGGTGCACATCGTAGCACCTAACTCATCCCAAACTTAGATTGAGGTAAGATCAAGGCCTTTATACCATTGTAAATTTTTCCCCTTGAAAGAGGAGACTATGAGTCTAATTACAACATTGTCTTAGACCATATTATGGATTGAATATAGGTTAGCAATATCTTGTATGTGTTTTGAAGTAGTGGTATAGGTTTCACTAGTGAAATATGGTAGGATTTTTAAGGCTAAGACTGGTATATGATCATGGTATGCCAGAATGAATGGACTACCTATATTGAAAGCTTTGAAATTCTAATTTTTAGCCATTATGGGAGGTATAACACTGATATCAGTTACCAAAAGGGATTTGAATAAAATTTTAGGATATACCTTAGGCTAAGGGGTGATTGCTTTTGATCTCTTTTCAGATGGAAATGACAATTCTAAAAAATTAGACCTCTTACCTTTAGTAGATGATCTTGTTTATTTGCATTGTACATCACCTCAAAATCATGAGTTTGTAAGCTAGTAGAGTTGCATGGTTTTTTGATATTTACATGAAACTCATACAATACTCATTGATAATATCACCAATCTCTATATAATTTTTGGGTCCCACGAGGCATGCCAAAAATTATTATCACATAGGATTGCACCTATATTGATTATGTAGCTTGTTGTGCAAGTGCCTAATGATATAATGGAAAAACATCAAAATCTATGAAACCTTGGTAATTTTAGGTTAATCTCTAAATAAGGCTAGATTCCTTTCACTAAATCTAATACAAACTGATAAAACACAAGTTTTTTGGAAATCTTGCTCTTTAGTGTTTTTAATCCTAAACTAGGGTTTCGACAAGGGAAAAGGATTGAAGAATTGAAATTTGCAAAATACTAAAAATTTGGTGAGTATACCAAATATTTTATATTGGATCTAGATGATTGCTTGAAAAAAAAAATAGAGTAGAAAATAGATTGAATTTATTTTAGGGATAGACTTATGTAAATTTGGAAATCAAAGGCAATATTTTAGCTATTTTTTTAGAAAAGGGAAAAGGATATTTATTCCAAATAATATTATCAAGACGGTAAATTTCACATATGAATTTTCTTGATATTGGAATAAAAAATAAATCTTTCATAGGAAAATAAATAACTTGCACAACAAAAATATTCCAAAGAAAAGAAAGGAAAATATTAAACTTGATTTTTGTCCAAAGGTTACATCTTGTAGTAAATACATTTAAAATTTAGAAAAATATAACTAACAATAAAAATATAAATTATGCCATGGGGTCTACACATTTTTATACAAAATATATCATAGAAGACATGTAGTTATTGAAACATGAACACTCAGTTCATAGAATCAAGTAGATCTAAAAATATTCATGCAAAAAGATGCAAGATCTTCTATTTATGGCATTTTGGACTTGTGGAGTAGTCAAAACATAACATGCATGATCTAGGTATGATCCTTGGAATAATATGGCATGGATAAAACTAAAGATCTTCATACAAAGCTTCTCCTTCTAATAGTGATTGAAAATAACTCTCCATGCAAAAAGTGATGCTCAAAATAGAACTTGGGTTTTTTGAATAAAAGAAGACATTGAAAATTAATTCCAAGTTTCTTTCCATGTAAAACCTAGAATGAAAACCTTTAAGTGAGACTTTTAAAACATCTAAATATTTATCACTTTTGCCAAAAAGGAACCATGTAATTTACACTTTATGACATTGTAATTTTTAAACAATTCACATTAATGAAAATATAAAGTGAAATTTTCACTTGTGCTTTTAGAACTTCCACATTCAAAAAATATAAAGTGTAAAAATATGTCTTTGTCTTTCTCAAAAGAGTTATAAAAAATAAATCTATACTTTTGTAATTATAATTTTTAATGTCTTTGAAATGAAATTACATGTGATAGTAACATTTAAAAATATTAAAAATAGAGGGAAAATTAATTGATGTCCATAATATCCTTAGCTTTCTTATCATTCTCTACCCATAGCTTCTCTATGTATGTATTAAAGGCCTTGAATATTTCCTGTATTCAATCTACATCTAGCCTATAAGAATAAATGTTAGAGGATGTATAATCTAGTTGGACATCAAATAGTTCTCTTCTGAAGTTCATTATGCACTAAATTTTAGTTCTCATTTGATTAATTTTTTTATCATACTTGATGAACCTATGAATGGAACTTAAGACACAAACCATGTCTTTTGCATACTCCTTATCAATAATTACCTTAAATGATTTTAAACCTATTCTACTTGAAGGATATTTTTGGTATCATCCATTGGTTAATACAAAATAAAATGCATCATACCATCAATATAGTATATCATATCAATAGCCTTGTCATGAGCCTCCTTGGCTTTCTCCACAAACTTTGTCAATAGTGTTATCCAAAATTGGGCAGCCCTATGTAATTCCTCAAGCTTGGTGTCATTCTTCAATATTGTCTCAACAATAAGGGTATTAATGTCAATTTATTTTATGCCTATTAATTTGGGAGAGTACATATTTAATAGATGAATTTATCCTTCATAGCTATTAATCTCCTCCTTCATAATTTATTTTCTCTCCATGATGACTCCATAATGCTCCATCATGGATGAAATAATTCTATTACTTTTTGTGATCAATTCCGCAAATCATTATTTCATAACCCTTCCCATGTGAGAAATATCTCATACCAAATCAATTATAGATTTATTTGGATTAATTAGCTTCACTTCCTACACTTGTTATGATATTTCACTAGGATTTATGAATTGGTTGAGTGCTTTAATCAATTGATCAACTTTGCTTTTAATCTCATCCTTGGTGGATTAATTATGATCAATTATTTGGTAGAGAGAGTTGATACTTATTTTCACTTCATGATTAATTCCCTCTCTTGTCTTCTAACCAAGGTATATATGAGAAACTTGATAATCTACCACCACAAGATCCTCTTTTGATTTGTCTAGTGGGGGAACTACAATCTCAACATATATGTCTCCATTATCGTCAATGAATGTCCTTGAAAGGGTCCTAAGAGTGGATTTTGACTTCTTATTATCTTCTAACATGCTAAAGTCAAAATTTCTAGGATCAATCATTATTTCCACATTTTACCCACTGATTAGGCTAACCAACTAGGGGTAGCCTTTTATTGATTTGACATGGTCATTAAGGAATCCACATCTGATCTAATTACACTAATTGATACTATGACCAAGGGAGACTTTTGGTAAGATGATATTGTTATCTACTGAGGAGGTGCCTATGAGGATCCACCATCATTAATGGTTTATAAATAAATTTTTGCTCTAAGTGTTTGTGTTTATCCAAACTCAATTTATGGTATATATAAACTAGTGGAAATGGGAGAAGTGAAATCAATGCAAGCAGTTGTGCCTGACGGGAGAGTGGAAGATGGAAAAAACATAGAGGTTATGAATTTAGGAATTGGTGGAAGGGTGGAAGCCAAAGCACTAAATGTGTCAATTAAGTGTGTAGGACCATTTGGGGTTATTGATGTGAAAATAGTGGGTTGAGATGAAATGGAAATAGTACTTAGCCTAGGGGTTGAGGTGGCCTATAAAACCATAGTCAAGATGATTGAATATATACCAATGTATTATTAGGTAGTGTTGGTAATTAATGATGATGAAATAAAAGTAATTGTTAATGGAATGAAAAGTAGGAGTGGATCAAATGTGTAAGGTGAAGTGAAAGGAAGTGAAAGTGAAGTGGACACTTAAAATTCTATTGTAAGGGGACCCTAAGTATCCACTTGATTTTTTTTTGTTGATTTTACTTGGATTATTGAGGTGGGTAGAGTGATAAATAAAGTGGGGACAATTGGAGGGGTCAATACTAGAGGTGGATGAGATAAAAATTGTGGAGTAATGGGAACTTAAGATTATTGAGGAGTAGAGACAGATAGTGGAGGTATTGAAACCTCTTATACAATATGTGTAAGAGAAGGGGTAGTAGTGGAAATAGGAGCCAATGATATAATATTTGAAGCTATGGATCCATGTGCTACTTCTATATCTTCTGATAAAATATTAATAGGCTCATTTGTAGCTTCTCCATGTCTATTAGATTCCCATTTTCTTGCCTTTATCTTTGTCTTCTTCTTATCTTCTTCTAAAGGTTCTCTAGGTCCCTCCTTTAATAAATTAATACCTTCTACCTTGAGCTTTGAAAGGTTCTCCTTAACCCCTACGGTTTCTCTTATGATTTACACTCCTTTTATCCTTAGCCAATTGATATTTCTATTTATGATTAGGGTTATTCTATCAAATAGTGAGAAGGATTTATAAAAGGACCACCTTATTGGTGGTAAAGGTCTAAAAATGAGCTATGTGAGGTAGATGTGATATACTCTAGAGTTTTCATCTACCTTGTCATCAGGGATAGGTGCTAGATCATAGTCCTTTATTGTTATAGGTACATCCTAAAAGAGTCCTTAATTCTAACCATTTATTCATCATCATATTCTTCTAAAAAATCCTCATAATATGGCACATGTTCATATGTTACCAATTCTAATGTTGTAGTGACCTTATCATATGGGTCAAAGTAAGGTCTAGAATCTAGGGTCCTCAATGCTACTTGGCACATCTCTACCTCTATAGTTCTAGCCTTCAAATGAGATTTTCATGTGTAATGGCCAATAGAAATAGGTAAACATATCCCTAACTTTTTTGTTTTAAAGGAGCTTATGTGTATCCACCAACTGCCTAACCATCTCTAATAATACCCATTTGTCACTTACATACCGAGGAAATGTCTAATGACAACCACTAAATCTAGCTACCTAAATGTAGGAATAGGTATGGAAATATATAAATAAGGATCCTAATTTGCTAATATCATATTTTTCCACTTGGGATAACCTTGTCCTCTTGATAAAACATGATGATGATGCTGTAAATGAAAGAATTATTAACTTTGTTGAATTATTGTCTAATAGCCTATAATGTGAGATCATGGTAGTAGTTATAGACTCTAGTTATGTCTTTAGGAACTATATTTAAGGATGAGAAAAATATTTATTTAGAAAAGATATAAGAAATGTAATATTTCATATAAAATTTATTGGTCATTTGCACCTCTACCAACTGGTTATGGAGGGGATCACTTATTATTTGAGCCTAATGTATCTATTATTTATTATCTCTGATGATATATATATATATATATATATATATATATATATATATATATATATATATATATATATATATATATATATATATATATATATATACTGGTACATCTAGTCATAATAACACTTAGAATCAAGTTTGTCAGTGACTTTGTGTAGTAGTATTATAATGTCTCCCATCTCCTCTATAAAATCATACCTATACATAGTCTTGGAAAATCTAATAGAGGAATGTTTAGGAGTCTTAATCCATTGTTTGTTAATTATATTTTGACATCCATCTTTATTATCCTCAAAAAAATATGAAATTTTTTTTAGAGTTATATCCAAGTAACTCTCAAACTCAAGGATGGAAAACACCATGTTGATGAAGTCAAGATTAAGATCTATAACTTTCTCCACTTTCCTAGTGTAGAATTGTCCTCTATCAAGGTCATAATGTTGAGCCATTGTGAGGATCAACTCAAGGATTTGAATAGAAATAGGAAAGGCTATAGCTTATGGTAAACCAAAGTCATAAATATTCTATATCTAGTCACTTTTGAAATCTACACCTATCCTAGCCCAAAAATCTTTTAGATCAATGTGACCTAAATCTATATCTATTATCTCTATAATATTGGACTACAAGAAAGAAGTCACTCTAGGGCCCTTATATTTGAACTTAATTTCCTTAGGAGTTATGTAAACTAAAGTTACTACTTATGGGAACCAACTGTGAATGTTGGTGAGACCTACAAGTGTCTGGAGCACTTGTATCCTCTAGTAGAACTTAGATGTGCTCAAAACATTTCCAATGTCCATGGTGTTCAAGGGTTGTAAAATATATGGTGGGGATGGGATGTTCTTGAGGTAGGTACACTCTTTGTGGTGTACTTAGAGTCAATAGGGTCAAAGATGATTGAGGCACATTAGATATCTAGAAAAAGTGGGAGGTGCTAGAAGCACATCCACACTCCATGGTGTTAAAAATCTTATGTGATTATCAAGTGTTTAAATTAGGTATAGTGTCTAGGGGATGTTATGAGAATCTATATGGAATATTTTCTAATTTTTAATCAAATGTATATACTTTGGAATATTTTTTTGAGGAAACTATAGTTCAAATGCAAAATCTTTAAAGGGAAAAACAAGGTTTTATCTCGAATGATGATTTAGGGAGGAAAATCTTGGAGATGAGGTTTTCAAAGACAAAAACCCAAGATAACCCTAAAATACCCTATACCTCCCCTTAGCTTCTAGACCTATGACTTTAATCGACTAAAAAAGAAACTAATTTACTATTTCTTAAACATAAGAAACCCTAAATTGACACTTTCAAGGAATAGTGATGAAAAGTATGCAAAATCATGGAAAACTTCTTGAAAATGATTTTTAAAATGGGAAATATGGAAAAAATTAAGGGTAATACCATGTAAATTAAGTAGATGACATGGATATGGATTTCTAATCATGGTGTAGGTTTTAGGTTTAACATGGATCAATGTTTGAAGTTATGGTGTAGGTGACTATCAGAGATCCATGATGTACTTAGCAATTTTTCAAATGATAAAAATTTCATAAAATGGGCTAGTTTTCATAGGAAAAACCCAGCATTAATTTTAGTCATGGTGTTTAGTGGTAGATTTTAGACCTTGTTAGAGTAGGTCCACTCTCCATGGAAAGGTTTCTCTTGGAGGGAAGTGAGATTCAACATGTACTTTGCATGTTAAAAATGTTCAATGTGCACTTTAGGTTCCACATTCCATAAGAATGAATTTGGTGGGTTGGTAGAAGTTGGACTTGACTAAAGTAGGTCTACTCTCCATAGAGGATATGGTAGACTTTAGAGGATGGTAGAACCCATGGTATAATTTTCATGTTTAGAATGTGCAAAGTGCACTCAAGGTTTTGCATCCCATGGTGTATAAAGGTGAGTGTTTGGTAGAACTCAAAAACTATGGTGCACTTTATATGTTTGAAAACATGTAGTGTGCACTTCAAGTTACACATTTTGTGGAAATGGGTTATTAAGGTTTGGTAGGATCGAGATCATATCATGTAATTTGCACATTATGAAAATGTGCAAAGTGCATGCCATGTTTTAGATTCTACTAGATGGGTGCATGGTAGGATCTAGAGTTTTCCATCTATTTTACACATTCGATAACATGCAAAGAGCATGGTGAGTTTCATATTCCATGGTTTTTGGGTTTTTGGGCTTTATGGGATCTAGAACCCACGAATCAATTTACAAAAGTACAAATTGCATTGAGAGTCTCATATTTTATGGTTGAGGGAAAGATCATTTTTTTGAATAATTTAAGGTTGTTCCTAAAAAACAAAGGGGTTATACTTTAGGGTGTTAAATGTAATGAGATTTTTAGGATAAAAATCTCAACATGACCTAGTTATGGTTAGTGTAGAGTTTTTTTTGACTCAAGGCTTTGGAACCCTCCCTAGTGATATTATTTATGGTAAGATATTCCTTGTATAGGTATAGGTATTTGTATTGTTCATGACCCTAATTATGTAATGTATCCCCAATCAAAAGTGTAAGTAGGATTTATCTTCTCTGAGCTAGGTTTGATTTATAGATTTGCTACATTCCCATTGCATAAATTTAGGTGAACTCGATGTGAATCTAACCATTGAAGGTTTTATTTCATGATTTCATTTCTATCATATTATTATTTTTATATATTTGTGATAATATATCAAACCAATGTTTATAATTATAACTTTATATGTGCAATTTTAACACATAGTGTATCAAAATGACTATGTTCTTTCTATGTAAGTATTCATAAGATACAGGTTACTCTATAGAATATGTTGACATAGTACTCTACTTCAAATATAAATAAGAATATAATGTTAAACAATTTGACACTATCATCTTATTCTCTTTGCCAACATCCATATCAACAAACTAGGTCAAATAAGTTGACTTAGTTTCTCTGTCATCATCTAAACCAACAAACTAAGTCAAATAGATTGAATTATTCTCTTTAACAACATCCAAATTAATAAACTAAGTTGAAAAAGTTTACCTAGTCATCTTATCCTTCTTTAGTACATAGCATTTTACAAAATTGGGTCAAACTAATTGACTTGGTTTACATAATTTGAAAGTGGCATTCAAGGCACTTCAACATAAAATTTTCAATCCTAATCATCTTCTGACCCACCAAGGTTCCTCTCTTTCTCACTTAGTCATTTTAGTACTTCATTTTAGGTTTATTTTATACAAGTTAGTAGTCTTTGAAATTGAAACCCTACAACAAACTAAGTTGACCTATTTGACTTAGTTTTATAGCCTCTCTTCTATCTAAAAGATTGAATCAACTTGTTAGACTCTATCCTTAATGACTTGATTCTATAGAAAAATAGCAATGTAGTCGACTCTTTTCTATACTATTTGTATATAGTGTCATCTAAACTAACTTTGTACCATTTTAAAATTGGGAATTAACAAATATTTTCTAGTAATTAATTCACACTTTCATTTTCAACTATTTGTATGCTTAGAGTAACTCACATAGTTTAAAAAGGTGGTTTTTCAAATTACCATTTAGTTACACTATTTTTCTCTTTTGCACACACTACCAAATTATAAAATATTCAAAATGCATTTAATATTTGTTTTCCCAAGGCCTACTTAGATTTAATCACTAGAGAGGAATATGACTTGGTTCTTTAGCCAAGTATAAATACGTATTTAATGTTATATATTGACAAATCACATAACACCCTTATCACTATGAGATTGTTAAGTGAGGGGGTAGACCCAATATCAAGCTAGTACCATTGCCAACACAAATCCCTTTTAGCTTAAACATATTGAAACCATACATAGATTATTTTTAGTTCCCTATTTTAGCTAACTTTATTATCACACTTAAAACAACACTTTGTAATAATCTAATAATACTCAGGATGAACACTTAGTTAGCATGTACCTTTTAGTTGACTCCTTGCTCTCTAATCATTATGTGTTGTATTTCAAAAACTTTTATTGTCCAACACTAGTGTAAAGTTTTATGTTATGTGCCCTAATTTAATCACTCACATTGATCCAATTATTTGTGTGTTTGCTTCCAATTCTTGAATCACTTATATTGAAAAAAAATTACCCTATTTTAGAACACTACCATTCTAACCAATATAGTCTCTTATAAACTCTATCTTTCTTCCTACCAATAGTACATAATTGAATAGCATAATTGTCTCTCTTAACTATCTATTTTACTATCTAGTAGCACATAGTCGACCCCATTGACTCTATACTCTTATGCCTTTTGTTTAATAGTACATAATTGAATTAGTTAACTTTGTATTCTTCTTATTCCCCTTTTTAGTATCACTCTATCAATCTAGTTAACCTTGTATTTGATTTTTTCCCTTGCTCTTCTATTTTTTTGATCTGGTTCTTTGTCTATCTTACTTCCTTATTTATCTAGCTAACTTAGTTTTCTATCCCTAATTTCTCTTTCTTATTTCTTAAAATTTTGGTTATTTCCTCAAAATATCATGAAATCCCTTATTAGAATCTTTTTTGACAACTTAAATCCATTTAGACACTATATGGTGTATTCTTTTCTCCCTTTCTTTACCTCCCAAAAGAACCCTCACTCTTGGAGTACCTTTTCCCCTCCTTTATCTATGGATTGTAATATGGTTCAAATCACACCTCAAGATGAAATAGGTGGTTATGATCCCTTTTATACCTATTAAGAAAATTCTCATCTTTAAGCTTTTCAACATAATGTCGGAGTAATAAACACAAGTTTATCTAATAATCCCACTAGTAGTCTACCTTCCAATAACCCTCCCCCTAATACCAATTTGAGGAGTCTTCATACAAACACCAACCTACCAGTTTATACAAATCAACTTCCTAAATAATTCATATAACAAATGAAAATAATGTAAACATATAACACCTCTCAAATGATGCAATTATAATGTCATTTGATCGGTATGGCTAATCAACCTCTAGTTCTAATTCCTCAAACTAATCCAAATTATATTCCTCCACCTCTTAGATATGCCTCAAGAAAGGTTATTCCTCAACCTATCATGAATAAAATAATGCTTCAAACCATCAAAAATTATCCTATAGCTCCTTTCATCATATCCATTGATATTAGTAATATCTCTCATACTATAAAGTATGATGGGACTAAATACCCTGCATCTTTTATTAAAGCATATAGAAATATCTATCAAGAGTGGATCCAAACTAATTAGTTCACCATAATTAAACTTCTAGTTAAAAACTTTAGTTGTGATGTATTGGAATGGTACAACCAAATCTCCAACATTACATTTGGAAACTTGAGGATATGAGCAATCCTCTAGTTAAAGAGTCTCAACATAATGACCTTCTTGAAAATGGCCTTAGCCATTTCATCAATTTTAAGCAATCTCCCAATGAATCAGCTCATGACTTTATCAAATGATGGAAATCTCTAGCTCGTAAGTTTAGCCATAACATTAATAATGATAATCTATTCAAACTCTTTATAACTACTTTAACTTCTTTGATTCAACACTAGGTTTAGACTTTTACCACTCAAACACTTAACTAAGCTCTTGACCAAGCCAAACATCAAGGCTTCCTCATGAAGTAATTCAAACCTAATAAAAAATTCCTTAAAGGATCTTTTCAAACTTTTACTAATGCCATAAAATAAAATATTCCTCAAACCAAACCTAGATTTAAAAAATCTAATACTCCCCCATCTTCTCACATACCACTAACTATGCATCAAATGAAATAATTCTTAGTAACCTCTAAACCCTTTACTTATGCTAATAATCATCTTAAATGGTATGGACCTAATCAATTTTATTAGTTCCATGCTGATATTGGTCATTTAAATGAAATTAGTCAAGGGCTTACCAAATTTTTTATCTCCTAAATGTTTGGTGATTCCTTTAATCACAAAGCCATGATCCAACTCTATCACCAAGAATACAACACTTCTCAAAAATGACAAGCTCCCAAATCTTCTTCTTATAAAAACTAAAAATCTTTTCCCACATTTACTAATTAGAAAAATACCAAGGATGTTTGTATTATTATTGCCAATATGACCAATATTACAACACTTATAATAATGTTAATGTACTTAAGGTCAACTATCACCACAAACCAGATCACAAAGATCATATCACTAAACCCAAGAAACCATATTTAGAAGATAAAATCCTAAAATATATTGTAATTACTCATTTAGCTTCAAAATTTAACAAGGAACCCTCTCCTTCTTCCAAACCCCCAACCACTTCCATTCCTTCAAAATCTACCTTACCTTCTAAAACTCATAGAGGTTCTTCTTCTAAATCTCATTGGAACATTATCAAAGAACTTAAATCTATGCCTTGAAATATTCCTTTTATGGAGTTAGTTCATACCTCCCCTTATCATCCTAATTTCCCGATGAAATAATTAGAAAAAATTTAAGATCCATATTCTATAGATGAGTAACCACCCTTTATTGCTCCTGAACCTACCAACGTTCATACCATTGAATCCATTTGTCCTTATTCTAAACCTTATATTTATTTTATTGAATAAGACATGATTAATGATGAGATCATTTTTTGTGTCGATGATTCACCCCTATTCATTAAAATAGGCATTAATACTATATTTATTCATAAAGTTTTAGTTGGCAAAGGGTCTGATATCAATGTGACATATTTATGGCTCATACAAAAACTTGGATAAAATAAGGATTATCTAAAGTAAACCTACTTAAGCTATCATGGGTTTGATAAACTAATCAAAATCCATTTGGTTATATTTGGCTTCCCCTAAAAATTAGACTTAAGACTATTTGAACTAAATTTTTGGTCCTCAATTTTTCCTTATATTACAACATACTCCTCGATTGCCCTTGGAATCATAGAATGAGGGTCATCACCTCTTTCTATAGCCAATTCATAAAGTTCCTACATTATGTTAAAATATATAAACATGAGTATTATCCCAACCTTTGGATTATTTAACTTCCAAATCCTAAATCTCAATATCATATTCAAACCCTTACGATAATCAATAGCGTTCCCTTACCTAAATTCATCAACATCAATATGGACATAAATGTCACTCTTTTTGATTTTGATGATGATGAAACTAATGAATTACAAAATACTTGTAACACTAATAAATTACCTTATTATATCTTAGAATTTCTTCCTCCTTCTTTATTACCTCATAATCACACTATTCCTCTCATTGATGAGATTATTGATTTCCCACTCTATGTAATACCTAAGATGTTTCTTACCTAGAAGATGTCTTTCCATTTAATGATCATGGAGTGGTCAAATTATTTTAAGATCCTTTAATCATGTTCCACATAAATTTAGTGATCTTAGAATTTCCCCTTCTAAAACTTCTCCTGAATCTCAAGCATGTACTATTTATCCACCCTATGATGATAATTACATCATATCCCAAGATCAGTCCTGAGACTTAGATGTTTAGCATTATAAAAAAATTATCCCAAATACATGATTTAAATAAAGATGTTCATACCATTTCCATGGATTTTGAATTATCTCCCTAAGGTCATATGCCTCCCATTAATTACTAGCTTCTTGATACTCCCTTGGGTAGTCAAACAAATCCTACATTCCAAACATCCAAAAATTCTTGCATCTTCACTACCACCTATATATCCTATCATTGCATCTAATTATTCCCCCATAAAATAAATTTATGCTACACCATCTCATCTAATCAACCTAATCCTTTTACTTTGAAGATTGCATTAGCTATCAAGGCCACAAATGTCTATTAGATACATTCTAAATATGAACACCACTGTAATCAAACTCTTGATCTCAAATTAGATGTCAATTATTATGGTAATCATCCTAGTTTGCCTATTGATGAAGCCATTCTTGAATTTATTCATTCCCATGAACCTCAAATTCCTTTAAAACATCATAAACTTAGGAATTTTAAAAATAAAGCACCTTATTTCAATAAATTCATCACTATAATTGAACCTAAAGCAAATCTAATCTCCTCTTTACCTAATACACCATACATTTATAATATGGTAATGCTATGATTATTGAATAAAATACTCGCATCAAGTATGGTACTCTATCATGCCCTTGACCAATTACAATTTCTTGTAAACTCACACTTGTTGAAACTAATAACTTTATATTGTTTTTTGATAAATATCACAAGATGTTTACTTGGTACTATGAGGAGATGCCTAGTACATACCCTAGAATTGTGGTGCACAATATTATTGTTGACCAAATTTGACCCTGTAGGTCAAACTAGGGCCCTTATAGGTAAAAAATTGGTATTTATATGTTTTAGGGAGTATAACATTAAGTGTGATTTCATGTTATATTAACCTTGGTCAATTAGTATTTTAGTCTATTTATCATTTTGAATCATTTTGAGGTTTTAAATAGAGAATTTAATAGGTTCCTTAGGAAATGTGAAGGTTCTAAGAGATGATGTCACATTCCATGTGTCTTAAGATGTCTTAATCAACTGTCATAATTAAAAAGTGGTAGGTTCTTCAAAAGAAAGGGTAGTTTTCTTGAGATAAAAGGGGAGTTTGGCACTTATATGGCCCATGGGGAAGTGTGCCATATGAAAGAAGGTTTTAATATAACTCTTAATCTTCCTCAAGTTCATCTCTACACTTGACGTGCTTTGAAAGTTCCATTTTTGGGATAAAACCATTGTGTTCTTTTTTCACCCTTCTAGGCACATAGAACCAATCTTCAGGCTTATACTTGGTATGGATAGTTGAAGAAATTCTAGGTAAAATTCCTTTGGGAGGTGAAATTACACTTAGAGAGATTCATTTTCATAAAAATAGTTTTAATAATGGTATCTTGTGCTTTATGAACCATCCTCATGAAGTTGACTATGTTTTTATGCTTACTATTGACTTCATTTTTGCTCAATTTTTGGCATGTCCATATGAACCAACTGGTGATGTTGACACAGAGGATGTCAAATCACTTTTAATATGACCTCCATGATTTTTTTGTAGGATTAATAGTGTTTTAATGGGAAAATAATCTTAGGTGGGTAGATTAGTCTCATTTTGGATGACAGGTAGCTTTCCACCATCTATAGAGTTTCTCATGATGTGGAAATGGTTTTAGAGGGTGTAGATAAGTTCATCACCATTTATTAAAGTTATTCTTTGTCCATACATCTTCAAATATCAATATTTAAGGAAAATTATCCATGAAGGATTAGTCATATGAAACTTACCAGTCAGGCAGTCATTAATGAACATGTATAGGTGTCATGAAGGAAGAAAATCATGTTGGAATGGAGGTTTTGAAGATGGTTCCAAGACCATCATAATGATGAACAACCATTTGGGTAATTTTAAAGAGTCTTTATCTATTCATAAGGCCTAAAAAATGCATATTGTCCATATTCTACTTACTGCATGTACATAATAAATAACCACCTACAAGTGGTACCACAAATAATTAAAGAGCCATTATGAGGTGTTGAAACATAATTTGGAGCTCTGTCTAGGACCCTAATATGCTGAAGAGGAATTAGAATGCATGTTTTATATGTTGAGTGGAAAAATGAGAATTAAAACTTTGATAAATCATGATATGATAGAATTTAGGCCCCTTGTCCCTAAAATAGGAAAAGAAAGGTCCAAGGGTGTTTTGTGAACATCATACAATAAAGTTGAAAAAAGTTTTAAAGCACCTAGATGCATAAACTTGTTTACATAGAATAGTATCACATATTGAAAAAATAAGGAGGTTATTTAGCCTTATGGATTTCTTACTAGGAAGGCCTGGAGATGCTCTTTAAACCATTATTCTTAGGCAATTATTACGTATAAGATTTGAGACTAGGGGGACTCTTCACCTAAAGTCATAGTTTTGGAACATGTATTCATGATTTATGGTTATATATGGTTAATAATATAATTTATGGTTTATAATATTATTCAAATAACTTGTTATACAATTTTTTATTCTAAAAAACCACCTACAATTATGACTAACTCCATGAAAGTGCTAACCTACAACCAACTAGGCCTAAAAGTGCAAAGATGCTTGAATGAGTTATTAAATAATGAGTTTTCCTCTTAGATGATCATTGAATTGTGTATAAAGAATAAATGAGGTATAATATTTATCAGTTTAATAAAAACATCTTCTAAGTCTCATAAACATCTAATGAAAACCTACAACCAAGCTTATGGTAGAAAACATAGACTTACAAATCATAAGGAAAGAGAGATGGCCTAAAACATGTTTTTAAGATATTATTAATTATGGTGATATGAATAACATTTCAATCCCTTACTTTTACATAAGGAGATGGAGACAATCTGTATAGTCAAATGTAGCTGAGGTGATAATAAACTTAGAAAAGGTGAATCAAGGGATGGTTTAACCTAGACACCATGAGATAAAATATCCAATTAAAAAAAATGACTCTAGGTAATCCTTAATAGTTTTTTTACTCTATTTTCAAGCCTAAAATATCTAATCATTCACCTACAGGTGCCCTTCTAAGGTAGAACACGCTAAAAAATTGTGCATACAATCTAGATCAAGTAGGGGTATAAGGAGAGTATGAGGAATATGTGGAAGTTTAGAGAGAATATTGAAGGTTTAACCAATTTATTATAGTTAAATTGGTCTAATTACACTCTCTTAGTGTATTTTTAACAAATAAGGGACCCTAAAGATGCATCACTCAGTCCACAAGGTAAAATCCTTTTGGCATAGTCCGTTTCATAGTCAGTCTTAGACTTTTGAAGAATTAAAAGTCTAAATAAGATAATAGAGGTTTTAAAAAAATTTAAGAGTGTATATAAAACTTGGATATTCAATTGATAGTATAAATTAAGCATAAAATAGATAACTCTATCAAGTAGCATACAGTTCACACCTTGGAACCCTACACAATCTATTTTTTAACAAGTCTATTTTAGTTTTTTAAGGATTTTAAAGGTCATAGGAAATAAAAAAGAGATAATTTTTTTTATATATAATTTACATGATATGTATAATCTATTAAAATAATAAAATTCTTAGACATATAGGATAAGTACACTGTATTTTGTCTCAGATAGAGGGTACTTCCCCTTATGCAAAACTAGTAGGTTTAGAAGAAAGTGTATAAAGGGATGAACCAATGGGTTTTTTAAATTTAAAATAGTTTTTTGGAGTTGTATATCACCAAAGATAATATTTATGACACCTCATAGAAGGGAGAAACTAAATATAAATTTTTAGACGCTCAAGGTTACTGTCAACCATTAGGCAGGGTTTAGGCCTAGTGTCCAATTGGGAATTCATTCAAACATCTAGATTTAGATATGCATTATAATTAATTTTTGAATAATTTTTGGATCATTTCATAGGTGTTAAAAATATTATTATGAATATAAACCAGAAGGAGAGCCAATTTTGGGTTGGGACCAATTTTAGGTCTGTGTAAATTGTGAAGCAAGCTCAATAGGCTAATTTTGAAAGCTCATATCTCTTTTAAGGTTTTTCATGGAGATAAAATAAGATAAGAGGAGTTATATATGGTCCTAGGAAACATTTTCATGACACTGTTTTGGAATTTAAACATGGAACCTGCATAAACAAAGCTTAAGAGGGTAAACAAGCTAAAACCCTTACCAAACCCTTAAAATGACTTGATTGGAGAAATGAAGCTATAAGTACACTTTAATGGATTATTTTTACCATAGTTATGAATTTTAATTATACATAACTCTCTCGATATTTTCCCCACCCTTTTGAGTTGTATAGAATTGTACATATAGGGAAAAAATAGGGTACTATTGAATATTTTATGTGTTTTAATGGTTATAAGAACATTAAAGAGATGTAATAAAGTTTGGGGGGAATATTATGACTTGGGATAGCCACCAATATTCATTTATTTAATTATAAAAATCCTATGTTCCTCAACTAGATCTCTCATCTTAGCTAGTCAAAATTGGCATAATGAACATAATGGTGAGAAGGGTGAAAACTTCAAGTGTGATAATTTTTAATATGTGCCTAATGATTCTAATTAAATTTAGGGTATTAAAAATTTTCATTCACTCCCTCCCATGGATTTTCATGGAAAATATATTCTTTTTTAGGGGTCAAATGTTCAGGGTGCATGAAGGAAGATTTTTTTAAGACTACAGGTGGTGATAGCTCTTTTATAGATGATTCCAAATGACAAGGCCTAAACCAATGCATGGAGAGGAATGTTGTAAAATATTCCCATTAATTTGAATCACCATACCTATCCCTAATATATATTGGGATTTTAAAATAGGGCTAATCATGAAGGCAATTTTTTGAGCTAAAATAAGGAGTTTTATACCACTTTGAAAGAGTTTCAAGCCTTATATGGACACTTTTGCCTCTTGAACTTGCATGGTTCATCCAAAATCCTATTATCATGAAAAATTAAGTAATTTTATTATATTTAAAAGTATCCTTATGACCCTTGGACTTATCTCTTCTCTTCTCTCTCTCAAGTTCTATAAGAACTAGCCACTTTGGCCATTATAACTTATGCTCCAGTTGAGTATGGTGAAGCCCTACTCATTTTCATAACATTTAATAAATAATAATTATTATTTTTACATCTTCATGATTGTTTATATTGTGTTATACTTTGATTATTAATTTTTATTAAGTGATAACTCTTGTTTCCTTAACATGTTATTTCATTTTTCATCATATTTGTAGTTAAAAATATTTTTCTTGCAAGGCTTGTGAATCATTCTAGGAAATGTAAAGTTTGAGTGATTTATTCTATTTATATTTCCATTTAAGTCCTCCTTTTTAGTCCTCATATCCTAAACATTCATCCATAACCTCATAATGTAACATTGATGTGAGAAGATGTAGATTGAAGAAGTGTATGTTTGGTTAGTATTTTAGTTTCATGTGTAACATGTAGCTAGTTGGTAGCCATGAATCAGTTTGGTGTATCACCTCCTTTAGGATAGTTTTTTTTCTATTTTCTCTCTCCCTTTTCATCCCTAATGTTTAGGTGTAGTAGTGATCAAAAGTGGCACATCAAGGGAGCTCACTCTACCTATAGATTCACCTCATCCTTAGGCTACCCACAAGACTATAGGTGTTTCAATTATGCCACTTGGATGAGGAGAGTTGAAAAATCTCCTCAAAGGGTGAAAATCCAAGAGATAATAGTTTTTGGCATGATTAATAAGACTATTAGTCCAAGAGGTTAAAATATTTTTGGTGTTGTCTTTCAATAATCATCCTTTGGAGGCATCTATCCAAACATTAGTGGTGACTCTAAAGTTACATTAGGTAGTTAAGTAGCCTAGGTTTCATTTTTAATATTGTTGGTAATATATTTATTTGTGTTATTTCTTTCAATGAGGTTTCATGGCTAATTATTTTTTTTATTACTATTTTACATAAGTTGGTAAGGTATATCTAGCTTATAAGAGTCTCTATCAGCCTTGGTGTGATATTTAATAGTCTTTTTATGATTCCTATCAAATCAAACATGAACCATATTGGTATTATATCAAACCTCCTCAATATATTGCTTCTCTTAGTCCACCTAGACAATTCTTAATCCAATCCATTTCCACCTTCAAACAAACACTTTTGGGATATGAGAATTACATGTTGAATCTTGAAACATAAAGGGGATATGGTCTAGATATTCCTAGTAATTTAATATATAAATTGATACATTCATTAGATATTATGAAAAGAGAGTGGGCACCTATTGAGAGAGCTAATTGGAAAAGGCTCACAAGTGAGATGCTAGATGTGAGTGGCCTAGTTTCTTTGTTAGATGATAGACTAAGATTTAATGAAGGTAAACCTCACCAAACCTATCAAAATTCATATACACTTCCAAAATAATGATATAAATCCTAATTGAACCTTACTAATTATCCCAATCAAGCTTGTCAAAGTCATCATTTTCCCAATCAGGTGCAAGAGAAAGTTGAGAAGAGAAACCTTATTTTTTAAGAAAATATTGATAGCCAGATTGAGTTAGATAATATTCATATGTATTAGTCCATTTCATCAATAAAATAATTTTAATATAATCCTTGATTTCCCTCTCCAATTAAATGCTCACCTCAATAAGTGACCTCTAGATATGAGATTCTAATTTGGAGACAAGGTGGAGAATCCAAGCCTAAGGAGATCCCAAGTTTCTTGAACACTTCACCCACTCCTCAAATTACATCAATACCTCAAGAGAATAATTTTAATCCTAAAATCATAATATGGAGGAATATATTGGAGTCATGGGGAAATAAATAGGAGAATATCCTAGATAAAGAGTGTGAAGTTGAAGAAAAACTTATTCCTATGCAAGATCCTCCCACCCTTCCTCAAGACACTCATTGTCTTCCATGTCAACCCTCTTATACTCCTTGTCATCATGATGATGCATATAAAATTCAAGATATAATTTTATAATATAAACTATCCAATAAAATTTAAGAGTTATATTCAAAGATGAAATTGCTAAGTCAAGGTGTGATGGAAGATTTAGACCTAAAAGAAGATCCTATGCCTAAACATACCCCATCTAACCTTCCTCAAGAGAATGATCAAGCCTAATAAAATTTCAATGAATATATCATAAAATTTAATGAATTAAACCAAGCCATCCTATCCCAAGGTCTACCTCCCCTTCCTCAAGAGATTCTAAAATAACCCTACTTTTCACTCTCAATATGATTTTGAGTTCTATGTGCCACCTCCACCAACTAGTTCATCTTGGCCTCACCCCATCACCCTTTGAATTTATGGAATATGATATGGGAACCTAAATAATATAAATTTGTTGATAAAAACTCATAAATATTGTTTGAATAAGATATATCTCCTTGGTAACCTCATTAAACTAAGTCACATGATTTCAAGATGCTTAATCTTGGCATCACCAAGAAGGAGAAGGAGATGGAAGACATTTTAGCCCTTGAGAACCAAAGTCATGTTGTGGTAGTTTATATGAAACTTTTTATTCCTCAATAGGTCCTAAATTATGAATAAGATGTTATTTATTATGTGGAAACTTTTGATTGGGTTGATGAGGAATAATGTTTTCCTTTTGCCAAAGAGGAAATCATCATTGGTTCTTCCATCACTTTGCAAAATATCATGCATGTGAAAGGACCAGTTATTAATCATCCTTTTTATTAATTTTCTTAAATAATTAGACTATGTTATAATCATTTTCAAGGATTTTATAATCTATTAAATAATGGAGAAGGTAGCCTTGGCACTCAAGTGAGTATGCAAAGAAAAGGTAACTTTTCAAATTTGTCCTTTCAAGAGGCATATGCATTTGATGATGATATTTTAAGTTATAAAAATGGGATATCATCATATAAATAAATTTGGAGAAATAAATTATATCTTGAAGGATTGAACAACCTCATATTGGCTCTAATATTCTAAATAACAAGAAACCAATCCTCTTGAAGCCATGCCTACAAGGAAGGTACAAGTTGACCATGAGATGAAGAGTGGATATAAATATGAGGTATATGTACAAGTTAAAGAGGAATATATATAAATTTTAGACCTATTTAAGGATGGTCTAATTAATATTATATCAAGTAAATTTTCAAGGAATAGATTTGAACTACAAAGCATTGAATTCAAGGAGAAATATGCTTGGCACTATGACTCATCTCATGAAGAATAATATTCAAGAAAAAATAATTTTGATTCATGAAATGAGGTATTATTAGGTTTTATTTGTGTATAATATTTTTTTACTCTAATTCCTTTAAGTGTGTGTGTGTGTGTGTGTGTGTGTGTGTGTCCTTTATTTTGTGTTGTTGAGGTAGTCAATTTGTCTTGTCTTAATAAAATCCTATGGTAAAATTAATCTTGTTATGTATTATACTTAAAATGACTCCCTAATCTAAATGGATTAATAAAGCTACTGGTCTAGTTAGTGTAGTAGGCATACTACCCCTATGAGTCAATTATTTCTTGACCATTATTTACCCTGTAGGTCAAATTAGGGCCCCTATAGGTAAAAACTTGGTATTTATATGTTTTAAATGGTATGAATTTTTTTAATAAGGTGTATTATAGGTAATTTATTGTGATTTCATGTTATATTAACCTTGGTCAATTAATCTTTTAGTCAATTTATCATTTTGAGTCATTTTGAGGTCCTAAATAGAGCATTTAATAGGTTGTACAAATTCCTTGGGAAATTTGAAGGTTAAAAAATATTATTTCATGTCCAATGTGTCCTAAGAGGTCTTAATCAACTATCATAAATAAAAAGTGGCAAGTTATTTAGAAGAAAGGGTATTTTTTTGAGAAAAAGGGGAGTTTTGCACTTGTATGGACCATAGGGAAGTGTGAAATGTGAGAGAATGTTTTAATATGAATATTAATATTCCTTATGGTCATATCCATGCTTTATATGATTTTTAAGTTCCATTTTTGGGCTAAAACCATTCTAATCCTTTTTCACCCCTTTAAGCACACATGACTAGTCTTCATGTTTGTACTTGGTACAACCAATTGGAGAACTTCCAAGAAAAAATAATTTGGGAGGTGAAATTAAACTTAGATATATTAATTTATATAAAAATATTTTTAATAATCGTGGCTTTTTCTTTATTAACCATCCTCATGAAGTTGACTATGTTTTTATGCTTGAATTTTCATGTAACCTATAGGTTTTTCTCCATTTTTGGAAAGTTCATACAAACCAACTGGTTATGTTGATTCTAGAGGATTTAGGATCTATTATAAGATTACCTAAATTATTATTTTCTATTTTCATTGTGTTTTAGTGAGAAAATCATCTCAGGTTGGTAAATTAGTCTCATTTGGGAAGATAGGTAGGTTTCCACCATGTACAAAGTTTCTCATGGTTTATAAATGGTTTCAGAAAGTCTGTATAAGTTTATCACCATGTATTATTTATCCTCTCCTCTTTAAATCTCATTATTTAAGGAAAATTATTCGTGAATGTCCATTCATATACAACTTACCAATCATACAGCTATTAATAAACATGTATAGGTGTCATGAAGGAAGAAAATCATGTTGAAATGGAGGTTTTGATGTTGGTTCCAATCCATAATAATGAGGAGAAACTATTTGGTAAATTTTAAAGAGTATTAGTATATTCATGAGGCCTAAACAATGCATATTTTCCACATTCTACTTACGGCCTGTACACACTAAATAACCACCTACATGTGGTACCACAGAGAGTTTAAGAGCCATTATGATGTGTTGAAACATGAGTTGGTCATCTACTTAGGACCCCAATATGATGAAGATACCTTAGCATGAATGTTTTATATGTTGAGTGGATAAATGAGAATTAAAATTTTGATCAAGTATGATATGACAAAATTCAAGCCCCTTGTCCCTAAAACAGGAAAACAAAGGTCTAGGGGTTTTTTGTGAACATCATAAAACAAGGATAAAAAGCAATTTAAATAACTTATATGGATAAAATTATTTCCATATCATAGGATCACATCTTGAAAAAATAATGAGGTTATTTATCCCTATGGATTTATTACTAGGAAGACCTGAAGAAGCTCCCTAAGCCATTGTTTTTAGGTAGTGACTATCTACAGGATTTGAGACTAGGGGGACTCTTCACCTAAAATTTTAGTTTTAGAACATGTAATCATGATTGATGGTTATATAGGGTTAATAATATAATTTTTGGTATATAATATTATTCAAATAATTGTTTATATATGGTTTTTTTCTAAAAACCACCTACATTTGTGTCTAACTCCATGAAAGTGCTCACCTACAACCAACTAGGCCTAAAAGTATAAAGATGCTTGAATGAGTAGATAAATGATGTTTTGTCCTCTTATATGATATTTTAATTGTGTATAAATAATAAATTAGGTATATTTTTTATCATTTGAATCTAAAACATCTTCTAATTCTCATAAACATCTAATAAGAACCTATAGCCAAGCTTAATGCAAAAAACATAGTCTTGTAAGTCACAAGGAAAGAGAGAAGGACTAAAACATGTTTTGAAGAAATGATTGAGTATGAAACATGATTTTAGTAATGTATTAGTAATAATGGATCTATTTATGACATTTAAAGCCCTTACTTTCACATAAATATATGGAGACACTTCATACAGTTAACTGTAGGTGAGGTGATAGTAAATTGAGAAAAGGTTATTCAAGGGATGGCTAAAGCTAGAAAACATGAGATAAAATATCCAAGAAACACAAAATGACCTAAAGTAACCCTTAATAGTTTTTTAATCTATTATCAACCCTAAAATATCTAAGCATACACCTACAGGTGCTCTTCCAAGGTAGAACACAGTTAGAAATTGTGCATACAATCTAGATCAAGCAGGGGTATAAAGAGAGTATGAGGAATATGTGGAATTTTGGAGATTTTATTTAATATTAGATCACATTTATCATATTAAAAATGGTCTAATTATAATATAATAGTGTATTTTGAGAAAATAAGGGACCCTAAAGATGCATCACTTAGTCCACAGGGTAAAATCCTTTTGACACAGTCCATTTCAAAGTCAGTTTTGGACTTTTAAAGAATTGAAAGGTAAAATGACCTAATATAGGGTTGAAAATTTATGAAAAGTGTCTATAAAACTTTTATAGTTAATTTATAGTATAATTTAGCCATATAATAGATAACTCTATCAAGTAGCATACAATTCACACCTTGGAACCCTACATAACCTGTTTTCTAACAAGTCTATCTTAATTTTTTAAGGATTTGAAAGGTCATACTACCTAACCAAGAGATAAATTTTTTTATATATAATATCCATGACTTGTATAATCCATCAAAATATAATTTTTTCATAGATAAATAGTGGAATTATCATCTATTTTGTATCAGATAGAGGGTACTTCCTCTTATGCAAAACGAGCAAGTTTAGAGGAAAGTGTAGAAAGGGATAAACCAGGGTTTATTTTGAACTTGAAAAGAGTTGTGTGTATTTTGATATAACCCAATAAAATTTATAGGGAACCACATAGAGGTGATAAAATAAATATAATTTTATAGACCATCAAGGTTACAGTTAGCCTATTAGGCAAGGTTTAGGCCTGGTGTCCAAGTGGGAAGTCATTCATACTTCTAGCTTTTTATATGAATTATAATTAATTTAGGAATTATTTTGGGATCATGGAAAAGGTTTTAAAACTATTATTATGTAAAAAAACCACAAGGAGATCCAATTTTGTCTTTATACCAATGTTAGGCCTGTTTAAATGGAGAAGTAATCTTGGTGGGCTAATTTTGAAAGCTCATATCTCTTTTCATGACAATATTTTGGAATTTTAGTGTGAAACCTGCATGAACAAATATTAAGAGGGTAAATAAGCTAAAACCCTTGCAAAACCCTTGAAAGGACCCAATTGCAGAAATTAAGCTAAAAATAAACTCTAATGGACCATTTTGTCTAGGATGATGATTAGAACTTGCATATAACTCTCTTAGTCTCCTTTCCACCCTTTTGAGTTGTACAAAATTATATAGACAGGGTATAAAATAGGGTGATTTTAACTATTTTGTGTGTTTTATAGGTTCTAGCAACATTCAAGATATGAAATAAATTTTGGGGGTAATATTAAGACTTTTTTTAACTCCCCATATTCATTTAATTCATAAAAAAAAACTCATAAGTTCCTCAACCAAGTATCTCATCTCAAAATTCAAAATTGGCATAGTGGACACAATGGTGAGAAGGGTGAAAACAATAAGTTTAATACTTTTAAAGATGTGAATAATTATTATAAGGCCATAAAGGGTATTTAAAAATATTCATTCAATCCATACATAGGATTTTCATGTAAAATGGATGAATTTTTTATAGGCCAAGTCTGTAGGGTGCATGAAGGAAGCATTTTTTTAGATTGTAGGTGGTGATAGCTCATTTCTAGATGACCAAGCCTACAACCAATGCATGGAGAGGAATTTATTCAACTCTTCCCCTTCACTCAAATCATCAGACATGTCCCTAATTAGTTTTAGGACATTTAAATAGGGCTAATAATGAAGGTAGTTTTTTTAGCTAGAATAAGCATTTTTATGCCACTTTGCAAGAGTTTTATGCTTTTTATGGACACTTGCACTTATTGACCTTGCATGGTTTTTCCCACATCCTATTTTCATGAATAATTAACTAATTTTCTCAGATTGATAAGTGTATTTGTGACCCTTTGACTTATCTCTTCTCTTCTCTCTCTCAAGTTCTATAAGAACTAGCCATTTTGGCCATTACAACTTATGCTCAACCTAAGTATGGAGAAGCCCTGCTCATTTGCATACCATTTGATCAATAAGATTACTGATTTTTACCTATTCATGAATATTCACAGTGTGTTATACTTGGATGATTTATTTTGATTAAGTGATAACTCTTGTTTCCTTAGCATATTGTTTCATTCTTTCATACTATTTTCAGTTGGAAAGCATTTTTTGTGGGCATGTTAAGTGTTGTAAGAAATTTTAGGGTTGAGTGAGTTAGTATATTCACTAGTTCCATTTAATGCCTCTTTTTTAGTCATCATAACCTAAATATTCATACATAACCTCATAATGTAAAATTGATGTGAGAAGATGCATATTGAAGAAGTTTATGTTTGGTTAGTCTCTTTGTTTCATGTATAACATGTAGGTGGTTGGTAGTCTTCAATCAATTCAGTGTATCACCTCACTTAGGAGAATTTTATTTCATTTTTCTCTCTCCCTTTTCTCCCTCAAACTTTAGGTGTAATACTGATCTAAAGTGGTACAACAAGGGAGTTATCCCTACATATAGATTTACCTCATCCTTAGGCTACCCACAAGCCTAGAGGTGTTTCAATTATGGCACTTGGATAGAGAGAGTTGATACATCTTCTCAAAGGGTAGAAATCCAAGTGACAAAAATTATCACTTATCATGATGCCAAAATTATGCACCAAAAGCAACAAAAAGCTCCACTTGAATTTTCTTCCTTATGCCATAAATAAATTATCAATCTTCTTGATGCTAAATTTATCAAACCCATGGACTATTATGAAAGGTTTTCTAACATATTCCCTATTCATAAGAAGTTAACCATGTTAATTCAAATTTGCATCAATTTTAGTAATCTTAATCTTTCTTTTTCCATGGATAATTTCCCTCTACCTTTAATAGATGTCATTTCTAATTCCATAACTGGTTTTAAAATGTTCTCTTATAGATTGTTTCTCGGGTTATAACCAAATTCAAATTTCCCAAAAATATCAATATAAGATAACTTTCACCATATAATTGGGCACCTATTACTATTTAAAATGACTTTCGGCCTCAAAAACACTAGATCCACTTATCAAAGGGAAATGAATCACATCTTTTATGATCTTATTCACAATACTATAAAAACCTATGTGGATGGCCTAATTTACAAATCTAAATGTCACAAGACTCATATATACAATCTTACCATCATGTTTGACCACCTCATTAAATATAAAGTTAGACTAAATACTTATAAATATGTTTTCAGTGTCACATCTAGAAAACTATTAGGATTCTTAGTCTCCATTTGTAGCATTGATGTTGACCCTACCAAGATTAATTATATCATGAACATGCCCATCCCTTGATCCCATTTTCACATTCATACTTACCTAGGTAAACATGGGAAAATTAAATTATTTGTTACTACAATAGCTTACCATATCTATTCAGTCAACTCTCTTATTGAGCAAGGTAATGCCTTAAAATAGATGGATCCCTATCAAAAAACATTTGATAATATGTAATAATCATTAATTCACCCACCTAATCTTCATCCACCTTCAAACGATCATTCGTTAATCATATATACCTCTTCCACACCAATATCATTTGGTGAAGTGCCTACCCAAATATATGATACTAGAAGGGAATATGCAATCTACTTTATCAGGTATGACCTCATTGATTATGAGAAATGTTATAAAAAATAGAATGTGATTTCCTCACCATTTATTTTTCCATTGAAAAACTTCAACATTATATACTTTATCAAACCACTTATGTTATCATCCATTTAAATTCCCTTCATCACTTATTTTCCAAAGCCTTTCTTTATGTATGGTGCTTCTCATGGAATTTGATCTTTGAATTATTACCTAAAAATCTATCAAAGGACAAATCATTGTTGATCAACTTGTCACCACTTATGTATCAGCTATTGATCACCTTCAAGATAGTCTTCTTGATAAAAATATTTTATACATTGAAGTTCTAAACCAATCCATATATATTAAGGATTACTTCTATAGATTTAATAGTAACCTAGAATAAATTAATCTAAATCAATCCTCTATATTCCCTTATACTAATAAACCAAAAGTAGTTATTGAATAAATTCCTAAAATTAATGTCAAACTACATGAAAATACTTGGAACCTTAATTTTGATCATGTTAAATGCCTTCAAAGAATTGGGGAAAGTTGTATCCTCATGATCCCTCATGTTAAAATCAACCCCTTAGAATTTATTCATACATTCAATGTCACTAAAAACATGGAAGAGTACAAAGATTTAATCTTAGGCACGTGAGTAGCCCTTGATCTAGATATCTAATATCTGCATACTTTAGGTGACTCCCAACTCATTTACCACCAAGTCAATGGTGACTACTAATGCAAAAGTGATAATCTCATTTATTATCATCAAATCACAAATAATCTTGCCAAATATTTCATTTATTTCACCATTAATCCTATCCCCCAAGATTAAAACTCTATTTTCAACTCTCTTGCTTCTTCAAAATCTCTTTTTCATCCACACCAAGTGCTTACTTAACCCACTTTTCATATAAAAATAATAAAATACCTATCTTTTATCCAACCACAATATTTGATTATCTACCACATTGAGGACATCACCATTCATCAAATCTCATGGTGTAAAAATATCATTTAATTTATGTAACACCAAACTTATCCTCCCAACCTCGATTCCAAAAAAAAGACTAATATTTGCAAAAAATATTTTAAATATGTCTTTAGATATAAATCCTATATTATCATAATGTTGAAAGTACTTTGATCCAATATGTTATGTAAGATTAGGTTCCTCATCTTCTTGAACAAGCACATGGGGGAATTTATGGTGGCCACTATAGTAGACATGCTACAACCCATAAATTCTTACACATAGGATAATTTTAGACCACTCTTAACAAGAATGCCATTGAATTTTTTAAAAATTACACACCTTTCAAACTTCATGATGTTATAATTCATTCACCACTAATTGAGCTTCAAACCATAGAATCTCCCTAGAGATTTTTCATGTGGGGATTAGATCTCATAGGAAAATTACCTTGATCTCAAGATGGGCATGTCTTTATAATCACAACCATTAAATGTCTAATGAAATGGGTTATTTTCATGCCCCTCATTAATCTCACCAGTACCAAAATCTCCAAATTCATCCTAAATCAAATAACTTACTGATTTGGTGTCCCCCACACAATAATTTCAGACAATTGTGGTTATTTTAAAAATAAAGATGTCAAATAGCTATGTGATAAATTTAAAATAAATCACAAGTATTCCATGCCCTAACATTTACTGGCAAAGCTAAGGCCAACAATAAAATTATTAATAAAATACTACAAAAGATAATTCATGAAACCCACATATATTGGCACCTTCATTGCTATCCTACTCTTTAGGCCTATTGCACTAGCATATGCAATGACATTGGGGCAACACCATTCACTCTAATCTATGGGTCTAAATTATTCCTCCCATTATAAGTTGAGATACCTTTTCTCTCTCTCTCTCTCTCTCTCTCTCTCTCTCTCTCTCTCTCTCTCTCTCTCTCTCTCTCTCTCTCTCTCTCTCTCTCTCTCTCTCTCTCTCTCCCTCTCCCTCTCCCTCTCTCTCTCTCTCTCTCTCTCTACATATATATATATATATATATATATATATATATATATATATATATATATATATATATCTTTATGATATCATACCCAATGAATAAATGTGTGAAGTTTACCTTAATTATCTTGATCTCCTTGATGAACACCATCTTTCTTCTTTAAAACATAATCGCCAATACAAGGCCCATATTGCTAAACAACATAACAAAGGAGTTAATGTTCATAAATCAAATATTGGTTATTTTGTCCTTAAATTAGACTAAACTCATGAAAAAGAAGGTAAATACACCTTAAAATGGTGGGGCCCTTATTTACTGAAAGATAATCTTGGTTCAAGTACCTATCACCTTCAAACTAATGAATGCCATATTTTTAAAGAACCCACCAATGTACAATTCCTCAAGAATTACTTTGACTAATCCTTCCCTTATTTTCATGTTTTATATATTCTATATATATATATATATATATATATATATATATATATATATATATAACACCTGTTTTAGGATACTTACATAGGTCTCACCCTCTTTATTAATTATCTCTTTTCACAAACCTTAGTCCTTCATTTTGATATTTTGATTTCCCCTTTTTTCTCATGAGTTACATTTTAAAACTATGGATAGGACCTAGTCTTCCTCATGATTTAATTCTCTTTGTTTTCATACTTTTTACACAATTTTTTACACCCTTTGGGTTTTTATTTTTTTATTTGATGTATAAGACCATGGATAGGACCTAGTCTTCCTCACAAATACCATCTTTATCTTATTTATTTTTCACACACTTTTGGCACCTATTGGGTTTATTTTTTATGAGTTACAACATAAGACCATGGATCTGACTTGGCTTTCCTCATAAAATAATCATATTTCATTCCTTATCCAGAAAGTGCTTTCAATGGTTACAAGTTTTAGATTTTTTTTTTAGCTTTAACTTTAGCTTCTTTTTATAGATGAAATTTACACAACAATATATGTTGTAATGTTTTCCTCTATTTCCCTATTCTTATGGAAAGAAATCACACTTTTTTGTCATTGAATCTCTTTTTTTCCCTTTGTCTCTAATTTTATGATTTGAATTAATTAAAATTTTTTCATGTTTCACTCCTCTTAATTTACTTTCCTTTCACTCCACATTGGATAAAACAAGGTCAAAGTCAAGATAACACTTTTATTTCACCTAAATTTATGAGACTCTTAGACACCATTCTTTCTAATTTCTCTATCTTAGAAACCAAGTTACAAGTATTTAAATGAAAGTAATCTTTAGTATACATGTTTTGTTTTGTAAACCCATATGGAGGAGGAATAGAAAAAAGACATCAAGAAATTTAAAAGCCAAATAATTTAAAACCAGATGTAATGATATATAAAATTCAACATATAAATTTAAAAATTTAAAATCACACTAAATAACATGATACCAAGTACATATTATATTTCCAATTTAAGCTCAAACTCCATAGTTGGCCTCATGATATAGCTGAGGTACATTGGGGTATGGTAGGCTAGTAGATTGGAATAGGAGAATTCAAAAAAAATTATAGTGCTACCTAATTTCTCATGTGAGTACCAAATATTAAAAATAGATTGATATATCTATAAGGGGTCATAAATAATGAGTAACATATTATGGGAAGGTAGGTCCATTTTAATTTGCATACATGTAGTCTTCATGAAATGATATACATACTTCATTTGTTAACCTAAGACTCATGTGGCTAGGAGAAGTTCTTCAGAGTCCTTCAAGTTAGAAGTCATCTTATTTTAATAAACTAAATTTGAGTGCCTTGAATTTGATAAAGAGTTATTATACCTTGGTTTTTATTTCATTCTCCCCCTCCACCCATTTCATTTCCCCCTTTGATAGGCATGTGTGATTCTCAATATTTTCCCCCTCTTCTATATTTCTCTCTTCTTCATATTTTAAAAACATGATAGCACTACTTTGTTTTAGTTTTATATATCCTTAGAGAAAAATAATATGACTGATAAAATATGGAGTCTTATCTTTACCTTGTAGGATTGGATTACAAAGAGAATCAATTCAAACATTAGTCATGAAAACTCACAACAGAATGCATAAGAAGTGACAATCTAAGCCAACCTATTCCAATGGGGTTTGAAAATGATAATGAAGTAAAAATGAAATAAATAAACACCAATTACTATCCCAAGTGATACCACCATCCAAGAGTGTCTCCAAGCATGCTTTTCCCCTCGATCTAGTGTTCTTGTCTTTGTCAACAATGACTACTTTGTTCCTCCATTGCCTCAAGAACACTATGCATAACCTAATCTCTATAGAATAAATCTCTAACTTAGCTTATAAAATGAATATTTAAAATAAAATATAATAATCAACACAAAATATTGTGGAGATGATTATGTATTATAAGTTTACATTAATTTAATTTCAGAAAATGATGTTTTATGGCCTTCTATTTACAGATTTTCCAAATGGGCTAAGATCAATGATGACCATTCATCTCAATATTGATATGTGTGGCCAATGAATTAATATAATATTTGAAATTAAATTCATAAATATCTTCATAATTATATGTGAGGAAGGGGCATTAATTAGGCATGGGTACCCATAAACCTAATATTTGTTGCATTTATGGCTTATGGATGCCACCCCATAGATCATGTCACTAGGTGATGTAGATATTGAGAATCAATTTTGAATAATGAAATAATATATAACATCCATGTAAAATATACTTAAGCTCTTGATTTTAATTAATTAGATTAAACAAGATTAATCAAATTTACTATAATTCTTTGGAAATTGGTGCTCAATTAATCAAAATGGCTAGAAAGTCATATTACTTGGTCGTAATTTGACTCAGAAAGAATTAGAAGGTGATGTTAGAGGCATTGGGACCATATTCTCATTTAGGATGTTTCCAACACAATATAACAAAGGTACATGACATGTACTAGTGAATTAGAAGAAAAGCATGATCTAGAGCACAAAAAGGTGAAATAATCATTTTGACTCAAAATTAATTAATCCAAGTTAGGAATCACATAAAATACATTGCCCTATTATTGATGAATTTGACTAAATCAAAACTTATATATGACAAGCTCAAACCATTTAGCACATTGTTAGTGATTTTTACCTAAATTGTTCTTTTAAGTGCAATTTGAGTAAGATTGACAATTTCAACATAAATAGTTCTAGGAATTGGATGTCTACATTTTGCCCCTATTTGAGAAGGTATAGAAAGACACTCAAGTGAATCAAATTTTTTTCATAGAAAAGAGTTGTCAAGAAGAAATGGAAATGACACATGAGTCCCCTTCAAGAGGACATAGTAGGATGAATAATAAGGATGGACTCTCAAAAAGAGATGAAAAATGAGATCTTAACCTATGGAATAGATCACATCTAAATGAATTAATGTTTGCACATATGGTTCCCATAAATTATAAAAATATAATTAGAGGTATATGGGCCCCAAAGATGGGGGGAATGATAAGGATTCAATCTAAACATATAAGTGACACACTTTGAATGCACCCAATTTAAGAGTGCAAGATGTGTGCTTACAACATTTATCAATCTTGAGACATGTTGCACACTAGAATAGTGTCATCATGGGTAGTAGTGTGGAGAGCTTGGAATTAGAGGGAAAATATAATGTGGTATCCAAAATATGTTAATAAGAAGTGCCCCAATAGGGTAGATTTGATTGTGACAAGATAGTTATGCCCCAACAAGGCTAATTTTGATCATTGATAAAGAATAAATAATGGTATTGCCCCTAAAGCTTTGATTTATATTTGTGACTTGGTTCAAATTTTATGCCCTATTATGGGTAGATTGGCAAGTATTTATCTCAAATATATAACCTAAAACATATATTAAATATAAGTGGATGTAAACATAGATGCGAGGGCATAATGGCTTTAAAAAAACATAAAAACTAGGCATACAAGAATGTATAATATGATGAAAGAGATTAAAATAATAATGAATATGGAAAACCTAACCTGAGATATGTCATGTATCTAAGTGCTACCTACATAGTCCAAATGAACATTAAGATAATCTAGTTCACCCAAAAATGGGAGATAATGAAATGAGGGATGATGAAAACTAACCAAATATTTATTATACTCATGATGTATGCAAAGAGATGCATGTCTAAGCATAGAGTTTGGTGTTAAACCTATTGATATTAGTTTATGCATAGTGATCTTGAGATCTGTTCATCAGATTTGTGTTGATGTTAAGACTTGAGTCTAAATTACAAAGAGCTTACTATAACACAATAAATTAGCCATCATAAGTATGAATAACTCATAATGACATTTTATGTTAATTGTGTGGAGATGATTCAAATATGAATACCTATAACTAAAGATAATGGTAAATAATTACCAAAACTAGAGTTACAACTATTTTCATTTAAAAAAAAAAGTAAAAACAAAGAAAAAGATAAACATAAATGAACCTAACTTAAAATGAAGATATGAACAATCAAGATTCAAGTAGAAATAATAATGTTTAAAAATAAAATGATAACAACTTAATAACATGATATCAAGATATAAATAATTAATTTCCATGTGGACCATAAAGATGTTCTTAAAAAACAAAAGACAAGAACAAGAGCAAATAGAAAAACAAAAGGAAAAAAAAACAAACAATCAAATAAACAGATGTTTTTGGGTTTTTGGTGTTTTAATAATGTTTTTGTAATTTTATAAGTATCTCAACTCAATTAAGAATTAAAAGATACATAACATTCCAAGTCATAAAATGGTAAGAGCATTCCAACATAAAATGATTACAAGACATCAAGAGCATAATGAAAGGGGGACTAAGTTGACTTCACCATCAATTAAGAATAACCTACATAATACTATTAGGACATCGAGTCATATTACTTCTACCTACACAAAAGGTGATGAAAAACTGACTAGGCCATAAAAGTTTCAAAAATAAAGGCCAATGACAAGGGAAATGATAATAGTAATGAATAAATGATGCAAAAATACATGATAAAAAATAATTGTGACTAATTTTCCAAAAGTTGATTTTAATTGGGAAACAACATCATAATAATAATTTGCTCAAAGACAATTATAATTAGGGATACTATTGATTTTCCCATAGGTAGTTATAATCAATGATACCAAATAAGATAATTAATAAAAGATAAGTGGTCAAATCAAATCTCACACTACTTCCATAGATTGTCATTCAACACGACATTCAAAATCTATTGAAACTAGATAAAAATCCCCTCATAAAATGTGCAATAAGAACCAAAGGAATTAAGATCAAAATGTTAAAATCATGATGGCTAAAAATAAGACATGTTTCATAGTAAAATAATGGTATAATTAAAATGGTATAAGAAAGATGATTAGAAGACAATTGGATATAGTGGCAACAAAGTTTCCCCCAAGCAATGATTATTTAAGCTTACTTACAAAATGGTGATAGCATGGCTTAGGTTGAACAAAAAATGGCAATATAATTCATACTTAATCAATTTCTCAAAAAATGGTGAGAGTGTGGTGAAGGGGTGATGGATCTAACCTCAATAGAAATTGAGTGATACCTACATAGTCCTAAAGGACCTCAAGTCAATGTAATTCAAATAACATGGTAAATGGATCATAATGGTATAAAATGCCTATAACAAAAATGGCCTATAGTATTTTTCAAAAGAAACAAGGCATTGTAATGGATGGGTAAATGGAAAATGAAAAATGGTTTTGTTGCTCTTGTTGACATGGAGATGCATGTCCTAATTAACATGTGAGATAACCATAATGATCAGTCATAAAAATTTATACCCAACACCCTTTCATCTAAAAAGATACTTTTTAAAGAAACTATTGCAAATCTGGATCTCAATAATATGCACATGATCTTCATTAGTCATTGATTATATTTCCTTCAAACATCTAGAGAAGATATCTTTGTAGTCTCTATAAAGGAAAGTGCTGACAGTGATGGTAAATAATATTAGGCATAGGATAAATGTAATAAATGTATAATGAATACGTGGTTTATAACGAAATGTATAATGAATGGAAAATAAATGAAGATCAGGACTTTTAATCACATGTAATGTTGTTGATTTTAGATTTAACATAATTTTGGTTGTGGGGGTGCTAAGGACATCTAAAGATTCTCTTGATAGGTCCACCAAATTGTTTTATTATTTGATCATAAGAGTAGCTACCATATAATTATGTTATAGATGAGAAGCTATTTTGATTTGATCTTGAATAATGTATTCATCAATAAATGAAGGAATTTTGTGCTCAATTATTAGTGCCTCAAAGAATTTTTCATGAGTGAATTTGTCATGATTATCCCTTAGTGCCTTTGAGAAGGTTTCATGAAGAGATGTTAACATTTGACTTTGATTGTATTTTATTGCCTTAAAAAAGTTTTCACTAAAAGATGTTGAGTTAAAGCTTTGATCATCTCCTATCACCTTCAAAAAGGTTTAACTAGGTTAGTGTTCTTAATCTATATAAATTTAGTCATAGTCCCCCTAATATTCTACAAATGGTATGTCACCATGGATGTAGTTCAATAAAGTGTGATTTTGTCAATCCCAATAGATGTTTGTAGGAGGTGGAATGCTAATATAATGGATATATTAGATGGGGGTAATGAAATGATGAATGGAAGCATAATCCTCATAAAAGATACTAGTACAACCTAGGTTGATTCTAAAATAATAATCCTAAAAAATTATAGAAGTATCACAAATACATTCAAATGGATTTGTAAGATAAATGTAACAAATGTGTTAACAACCATGACTATACTCTATTTTTTATGTTGAGTCTGAGTCAAGGGACTCTAAATCAGATATCAATTCTAGTAATGATTCTACTTTTGATGTTAAATCTGATGTCGGTTTAGAAATGAAACCTGACTCTAATATTATTTCTTCATCTAGTTTGGTTGTTTCATTAATGTTTATTGAATGCTTAATATCAAAGAAGTAATTAATTGTGATGGCATAATGGAATCTATAAAAATTGATTCATCTAAGAAGGGTTCAATATATATTAGCTTGTCTAAGTGAAGCCCATCAAAGAGAGGGAACCACTCAAGTGAAGACTCAATAAAATTTTATTTTTCAAAAGGAGACTCCTCAATGAGTGGAAAAATATCAAGAGACAAATTTACAGAGACTATCTTATCATCTAGATGAGGATCTTTAAAAATAGATAAAATAAGAATAGCTAATTCATCACAAGTTAACTCATCACAAATGGGTATTTCAAAAATACCATCAAAATAATGGGATCTTAAAAAATTAGACTATTGAATAAGGGATCAAAAAAATAAATTTCATCAAATGAGGGTTCTTAAAAAATAAGCTAAATAAATATAGGTGATGGGTATAAAATGGTAATGATAGGATGCTGCATAGTTTGGTTTTTTGCACAAACCAAAGGAGGAACTCTTGAAATTGTAAACTTCATGCACTATAGATATTGATTACTTGCACAAGCTGATGGAGAATAACCTAAAATGGTATCCTTTGCACATTGTGTATCTTGATCACTCACACAAGGTGAAGGGGGACAACCTAAGATGGTAACCTTCAAGTATGGCATGGAAATCAAAGGAGGATATCTTAAAATATTAACCTTTGATCATGATGTACAAATAGAACAAGTAGGATAAGGATGATGCATTATCAACAAAGATCAGATTAGTTTTCAACAAATAGGCTCAAAGAGGGTGACATCCTCAAACAAGATAGAGTATTCATGTTTTCCATGATAATGCTCTATCTTTAAATTGAGGCCATAAGAGACCCCATTACAATTTCACCTTAGCATCATGTCTAGAGAGTTTTATTCTCTACGTTTGCCAAGATTTGGACTATGTTTTACAAATGTTCAAAAAATGGTATGGATGATGATCTTTCTTCTAAAAAAATGACTAAATCACCAAAGAAAATATTAAAGGAGGGTGGCTTGTAACCACACACAATTAGAATAATCTGTTCATGAAATTAATCAACCTTGCTTAGGGTTAAAATCATATAAATTAGAAGAGGATATGATAACTCAAAAACCTAAAGTGAAAACTAGTACACCAAAGCCTATATTTTTGTGATATGTCAATACCACAAAAGCTAGTTCAACTTTAATGATTTGATACTAGAAAATTAGAATAAATCCCTTTGGAGTAAGGAGATAATGTAAAAAAAGAAATTAAAGATGTAGAAACATGCAAGAATTCCTAAGTATAGAACTACAACCAAACACATCCACATGGTTATAAGAATGGTAGCATAAAATATATTCTAGGACTTGAAGCATGAGTGATACACAAAATTACTTAAGTCCACCAATGATGATAAATGTGATAATGAGTCTATAAATGGCCTTAAATCTAAATTAGAAATTAAACCCAAGTTCCCTCAAGTTAAGTTCAAATGGTGAACCCAATTTAACACATCAACCTTATGAAATTATAAAAATGCAATTTAAAATTTTAAACTACCAATTAAGGACTTAAAAATAACTATCCAAGTGGTTTAGACTCAAATTGGTAGCATAAAAACACAAAATAAATGATAGGACACAATGTTTAAGATGACAAATTTGAACAAGGAAAAGATTAATTTTCACTTAGACAATGTAACACCTTTTTGTTTAAAAAATTGTGGATAATGTGTTTGTTTATTAAATTTATTAACCAAAAATCTTTGACTGAAATCAAGACCAAATAATATAAGACCAAAAAAGTAAAAATATAACTAAGTAATCATCCTAATCCCTACACTAATAAGGTTGTATGATATTGTTGAAGTTCATATTTATATGTACACTTGGGAGGAAATTAGTTGTTCATCCAAAATAGAAGTGGATTATATGCTAGGGTATTTTACACCCCACTTTATCTTAAGTGATAATATGATGACATGGACCTTGGGGTGCACCTTGCATCAATAATATTTCCATGGTAAGTGGGGTATGTCTAAAACATTACAAGTTATGACTATCTAAATTGATCCCATGTGTACCAAATTTTCTATTAGCACACAAGAGAAGTAGCATGTCAATTGGGTCTATGTCAAATGGATTGTTGTGAAAATTTCTAGTCCTATTAACAACCATAACATCCATCACTTGCTCATTTTAGTGTGATGTCCAAAATGATCATACATACTAGGCTTAGCCTGCCACTAATAGAAATGGTTTAGTCACTCAAACCACCATTTTAGTGGAGTTATCCTAATTTGTATACCCCTCTCCCATGGAGAGGGGTTGAATATGATGATAGGAGATGAATCCATTGGTCAAATATTCCCTATAGAACCCATGGGAGGTAATGAAGTCCCCCTCACAAGCTAAAATTCATGAAATTAAAATCTAATTAAAAAGGTTTTATGGTTATTTCAAGATCACCCAAACCATGGGGGTCTTAGGGAGAGCCTTGAAAACATCATTTTAATGCCTTTGGACTAAGGCATAATTTACAATGAAAATGGTGCTTTTTATCCCATAAGTTCCCTATATGGGATGGGGGGAGAACATACACATAAAAATTCCTTTTTGCTCAATTTTATTTAAAAACACAAATGAAAGATGACTTATACAAAACAAAAATTTGAAGTGAGTTTGGTTTAAAATCACCAAATTGAAGTGTTTGATGATGTTCTTTGGGCCCTTGGCCTTAACTTTCAAATATTTTTGAAAAATAATTACAAAATATTCAACATAAACATGCAAATTAAAGGAAATTTCCTAATTATTTTAATCACCAAAAGGAGGTTAAAAAGACTTAATTAAGCTCAAATGTTCACTTTACTTGTGGGTACTACATAAAAAATTAGATAACCTCATTTATCTTTGAAGCACTTTCACTTTTGAGACAAGTAAACTTGGTTTAAGTGATCTTATGTTTGTGTTTTTAGAAAACATAATGACCATCACTAATTCCTACAGACCATCTTTGATCGATAAAAAATTGTGGTAGGTAAAAAACTAACCACCAATGGTTACCTATAGACCCAAAGGAATAAATGTTATTATTTAAAAAAATATATTAGGATGAAATCTCTAGAAATTAGGCTTCTGGATCAACACTATGTTTAGACTAGAGACATAGAAAAATCAAATCATTGGCAGTAAACTTGATAAAATTCTCAAAATGAAAATTTATATTCTATGTTTTACCTTCAACAAAATGGTCATCGGTTGATCCTAATTGTTAGAGGTCACTAAGAACCACCAGTGCTCATTGTGTAACCTATAAGTACACAAAAAATGTTAAAAACATAGGAAAATAAGCATAAAAATTATTGTTTATGGAAATTTTAATGAATAAAATAGAAATTTTAAATTTCCATGATATATTCCTTACTTAAATGGACTCCATGAATCCCATCAAGTGTGCTAAGATGTAGGATTATATTACAAACATGATCAATTACAACATTAGGCATGAAAATTCACAAAATAATGCATAAGAATTGACAATCTAAGCCAACCTATTCCAATGGGGTATGAAAATAATAATGAAGGAAAAATGAAATAAAGAAATTTAAATTACCTTCCCAAGTGATTTCACCATTCAAGAGTGGTTCCAAACATGTTTTTCCCTTTGATCTAGTGTTCTTCTCTTTGTCAACAATGGCTAATTTTCTCCTCCATTGTCTCAAAAATAGTATGCATAACCTAGGATCAATATAAAAAATATATAATCTATCCTATAAAATTAATCTTGAAAATAAAACACAATTGTCAACACAAAAGGTTGCGGAGATAATTCTATATTATAAGTTTACAATAATTTAGCTTCTAAAAATGATTTGTTATGCCCTTTTATTTATAAATTTTCCAAATGGGCTAAGATCAACCACGACCATTCATATCAATATTGATATGTGTGGCCATTAATTAATATAATATTATCGATTAAATGCATAAATATCATTATAATGATTTGTGAGGAAGGGATATGAATCAGGCATGGGTGCCCATATACCTAATATTTGTTGTATTTATGGCTTATAGATGTCACCCCATAGATCATGTCATTAGGTAATGAAGATATTGAAAATTAATTTATAATAATGAAAAAATAAATAAAATCAACATAGAATCCAATTAAAATCTTGATTTGAATTAATTAGCTTAAATAAGATTAATAAATTTTAGTGCAATTATTTGGAAATTGGTGCTCAATTAATCAAAATGGTCAGAAAGTCATATTACTAGGTCATAATTTTACTCAAGAAGAATTAGAAGGTGATGTTAGATGTGTTTGGACTATATTCCCATATAGGATGTCACTAATAGATAATAACCAAGGTATGTGATGTGTACTAGTAGATTAGAAGAAAAGAGTGATCTAGAGCATAAAAAGGCAAAATCATTATTTTTACTTGAAATGAATTGATCAAAGTTAGGAATCAAATAAAATGAATTTCCATATTTAGGGATACTTTGGCCTAAATTGAAACTTTAATATGAAAATATTGAACCATTTAGTGCATTTTTAGTGATTTTGACCTAAATTGTGCATTTGAGTAAGATTGACAATTTCAATACAAATAGTGTTAGGAATTAGATGTCTACATACAGCATGGCTTTACATTTATAGATATGCTTTGATTTATTTTATCATTGGTCATTATTTTATTACACTTTTTTTTAACACCTGAGTCTATTTCTATTTCTATGCACTTTTTTTGTTGATGATTTAGTAAGGATTATCACTGCTTATTCATAAATGTTATTTTACCATTCTGCTTGTTGATATTTAAATAAGGATTGTTACTGATTTTACATTGATGTTTGATTACCATATTTTTTGACATGTATTATTGGTTTGACTTTGGTGAGTTTTCCTTTTTATTACTTAAGGTTTACTTATTTGTGTTTTTTGGCCTTTAGTATCCTTATCTTTTAAGTTACCTTATTTATTCTAAATTTTGACTTGGTCATTTTTTCTAACATAACACTTGTCACCCCAACTTACGAAATTTATAAGTACATCCTATCTATATGTCACCAATTATCTTATTTTTTCTATGTTTTTTTGTTTTTTTCTCTTTAGTTTTGTATCCTTGGGTTTGTCTAATGTAGGCTCTACACGTCCACGATCAAAGCTACAAAAACAACAAACAACCATCTAGTGATAAAGGTAAGTCAAGATACACATACATTTACTTTTTAAATTATTTCCCTTTCAGTCATTTACTTTCAATTATTTTATGATTTAAAATATTAGTTTCAACATTATGGGTTACTATGCTCTTTATCAAAACACCATCCCCTATTGCACGTGAGTGACACATGATGAGCTTCAAGTGAGGCATATTGATGAGGCTAGGATATGCTCGTTAAATGTACAATAAATGTCCTCATCTTACTCTCTCTTTATATTAAGTTTGACTACATTTTGTGACTTTTATTTTGATTTGATATGAGTTAGGATGCAATTGTCTATCTTTTGTTGATTGTGATTATAATGTTTAAAAGCTCTATAATTCCTAACAAGGTTTTTGTAAAATTAATTTTTTGTAATAAAATAGGTCATCATCAGGCTAAAGAATAAATATGAAGTAGATTACATGTTTTTGGAAGCATTAGAAGCAATACATCTTAGTTCTAAAACTCCACCACACTATTACAAGTTTTGTCACATTTTCGGACTTTGTTTCAGAACTCTATATTTAGTTTCAGAGTTATATGAATTAGTTTTGGTAATCCTACAGATAAGCTCCAAAACTTTTGTAGTTAGATATGGAATGATTTTCTTTAGTTTTGAAACTCTTCTAAAGTTCCAAAACTAATAAAGATCTATTCTAAATAGTCAGAGATCTGTCAAATCAATGATCCCATTAATCAGGAGCAGACTTCTGATTTCCATACTTATAGATCCAAGACACTTATTATGCAGTTGGACATCCAGTCATGTTTTAATTTAGCTTCTATTCTGGGCACGATTTAGTTCCATTGTATCCATAAAATAGTTACAGCCATCAATGCACCACAAGAAGAATAATATATGTACAGACCTAAAGTATATAGGAATAATGGTAATAATTGAAGAATAGAGGGATAAAGATAGATCAGTACATTTTTTTAATACAAAACATTTTATCAATAAAATAGCCATTTCTATTTTGAAAGAGAATTAAGCTATTCAATCCTATTTTTAGGCGGAGTAAGGGCCCACTCCTCCAAGAACTAGGATCTTCATTTTTGGTTGGCATTTATATTTTATTTTCAAAATCAAATAGGTAGATCTATTAAATTTATAAATGCTTTCAATACCTTAAGTTAAATTTTGTTATAGATTTGTCCTTATAGGTGATCTAGATTAAATTATCATTTCTTTACAATCATTTTCCAAGCATTCTAAATAGTGTGTTTATTTCCAACAAATTTAATTCTAAAGAGTGTGTTTATTTCCAGCAAATTTAATTCTACAAAGTGTGTTTATTTCTGACAAATTTAATTCTATAAAGTGTGTCTATTTCCAGCAAATTCATTTATGTAATGTGTGTTTATTTCTGGCAGATTTTCATAGTTCGATTATAATAAGTTTTTAACCAAGAAAGACATTAAAGATCCCCTATAACAAAAAATATACAAATACCTAAAATCAATTACTAAATTGCTAAGATTCTTCTTATTGCATATAGCTTTAGAAACACCCCTAGTTAAATATGACATCAACAGAGAGTTGATTAAATGAAGGGAATAATGACACCTATCATTTTTGGCACCATTTTTGGGGATTCACTAGTTGGAATTTTCCAATTAGGTGTCAACAAGAGCAACAATCATACATTTAGTAATTGAAGAAATCTTCCCTAAGTTATCATAAAATTTATGAGCAGACCAAGAGACTCCAAGGGTATATTTATCCAAAAAATATCTGAACAAGAATCTCCATCATCCTCTAGTTTAAATAAGGAAGTTGACCAAGAATTAGAGGCACCATTATCTCCTACAAGACAAGAAGCAGAGTTGCCATCTTTGGAATTTTCGGTTCAGTCACCCAAAGTAAGTAAAACTTTAGGGAGGAGGATTTTTTCCCAAGATCTATTGAGGGAAAGTTTTGATTCTTAATTGAGTAGTCAACCTCCTACTCCTAACTTTTCACCATCCCCAGAGAAGATCACATACCACATTGACTAGGAGAAGGGACTATAAAATACTAGAGAGATGGCACAAGAAGCTGGAAGAGAACCTGAGATAACCTTTACCTATCCCATTAAATTAGAGGATGATGAAACCACTATGAAGAATATTTCACCTGCACACTTGCCCACATTTAGAGGAATGTCATCTGAGGATCCTGACCAATTTTTGTTTGAGTTTAAAGTATTATGTCAAACTTACAATTATAAGATAGATAATCAAAAACTGAAGTTGTTTCCATCTACTCTAAAGGATGCAATAATGAGGTGGTTTATGGGATTAGCATTTAATTCTATTACCAATTGGGAATAAATGGAAACTATCTTCCTAGACAAATATCAAGATTATTGTAGAGGAAGAAACCAAAAGGAAGAATTTTTCAAAATCAAATAGGAAGAAGATGAAAATATGGAAGATTATTTGGATAGAATTCCTCTTTGTGAGTAAAAGATGCTTATTTGTACTTCAAGAAGAATTAAGTAAAACCATTTTTATCAAAGGTCTGGATGATGAATCTAGGGAAACCATTAATTTAATTGGTAGTGGAAGCATTGCTTAATTAAGAATGGATGAAATCATAGAAATTTGTAGAAATTATTCAAGGATAAGGGGTGGACCTAGAAAGGGAAAAATGGTTAAAATTTTGAATCCAGATATGAAGAAATTGATGGATGAATTGGAAAAATTTTAAATAGACATATTAGTTTAATTAACCTCCACCATGGATGGATTGCAAGCTAAAGCAAATGCCTAAATTGAACCATTATCCCTGTATTGTCCTAGATGTAGGAAGAAGCATGTAATAAGGGAATGTCCTTTGGATAAAATAGAAGTATGTCTTGTCTGTGAATCTAAATAACATGATATCCATGCTTATTCTCTTCTTCCACTCATAAAAAATTAGCTCAAACAAACCAGTACATCATCCACCATAGAAGAATTGAATTTTGTTCAGAGATAACCCAGCCAAGGGCAGTTTATGCCAAGACCAACTCCTAATCCTTAGATGGTGCCATGGGTAGCTCAAATAGTACCAAAAATTTGGGGATAACCACCTTGGGCCCCTCAAACAACATGGCATCATCAGGATTGGGCAAGTCAATCTTGGTATACTCATGGACATCAGTAACCTTGGGTTGGTCAAGGAAATCCTTATGCTTGGCCACAACCTAGATGGGGCCCTAGTAATCATGCGCAAGGGAAAACATATCCAAATTAGAACCAACAAGCCATAATGGGATCTCCAGCACAAAATCCATAGGCTAAAAATGTAGTTTAAACACAAATACCAGCACAACTAGTAACAAACCCAAGAAACAAATAAATAACTCCTAGATATGAAACATAACCAAAAAAATTAGTTGATCTAAATGCAATGGATTGTAAAAACATTCAAACTAGATATGGAAAAATAGTTAGTAGTCCACCAGTTATAATCACTGAGATGACAAAAGAAGCTATAACCCCTAGTCCAGTTGTACCTAAATAAGATAAAAAAGAAGAAGATAAGGAACCAGAAAGAAACCCTACTGGGATTACATTTATAGAAAGATTTAAATAAGCCATAGAAATTAAAGAATCTGAATTGGTGCAGGAAATAAGAAGATTGAATATTCAAATAACATTGCTACAATTAATTAAGGATATTTCAAAGTTGAATAAGTTAATCAAACTATTATGTTTTAAAAAAATTGGAAGATAGAAGAAGTACCATACGACTATTAAGGTAGAAGGGAAATTTGTTAATTTATTAGCAGGAAAAATCTTACTTCCTAAATATGGATATCTTGGAAGCCCTATTATTTCTATCTCTATAGGAAATAAAGATATACATAACATTTTGATTGATTTGGGAGCATCTATCAATGTAATGACAATGGACACTTTTAAAACATTACCATTAATAGGCATACAACCTACTAACACCATATTGTAGATAGCATATCAGTCTGTAGCAAAACTAGAAGGAGTTATTAAAGATGTGGTAGTAATGGTGGAGTCATGGGAATATATAATTAACTTCCTTATATTGCAACCAAAATTTAAAACACTTGGTTATCCCATTATATTAGGAAGACCATGGTTAGCTATAGTTGTTGCCTTAATTGATTGCAGGTCAGGTGATATGACTATTTCAAATGGTAAAAATTCTAATCAAATTTCATTATATCCCTCTACGTGACCTTTTATTGATAATCAAGAGAAATTATGGGTTGATAATCCTAATATTAATGATCCAAATCTATCTTCTTTGGCTATGATAACATTGCAAGATCATGTACATGAAATAGAAGATATGGTTAATCCTCCATTGAATGTATACCAATTGTCATTAGAGCAGTCATGATTATTTCTAGAACCTACAAAATCTATTTTGGAAACATCATAGTTAGTTCCAAAACCACACCAAAAACAATTCCCTACAAATGAAGCTAATTTCACTCCAAAGGAATGAGATTTCTCTTGGGGAGAGGAATGATATGTACCTTTAGCTTTATAGATATCAGGGGATGATGAAGAATTTCTAGAAAATAGCAGTAATGAGGAGTTTGACCTACCACAAGATAAGTATCATAACTCTTCTTGTTGTCCTTTGTCTAGCATTCTATCTCAATGAAATTTGGAGATGTTGCTACATATCATATTTTGTTACCACATGCATGTTCACTAAACATCTTAATGGAACCCTTTCAACAAATCAGGTCATCATATACTAGAACCACTCATGTTGAGATTCAACTAGGTAAAATTTTGAATATTAATAGCTGGTTAAAGAATGATGAAGAAGCCAAACTATTTGATGTTCTGAAGGATCATACTAAATATTTTACTTGGGACAATAGAGACATGAAGGGAATTCATCCAAGTATCTACACCCATCACATTTATACTAAGAACATTAGACCAGTTAGGCAACCTCAGAGAAGGATTAATCTAACCTTAAGGAATATAGTCAAACAAGAAATTGAAAAACTATTACAATTAGGTTTTATCTACCTTATCTCAGATAGCCAGTGGGTGTCTCCTCTTGTAATTGTCCCAAAAAAGAATGGAAAATGGAGAATTTTTGTTGACTATAGGAAACTAAACAAATCCACCCTGAGAGATTATTTTCCCTTACCATTCATAGATCAAGTCTTAAACAACCTTTTAGGTAAATAATACTTTTTCTTCTTAGATGGATTTAGTGGATACAGTTAAATTAGAGTTACTACTAAGGATCACGACAAAACTACATTTACTTATCCATGGGTTACCTTTGCTTACAAGGTATTTCCATTTGGACTATGTAATGCTCCATCATCTTTTCAAAGATCTATATTAGCAATTTTTGTAGACCTAAAAAATGACTGTGTAGAGGTATACATGGATGACTTTACTGTACATGGAGATACATTTGATGATGCCTTGAAAAATTTGGACTGAGTATTAACAAGATGTGAATAACATCACTTGTCTCTTAGTCATGAGAAATGTTTAATGATGGTTGATGAATGGATTGTATTAGGACAACATATTTTAAAAAGAGGAATTCAAGTCGATAAAAAAAAAATCAAGATTATTTTAGACTTCCCTATTCCTCAAACCCCTATAGATATCAAGTCATTTTTAGGGCATGCTGGATACTGTAGGTGCTTTATCAAGGATTTTAGTAAAATTGTTTCCCCCTTTTTTAATCTGCTTACCAAGGACTGTGAATTTATTTGGGATGAAAAGTGTCAACATGCTTTTGAAGAAATTAAAGAGAAATTAGTATTTGCCCCAATATTGAGAGGACCTAATTGGGAGAAACCTTTTCACATCCAAACTAATGCCTCAAATAACTCAATTGGTGCATTTTTGGGATACAAAGATGAAGGAAAAATGTATGCTATTTACTATCTTAGTAAAAATCTTACTCCTAATGAAAGAAATTACACTACTAATGAAAAATAATTTTTGGTTGTGATCTATGCAATTAATAAATTTAGACATTACATTACATGGTAGAAAACATTTATACATATAGATCACTCAAAAATTAAATATTTAATGAACAAACCAGTGGTTAGAGGTAGAATAATTAGATGGTTATTACTTCTACAATAATTTGATATTACCATTGTAGATAATCTAGGTAAATCTAATGTGGTAGCTCATTTCTTGTCAAGACTGACCACTACAGGGGAGTAGGATCCAGTCAAGAACAACTTTCTAGATGAACAATTGTTTGTTATTTCAACTGATACACCATGGTTTACTGACATGGAAAATTATCTTGCAATAGGAAATTTTCCTCCTTCTTTCACTAAAAAACAAATAAAGAAGTTAATCAAAACTAGTGCACAATTCAAATGGTTAAATGGAATGCTATTTAAATGTGGTCCTAATTTGGTTTTATGCAAGTGTGTAAGAGAAGATAAAATATTTGACATCCTCCAGGCATGTCATGATGAACCAAGTGGAGGACACTATTCAACAAAAAGAATAGCTCACAAGATACTTAGCACTAGTTACTATTGGCCATCTCTTTACAAAGATGTGAAGACATATATCAGGTGGTGTGATCCTTGTCAAAGGATGGGATAACCAACCTTTACCAATGAAATGACTTTACAACCTCAAATAGTGATTGAACCATTTGACAGATAGGGATTGGATTTTATTAGACCCTTTAATCCTCCTTCATAGGGAAAAGAGCAAATTCTTGTGGGTACTGATTATGTGACAAAGTGGGTAGAAGTGTAGGCTTTAACAAATGCCACTGAAGAAGCAGTTGCTGATTTTCTTTGGCACAAAATTATGGTAAAGTTTAAAGCACCAAGAAGCTTAGTTTTAGACCAGGGACCAAAATTTATGTCCAATATGATCTAGGCTTTCACAATGTATTATTAGATCAATCATAGGAAGTCATCTCCCTATCACCCACAAGTAGTTGAAATAGAAAGAAGAGATTGGGTAAAGAGACTACCTGAAGCTGCCTAGGCTTACAATACAACTTGGAAAACCATAATAGGGTTTTCACCATATGAGTTAGTCTATGGGAAAAATCCCTTGTTGCCTATTGAGTTTGAACTACATACATTGAGGACAATAGCTAAGGTGGAAATTGAATTGGATGTAGCTAAAAAGGAGAGACTCCTTCAACTCAATGAATTAGATGAATAAAGAATGGAAGTACTTCACTAGACAGAGATAATCCAAGATCAAAGGAATCAATGGCATGATTCACATATCAAGGAAAGGCAATTCAAAGTAAGATACTAGGCATTGTTGTTTGAATCTAAGTACCAATAATTCAAAGGCAAATTGAGAACTAGATGGTTGGGACCTTATTAGATTGAGGATATTTGACAATGGTTCTATCTAGTTACTTCCCATTGATGGTAGTAAAAGAATACTCTTGGTCAATGAACATAGGCTAAAACTTTATAGGAATCCTCCTACTAAGGATGAATTCTTGAAGCAGATTATGGAAGAACCCAGTTCTTCCAAAATGATCAAATAATCAGATGAATAGATCTAAAATAAAGGGAAGAGGATGAAAACTAGTAAATGGCATTCTCTTCCAAATATATATATATATATATATATATATATATATATATATATATATATATATATATCAAATTTCAATTGAAAACAAGTGATGGTGGTTGATCTTCTCAAATAAATGGCTAATTCAAAATAAAAACTACTTTGGAATTCTAATTATTTTTTAACTATTTTCCTTTTTTTTCACTTTTTAGGTATGAAGAGTCATCATGACAGAGGGATTACATCATTAAGGATAGTAATTATGTTTTTAACTTGTTAAATGTTATATTTAAAGTTTTTATGTGTGATTAGACTTGATTTAAAAATATTAGTATGATGAGTCATCTATTGTACATCATGATTAAACATGAGAAATCATGAGAAGGATATTGATGATGGAATAAATTAGTGGCATAGTTATAAAGAATCATTATTATTATTGAATAGATAAAGTAAAAAATAGCTATAGAAAAACTTCAAGAGAGATATAGAAAATTAAATTTGTCAGTTTCACAACTGAGTACATTAGTTTTGCAGTTGAATTTGCTAGTTCCACAACTAAGTATAGTAATTCTATAGCCAAATTCACCAATTCCACAACCAAATTCATTAGTTATACTGATAAGAGAAGTGACCTTTATCTAACCTACGTAATATTAAATATGAATGAATCATGGGGATTAAAAATAAATTATAATAAGAGGATGATACCTAGCTCCTTGCAGATGAAGAAGTAATAACTATCTTTCAACAGGTAGGATGGCTAAAGTTTTTGAGGAAATTCCCCAAATATAATGATGAATTGGTAAGAGAATTTGTTATCAATTTAGAGAAAACAAGGACAAAGATTAGGAAGGTTTTCATTAATTTTTTTATGAATGTAATAAGTGAGATATCTAGAATACCAATGGTGCATGTCCCAAACCCTATCAAAGGGACATTAAAAGACCTGATTGAAACTCTACTAAAAGAGGGGGAAGCTGAACCCCAGTATATTTACAACACAAAGAAAATCATCAAAGGAGTCAAAAGGGCCATCTTGCCCAAACCATTTGATAGAGTAGCATTTTGGATAGTTGATTATTTAACCTATGATGGATAATTTGGGTTAGTAAAAAAAGAAGTCCTAAAAATCCTCATATACCTTAGATATGAAGCCAAAAAACTAGAATATATAGTAAGCCTTCCAGGGTTTCTTTTTAACTCTATCCATACAATGGCCCAGAGGTATTCTTGGGGTGTAGGAATAATTAGACATCATGGGTTAGTGAATTTAGTATGCTACCACCATTTCTTTTGGAATAAAAATGGGGAAGAAATGTGGGAAAATTTTCTTGACAAGTTTGCACAGAACCCTGGTATTTTCAGAAGAGCAATAGAAACTCCTCCTGCCCCTTCAATTCATTTGGAAACTAATACCACTACTAAGGAAATGAAAGAACTAGGGGAAGAGGAAATACCAAAAAAAAAGGATCTAGAAGAAGAGCTAAAATTTTAGAGCCTTCTCAAGAAATTCATTCTTCTACAGAAGCTACAGGAGAACTAATACCTATCTCTGATAGTGATGGTTCACCTAGGCCTGAGCAAAAGGTGAAAATCAAAATAATCTCTAAGAGAAGACCCATTTCTACACATTTTGAGGCTCCTCAAAGAAGGAGAAGTCATAAAAGGTCTAAAAAAATTCTGAAGGAGATGAAAGAACAAGAAGGGATGGAAACTGAAGCTACTGATATTTTGGGAAACAAGGCCATGATTCCTCCTAGACCAGGCCAAATAAAAAAAGAAAAAGAAGATGAAAGATTTTAGGAGCAATTTTTCAAAGAAATGGGTGAGACAGTAGCATCATCACATGCAGAAGCTGAACAGGCATCCTTGAAAAGGAAAGGGAAATCCCCTCTGGTGGAAGAAGAATGCTTAACTCCCTAAAAAAATTTAGAAAAAGAAAAAAATTATCAGGTTAAATAGGCTCTATTTTTGTCTAGAGAAAATCTCATTATCAAGGAAAAGGATGAGGAATTGGATTTCCTCAAACTCAAATTAGAATAGAGAGAAATGCTCCTTGAAGAATTAATAAACTAGTTCATAGCTAAGACTGAGGAATTAGCAGAGATTAAAAGGTAGCTGATGGAAAAAGAGGAAAAATATAACATTTCTAGGAGATATACCATTGTGTCAATAGTGTCTACACAAACTGAATTGACTTATCTGCCACTCAAGTAGTTATGGGATGACACATGTAGAGAACTCAGTGTAGTTAAGACATCCAATAAGGACTTGAAAAGCAAAATGGAGGAAGAAAAGAAAGCAAGGAAGGAATAGGAAGAAAAATTTTACAAGGAGGAAAAACATAAATATAAATATCTTGTGAAAATATAAATAGTTTGCATGATGAGTGAGAAACTACTTACATGAAGAAGACCTTCTCCTACATATAGTATGTTTTTATAGGAATAATTCATTCGCTGGCAATTGGAAAGGATAGCATGTGGCCTTCCACATGAAATAAAAGATGAAGTTGATTTCTTGGTAGCCTACTCCTTAGCCAATGTAAAACAAAAAATATTTTCTATGAATTTTACCTCTACAATTTCATATTGGAAAAGAATACAAGTTTTATGATCAATTTGTATGTAAGGGAAAGCCAGCTTAATGCATTTGTCTCTATTCTTAAAAATTAGATTGCATGAAAAGAGAGGGAGTCAGAGCATCTATTAAAGACTAGTTCATCTAGTCTCTATATGAGAATTCATTATGGAAACCCATTCACCTTTGCTTCACATTTCCAATCCCATTCATTTAATTTAAGGTTTAAGGAACCTTATCTTGCCAATTTATAGAAAAGCATTAATGCCTTCACCTCTTATGAAAAAAAAATTATAATATCTATGATGCATGTTTGAAAAGATGGGAATTTCTCCCAGTGGCATTAAAAAGAAAAGAAGTAATATCCCCTTCAAATTTAATCTGGAGTCTAGAAAGGGCAAAAGCTTTATGCATAATAATTCCTCAGATCAATGAAACTCCGAGCATATGGATAGGAATGTGGACAATGCCACCTCTACTTCTCACCCCCATATCTCCTTGACAAAATAGACAACCTCAAGATCCCACTCAATTTAAGGAATGGAAAAGAAAAGTAGAAGTAGGAGCAGGGTATAGTACCTCTGAGTCAAAGCATTGGGATATTCAATTCTAGCCATTTGATCTAAGCAATCAAATGGAATGTAGAATATGCAATCCCAAATTTGAAGAGTAAAGTTTGTAAAGGGACTTATAAACAAGTAAATATGGGGGAAATGATGAGGCTAGGATATGCCCGTTAAATGCACAATAAATGACCTCATCTTACTCTCTCTTTCTATTAAGTTTGACTATATTTTGTGATTGTTATTTTGATCTAATATGATTTAGGATGTAATTTTCCATATTTTTTTGATTGTGATTCTAACATTTAAAAGCTCAGTAACTCCTAACAAGTGTTTTGGAAAATTCAAGTTTTGTAATAAAATAGGCCATCATCAGGCTGAAGAACAAATATGAAGTAGATTGCATGTTTTTGGAAGCATTAGAATTAATACAGCTTAGTTCCAAAACTCCAACATGCTATTACAAGTTCTATCACATTTTTAAACTTAGTTCTAGAACTCTATATTTAGTTCTAGAATTATCTGAATTAGTTTCGGTACTCCTACAGATAAGCTCCAGAACTTTCTCGGTTAGATATGGAAGGATTTCCTTTAGTTTCAGAACTATTCTAAAGTTTTGGAACTAATTGAGATCTATTCCAAATAGTTGGAAATCTATCAAATCAATGATCCCATTAATCAAGAGTAGACTTATGATTTCCATACTTGTAGATCTAAGACACTTATCACATAGCTGGACATCCATCCACATTTTAATTCAACATCTATTTTGGGCATGATTCAATTTCATCATATCCGTAAAATAGTTATGGACATCAATGCACCACAAGAAGAAGAATATATGTATAGACCTGAAGAATATAGAAATAATGATAATAATTGAAGAATAGAGAGATAAGGATAGACTATTACATTTTTTTAATACAAAACATTTTATCAATAAAATAGCCATTTCTATTTTGAAAGAGAATTAAATTGTTCAATCCTATTTCAAGGTGGAGTAAGGGCCCACTCCTCCAAGACCCAGGATCTTCAGTTTTGGTTTATATTTATATTTTATTTTCCAAAGAAAATAGTTAGATCTTTTAAATTTATAAATGCTTTCAATACCTTAAGTTAAAATTTGTTGTAGCTTTGTCCCTGCACTCATTTCTTTGCAATCATTTTCCAACAATTCTAAATAGTGTGTTTATTTCCATCAAATTTAATTCTACAAAGTGTGTTCATTTCCAGTAAATTTAATTATGTAAAGTGTGTTTATTTCCAGCAAATTTAATTTTCAAAGTGTGTTTATTTCTAGCAAATTCATTTATGTAATGTGTGTTTATTTCTAGCAGATTTTCATAGTTTGATTCTAATAAGGTTTCAACCAAGAAGTCCTTAAGACATTAAAGATCCCCCAGAACAAAAAAAAATATACAAATACCTACAGTCAATTATTAAATCTCTAAGATTCTTCTTGTTGCATATAGCTTTAGACACACCCCTGGTTGAATATGACATCAACAGATAGTTGATTAAATTAAGGGAATAATGACACCCATCACATATGTATACACATAATATTTTAAAACTATATAAACTAATAATTTTTTATATCTTTAATAAAATTATCAAGTCTCAATATCTCTAAGTGCACACTATAAGGGGTGCACTAGGAAAGGGGAGGGTAGACCATTGGTGCTTTGTAGGATTATTATCCCTTTTTCCACTTGTTATCTACAAACTTGTCTCCTAAAAAACATTACCTTAAGTTTTACCTCCTATTTTTCACCCTCCTCTAGTCTTTTACCACCTTTATTATACCTTTCCTAAGCTAAAACCACTTATTGATAGTTTACATTACATAGTCGGTCCCATTGACCTTGTATTCTTATTGAAATTTTTTATTAAGGTCTAGGTCGTATCCTAGCCAACTTAGTCCATGACCTAGTTTATTTATTTCAATTATGATACTAGGTCATCTGATTTGACCTTTTCAGCATAATTTTTTGTAAGGGTTTAGTGTTATATCCACCTGTATAAACACATCCATTTCACCAATCATAGAGAGACAACAATATTTCATTAGTTATTACACTTATTTATAGTCCTCTTCTACCATTCTAGTTAAGCATTATTAGCTTAGGGTTTCTAATTCTAGAATAATCTTGTCTTATGGATAAGTCTAGGATGATTTGGCCTTTCTTAGTGATCTTTAAAAACCACAAAAACCTCTTGTAAATCACCTTTCTCCAAGGGAGAGATTGAGTATTTATAGGTTCATCTTCAAGGTAAGTATATCTAACTTTGCTCCTCTACTTTAGTAGATATAAGTAACACAAGTAATGGATTTTTAATATATTTCTCTCTCCATGAATTAGGGTTTTATTGATACATAACTTAAATATGGTTATCTTATGCATGTTTAATTTTATGTTTACTAATCTCACTTTGTGCCACAAGATTTGGTGAGCACTAGATTAGAATTTTAATTTACTTGTTATTAGTTTAATGAATATGAAAACATAAGACCTAGTAAGGGTTACTTCATATTTTTACTTGATGGGAGGATTTATAACACTACCTAGTGATATTATTTGTGGTAAAAGATCCCTCATCTAGTTTTAGCAACCCAAGTTTTACCCTTTGATGAAGATTATTCAATTATGATTCAAACTTGGACTGGCATGGGATTGGACTAAAGGTTGTGAGTTACCTATAGTCTAGACAAAACCTATAGCTTATGGGGCTATATAACCTTATATTTCAACTTAAAATTTTATTATGATACCTACTTTTAATGGGATGAAAATGGTTAGGAAGAAAACATGAAAATAAAACCTACATTAGGGATGGTGATGCACCAATGTTTGATTATCCTCTCTAAACATACCTTCAACAAAATTTATGAATCTAATGAAATACAAATAACAAACCAAGATTCTTAAAATAGTCCTAAACATTGGTATTTCATATGGAGGTTAGGCTGGGATGTCTACAACTTGAAGTCAAAATAATGGAGATCTGCATAAAAAAACTATCAATCAACTAACTCTTCAGTATAATTACCACCTATGACACTTCATATGACCTACATAGGATGAAAATATAACACTAAGTGAAAGAGAGGACCTAAAAAATAATAAAATATTCATACTTTTATACAAATCAACAATCAAAACACACACTAGGGTACATAATGAAGTCTGTAATAGTCTTCTCCCTATTGATTTCAAGGTACAAGATACAATTATGGTAGAGCTTTGCTACACCTAGTAGAGGGATGATGAAAAAAGAGATCAAAGACTAAATATATATAATTGTATATGAGAGAGAGAAATGAATCTGGGTGTAGAGGAGGCCATGAATAGACCAAAGTGGCCATGTAGAACTTACAATAATATCCTTTACCCCTTAATGCATTGCTTGAGTGGATAAATGCCTTAAATAGGATATTTGGAGTATTGATGTATAATTTTAGAAACATTTGACCTATGGAGATTAATGTACACCAAATTCATCTAATTACCTCTCCATCCATTAGTTACCAATATGGAAAAAGGTTTAATTGGGCCTTTTACATGGGTTATTAAGAGGATACCTATGCTTGCACACTAGTCTTAATGGAGAAACTACCCAAAATCCTTCATATTACTCATCCAAAATTGGGTTTAATCATATAAATGGGAATTTATAGATGTATTAAGGTGGCTCATTAACTCCATGATGTCTTCCCATTCCTATTAACACTCCCTTATTGTTGGTTAAGTAGGCCTCATGAGATATTAAACTAGTCTTTTATCCATCCACTATTTAGATGAATCTAATAGTTGAAACAAACCTTTAAGCTATCTGAGTATCACTAAATAATGCTTAAAATAACCCTATATATCATTATATATACCGTTAAAACATCTCACACTTACAAAATTACCCTTCTTGCATGATTAGGCCATCTAGACTAACCATACAGATTCGTTGATTGGTGAAGGTCAACAAAGGCATTTATAGGTAGGTAGGTGAATTTTTATAGCTTTAAAGAGGTGAAAAAAGTCTTAAAACAACACCCCAAATTATTTGGAGCCTATCACCAAGTTCTACATTTCACTTCTTACTAAAATCCCTAAAAACTTATAGTTTTTATAAGTGTTTGTACACTGTCTCTATAACTAAGTACCATGATCATGGCCTCCTCTGAGTGAAAAATATGACCCAGGTATTTTTTAGGTGGTTTCCATTTGTTTGGATGCATTTTTTATTAAATCCCTCTATTTTGATCCTTATTACATTTTTAAGGAGGTTTAAGAGTGCCTAAGACTCTTAACAGTGGTTTATAGAGGTTAGGGCCTAAACCTTTGAATCAATTCCACTAAATTATTATAGATAGAGCCACTCAACTTTATTGAAGTTCTAAAACTCCCATTTATAATTTATAAATATTTATGAGCATACAAATTTGTCTCTCAAGGGAAAATTATACATTCTAGCTAATCTCTAGGCCTTTTCATGCCAAAACGACTAGTCATGGCACCTCCCATGCAACCCAAAGTGACTTACACCTATAAATCATCTTGATGATCTTCCCCATGAATATTTTATGTGATACCTAATATTATTTTTCCCTTTTTTCTAATTCCCAAGTAGTACTATCTCAATGGGGGTGCTAGATCATTGAGCATTGGTGTAGGGTTTCTAATTTTTGGTATTAATCTAGATTTTTGAGGCACTTATCCACTACCCTTGACATGAAGATCACATATGAGGGTCATTAGAGTATTGTGTTATAATAATAAATCCATATTCCTTCTAGGGTATGTAATAGTGAATATCATTTAGATATCCAAGTTTATTTTCATGGTTAAAAAATTATATAAGATACTTTAGGTGACTAATAAAAGGTTATTCAGGAACTTTGGGACCCCTTATCACCTCATAAACCCATGGTTAATGCCAATATTTATCAATCCTTTACTTACAGACTTAAACTAACTTTTTTAGACCCAATTTGTATAGTATGTGTCCTACCTACATGTTCCAATCAATAGGTAATTTGAGTGGTTAAAATACTTGAGGAGACCTTTAATACCATCTCACAACTAAATTACTCCATCTAAATTCATTTGGAGGCATAATTATGTTATTGTATACCATTAAGGGTTTTGGAGGTCCACCATCTTAATTATGGTTCATATATCATATACCTCTAAAAAAAACCTATTTCCATGACTCTCTAATACATTTAACCCTTTATATCACCTAAATAGTTTAACATCCCATGCATAATGTGTGTAGAGATAAGAGTGTTGGTAGGTGTGTCTTAAGCTTTCTGTTGAGAAACTCAAGTAGGTTAAATTCTTATTGATCATTCATAATAAATTATCACCTTAATGCCTTTTATTATTTTATTTATTTTGAGTCTATAGGGGGACTTAATTTTCCCTAATATCCCTTATCCTAGGCCCTTTTGTGGTGAATTGTGTGAGTGTTTAAAGGTATAGCTCAACATGCCTACTCAAGAAGATAGATCTCAAGGAAGGATTAGAAACATTATGAGATAAGTCATTACACTCCCATGCCTCAAATGTGTTCTCCAATTATTTAAATTTCCTTCCATACATACTACATTTCATTGATCTTGTTTGGATGTTTGAACTTATCATGAGTTGGAACTAGGGTCTTGAGATGTACATGTGAAAGGTTTAGACCTCATACACCTAGGTTGTTGTTAGGGTCTTCATCCTTATTTATGTGCATATATTATTCTCATATATCATGAAACCCTCCTCGAACTATCTTTCACCCTTTTCATATGTTTCTATCTGCTTAGATTACTTGCTAGCTTTACTTTCTCTTGTAGCCTATCTTAACCAACATGCCTAATGCATATGACTCTAATAGATGACAATAACAACCTAAGAAATATTATTTTAGATGATATACAGGTGTAATTAGGTCAAAAATATCATGTTTAAAAATTTATCATAGATTTAAGGTACATGTCCTCAAATACTGGCAATACATCTACATACACAATCATATATAACCCTATATATGTTTGGTCTACAACCCTGACTAGATAGCTTCCTTACTCCAAATAATTATCAAGTAGGGTATTGAGGTGTTTAATGTGGTTTGGTCCCATATATATTATCACTTCATATATTATGTCATTATTACTCCCATTAGTCTAGTACTTTCCGTTATAAGTAGCCTTGATAGACTATGTGAGTTTTACACATCCTAAATTCATTCGTAAAGAATCTCCATCTTCAATAAGATGACCTCCATGATTTACCATTCTCTTAGTTTTCATATTTTTCCTTCATGTACATATTATATCTCATAATTTATGTAGGATTTAGACCTCAAGACTTTTCATCATTATTATAGGCATTGGTTCATGTATGTTGATTGACCCAGGGGTGTGTAGGATAAGTTTTTGAGTGAGGAGAGAACCTTCCTTATCACTTGAGATCTTTCTGAATTTATTGTGTTTATACCCACCCTTTTTATATATTCATTTATTTTATCACATTCACTTCATATTATTAGATATGGTCTATAAATGGTGATTTTGAAGCACTTTTCCATAATGGGTCTAGGTGATTTCCTATAGGTGGCCATTACTTTCTCAATAGGGTATGTAGATATATAGGCATATTTATTCATGATTTGATTGTCCTTGAAAACCCTAAGGATTTTTTAGAGCTTGGTCCCATGTATTATACTTGGGTAAGGGGTTGATGGCCTATGGATGATGATAGTGGCCAAATATGGAGTTTGAAACTTGGAGATAGGGCTTAAACTAAATTAAAATACCAATGCATAGGTGGTTAAAAATAAGAAGCTCTTTGATAGCTTGAAATGAACTATGATCATACATATTAGATAGTCTAAAATAACCTTCGACACCCATATGCATATAAATAGCATGATATAAAACTCCAAAGGCCATTAATGAGGTATACATGGTGGATAACACAACCTAAGACTTTCCAAAGAACCTTAACATTTACTAAATTATCTTAATATATGCTAAAAAGAATGTGAAGAGATTTGAAGGTAGATTAGTGGTGAATCAATGGGCTATGGGGCTATGATGAATATTTTGAACCTACATATAAGGATACATTGGTGTGGTTACAACACTCCAGTCCATGTTTACATTTTTTTTTAGAACCATCAAGCCACCATTATGTAATATATTGCCTTTCTATGCCCTAAAACTCACATTTGTAGGTTACATCACTTGGAAACATGATTTTAGAATATTATTGACCATATAAATACTCAAATTGGAGTAAAAATATAAGAACATCCTCCAAACACAATATTAGACCTTCAAATACCATTCACCTTAAGATGCATACACTATATAGTTCTCTTCATTAATGAATCTTGCCTGCAACCTACAAACATTAGAAGTTTGGACATTTTCCACCTCCATATGACCACATGTGAAAACCAAATGTTAAGGAGGACATTAAAAGTAATTAAAAGACTTGAGGAACCATGAATAATAGTCATTTTTATAAAATAGACCAAAAATTCAATAAAACCATCTTCCTCCTATTACCCTATACAAATGACAATGGTGATCAAATCACTTAACTTCATAATGAATGTTGATAGAGCTCAGAGTATTAATCCCAATACCAATTCCCATGACTAAAAGATGACCAAGTTTAATTTCTCTATACAATAGACTTAACCTTCTTTATTTCTCTTTTGTATAGATTGAGCATAAATTTGAATTGGTCTCAAGGCCTGCTAATGAGCTCTATGGGGGTGATCAATCAATTTTGGGCTCTTTAATCATTTAAATGATCTAATTTGATCCACACATGATAGTCATGAACTCCCTTTGCATACCTATAACTCCACCTGAGCTAGTCCATACTGTAAAAATTTGTACCACTTAGAAAACTCTTGAAACTTACTTTTATCTAATTTTTGCTTTTTCTTAACTGTAAAAAGAAGAAACTAGTTAAGAAGGGTGTGTAGAAGAATAACTATTAAATGCACATGTGTTTAATATATAATTTTTGATAAATTATCTTTCTCTAGGGAAGAATGACCTAAAATTATAACACTACCAAAAAATTATTGGTTAGATAATTAGTTGGGTGGATTGCCTAGCATGAGCTAGATCCTACAAGTAAAAGCTTTATAGGAGGATATCAATCCACCTTATTTAAACACTTAAGCTGGTAAATTAAAATGGAAATATTTGAATAAAATGACATAAAAGTTAAAATAATAAAATAAAATAATAGAAAATTAATTAAGAAAACTAAACTCTTTTCTTAGATGGCTAAAATAAAGCAACTAGTTTAAATAATGCTAACACTAAAAATTGGCTAAAAGAAAGTTGTGGTTTTTGGTTTGGATTGGTTTGGTAAAGTCCCAAAGAATTATTTGGTTTGGGTTGGGAAATGTGTTAAAAAAATGGAGGGATAAATGATCAAAAATAGGGCCAAGAAGGTAAAGGGGGAAATGGTCAAAATGAGGCCAAGAAGGCAAAGGTGTAAAGGGTGATCAAGAGGGTAAACATAGATGGGTAAGAGGATAAAATGACAAGAGGTTGATGAAGGAATAAATTGAAATAATAAGTCCAAAGAGAAAGGAATAAAGAAATTAAGATAAATAAACAACAAGATTACCTTAATGTTTGAAGATGTTTGTTGATGAAGATTAGCTTGTTGAAGAACTTTGATGATTTTGGCAAAGTTTCATTGATTCATTATATTTTCATTCAAGATTTGGATGAATTAAAAAATTATTACCTCTTAAAAATACCTAAAAATAGATTTTAATGACCAAATAATAACTTGTAACTTAACCTTGGGTGAAGGAGAGGGGGGTATTTATAGTATTTGATATTAAGAAACATGCCAAAAGAAGGGAATAATGAAATATGGTGCCATTTATCAAATGGTGATTTAATATTAAAATATTATATTTGTGGGGATTTCAATTTCTGTTGGTGAGTTTCCCACCTTGCACATGAGTCCAGTTTTGAATGGGAATCATGTACAAGGGTTAAATGAGGCTTAAAGACTTTTCACCACCCTTTATTGTCTTCATCCAAGAACTTAAAGATGTGGTACACCAAATGTGGTGCCATTTTCCATGTGGTGCATGAGTGGTCAAATATGAGGTCGGTGGGCATTCCCATTTAGGTTGGTGAGTCTCCCATGTGGGTTAAGAAGTCAAAAATGGGTGCTCTTTGTCTTTCCCAAATCACTAAAGAGGTAGGTATCTCATTTTGAAGGCTACTTTCATATGTGAAGTAAAAATACATGTTAAATGATATCCCCTTAAAGGAAATTTCTCCATATTTTAAGGGGAGGCTTGTGATGATTAAATGAGGTCATTAAGCACCTTGGGAAAGGGTCCTAGGTGGGGTATGATGTCCAACATCAAGCCACCTCACTTTTAATCCATGTCACTTAGCATATCACTTTCCATGTCACTTTCCATGTTACTCACCATGTCACTTTTCATGTCACATGTTCTGTCACTTGACATGTCATATGCCATGTCATCATGAATAGTGATAGTGGGTCCCATAGTGAATAGTGATAGTGAATATTACTTCTAAATAGTACTTTCAAATAGTGATTTTAAATAATATTATGTGACTAAGAGGATAGTGATTTGGGTGTTTTAATAAGGGTTTGTTAAGGGTTAAGAAGGTTTAGGAGGATTTTATGGGGGCCCCAAGATATTTAGTCATAAAAAATTGTAAGTGTATAATTTTTTAGTGTCTACATTTTTCCCCTTTTTATTATGTTTCTTTGAATTAAAAAGCTACAAAACAAAAATAAATATCTTAGTTGATGGTTAGGGTGATCTAAGTATGGGAGGATGTGTTCCCACTCAAACTGAGAGTAGATGAGGAAAGGTCAAATTAGGTGTAGGATTGATAAGTAATTAGTGGGGAGGTAAGAGGTGGTGCCACAAGTTAGTTGGGCATGTGAAATGTCAATGGGTGAAAGGTGACTAAGCATGGTAGTCAAGATTGTGAAAAGACCAAAGTTTCCAATATTGGTAAAAATAAGGTTTATCTTAAAAGGACACATGATAGGGATAACTGATCTATAACATTGATTATAGTTGATTAGGTTAGGCCTATCAAGCCATCTAGGTAGGGTCAGTGTTGGTTACAAGTATCTAGGGTAGGAAGCATTCCTAAAAAATAACACAATTAGTCAAGTTGTGCATGAGGTGGTTTAAAATTTTAAGAGGTTAACATGGCAAGGTTGGTCAGTGCAGTCAAAAGTCATCATAAAACATGCTAATTATCTTGGTAAAAAGTAACCAACATCAACGTGGATATGGTGAAAATGTCAGTGTATTGGGTATGGATTAGAAGGGGATCACTAAGCTAACTTTAGATACACTTGGCAAGTGAATCCTACCTACATAGTTCTATGGATAGGAATCCAAAAAGAACATTAGGCCAAATGTAGTTCCTTTGAGGTGGGGAGTGTGGGTTGACTTAGTTACACCAACTTGATGTATCATGAAATTATATCTAGTTGAAGGATGTTGGAGAAAGGGAAGCTCTAAAGGGTGGAAAATATGGGTATGAAATAGTTTTTTTATTGGTTTGGTAGAAATGGTGGATGATATTACTTAATATGCAATTAGATGATTGTATCGACTATGTAAAAGGAATTTGAAGCCATGGATAAGTAAGTTCAAGCATGAAATTTTTTCCACCATCTAAAAAAAGGGAGAAATATGCTTTCCCAGGCATTAGAAAATTTATCACTACTCAAATTATCATGGTGACCTAATGGGTTCTTTCATCACCATCTAAATAAGCTAATAGTGTGCACACTCCAAAATAATGTCTTTAAAAGGATATATAAGGGTATTATTTAATGATTCAATGAAGCAAAGGAGTAGAGTAGGTAAATGAATAGTGGCAAAGATTTAAACGCTTGACCCTTGAGCTAGTGGGGCCCCAAAATAAGTTAGCATTGAGTTTTGAGGGAATTTATAGAAAGACTCTAAGTGGTTTTGGAATATGGAGTGAGACAAATAATAATAATAATAATAATAATTAAATGATTTAGTAGGTTATCAATTTTGTGCATTAAAGTAAGGGCATGAAGGACATGAAGAAGTAGACAAGGAGATGTACGTAGAAGTGACACAATTGGTGACTGCACTCAAAAGAGGATGAAGAATGTCAAGAGAAGAATGAGAAATAAGGAGTCAACAAAGAGGAGGAATCTAAAAATAGTAAAGAAGAAACTAAGGAAAATTAGAAAGTGTCAGAGGAAGATATTGTCCAGGATGGCCCTGTTGAGGACCCTGTTTCAAGAAATGAAAGGGAAAATATAGTTCAGGATGACAATCAAGAAATGGACATGGAAAGTCAAACTGGAACAAAAGAATAGTATCAAAGGGGCTGAGAGGATCACTTTGAATAAGGCAAGAATAATCCCAATAAGAATTCTGAGGAATGGAGAGAGAAAAGGTAGAATGATGGAAAGCACACACCTATGAGTTGGGTTAATTGCAAAGCAAAGGATTCTCTCCAACTTGATTCTTGGATGTGTAAGGAGATTAAGGATCTCAAAAGGAAAGTGGAAATTATGGAAGATAACCAAAAAGCTGCATGGAACAAAATTAACAACATGGAAAAATAGATAAGAGATATCCCAGTCAAGCTCAAATATTACGAGAATAACCTTCGAGAACTCATTAGGGAAAATAGAACAAAAATGGAGGAAGTAACGTCCAACATTTGTGCTACAGCTGCCAATATTGGAAAAAGAGCTAGCAAGGAGACCAAATCTTTGGAGGGGCCTAGCAAAAGGATGAGACAAAGCTCAAGAAAGAAGGCTACACAAGAGGGAGCCAAGTTGGCGGCAACTACCACTCAGGATACTATTGTGAAAGGTACAGAAACTATGAAAATGATTTTGGAAATGGAAGAATGGTCTGGTTCTTCTTGCTCGTTATGTTTTCTGGTCCTATTCTCTAGTTTCTTTTTGTAATCTTCTATCTATGGTGTAGCCAGATCTATGTTAAATCTGGGTTTTGCCCAGTGGTCTCTCTAGTGGTTTCAGGTCCATTTAAAACCTATTTTTGGTACTTCTCTGTAGTAGTTTTTAGGTTCTGCCTGTGGGAGTTGAAGCTTTATCTTTCTTTCCTTGTACTTGGGTTTTGGGATCCCATCAAAACCTATTTTTACCTTTATCTAAAACAAGGGATGAGGTGAGGGTGGACCTATATATATATGAAGGTCATGAAGAACAAGGAATGTCATCAAAGGAGATGAAAAAATGAAATGAAATGGATAAAAGAGAAGAAAAATAAGAGGTAGAAGATGGGGGGGTGAGGGATGCAGTAAAGAATGATAGATTGGAGAATTGAAAAGGATGGGGAGAGAAGTGTAACAATCATGAAGGGTGGGGAGGATGGAAAATATGGGAGGCCATGAAGGGTTTGAAAATAAGTCTAAAAACAAACCAAGGAGAAAATAGTTTGGTGATGAAAATATAAAATAAGTCAATAAATGGAAGAAAGGAAATAGGAGGACAAAGGAGTGAAATAAGGACACAAAAAGGATGATAGGAGAGTGAAGAATTATGTGGTATCTTGACCAAGTAAACATGGATGATGAAGGTAATGAAGTAAATATGATGGTGGTTTTGGAGATGAGAATGGGATGGAAAATGTGAAAGGGGTTAAGAAAAATAAGGGGAAGCAAATGATGGGTGAATAAGTTGAAGAGATAAGGTATGCATTAATCAGCGTGTTAGAAGAAGTAGACAAGCTAAAAAGGGGTGAAGTGGTGACTAAATATGGGAACACAAGGAAAGGGCATGAGATGAAGATCTGGGATGATAAGTAGAAAAAAGATGAATTGAAGAAGTGATACAAAGCATGGATATTCACACAGATGCAAAAGATAAGTGAGTATCGAGATGGAAAGAGGAAAAGGTGAATGCAAAAGGAAAAAGGCAAGAACTGAGAAGAAGAAAAGAGGAAATTATCGAAAGATTCTGAAAGGATAAATACCTAGGTATAAACTAGTTGTGGAGGAAATAAAGAAGAAGAAAAACATGAAAGGATGGAAAAAAGCAAACAAGAAGAATGGAAACTGGGTATAGTGGAAAGAGTAGAGAAATGACAGAGAATGGTGGTACATGTAAATAAAAGTACAACAATAAAAGAAATATAAAGTTTGTAATATGTATAGTATGACATGGAATTTTTAAGAAAAAGAGAGTGATAAAGAGGGTATAACAAATAGCCAAGGGCGAGGAGAGATGATGAGGATGGTGAAAGAAGTTGAAGGGGATAAAGGACAAGGTTGGTAATTAGTGGAGAGAGGGATGAAAAACATGAAAAGTGAGTGAGGGAGTGGGTTGTGAAGTATGCATGAATAAAGGTGATAGGGAGGCAAGTGAGGCAAAGTAGGTGGTGGCTTTATGGGATATAAGAGGGGCCAATGAGGAAGGATATCAACCCCTATGTTAAAAGAGATTGACAAGCTAGAAAAGTGGTTAAAAGATATTGAAAAGCTGAAGGGAGGGAGGTGGTGAGGATATAGGTAGAAAAGTGGAGGAAGATATTTTAGGTGAGAAGGGAAAACAATATAAAGGATGTGGCTAAACTGAATTTAGTAACTAAGCGCTACCTACATAGTCCAAAAAAACCTCAGGCTGATGTAGTTTTCCCAACAATTAGGGAAAAATAAAGAGGAAGTATTAGGTAATGTTAAAATACAAAGATGCTAAGAAAAATTCAAATCTTCCCTAATATACGATGCACTAATAAAAAGGGTGTTGTTAGAAATGGAAGTTAATGAGAAGGAAAAGGGGAGGGTATTTAGTTTTTAGTGTATGAACTACCCTTAGAAGTCAAGCAACACCTACATAGTTGATGGACATTAGGATAATGTAGTTCAAAAAGGTTTGGGTGAATGGTGTTCAAATTAGTTTCCCCAATTTGATGGACCACATGGGTTGGTTTGGGTTAATGGAGAAGGTTTTTTAAAATATTTGTTTTGGGTTTTAGTGAAGGTGATGGTGAAAATCCATGGTGTATATTGGTGAATAGTTACCATAATTATCCCAAATTTAGTAGGATGAGAGACATAGATGGGTAAGGGAGGATAAATAAGAAAGGAACATGATGTTAAGCACCACAAATGACCTTCAATGGAGATAATCTAATGAAGAGATGCCTTTTTGAGGATGTTTCACCTTATAAAATTATGCCAGGGTAGAAGCCTAGAGATAACATCTACCGCTATGAGTTGAGTTTTAGGAGGTGGGATTCTATCAAGATCTACATAGTTAGTTTGGCCAAAGTTCATCACCACTATGAGTTATGTTTTAATGGAAGTATCAAAATGACAACTTATGATTTTTTTTAAATGGCTAAGTAGATTCTAAAAGTGAAGGAGTTATAAGTGTGGTGAGCGATAGAGGATGGACCTTGCTTGACCCAAGAGTTGTGTGGGTAGGCTAGACAAATGGTGGCCATGTTTGCATCCTCTATCCTAGTTCCTTAGAATTGATGACTTGGGGTTATACTTAGAAGAGGTCTTGGTAGCAAGGAGCTATGTGGTCTAAAATATTGGTTATAAAATTAGAGAAGGTGACTATTCCCCTACCATAGAATAACTCTTATCTAGCACAAAAGAAAAGACTACCATGTTCGAGTAGGCACTGCTAATGGTTGCGGTCTAATGTTTAGAGCATGTTGTAATGGGTTGGTAGTAATAGGAAGGTAGAGGGGACAATAAGGTTAATGTATTATGGTGAATTCATGGCATCTTACCTCTGATGGAAGATTTGCTATAGTGGAAAGAATTTTTGAGTTACCATCATTAGCAATAGTAGCAATTGTGAAGGCATAATCATTATAGTGGTCCATGGTTAGAAGCCAATTTATGTCAACTAGGATAAAGGTGAAAATGATTAAAATGACCACCAAGCCTACAAAGATCACAAGAGGACAAAGCAACATCAGATGTAGATCAGATAATAAGGGCAATAAAAAGATATCATGATAGTGTATAATGGCTTTATTAAGATGACCAATCAGATCAAGGGTGATGTGTCCATACAAAAAGGTAAGTAAACATGACCTTTTTAAGTGGGAAGAATTTTTAAGGAAATAAATGACACCATATGACCTTCCTAGTTGATGGAATGGAGAATCATGTCAGTGAGGAATAATGGTTAGGTAGTCTATATAAAGAATATTGATAATGATGAATGTATATCCTTAAGTTATTTGGTTTTTTAGGTCATAGAGAGTGTACAGAACTACACAAGGTTGAAGATGGAAAACAATGGGAACAATGATGGATATAATTGGCAACCCCTATAACCTAAAATAATCAATATGGTGAATGTGTGGATCTATCAAATACTATAATATATAATGTTAATAATAGAAGAACTATTAAATAAACAATAATGGGAAAGGCACCCATGACTCAAGCTTGAGCCTAAAATCTTACCTCCATAGCAGTGAAGAAGGTCAAAATTTCAATACAGAAGATGCAGGGCTAGAGAACATGACCATAAACCTGTCTATAGAGTGAAGCCTCACTATCTAAGGGCATGTGCACTGAGGCAATAACTCATGGTACCTATGCAAGTAGAACCACCATAGAAAAGGGATGTAATGGCTACAATAGGTGAGTAGGATGAAAGATATAGAGTAGAATATGATTCTCATCTTGTGGGGATGAATATGGGAGAGGAGAATAGAGTATACCCTTTAGCGGTTTTTGAGATAGGTAATGTTACAGATGATATTTCAAGGAGTAATCAAGTAGAAGGATGGTTAAACACAAGTCCAAAATCACTAAATAATCAATTTAATGCTTAGGTAGGAAAATAATGTATACATGTTCTTTAGGTAATATTTGTGTAATTTGATGACTATGTATGTGTCATGTGACTCCTTGCACCCTAATTAAAATATTACATAGTGTGCTATAAACATGTATAAAATGCATTGAATGTCACTAGTCAGATTTTATCATGCTTAAGGTTGTGTGGATACTTATGAATGTTATGGTTATGGTTGTTGTAATCTCATTTAATGTAGAAATAAGGATTATTGTTTTTTCAACATTTGATGGTAAAAGTTATGATGAAGACATCAACCAAGCACATTAAGATAAGAATAGGGCACGATGCTTTGTTTTTGACAAAGACTAAAAATAGACCTAAATAGGGATCAAATTAATGAATATAAGACCTTAAAATTATGTGCATGAGTGGTCATTTGTTGATAAAAAAGGTTTCTTGATCATAGGGTGTCACATAAGGTCTAAATCCCTTGATTTATGGCTAGTCTAAAGGGGAGATGGGTGATAGGTGGTGTGAAGGGTAACGAATGATATGTATGATAACCTCATGTGAATTAATTTTCCCCTTCTATAGGTGGTGTAAGAATAGTCATATACAAGTCCATGTCATATGATACATGTATAATGATCAATGTGAGAAGTCTATATGTGAAAAATTATTATGGCTTCAAACTTATTATGCTACTTACATGCCAATTGTGGCCTTATAATTTGTTGTGATAGTGAGTCTTTTGATTTATTGCTATATATGGGAATCTGATCAATGCGAGAAGCTTCATGTAAATTACTCTAATTTTGACAAAGTTAACTCAATCATCCATCAAGGGAGTGGTATAAACTTATTGGCTTTGTTTAATGTTCTTAATAGTTGTCCTTTAAGGGAGCAGTCTACCTTACATTTGGAAATTTTTATTTTGTTTTTATGGGTGGCTATCCTTCGATGGAATAGTCTACAATGCTTAAGATATTGACCTAAGTAGTATTTTGGTATCTAAATTGTGTTTAGATGAAATGTGTTTAGACATGGAGAAGTATAATTAGGTTTAGAGGTTTACCATTATGAGGGCAAAACTTTAACACAAGAAGGTCAATGATATATGAAAGGGTGTGGTTTTGAGAGACAATGACCATGGGATTCCATCTTATTATAAATGAAAAGTATCTATGAGAACCATGCTATGGGTAGTGCCATGGTACCCACATTTAGGATTAGGTTATGACTATGATGTTAAATCACATGGTTCTATGTTTTAATCAATCATACTCAAAAGGAGAGGAGAAAGATGGGTGAAGGTTAAAATCTTGTAATCAAGGGATGAGCTTAAGTTAGACAAAAAGAGTAATCTTGATCCTTCCTTAACAAAAAAAAGACATAGATACAAAGAATTGAGAGGTTCAGGTTTTGGTTCACCTTTGAGAGAGGACAAATGATAAGTTCTTGATCCATACTCATGGGTAATGATTTAGTGTCTAAGACAATTCAAAAAAATCTCACCTCATTTACTTTTCTCCATGTTGGTCACATGTCAATTTTACTCTAGGATGAGGTCTCCAATATTGAAGTGCTAAGGTTTGAGGTAAGGTTGGTTAGGTTTGATAAAGAAGGGTAATATACAATGGTTTGATGGGATAATTTGAATCCCAAATAGATCAAGTGGTGCCCAAATGGGTTTCCCCAATTTGATATACCACTTGGTTCAATTTGGGTTGATGGATAGGTTTGTTTGATAGGTTGAGGAAAAAAATCCAAGGCTTAGTTAAATTAATGGTTAGGGTATGGTTGAATTTAATAAATGGTTAAATCCTTATAGAAGGAGAGTTCCCCCAGTTTACTCTTTGCATGGGTGGGAAAAATATCACAAAGTCAAGGTGTTTGTGGTTGGGTTTGGTTAGAGTGTTGAGGGTTTGAATGTTATGTCCATGGAATGGACACTTTAGCTTTTCCTTTATCCTTTTGTTATACTTGAGAGTGGGTAACCCTATAGATGGTGTGGATAAAAGGAAGTGTTAGTTTAGCTTGTTGAGTTGGTTCCTCCTCACTCTTAGGTGAGAATGGGGGAATAGGTAAGTGTTGGGTAGTTTTGGTTGATGGTCAGGTTGGTAATGGGCTCAAAGGATGTTCATTTGATAACATATTATCCTTGTTGTAAAGCCATTGGATAATGGTTTTAAGATACTGGTAGTGATCTATATCATGGCCAAGTATCCTATGGTAAGAACACACACGGTGGTCATTATACCATGATGGTTTCGGGTGTGAAGAGTTGAAAGTTTTGATAGGGTCAAAAGGCTTAATAGGTGGTAAGGTTAAGTAAGAGGTTTAAAAAAACCTTTGTAAATTTGTTGAATAGGATTCATGCAATGTTATTGGAGGTGATAGGTTTTTAGTTTTGGGAGCCTTCTTAAAATTAGTTTTTACTGTGAAAGTTATGGGTGGTGGGATAGTTTTGGTTTGTTAGTTAGGTCAGGATGGCTTGGTTAAGGGAGATTAATTTGATAACACATTATCCTCATATAAGGTTTGGATGAGTGCTTAGAGAGATTTTTAATTCTTCATGTCATGTCCAAGTGTCCTATGGTATGCACAGACTAAACTGGCATTAAACCATTTTGGTTGAGGACATGAAGGGTCAAAAGCTATGATAGGTTGGAAACATTTAAGAGGTGGTAAGGTTAAAGATAAGGTTTGAAACAAAATTTATAAAATGGTTGAATAAGTTTCAAGTAAAGGCATTGGGGGTGATGTATTTTTGGGCTTTAGAGTGGAGCCTTCTTAGGAGTAGGCTTCACTCTAGAAGTTGTTAGTTGTGGAATGTTTTTAGTAAATTAGTTAAGTTAGGGTAGCTTGTTTGGTTTAGAAGTAGAAGATTCAATTGAAGGCGGGGGCATGGGCCTATTTGGAAATGGTGTAAGAGATTTCACGCTTTTAATAGGTTTAGTCAAAATTTTATTTAATGGACTTGATGAAGTTAGGTCTAATTTCAAAGATTGGTGAGATATGATAGGAATAGGAAGCATTCCTAGATTCTTGATGGGTTCGATCAAAGAGGTGTAAGAAAATTTAACATTTTTATATAGAATTGGGTTGGATGGATCCCCTATAGTATTTTAGGATGGAGTATCTAAGGATGGGGTTGAGGTAGTGATAGGATTGATGGTAGATTCAAGTGAAGCTAAGGGTTCTTGTTTGTAATGAAAAGGGAGGCTAAGATGAAGCCAGAAAGTGGCTCTATTGAGATTGGATTGAAAAGTGAACTATAGAATTTGTAATAGCCTAGAAAAGGTATTGTAGATAGGTTTGGTTCTTTGATTATTGATTTCCAAGCTTTAAACCTTGGGTGGATAAGAGGGAATGGTTTCCCCGTCTATGTTTTAGTGGAAGGTTCAAAATTTAGAGAGGATGTTTCTTCCATTGATGGAGTGGATAAAGTGACCTCTTTTAAAGGAATGATTTCCAAATGAAAATTAGGTGACTTTGTGGTGGGGGAGGAAGGTGAAATGATGTGAATTGAAAGGATGGAAGTGGTTGCTTACTTTGTTTGGTTGTCCAAAGGAATAGAGAGTGAGTCCCCCACTTAAATGAGTGGGGTGAAAGTATTATTAATAGGTTTATCAATAATAACATTGATTATGTGTACCTCATAAGTGTGAGATGATTCTAGTTGGATTTGATTCACTGAAAGGGGAAGTGGAAAATATTGTTTGGTTTCTTTAATTGTGGTTTGTAAGGAAATTTTTAAAGGTTCTACTTGGTCAAAAAGTGGATTGGTTAAGGTTGGTGTTATTATAGATTATTTAGTGGTAGGTTTACTAAGGCCCAGAAGAGGGTGTACCAATGTCTCAATTATCACATTAGGGTTTGAAACTATTTGTAAGTTATTTAGTTGGCTTGAAGAGGCTAGTTGGTTTGATAGGCTAACAAGTTGGTTGGGTTGATAGGTTGGTTGATTAGTTAAGGGTGATGAAATTAATTAGATTAATTAGGTGGGTTGAGGTTTATACGATGGTTGAGGGAAATGGCCTAAGATTTGACAAGGTTGGGGTGATTAAGATGATAAATGTCGATAGGTTATTGGTTGGGAATGATAATAATTAAATGTCTAATGATAGATCATTAGTTTTTTTTAGGTGAGGTTTGATTGATCATGGATACCATGAATAGATGGCCTAAATTTTGACTCTAATCTAGCTATTTGGTCTATTATAATTGCAACAAACTCAGGTGGTAGTTCAAGTGAAGGTTGATAGTTTATGGGTTGGTTAAAGTTGGAGTTTGATTACTCATAGATAAGGTTGGGTTGATTGTAGATAGGGTTGGGTTGGTTATAGACAAGGTTGGGTTGGTTGTAGATAGGATTGGGTTGGTTGTTGGTATGCAAGGGAGTATAAGTGGCTTGTGATGTAAGGTACCACTTTAAAGTGAAAGGATTATTCTGCAAGATCTTAGAAAGTTAAGATCTCTAGGAGAGAAAATAGGACAGCTTTCTATTGAACAAGGTAGTGGAGATGAGGTATTGGAAAATAAGTTATTGGTTGGTTTGATTCTTCACTTTATAGTCTAGTAAAGACTATATGAAGAATAGAGAGAAATTAAGCTCACACCTCAAACAAGAAGTTAAGAAAAAGAAAATATTTAAGGCAATCAAAGCATACACTGAGATACATTAAATCCTAGAGTTTTAATTATCTCTCTTTTGGCTTATGCCTTAACAAGTGTGAAGAATAAATCTGGTTTATAGAACATGTCCTAAACAAGGTAGTCTATGTTTGGCTCCAGGTTATGTTTAGGTGCTCAATAGAATTTTGAATTAGATTTTAATACATGGCTTGGAAATTGGGTCTTGCTCCCCTCACTCCATGATACCACATCTAGTGCAGGTTCTTACCCAATATATACCAATTACCAAAGTTTATACTCAACTACAGACTTGAGTTGATTATCCCCTTGGTGATTAAATCCAATTATGATAACTAGGAAAGGGTAAGGTGATCCACTAGGTGATGAAATCTTAGTCAGGACTTATCTCAAGTGATTTTTATGTTTTTTTTTTCCTTTTTTTCAAGTTTTTTTCGGGTGTAACATTTGTGATTATATATTTAATGTTCTTGATTAATTAAACTATGTGAGATTACCAACACAACCAAACAATGGATGCAGTTAATTTTAACCAAAAGGAAATTCTTTGATTTAGTTTTAATGAAAAAAAAAGATGAAATATTGTTAAATTCAACATGAAAATGAAATACTAATACTAATATTAATGCTCTTTTTTATTTTATAAATTAAAGAAAAAAAATGAATGATAATTTTATTTTTTTTAATTTTCTAATTTTTAGAAATAAAAAGAGACCAAAACTTAAGCTTTTAGAAGGAAAAAAGGAACATTTAAATTTAAAAAATGAAATGTGAAACTAAATTCCATTTTAATAATTAAAATAATTTTCCTTAACATCTATGAACCTAAAAAATACTCAAGGGTCCCATTGGGCGTGCCAAAATATTTCTATCTAGTTTTCAATTTTTCTAAGTGTGAAAAGAAGAAACTAGTTAAGAAGGGTGTGTAGAAGAATACATGTTTAATGTGCACATGTTGATTACATAATTTATAATAAATTATATTTTTATAGGGAATAATTACCTACAATTATAAATCACTACCACAAACTTATTGGTTAGACAAGTAGTTGGGTGGATTGCCTAGCGTGAGCTAGATCTTAGAAGTGAAAGCTTTCTAGGAAGCTATCAATCCACCTTATTTAAAAAATTGGGTTGATAAATTAAAATGGAAATATTTGCATAAAATTACATAAAAATTAAACTAGTAATAAAAAAATAATATAAAATTTATTAAGTAAAATAAATGCTTTTCTTAGATGGCTACAATAAAGTAACTAGTTTAAATAATACTAATGCTTAAAATTGGCTAAAACAAAGTTGTGTTATTTCGTTTAGTTTTGTTTGATAAAGTTACAAATAATGAATTTTTTTGTATTGGGAAATAGTTTCAATGTTGAATGGAAATGTGTTCAAGAAAACTATATTGATAAATGATCAAAAAGAGGGCCGAGAAGGCAAAGGGGTAAAGGGAGATCAAGAGGGTAAAGGGATATGGGTAAGAAGATAGAATAAAAAGAGGGTGATGAAGGAATAAAGTGAAATAATAAGGTCAAATGGAAAGGAATAAATAAATTAAGATAACTAAACAAAAAGATTACTCAATTCTTGAAGATGATTGTTGATGAACATTGGCTTGTTGAAGATCTTTGATGATTTTGGTAGAGTTTCATTACTTCATGCTCTTTTCCTCTAAGCAGTGGATGAGTTCCAAAATTATAACCTCCTCCAAATACCTAAAAAAATATGTTAATGACCAAACAACAACTTTCAACTTAACCTTGGGTGAAGGAGGGGGGGTGGGTATTTATAGCATTCTATGTTAAGAAACATGCTAAAAGAAAGGAATGGCAAAATATGGCACCATTTCTCTTGTGGTGCATTAATGAGTCAAATATGAGGTTTTTGGGGATTCCCATTTGGTTTGGTGAGTCTCCCACCTTGGACATGAGTCCAATTTTTAATAGGAATAATGCACATGGGTTTAAATGAGGCTTAAAGACTTTTAACCACCCTTTCTCATATTCATCCAAGCACATAAAGAGGTTATACACCAAATATGGTGCCATTTCCCATGTGGTTAATTAATATTCAAAGATGAGGTTGGTGGGGATTCCCATTTAGGTTGGTAAGTCTCCCATTTGGGTTAAAAAGTATAAAATGGGTGCCCTTTATCTTTCCCAAAGTACTAAAGAGGCAAGTATCTCATTTTGAAGGCTACTTTAATGTGTGAAGGAAAAATAAATGTTGAATGATGGACCCTTAAGGGGAAATTCACTATATTTCAATAGGGGGCTTTGTGATGCTTAAATGAGGTCATTAAACACATTGGGAAAGGGTCATAGGTGGGGTATGATGTCCCACATCAAGCTACCTCAATTCTGAGCCATTCCACTTTCTATATCACCTTCCATGTCACTTGACATGTCACTTTACATGTTACTTTCCATGTCACTTTCCATATCGTATGTCATGTCATCATAAATAGTGACAGTGGGTCCCATAGTGAATAGTGATAGTGAATAGTAATTTTGAATAATATTATATGACTAGGAGAATAGTGATTTGGTTTGGTTAACAGGGGGTTTTAAATGGTTAATAATGTTTATGGGGTCTTTAAGGGGGTTCTTAGGCATTTAGTCAACAAAAATTATAAGTGTCCAAATTTTCTAGTGTCTACAAAACCTACAAATTTCTTATGTTTTTTTATGTTTTAGACCATAAGCCATTATGGAGGGTAGAAAGAGGTATAATATGAGTCAAGTGATGAATTAAACCTAATGGTACAAATTAAAGGGTTGAATAGGTACATTTTCGCATGTGTGGGGCCCATATAATGGTAATAAAGTGTTGACTTTTGTGAAAAATGGGCTCAATAGTGTATGAAATACATTGGGTATGGCCTAATGGGATTCATGAATTCTCTCAAAGGTATGAATAGTGGATCTAGTGGCCTTTAAGGGTTAAATGGAGTCACACTAAGGTCAAATATCTTCCTTATAGACTATATACATGACCTTAACGACAGATATCAAATGAATACCATTTCAACACATATGAAAAGACTTTAAGACCTATTAAGGACATCAATTACACCCCCATACATATTTAAAACATTTAAAAATCTTGGAAATGAATCATGCCTTACATAATTTGAGTACATCTGAGAGGTTCATGATGACTTATCAGTTACATTATCAAATCACCTCTACTATGGTACTTTTAGATTATTGAGGTCACTTAAAAACATATTATAGACCTTTATACATGTTCAAACACTCTAGTGACACTTGTCACAAGCTAAAACGTGAGGTAGGTACAACCATTATGTGTTTTATAACCTGAATAGATAGTGGACCTACTGCATCTGAAATGAAGACTGGTGATCATGTTTTGGACTATCCTAATTCACCAAGAGATATGAAAACTATGAGACCTAATGGTGGACTAGGTTTAATATGGATTAGGTTTACCCCTTTATAGTATTTATGGTACATTTTTTGTGACTCAATTGGCTTGACCAGCCTGCTAGTCAAGAGAACTCAAAATCCTTTAGTTTTCCACTCATGACTAGATAATGGACCCTTGAATACATATAAACTATTCAAAATACCTTTAAGACCTTAAAAAATAATCACATAATAAAATACCAAATAATATACAGGGAAATATAGATACACATATAAACAAATAAGTAGAACAAACTAACAACTACCAAACATGTGGAATAACACTTAAAGGAAGGAAACTAGATACTATACACAAGAGAATTTGGTATTTCTAATAATAGTACTTGAGGAACATCCCATTGATAAGGATAGGGATTTCCTCACCACTCAACCTAGAAATTTTGAAAACATTACTCTCCTTAAAATTGGTAATGATGTATGGCCCACTGTAAAGAGTGTTAAAATTTAAATGTTTACCTGGATTGACATGATCCTCATCCCACATAAGCATAATGTCTCCTTATTGAAAGGTCTTAGATGAGGCTCTATTATTAAATGATCTTTTTACTTGGTATTTATTGTAATACATATCTTTCATATCACTATTGCTTGTCTCTTCCAACTCCCTCAACTCATTCATCCTTACTCCCATTGCATTATCCTCAATGAGCTCAAGGTGATGTGTAAGCTCCAAGGACGGAAACTCAAGTGAGATGAGAATTTTTTATTCTCTTCCATAAATAAGGAGATAAGGATATTGACCATTATAATTTTTAGGAGTAATTCTATCTTCCCACAAGGAAATCCTCAACCTAGTGTGCCACTCCCTTTGAGTGTCTTCCATTATATTTTTTATGATCCTAAACAAGTTCTTATTGGTGGAATCTACTAGTCCATTTCCCTATGGATAGTAGTTATATGAATACTTTAGATATATGGAATTGTTAAGGTCACACTCACACACTTTTTCACTATTCAATGACAAGACATTATATTATATAATGGTAGAGGGGACCCCAAACCTAATCACAAGGTTGTAATATAACTTCAAAACTAAGTTTTCATTTGCTTCTTTGAGTGTAGTTGCCTCCACCCACCTGGTAAAGTATTAATTAGCTATTAAAACCCACTTATTCCCATAAATATATTAGGAATGTATCATACCTATGAATTCTAATCCCCACTCCATGAAGGGTTACTCAAATTGAATGGGTTTTAAAGGAAAGGCAACTAGTATCTGCTTACCAGTAAACATGGCACATTTAGGACATCTCCTAACCCAAGAATGTGAGTCTATGAATAATATGGTACAAGAATATCTTTCTCTAATGATCTTGTATGTTGTGCTATTAGATTCAAAGTTCCCACCTATAGGCTTATCATGAATTTGCTCTAATTACTTGTCTACTTGACTAGTCTCAACACACCACCAATGTCCTTATTATATAGTACTTCTTCCACCAAGATGTAAGGTATGGAATATATTCTAAAGTTACCCCTTTTTACCTATCTAATTATATAGTACATTATCTAATTTTGGGGAAATTTATTTTATCCTGGGTCTAGGTGGAAGGAGTCATGTTTATAACTGCTTGTTGACTATCTTGGCCTTCCAAGACCATCTCTTTATCTTATTTAACCTCTACTTCAAGATGTTAAAAAATTCCTCTACCTATGATCAGCTTATTAACCTTCACTTATATATTATACTCCATTGACTTAGTCACCCAACCAACCCTCTTCTCACTTAAGTCTCTATTAAGTATAAAGTCTTTTATACTATGATGAACTACCATAATAACAATCTTGTTGTTAGACACCATACATCTAAATTTTTTAATCCTTTCATGAAAATAAGAACATGATTTAAAAAAAATATATATCTCATGATACCCTTCTAATCCTTAACTTAATAAAGTAAAGGGCTACTCTAGTCCTTTGCCATTTTAATGCACAAACATAGTAGAAATAACTTAACTTGTAGAGAAGGCATACATGAAGAAGTATTTGATAAAATAAAGCTTGAGGAGGGTGGGATTTAGGGAAATGGAAAAATTGATGGCCTCAAAACTCATTTTACCCTCCTTGGTCCATGATAAATTCTTGCGCTTCTTTATCATGAGATTAAGTGGTCTCACTAATTCTACAAATCCTAGAATAAATCTTTTGATGAAGTTTATTTTGTACAAGAAACTTTGAAATCATTTTTTGTGTTTGGGAAGGGAGAAAGCAAGGATTTCCTCTATCCTTATAGGGTCAATATAGAAGACATATTTTGGCATAATATATCCTAGAAGTCTACCTTTATGGACTATAAATATGTATTTTTTGTCTTCAAGGAGACCCCAAACTATCTAAACTTGTCAAACACCAACCTTAAATGTGTCAAGTGATTCTTGGGATCCTTTGAAAATTTAGTTGCATCATCAAGATAGATGAAAACTATTTCAATTATGATCCCTTAGAATGCCACGTACATTTCCCTTTAGAAGGTATCCCCTAAATTAGATAATCCAAAGGACATATTCATGTATTCATAAGTGTTCCAATTGGTTGTGAAGGATATTTTGTTTTTATCCTCATATATAATTAATATCTAATTATATCTAGAGTATTCATCAATAAAAGATAACCTTTGTGAACCTACAACCATCTGAAGAATTTGATCTATGGATGGTAGAGTATAGTGATCTCTTAAAGACACCTTTTTTAGATCTCTAAAGTCCACACACAAACGCATCTCCTCATTATACTTAATAGGCAAAAAAAATTCCACCCATGAAGAATGTTTGATGTGGAAGATAATCTTAGATTCAATAATTATTTTCAAGTCCTTCTTCATAAGTATCTTAACTTTGGGGTTGAATGGTTTTATTTCTTCCTCACAAGCTTGGAATTATCCTCCAAATCTATGATATGTTGGGCCATCTTAGGGTCAAAATACTTCAAATAATGGTATTCGCATGAAAATATATCTAAAAAATCTTGGCATAATGATATGAAATATGTTCTTTCTTCTTCGGTGTTCACCTTCCCCAAATTGAGTAACTTGTATTTGAATATGAAAACCTTCACATAGTGTTCTTTGGTGGATATGCTTAAATTATCCTTCCTCAACTATTTATACTCATTGAAGATACTATCCAATGTCACCAAAACCTTAGGCAAATTATTTTTCCTTATTTGGATAATCTGATCTCCAAATTGATGTTGTAGCCTACCTTGATTATTTTAGAAGAATTCTACCTCATGTTGTAAGAAACAAGAAATATGACTATCACTTTAAAAAACATACCAAATCACCTTGTTATTAGGAACTGAGGCATGCACATGCCTTTGATTTTTGATTAAAATCTAATGTCCTTTACCCTATTAACTATGTCATATTGTGCCCTAATCACAACTAATTGATCTACATGATGATTGTCTTCTCTAGGTATGTAGTGAGTATTAAAAGCTTAGAAGTCCTTCAAGTTATCCAAAAATATATGTTTTTAGGCCTTCAAGAGTGGATTATTAACTAAAATTAGGCCTCTTACCTACTACACCACTAAATCATCATCTCTTTTAGCTTGCAATAGCCTGATGCCTCTCTTCCTTACACACTGTAGCCCATAAATGAGGGTCTCATATTATATAATATTAGAAATGTAACTAAACTAAAATATTAGGATAGAATAATATTTTTTATTGGAAGGGGATAAAATAATAACACCTTACCAACTCCCATTCTTTAATGTTGATCCATCAAAAAATAAGTTCCATGCACCTTCATGCTCTTGACTTGTGCTAGTTAGACTTGGCATGGAAAATAATTCTTCTTACATATAATACACACTTAATCCTACCTATTTAATGAAACTTTAAGGATAATATACATTATTATATATTACCCACTCATCAAGAATAAAATTTGATATGTCCTCTAGTGGTTTCATGGGCTCCTGATCATTGGGGTGATCATCCTCATTTAAGACAATAAAGTTGAGAATTGATAGGTTGGGCATATATGTTTCTAATTAGAACCTAGAGATAGGTTAAGACCTTATGGTAACCTTTCTCCCATACCTAGCCATAAAAAACATTTATGACCAATTAGAAGAGAGATACCCCCCAAATTTACAATGAAGTCCTTAGACAAGAATACAACATCTTGGAATAAGACAATTAGCAGGGGAAAGGTCAACTACTATCACATCTTGGGATATGGTAAAGTTAGGAAAATCATCCAATATGATCTTGAGAATATAAGGACACCTATAGTATTGGCAGGAGACCCATATAAATGTAACACTCCATTTTCATTAGGTTTAAATTTAATCTCCAATTTAGCATCTATGGATTTAGGAATGACAAAAGAGTTAGCCCCATTATCTATCATGAAATTATACACAAGAAAATCTCCTATGATGACTAAAAGGTAGAAGGTAGGTGGTTTGACTACCTTAGATGCTTAGGAATCATGAATTTAACTAACATTAGTAAGGACTACACTTACCTTTTTTGTTTATTTATCTAAGACACACAGTTTAAAGAGCTCTTCTTGAAGGAGGTATTTTTTCCCGAAAATAAACAAAACATCCCATATAGGTATAGTGACATTGGCCTTATTCATGTAGTCCATAATGACCAAATGAGGGATGTATGCCTTGGGATACAACTTAGGGGCAGAAACATTTCTTGAAGCCTATGTAAACTATGGTATGAAAGGACCCTTTTGATTTTTCCCTATTTCACCTTACATCTATTAAGATGGTGATGTATTGTGAGTTGTATATTGAGTGACAGCCCCTTGAGATATTTTAGGAGGTAGAGAAGTTGTCTTGGACTATCCCAAACTATCATCAATTACCCTTACCTTATCCCTTGTATGGTTTTCAACTGAATTGTCCACCTTGTCTACATTCTAACCATAATTTTCTACAACTTGTTCAAAGTAGTGTTCACCTTATTGAAAGTTACCAAAGGTAGTTTTAGAATGTGCCTTGTTCCAACTTAATCTTGTTAGCTTTGCAACTTGGATTGAGTTAGGAAAAGAGTGTCCCCATGAGTCATATGAGGACCTTATTTATGTTGTGAAGGAAGCATATTATACTATGATGGAAGAGTAGAACCCTATTGCTTAAAAGATGTTTGATACACCTCTTCACTTTAATCCATTGAAATGTAATGTGAATTCCCCCATTTAGTTAACCCTAGGCCCTCTTTTTCATAATTATTTTGCATTGGAACCAAGGATCTAGAAGTTCTATAAGAATTAGGATTATAACTATTATAAGGATTTTCTTATGTAATCTACCCTTGGCCTTATTGATTGGGTTGATAGGGGACCTTTCATATTGATGGGGATAATAATGGGATTGGTGGGGTGATTGATAAGGCCTATCAGGTGGGTTTTGTTATCTATTCAAGGATACTAACTTATTATTTTGTGCTTTGATAAACCCTTATATCTTGATCAATCTATCTATTTGGCTACCATCTACATGATCATGATTGTTTAGGGATAGTAAAGGAGAAATGGTAAGTATAAGGGGTTGTATTTATGGGAACAAAGGTATGAGGGGTCTAGGGGTGAGTTTTCTAGCTTAATTTAGGAAATTTTATTCCCTTATAATTATCTTGTAGGCTTTTCATAATGTGTTCCCCCATTGACTATATCATAACAACCAAATAAAAATATAGATCCATTACATAGTATAAATAATAATTACTAGTGACATGCTTGATGATTTTAGGGATCCTATCCCAAGTTTTTTGAAACCTATAGTTGAAATACACCATGAATCTTGAGAGACTCTTTTCATTGTATTAATTTGTTCTACCCAGGAGACATGGTCACTCCTATCCTCAGAATACTTACACAAGTGTTCCCCAAATTCATCCCAGGGGTTTATGGATGTACGTGTGAGGACCCTATGCCATTAAAGTGCCTTACCTTTCAAGTAGGTTGTAAATAGTCTCACACACATTTTATTGGGTTGAATTATGGATTGAACATAAACTGGCTATGTCTGCAATATATTATTTAGAGGTAGTTGAGCTCTCTCATGTGAACTAGGAAATACTTTTGAGGGAAAAAAATAGGTATGCCATCAAACTAATTAAGGTTTAAGGGAATTCCACCATTGAAAGGCACAAAAAATTACATTCTAGGCCTAGACATTGGAGGTATAGGATTTGTAGAAATGTTTATTTGAGAATAATTAAGGGAGTTAGGGGGCGTATGATTGGGATTAGATCTAAGATACATATTTCTCCTAGTAATGTCTAATGACAACACAACAAAATGAATGTCCTTAAATTTTGAGGAAGATCTTGTGGCCACCTTTTACATGTAACTTGATTGTATATCCACCACTAAATTTCATTAGATTTTAGATATTCTCCATGGCTACTAAATCATGTTCGAAGTCACTTGAAGGAGGGTCCCACTAGGTTTACTATAAGTCTTAGCAACCCAAGTTGAACGCTTTGGAGGAAATTGTTTGATTCGACTTTAAAATTGGACTAACATTGGATTGGCCTTAAGGTTTTACATATAGTCTAGACCAAACCTCTAGATTATGGGGTTAGATCCCTTGATATGTTAACTTAAAAGCTTATTATAAGACCTAATTGTATTGGGATGACAAGGGTTAGGAATAAAAAATGAAAGGAAAACCTATACTAGGGGTGGTGATTCACCAATGTTTACTTATCCTCTCTCAACTTACCTTCAACACACTTATTGAATACAATGAAAGAAAAGTAGATAACTAGGATTATTAACCCATTCAAAAACATGAATATTTAATATTTAGGTTAGGTGGGGAGGTTCTCTACTTGAAGGAACAATAATGGAGGTCTACATAAAAAACTACTAGTTAACTCACTCTTCAATAAAATTACCACCAATAAACATTTCATATGACCTACATAGGATGAAAAGCTAACACTAGGTGAAAGAGAGGAATTAAGATTAAATTCATAATTTATACAAATAAAAAATCATAACACACACTAATGTAGATAAAAGAGTTGGTAATAGTATTCTTTATATTGACTTCAAGGTGCAAGATATAATTTTGGTAGAGCTTTACTACACCCAATCAAGAGATGATGAACAAAGAGCTCAATTATTGAATATATATAATTTTTAATTAGAGAGAGAGAGATAAAATAATATAGGTGTATAAGATTCCATGAAGAGGAAAAATTAGCCATATAATAGTTATAACAATCTCATTTACTACCCTATGCATTGCTTGAGTGGATAGGTGCCTTGAATGGGATATTTGGAGGTGTTGATGTCTAATTTTAGAAAAATTTTACCTATTGAGAGTACATGTACACAAAATTAATCCAATTCACTCTCCTTACATTAGTTACCAACTTATAAATAGGTTTAATTAGGCCTTTTCTATGAGGAATTAAGTGGTTGTCCATGCCTTCACACTGGTCTTGATGGATAAACCACCAAACATCCTTCATAATGATAATTAATATGGGGATTATTCAACTAAAATTTTATTTAAAAATGTCTTTATGTGTCTCATTAACTTCATGATGGCCTTATATTCCTTTACCACCCCCCTCATATTATTTAAGTAGGCCTCATGAGTTAGTAGCCTAGTCTTTTATCCATCCACTATTTGGATGACTATGTTAGTTGATATAGACATTCAATATATATTATTAGGTTTTAAGGAAAATTTAAATAACCATATACATTAGTATATACACCGTTCAAACATATCACACTTTCAAACTTACCCTTCTTGCATGATGAGGTCATTTAGACTAGCCTTGTAGACTGGTTAATTGGTGAAGGTTAGAAGAGGAATTTATAGGTAGGTAGGTGAACATTTATAGATTTTAGAAGTAAAAAAATTATTAAAAAAACACCTTGAATTATTTTTAACTTGTTAATAAGTTCTTAACTTCACTTCTTACTTAAAACCCTAAAAATATATAATTTCTAGAGGTGTTCATACATTATCTCTACAACTAAGTACCATGATCATGGCCTCCTTAGAGTGGAAAACCTGACTTAGGTGTTTTTTATGTTGTTTAAATATATTTGGATGCATTTTTTTTATTAAATATATCTATTTGGGTCCTTATTATGGTTTTAGGTAGGTTTAAGAGTGCTTAGGACTCTTAACAATGGTTCATAGAGGTTAGGGCCAAAACCTCCAAACCAATTCCACTAAATGTTTATAGAAAAAACCACTCACTTATATTGAAGTTATTAGACTATCATGAATAATTTTAAAATATCTATGATCATGTGAAGTTTTCTCTCAGGTGAGAAGTATGCATTATGGGTAGTCTCTGTTGTACCCAACACTCACCTTTTTCCTATAAGGAAATGGGGACCCACTTTTTTTAGAATATTGTCTTGAATTTGTGGCTCTCTTCTATATGTCATGAAAATTATATGAAAATATCATGATTTTTCCTCTTATAATTTGGGATAGTAGCATTGATACTTTATTTTCATGAACTAAATCTTTTGTTCTATCAATTTTATTACTTTGGGTTAATTATTTCAGACTTATGCTTTTCATGGACTATCTTTGCTATCTTCTTAAGACTTATTATTTTAGGTATTATTATATTTTCAAACTTATTATTTTTGGGCTTATCCTATCTATCTTTTTTTTTCTTTTTTCTACATACTAATTCTTTTATACTTATCTTTATCAAATAAATTATGCAATTTTCTTTTTCGAAACAATTCTTCCAATGGAATTGGTCTACAAGTTTTTTTGCCATGAGCATTTGGCCTAAAAAAATTGACATTGCCTTTTCTCCACTTTTGGACCTACCATTTAGACTGTATGAAGTAGATCCTTTAGGAATTTTGTCATGGACCGATACCCTATGAAGTGGACCCTTTGAATTGTTTCCATAAAGAGCTTACACTTCAACATTTTGGAATTAACCTTTGGGAATTTTGAAGTGACCTTTTTACCTCACCAACATACCCTTTGGGATTTTTGAAAGTGTCCTTTGGTGCTTTTTTCAACCATTTTTCTTAATATAATTCCTTTAAGACTATTGTAATTTCCCTTTTGGCCACTAAGAGCCTATCCTTTAGGATTTTTATCCCAAGCCAATTCCTTTGGAATTTTTGTTTTAGAAATTTTGTCTAACATAAAATTCCCCAAAAAATCCCCCCAAAGGACACATGCCCTTTGAACCTTGTGTACTTACCCTTCAGACATTTTTAAAGGACCTTTTGATACTTTTTAAAGTGGAAACTTACCCTTTGGACATTTTGAAAGAGAACTTTCAGCCCTTTTGAATGTGGTCACATGCTCTTCAGAACTTTTAAAATTCCCTTTCCCATCTTAGACATACCCTTTGGGACATTTGTTATGGGCCTTTTGTCCTTCAGCTAATTCCTTTGTACATTTTATTTGAAATAATAAAGACCCTCTAGGAGAATTGTTATGGACATTTTGTCTAAAAGAATAAAGACCCTTTGGGATAATTGTTATAGAAAAATTCCTTTGGGAATTTTTGAAATTATCCTATGCCTCTAACTTACCCTTTGGAAGTTTCATTAAGAACTTATAACCTTAAAAAAATTCGAAGATACCCTTCAATATTTTTTGAAACTACCTTTTGGCACTTTTGTAATGACCATTTCCCATCAAAATTTAGCCTACAAAGTGATCTTTATACCATTTTTGAAGTGTCCAATTACCATTCATAATTTTTTTAAAGTGACCTTTAGGAATTTTGTAATGGCCTTTTTCCCCATAAAGAATTATTTTGAGACTTTTGTCTTGCACCTTTTCCCATGCAAATTTTTCAGACTTTTTGTCCAACACAAAAGTCCCACAATAATGTCACTGAAGGTCACATGCCCTTTATATTTCTTGAACCAACCCTTTGAAAATTTTGAAAAATGACCTTTTGGCCCTTTTAAAAGTGGTGACATGCCCTTTAAAACTTTTATTGTAGACCTTTTCCCTCTAAGACCTACCCTTTAGGACTTTTGTCTTGCCCTTTTCCCCTTCAGCTAATTGATTTAGGACTTTTATTCTGAGCACTTTACCCTTCAACCAAATTTATTCAAATAATTTTTTTGATAAAAAATCATTTAAGATAATTATTACATACATTTTTTACCAAATAATTCCCCCTACATAAGTCTTGAGGTAATTCTTTAATAAATAATAGTCCCAAAAGAAATGATAGACTTCCAAGTGGCACCCTCACATTGGAGAGCATTTCAATATATTTTGAGCTCAATTTAATATTTTAGCCTAAGTAAATCATATTTTATACTAATATTTTAGGTTAAATACATTCATGTAGGTTCATTTTTATATTTATTTTCCAAAAGAATTCTGCTAAGTCTCCTTTTTTTTATGTTTACAAAAGTAGGGATCCTTGATGAAATGACATGTTTCAAGTTGATGATGTTAAGTTTGACACTCGCATGGATTTCATTTGATAGTCACAAGGACATCATCTTATGGCTATGTGAACATAAAATTCAACATCACTAATGTGTTTAAATTTCAAGATTAAATTTGATAGTCAAGTGGATGTCATTTGATGGCCAGTAAGATGTCATTTGATAGTCATGAGAATGTAAAATTTAATATCATGAACTATTATTTTGAATTCAAATTAGGATCCTACGACACACATTGCTTAATCCCATTTGATTTAATGATGTGAGAGTGAGTTAAAATTTAAAAAATACATTAGAGTGATAAGTGTCACCATCATAGGAGACCAATGCATAGATCTAATGACTCATGAGAAGAAGCATGGAGCTTAATACATAGGACTTAGAAGCCTTGAGTAGCTACCAAGTGGCACACATATGAAGCAAAGTAAAATAGGGAATGATAAGTGTCAAGCTCATAAGTGTAAATGAGTTAAAGCACTAAAATAAAAATAACCATGTTAAACTATTACACAAATACATTTGATGGTGTGAGACCAATATGGACTTTTCAAAGGTTCTTAAGCTAACAAAGAATTGCCAAGTGGCATAAAAGTGTCTAGAGCAAATAGAGGCCTCATGGAGCTGCCAAGTGGCACACTCACATTTCATCATGATAAAAATTGATAGTGTGAGTCATAAGTTAACTTTAAAATATATTATAATCAATCAATTATTGACATGTGTCACATATTTTGAGAGCTCACTAGGTATTATGAGCATAATACATAAATCCTTAGATTAAGCATATCAATAGACATTAGATCTTATAGTTGAGCTAAAATATGAACATGTATGTTTTAAAAATGGAAAACATAAACTTAATAATATATAAATAGAAAAAAGCAAGGATACAGTTACATGACATCTCAAAGTAGTACAAATCAGTACATGTATTTATTTTATTTTGAAAGTGGCTAATTTGAAATAGCTAATTAGTTGTTCTCAAAACTTATAAAAACAAGCATATATAGTTTTGATAAATGTTACACCTATTTATAGTTTGAATTTAGTTCAATCTATAATCTTAAAAATTACCTTTATCATTTTTCACATGCACACATTGCATATCCTTTAGCAAAAGCTATTTTAAATAGATAACTAGAAATAGACTCTTATACGGTTTTAGACCATAGTTAGAATTACATGTTATGATTTTCACATGTAATCACTTAAATGAACTTTTAAGATGAGGTGAACCCTTCCACAAGCTTATAAAAACAATTGTAATCTAACTTGGATTTAGGGGGAGAGAATTTTTGAATATAGGAGTAGCATCAGTTTTGATCATTGGCAATTGTGTTTGCATATTTTATTTCCAATTATATGTAATTAGTTATTATTTACTTTGGTTACATATTTCAATAATGTTTGGTGTGCAAAATATGTGAATGGATACTTGATTTTATTGATTGATATAATAATCTATAGGTGTGAAACAACTACTCAAAAATTGGTAAATATATTGGTTAAGGTACTCAAATTAAAATTGATTCATAATTTTGATTGTGTATGAGTGATTTCTTGGATGTAGTTTTTTGTGTATGTGTAATAGCTACCTCAAATAATTCATTAACCTATGACATAATATTTTGATTAAAGGGTTTGAAAAATCTACCCTAAAGGAAGTAACCTTTGTTAGAGGCTTTTGAATTTCTTTCATCTCTATTTCCTTAGACTCTTTATCAATGTTTGACTATGTGTGTGCAATTGCTGCTAGTACCAAGCATGGGATTTAAGATCACTTATCCTTTTATAAAAACAACCAAGGGAATAGTTCTTGAAAAACATAGAACCTTTATTTTTTCCTTACCCTTCCCTTATTTATTGATATTTGTTTTAAAAACTTTCCCACTCTAGATTAGTAACTAGCCACCCTGATAACTCACGTAGAGATTCACTACCCCTATTAGAACCATACCTCCATCCAAAATCCTTGTCAAAAACATGCATGCCCTACCTATTATTCCATCAACTAGTTGAAATAAACCACATATCTATAACTCATGCCCTAGGGTGGAGCTTACCTCCATTGAGATCCTAAAATGCTAAATGTCACCTTGTTATAGCTATAGTGTGCATAAAACCCACACAAATAGTTTCATTGATGCTATAAGGAGGGACAACACCTCTAATAGTCATATTTATCCTTTATGTATAGTTATAATAGAGTCACCTAAGATATTGATTGGATATAATTCCCAAGATGGTTTACTAGTCTCACCCTTGACAAATCATAAGAGACCTAGAACACTCCCAATAGGCCAAGTCTATAATAATACTCCTCCAATAGGGAACCAATTATTTATAAGGAACCCTTTACCTATTAATAATCCAATGGCTTAGCAATATCCCTATTTAGTTGGATGTTCCATTTCCATCCTAGGAAACATGCATGATTTTCCTTATAATATCAAAAAGTATCTACCATCCTTTTCTCTTGCAAGAACAAGGACAATAGAGGAACATATCATATTAGTCAAATTTATTATAAAATTAATGAATGTTGTAGATGAGGATGTTGCATGAAAACTATTCCATTTTAATTTTATTTATGTTTCTTATGATTGGTAATTAAATCTAATGAAATATTCCATAACTTCTTAAGATGAATGTCAACCATATATTATTACACAATTTGGATAGGTCACCAATTCTAGTTTAGTATACCAACACTTTACCAGCATGAAGAGAGAACCTAATGAGTCCATTTGTGCTTTCAAAATATGATGTAAAAATATGTATAATTTGGTAACCCCAAAGTACAAACCAGAGGTAGCACTAGCGCTAGAAATGTACAAGAATGCCTTAGACCCCATCACTATTATGTTCTTGAGAAGACAAATTATGGATAACACTTTGGTGTTATCATTTGAAGAGGATATCACCATAGATAGACAACTCAATCTATAGACATCTAGAGTGCCTAATTTCAATAATGATTTTCCATCACTAAATCTAGTTCCACATGTAAGGCATAATGTTTTGGCATTCAATTAGAAACAACTATATACAATACCTCTATTGATGCTAACAACATAGTAAAATTTTGGTTACTTGAAAAATCATGATAAAATTAATGGTTATCAATATAAATATCAATTGGTTGTGCTTCGCACTATTTTTTTACAAGGTATGGATTCCAAAAAAGTAGAACTAGATTCTATTCAAAAGATGGTTCAAAAGTTGAGAAATGAATTCTTAAACATGTAAAGGAAGGTGGGAAATACAAATGTCCCAATTTTAAATAAAAACACTATATTTTAGAGATAAATTATACCATTAAATAGGCTTGAATAGCCTAAAAATATTCCAAAGATAAACATAGCAAAAGTGGCTCTTCCTAACTGGTGCAGAATCCATAATAATTTCAAGCATGATGAGCTCAATTGCATTGAATTTTATGTAACATTTGAAATATTTTAAATAAAGGTGGTTAGACAAGTTTAGATGCATAATCCACCTAAGCATCATCCAAATTTTATCTCTTTAGAACTACCATATTATTTTAAATTCACAAGTTTCCCTTTCTAGTTATAGATGACAATGAGCCTGAAGACAACATTGATGAATTTCATGTTTTCCATCAATTCCAAAGTGGTGCTTACAATATAAGGAATAAACATCCACTCATAACATCGATGATTCCAAATTCCATGGTGATTACTCCTAATCTTAAAGTAGATAATAATCCACCCCATTTAAACAGGAATAATCAATAGTAGAGCAAGGAAGAACCAAGCAAAGGAGGATATAATATTGTTGAAGATATGAAGAAGATCAAGGAAAATATAACTCTTAATGAGTCAACACTGATCACAAAAAAAATGGATCTTCTCTATAGGTTCATCATTAGAAAGGTGCATATGGAGAAATTAAAACCAGCTATAGAAAAATCAAAATCATCTAACACCAATGTCATCTACAAGAGCAAACCAAAAGTTCCACCCTTTTTGTTGAATATCTAAGAATTTGGTAAGAACATTCATAACTATTTAGTTGATTCTAGAGATGATATAACTATTGTGATACATCTACTTTTCAAAAGCTTAGCTTGGCACCAAGCCCTTCAAAGAGGATGGTTTCTCAGTTAGATGAGATAATGGTCCTAGTTAGAGAATTATACAATGTGCACATTCCGGTAGCATATAAGACAAGAGTCCAAATGACCATTGAAATTCTAGTCGTAGACATACCTAAAGGCTATGGTCTACTAATAAGTAGGGATTGGTCCAAAATGCCTAATGGATCACTCTCAATAGATGTTTCTCATATATGTCTACCATGGAGAGGAGTTGAAAATCAAATCAAAATTGATAGAGAGATTAGAATGAAGTATCCCATTACAAATCATAATGTCAAGAATGAAGAGGCAAAGTATGACTTTCCCAGTCTTAGTATTTACACTTTTACTACTCATAATCACATACATAAGCCAAAACCTAAGGGTTATAATCATCTATGGACTTTATACTTTGGTGGTGCTAGATCTAAGTAAGGATCAGGCATGGGAATCAAACTAATTGATCCCCAAGGTAAGAGGTCTTTGATAGCATATAGATTGTAATTTCTATGTACTAATAATATATTTGAATATGAAGCTCTAATTTTGGGTCTATAGTTTTCACTAAATAATAATGTGAAGCGATATTAGTGTTTGGTGATTTAGAGTTGGTGGTTAAATATATCAAAAATAATTATCAATATATGAAATAGATTTTTCATTCATTATCTACTACTTCTGCTAATCTAGAACTGCTATAAGAATCTAAGGTAAAGAATTTATGTATTGAATTGTTTCCTTTCCCCTTTATTCTAGATAACATAGAAAATTTCTAGGTCTTTGATGATGACTACTAGATTATTTAGTTTTTAACCAATTCAATGGAAATAAAATATTACATCATTGATGACAAGGATATTAATCACCTCTACCAAAAGGATTTAGACAAAGAGGGTATTATTCAACTTAAAGATAATTTAATCTTAGTTGTATTGGTCTCATTGGAGAGACAATTCAACATAGATACTCTAGTGTAGTAGCTAAGATAACCCAAAGTCAATGAATAAAACTTTAGAAAGGAGAATGTAGGAGATGAGCATAACCCATATTATGTGAATATTGGTCTCAACTACACTCCAAAATAAATATAATGAGTGAAGGTTTTAATTTCTCGATATACCAACATCATTGCCTAGACATATGAAGATCTGAAAGTTTATGACCCATAAGTCATCACTCATATAATTCATTTGAAATTAGACCATAAGCCATTTAAACAGAGGCAAATAATAGTCAATCCTATTTTATATCCTCTCATTTAGAGATAAGAAGGAAACATTTTAAGTGCAAAAATCATCTTCTCAGTCTGACATTCTACCTAGGTGGCCAATTTGGTCCCAGTAAGAAATAAGAGTGGTGAGATTAGATTATGTGTTAACTTAAAAAATATGAATAAGTATTTTGAAAGAGATAAATATCCCCTACCTTCTCTAGATGAAGTAATACAAATAGTGAGTGGTTCTAAAATGATGTCTTTTTTGAATGGATTTTTACGCCATAATCAGGTACTAGTGTAATTTGAGGATAGAATGAAAATGATGTTCACTACAAAGTGGGGAACTTATGCATATAACAGGATATTGTTTGTCCTAATAAACATAGGGGCCACCTTTCAATGTATCATAAATCATTCTTTCAATGGATTAATAGGAAAATGCATAATCATTTACATGGATGATCTTACGATATTTTCAAATATTTGAAAGGACCACGTAAGTCACTTACAATCCATATTTGAGAGATGTAGAAGGTTTGATATTTTTTCGAACCTAAAGAAGAGCATATTTGGAGTGACTAAAGGTAAGATTTTGTGGCACATCATCACCAAGGATGGGATCATCATTAATCCAAACAAAATTTAGTTTATTTCAAAGATTTATCCACCAAACATGAAGGAGGAGCCTAAATCATTCTTCATAAATATTAACTTTGTGAGGAAGTTCATCTCAAGATTTGTAGAGACTGTCAAACCTTTGAATGCCATGCTAAAATCTAATGTAAAAATGAAGTCCTAAATTCCTATTAGGCTATTAAAGATAGAATATCATAGGATCTAGAGTTGATGAGTCCAAATTTTAATAAATATTTTTACTTGTACTCATTTTCTTTAGAGCATTCAATTGATGCTATCATCACATAGAAGAAGGATAAGACTAAGCATCCAATTATGTTTATGAACACAAAACTGAAATATGTAGAACTTGGGTACTCTATGATTGATAAACAAATTTTTACCCTTATTAAATTAGTGAAGAAATTTCATCACTACATCTTGACGAATAAAATCATTACCATCATGTTTGATCCTACTGTCAAGCTCACCTTGTCATAGAATGAGCTAGGAGAATGATGAGGCAAATGTATGGCCAAGATTCAATAATTTGACATAGATATCAATCATACAAAGATCATTCAAGGCAAGGCATTTTTTATCTTATGACTAAACCATATATGTGCATCACAGTTGAAGAGGTATGTCAAGCTCAAGTGTCTAAAATAAAATTTCATACTGACATAATACAGTATTTACTTATAGTAAATTATTCACTTGAGATCAATAGAGAGATAAGAAGAGCTTTAAGGCTCAAATATGCTCATTACATGATCAATAAGGGAGTCCTCTACAAAATAAAAAATGAAGGTATTTATCTCATATGTGTATATGTATAAGAAGCTAAAGAAATATTAGAGAACTTGCATTAGAAAATAGGTAGTGGTCATCCTTCTAGGAACACCACAACCCATAAAATATTAATAATGGGCTACTATTGGCCAATATTTTTCAAAGATGATCACACTTATATGAGAATATGACATGAAAGTCAAGCTCCAGCCAAGAGAGAAGTACACGTAGTAATGCCTTTGCAACTAGTTATTGAAGGAAGGCCATTTTCCTAGTGGGGTCCAGACTTCATTGGCATCATCAACCCAAATTCCTGAGTAGGCAATAATTTTTTATTTACCACTATATATTATTGCACTAGATGGACCAAGGACATAGCCATAAATAATTATAGAACATAAGATGTGATTCACTTTTTGGAGGAACAAATAACAACTAGATTTGGCATACCCATTTCTCTAGTTTGAGACAATGGAATAATTTTTATATTAGATGAATTTATTGATTGGGCACATGACATCTAGATCATCATTAAGTCAGTTTCTAACCATTTCCTTTAGATAAATCGATTGGAAGAATCAACAAACAAAAATTTGATTAATACAATTAAGAAGTTAGCTAGAGATAAGCCTGGGGACTAGCATAGATTATTGAAGTATGATCTTTTGGTAGACAAAACTAAACAAAAATAAGCCCTTAAATCTTCACCCTATCTATTATTATATGGATAAAAACATGTATTTCCAATTATGTTGAACTTACCCACTTACCAGTTTATATAAGACTACATGGAACTAAACGATAAACTAAAATTGAGATTGTTAGACATAATCAAAATGGATGATTCAAAGACTAAATCCTTATAGACATTTATCAAATATAAAGATGTGGTAAATAGGTGGTTTGATAAGAGATCAAAATTCAAAGCATTTAAGATTTTAGATCTGGTACTATTTTGGGATAAATCCCATGAGAAGAAAGGACAATATGACAAGTTTACCCCACTATGGATTGGACCATACCATATTTTAGAGATCATGTGAAATAATGCATTTTGTTTGAAGGACCTCTATTGAAATGAGCTTATATATCTAGTTAATACATAGTTCTTAAATTATTAGTTCAGGGCTATACCATTAGTTGATGTTACTGAGTAATGGGGGATATATCAATTTAGTTTTAGGATTAGATTAGATTTATCACTTTCTTATAATAAATACCTACTTGCATAGATTATATCTATTTATTTCATAAACTATTTTCCTACTTTCTATATTAACCATTTTTTCTTTCAGTCTTTTTTTTTCTATATTATATTCTAGTGCTTTCTTAGTTTAGTGATTTCTTGATTTCTTAGATTAGTTGGTCTTTGTTTTCTCTGATGATCATAATTGTGTTTCCTCTTACTATAACCAAGTTAAAATCCAAACCCAATTGATCTTGTGACTTGTGAAAAAGGGGGAAAATTAAAATCTTGACACCTTAGGACTAGTCTATGGATTGGGTGAATTTCTATGTATTTTAATCTTTAGGATGAAGGTAGGTAGTAATGGATTATTCTGAATAATGTCACAATTGAATACTTTTACCAGGCATGTGGAATTTTCTCTTAGATTACTTCATACAAATTTATAATTTTTTCTTGTTTTATTTGGATCAAATGCACTTATCACATTGAATACCTATTGGAAATGAATATTATAGAATAGATGTGGTTGGCAGGGATGTTTTAATAATGATTTGTTTTATAATTATCACAGATCACTAGTGTTCCAAATATTTTATTTTCCATTAAAAAGATAAATAAAATAAAAATAAAATAAAAGATCTAATATATTTAAAAGATCAAAAGAAAATAAAAAGGCTCACATGATGAAATAAGGTTAATGTACTACACATCATGATCAAAAGAAAATAATGGAATGAGAAGAGAAGGAGCCCAAGGTATCTTTATTGGGGCTATGGACACCTAACTAGTAGTAGATTAATTCATAATCTTCCCTTATTTTTGATATTTAATAGATACTAGAATGAAACCTTCAGCCCCATTAAAGCCTTTGAAAAACTCATCACAACATGGGTTAAATAAAATAGACATTTTGACATACACATATCCAAAAAATTAGAAGGCAATTATGTTCAGAGAACTAAAATAGGAGTCTCTTTCATATTTCTAATTTAAATATTATTATGCGATAAAATTCATGATTGATTTAAGATTGTAAACCAGAGTTTTGGGTTCTTGAATACTTAGGAGTATTCCCCCTGTAAGTCACCATTTGTTGTACCCAACACGCCCTTTTCTCCATAAGGAAATGGGGACCCACTTTTTTTTAATATTGTCTTGATATTGAGCCTTCCTTATATATGTTATACAAATTTTGGTAAAAGATCATGATTTGGACTTTTATAATTTGGCATAATACCATTGATATTGTGTTTTCATGGACTAGATCTTTTATTCTATCAAGTTTGTTACTTTGGGATAATTATTTTGGACTTATGTTTTCATGGACTATCTTTGCTATCCTCTTGGTACTTATTATTTTAGGGCTTATTGTATTTTAATAATTATTGTTTTGGGGATTATCCCATCTATCTTTTTTAGGCCTTTTACCATGTACTAATTCTTGTGGACTTATCTTTATAGAAGAAATTATGTAGACATTTTTTCCAAAATAATTCCTTTGATGGAATTGGTCTTTGGGCATTTTTTGTCAAGAGTATTTCACCCAATGAAATTGACATTGCCTTTCCTCCCCTTTTCAACTTACACTTTGGCCTTTATGAAGTAGATCCTTCAAGACCTTTGTCATGGATAAATACCCTACAAAGTGGACCCTTCAGATTATTTCCTTCTAGAGCTTACCCTTCAACATTTTAGAATTTACGTTTGGGACTTTTGAAGTGCCCTTTTTGCCTTACTAACCTACCCTTTAGGCTTTATCAAAGTGTTCTTTAGCCCTTCTGTTGTGTACATTTTCCCTGATAGAATTTCTTCAGGACTTTTGTAATTTCCCTTTTGACCCCTATGAACCTATCCAGGCCAATTCCTTTAGAATTTTTGTTGTAGACATTTTATCTAACATAAAAGTCTAGAAATAATTCCCCCAAAGTAAACATGACCTTTAGACCTCCTAGACTTACCCTTCAGACATTTTGAAATGACCTTTTGACACTTTTTAAAGTGGCCACTTACCCTTTAAAGCTTTTGAATGTGACCTTTCATTCCATTTAGAAATTTTGAAATTCCCTTTCCCCTCTTAGACATACCCTTTAGGACTTTTGTTCTTTGCCTTTTGTCCTTCAACCAATTCCTTCAAACATTTTGTTTGAGAGAATAAAGACCCTTTGGGAGTATTGTCACAAACATTTTATTTGAAATAATTCTCCCAAAAAAATTGCTTTGGAAATTTTTGACAGGACCCTTTGCCTCTGACTTGCCATTTGGAAGTTTTGTTAAAGCAATATGCCCTTTAGACTTTCTGAAGATACTCTTCACCCTTTTTTGAAAATACCCTTTGGCACTTTTGTAGTTACCCTTCAAGACTTTTTAAGGGCCCTTTACCATAAAAATTTACACTATAAAGTGGATTGTTGACACTTTTTTAGGTAGCCACTTACCCTTAAACCTTTTTTAAAAGTGGCCTTTGAGACTTTTATAATGTCCTTTTTCCACATGAATAATTCCTTCATGACTATTTTCCTACACCTTTCCCTAGGCAAATTTCTTTGGAATTTTTGTTTTGAACATTTTTTTTGACACAAAAGTCCTAAAATAATTTCCCTGAAGGGAACATTCACTTTAGATTTCCTAAATATACACTTTGGACATTTTGAATGTGGCCATATGCCCTTCAAAACTTTTGTTCTAGACCTTTTCCCTCTGAGACTTACCCTTCAGTACTTTTGTCCTTCCTTTTTAATCTTTATCCAATTCATTTGGGGAATTTTTTTTTGAGCACCTTTCCCTTTAGCCAAATTTATTAAGACAATTTACCTGATGAAAAGAACCCTTTGGGATAATTGTTGCAAACATTTTTTCTAAAATAATTCACCCTGTATAAGTCCTAAAGCAATTCTTTTGCAAATAAAAGTCCCAAAATAAATAATAGAATACCAAGTGGCACCCTTGAATTAGAGAGAATTTAAATAAGTTTTTATCCTAATTTAATATTTTATCCAAAGAAAATCTTATTTTATACTAAGATCCTAGGCTAAAGACATTCATGAAAAGTCATGTTTATATGTATTTTCCAAAATAATTGTGCTATGTCTCCTTTTGTTTATGTTTATAGAAGAAGGGAACCCTATGTAAATGACATGTTTCAAGTTGATATGTTAAATTTGACACTCTAATGTATGTCATTTGATGGTTACGAGGATGTCATTTGATGGTCATGCAAATGTCAAATTTAACATTGCCAACATGTTTAAATTTTGAGATTAAATTTGAAAATCATGTGTATGTCATTCGATAGTCATGAGGATGTCTATTAATGGTTGCATGAACATCAAATATAACCTCAAAAATAGACTAGGTTATAGAATTAAATTTGACACTCATTTGGATGTCATTTGATGACCATGAGGACATCATTTGATGGTTATGCAAACATCAAATTTAATATCATGAACTATACATTTGAATTCAAATCGGGATCCTAAAACACACATTTCTTAGGCCCATTTTATCAAATGATATAAGAGTGATTTAAAATGTCAAAACTCTATGAGAGTGACAAGTGTCACCATCCTGTGATCTCGGTGCATAGATCTAATGACCCATGGGAATAAGTAGGGATCCTAGTAAATAAGACTTAGAATCTTTGAATAGCTACCAAGTGGCACACATATGAAGTAGATAAAAATAAGGAATGACAAGTGTCGATCTCATATTTTTCAATGATTCAAAGTGCTAAAATATAATGAACTACATTAAACTAGTACAAAATAGATCTAACAATAGAGATCAATATAGACTTTTCAAAGGTACCAAAGCCAATGAATAATTACCAAGTGATGTAAAAACATCCATAGTACATAGAGGACCCATGGATCTACCAAGTTGTATGTTCACATTTCATCATGAAAAAAATCAATAATGTGAGTCCTAAGTGACCTTTTAAATATCTTGGACTCAATCAGGGTTTGACACATGTCACATATTTCAAGATCTTACTAGGCATCATGAATAGAATACTTATATCCTTGGAATATGCATATGAATATACATTAGATATGATATTTAATCTAAAATATGAACTTGAATGGTTTTAAAATGGTGAATATAAAAGTAAAAATTTGGCAACAAAATAAAATAAGGTTATAGTTACATGACATATCAAAGCAGTGGAAAGTGGTGTATGTATGTGTTTTATTTTGAAATTGGCTAATATAAAATAGTTAATTAGTTGTTCTCACAACCTATAAAAAGAAACATATGTAGTTTTGATAAATGGTGCACCTATTTGTAGTTTGCATTCAATTCCAGTTATAATCATAAATATTTCCTTTATATTTTTGCACATGTACACATTGCATATCCTTTGGTAAAGGCTATTTTAAACAGATAACTAGAAATAGACTCTTATATAGTTTTAAACCATAGTTAGAAATACATTTTCAATTCTCACATGTAATCAATTGCATGAACTTGAGGGATGAGGCAACCCCTTCCCTAAACCTATAAAAATATTTTAATTCAACTTGGATTTGGGGGGAGAGAATTATTAAATACATGAACAGCATCAATTTTGATCATCAATGAGTGTGTTTGCATATCTTCTTTCCAATTATGTGTAATTAGTTATTATTTCCTTTGGTTACATGTTTTAATAATCTTTAGTGTGAAAAAACTATGAATGGATTGTTGATTGTTTTGATTGATATACTAATCTATAGGTGTATAATAGCTACTCAAGAATTGGTAAATATACTGGTTAAGATATTCAAGTTCAAATTGATTCATAATTTTGATTCTATATGAGCGCTTTCTTGGATGTAGTTTTTTTTTTGTACAATATCTACCTCAAATACTTGACTATCTCGATCCATATTCTTATGACTAAAGGGTGTGAAACAACTGCCCTAAAGAAAATAACTTTTTTTTAGGCCTTTGAATTTATTACATCTCTATATCCTTAGACTCCTTAGCCATGCCTGATAGTGTGTGTGTAATTTCTCCTGGAAATAGGAATAGGTTCTAAGAGCACTTGTCTTTCTATAAAAACAACTAGTGGAATAATTACCAAAAACCATATAATCTTTCTTTTCTACCTTACCCTTACCTCCTTTTTTGAGTTTCATTTTGAAAACCTGCGCACTCTAGATTAGCAACCAGCCACCCAACCAACTCATGTAGAGATTCACTACCCCTATTAAAACCACACCTCCATCCAAAAACCTTGTCAACATACTACATGCCCTACCTATTATTCCATCAACATGTTGAAATAAAATACATAAATACATCTCATATCTTGGAGTGGATATTACCTCCATTAAGATCTTAAAATGTTAGAGGCTACCTCGTTATAGCTATAGTGTGCATAAAACACACACCAATAGTGTTTATATTTTAAGGATAGAATGACCAGTCATGGCACCTCCCATGTAACCCAAAGTGAATTACACCTCTCAAGCATCCCGATTATCTTCCCCATAAATATTTGAGGTGCTCCTTAATCTCATTTCCCCCTCTATTCTAGTTCCCAAGTATTACTATCTCAATGGGGTTATTAGATCACTAATAATAAGTGTAGGGTTTCTAAGTTTTGGTATTAATCTAGAGATTTGAGGAATCTATAAACTCACCTTGACATGAAGATCACCTTTGAGGGTCATTGGGCTATTGACGTTTGCATCATCAATCCATCTTCCTTCTGTGGTATGCAATAGTGCCTCTCTTTTAGACAATAAGATTTGTGTGCATGGTTAACCAATTATAGAGGATATTTTATGTGATTAATACAAGATTATTTATGGACTTTTGGACCCCTTATCTCCTTAAAAACCTATTGTTGTTGCCAATATTTCTCAATCATTTACTTCTAGTATTAAACTAGCTTTCTAAGGCCTATAATATGTATCTTATATATGCCAATAAATAGGTCATTTTAATGACTATAAGAATTTAAGAGGACTTTAACACCATCTCACATCCAAATTACTCTACATAAAGGCATTTGGATGCATACATATGTCATTGCATACTATTCAGGGTTTAAGAAGGGTTTTGGATGTCCACCATCTTAATGATGGTTCATACAGTATCAAATTTTGAACCAAAACCTATTTTCATGAATATTTATTAAATTAAACCCTTCATCTCTCATAAATATTTTAATATCCCATGCATAACATGTGTTGAGATAGGAGTGTTGGAAGGTGTGTGTTGAGCTTTCTACTAATCAATTTAGCAAGTTAACTTCTTAGGGATCATTCATAAAACTTATCACCTTAATGCATTTCATTATTTTATGTATTTTGAGTCCATAGGGGAACTTAATTTTCCATAATATCCATAATCCTAGGTTCCTCTATTGGAAAGGGTGTGAGTGTTTGAAGGTGAACTTCAATAGGCCTACTCAAGAAGATGGAACAAGTGGAAGGACTAAAACCATTATGAGCTGACTCATTGAAATACCCTACCTCAAATGTATTCTCCAATGCTTTTAACGTCCAACCATACATACTACATTACATTTAACTTGTTTTGGGGTCTAAAGTTGTCATGAGGTAGAGGTAGGGTCTTGATATTTAGATGAGAAAGGTTTAAACCTCATAGCCCTAGCTTAGTGCTGGGGTATTCATCCTTCTATGGATGTATATATGATTATAATATATCATGAAACCCTCCTCAAAGTATCTTCCACCCTTTACATATGTTTTAATCTACTCATATTACATACCATCTCTACTTTTTCTTATAGCTTGTCTTGACCAATATGCCTAATTCATAGGACTCTAATAGATGACACTAACAACCTGATAAATATTATTTTATGTGTTATATGGGTGTAATTATGTCCAAAGCATCATTTTTCAAACTTTATAATATAATTAAGGCTCATGACCTCAAATCCTACCAACACATCTTCATTCATAGTCATATATTACCCTGTATATGTTTAGTTTAAAACCATAACTACACAACTTCCTTACTCGTGAGAATTAGAAATTAAAATCTTGAGGTGTTTGATGTGATTTTTTCCAATATAAACTCTCCCTTCATCTTTTCCTGGCAATGATAATCCCATTAATCTATTACTTTCCCACTACAAGAATCTTTGACTAATTGTGTGAGTTTTACATAGTCTAAATACATTCTTATAGGTTCTCCATCTTTGGTAAGATGACCTCATGATTTACCCTTCACTTAGTTTGAATATTATTCATTCACATGTATAGACTATCTCATAATCTAAGTAGGATTCATAGGTCAAGACTTGTCATTAATATTGTAAGCATTGGTTAGTGTATGTTGATTGACCTAGGGGTCTGGTGGACAAGTTCTTGAGCAAGGAGAGACCTTTCATAATCATTTGAGATCTTTATGACATTCTTATGTTTATACTCACCCTTGTGATATATTCATTTATTTTTTCACATTCACTTCATATGCTAAAATATGGTTTGTACCTGGTGATATTTAAGGCCTTTTACATAGTGGGTCTAGGTGATTTCTTATAGGTGGCCATTATTTTCTCAATAGGGTATGTAGCTGTGTAGGCCCATTTGTTCATAGCCTGATGGTCTTTGAAAACCTTAAGGAGTGTTTATACCTTGGTCCCATGAATTGTACTTGGGTAGTGGGTTGGATGGACTATGGATGATGATAGTGGGGAGATATGGAGTTTGAAACTTAAAGACATGGCTTAAACTGAAGTAAAATGATAGTGCATAGGTGGTCAAAAGGAATATACTCTTTGATGTCTTGACATGAACCATGATCATACATAGTAAATAGTATATAAAAAACCTTAGACACACATATTCATATACCTATCATTATCTAAAACTTTTGAGGCCAATAATGAGGTATAAACTATGGAGAATGAAACCTAAGACTTTCTAAAGAACTTTAACATTTACTAAATTACCTTAATATTTATTTAAAAGACTATGTAGAGGTTTGAAGGTATATTAGTGGTGATTCCTTGTGCTATGAGGCTATGATGAATATTGTGAACCTACACATAAGGATACAATGGTGTGGTTATAATAATCCATTCCATGTTTACACTCTATCTTGAGAACCCTTAAGCTACCATTATATAATATATTGCCTTTATATGACATAAGACTCACATCTGTAAGTTACATCACTTATAAACACCATTTTAGAATATTAGGGACCATTTGAACATTTAAATTGGAGTAAATATATATGAACATCCTTAAAACATAATGATTAGACCTTGAAATACCATTTAATTTTAGATTAATACACTCGATGGTCCTCTTCATCAATGAAACTTGTTTGTAGTCTATAGACACTAGAATTTTGGACATTTCCCACCTTTATATTCTCACATGTGTAAACCAAATGATAAGGATACCATGAAAAGTATTTACAAGACTTGAATAATTAGGAACAATAGTCATTTTGATCAAACAAACCAAAAATTCAATAAAACCATCCTCTTCCTTTTGCCCTATGCAAATGAGAGTTATGACCAGATCACTTAACTTCATAATGAATGTCCATAAATATTAGTGAATTAATCTTTCTAATTATTACCATGAATATAAGGAGACCAAGTTTAATTTCTTTGGGAAATAGCTTAGACCCTCTTTATCTCTCTTTTGTATAGATTGAACATAAACTTTAATTGATCTCAAGACCTACCAATGAGATCAATGGTGGAAATGAATTAGTTTTAGGATCTTAAACTAATAAAATATTTTTATTTCTTCTACACATGGTAGTATTTAAATCCCCTTTTAGACCCATGACTCCACCTCATCCAATCTATACTATATAAATCTATATCATTCAAAAAACTCTTAAAATCTATAAATTCCTTATGTTTTATCATGTTTCAAACCAAAAGCCATTATTGGTGGGTAGGAAGAGGAAAAATATGAATTAACTAATGCATTAAAACTCATGGTATGAATTGAGGGGTTGAAGAGGTACATTTTTGCATGTGTGGGGCCCATATAGTGGTAATAAAGTGTTGACTTTTGTGAAAATGGGCTTAATAATATATTAAACACCTTAGGTATGGCCTAATAGGATTCATGAAGGATCTTAAAGGTGTGAATAGTGGATATAGTGGCCTTTAAAGGTCAATTGGAATCAAATTAAGGTCAAATATCTTCCTTTGAAACCATCTACATGACCTTAAGGAGGGATATAAAATGAATACAATTTAAATGCATATAAAAGGCATTAAGACCTATTAAAGACCTTAGTTAGGATCCCATACATATTAATAACATTATAAAAATATTGGAAATGCACCATACCCTACATAATTTGAGTACATCGGAGAGGTTCATGATGACTCATTAGTTGCATTATAAAATCACCTCCACCATGGTACTTTTTAATTGTTAAGGTCACTTAAAAGCCTATTGTATACCTTAATACATGTTCAAACACTCTAATTACACTTGACACAAGCTAAATCATGAGATAGGGACAACCATTATCTGTTTGATAACCTGAATATAAAGTGGACCTACTACATCTAAAATGATAACCACTGACCATGTTTTGGACTATCCTAGTTCACCAAGAGATATGAAAACTATGAGACATAATGGTGGAGTGGGTTTTCATGGGGATTATGTTAACCCATTTATAGTATTTAGTGTAGAAAGTGTTTAATATTTTTGGTGATTTATATGTCTTGACCTACCTACTGGTCAAGAGAACTCACAATCTTTTAGTTTGTCACTCATGACTAGATAGTGGACCCTTGACTACATGTAGACTCTGCTCAATACATTTCATAACTTAAGAAATAATAAAATACCAAAAAAACAAATAAGAGATAAGTAAATATGGATATACACAATAAAAAATAACTAGAACAAAAAAAAAACTACCAAGCATGTGCAACATTACTTAGAAGAAGGAAACTAACTACTATATAGTGGAAAATTTGGTATTTCTAATAAAATTCATTGAAGAACATGTCATTGATAAGGATAGGGAGTTCCTCATAACTCAACATATATAGTTGTAAATAATTTATCTTCTTAAAATTATTAATGATGTATGGCATACTCTAAAGGCTATCATAATTTGAATGTTTACCTAGCTTATCATAATCCTCATCCCACTTAAAAATAGTTTCTCCTTATTTAAAGGTCTTGGATGAAGCTCTCTTATCAAATTAACTTTTGAGTTATTTTTGGTTGGACCACATATCATGCATAACACTAATCCTTGTCTCTTCCAACTCTCTCAACTCATTAATCCTTAGTTTCATTTCATTATCCTCCATGAGCTCAAGCTAGTGTGCAAGCTCAAAGGTTGGTAGATCAAGTGAGATGGGTAATTTTGATTCTCTTATATAAATAAGGAGATAAGGATATTTAATATTAGACTTCTTGTGAGTAATTATATTTTTCCACAATGAAATCATCAACTTGGTGTGCCACTCCCTTTGAATGCCTTCTATTGTCCTTTTTATGATCCTAATCAAATTATTATTAGTGCACTCTGCTAGTCCATTTCCATATAGATAGTGGTTGGATGAATACTTGAGATATATTCCATGTTTAATGTCCCACTGAAACACTTTGTCACTACTAAATTCCAATAAATTATCATATATAATGGTAGAGGGGACCCTAAACCTAGTTATAAAGTTGTCATAGAACTCCAAAACTGAGTTCTCATTTACCTGTTTGAGTGAAACTACCTCCACCCACTTGATAAAGTAGTCATTATATTTTAAATAACACTTATGTACATTAATATATGAGGGATGAATCATACCTAGGAATTCTAATCCCCAATACATGAAGGGATACTCAACTTGAATGGGTTTTAGAGGCAAGGCAGCTAATCATTACTTGCTAGTAAACACGGCACATTTAGGACATCTATTGACCCAAGCATGTGAGTAAATGAACAAGGTGGGCCAAAAATATATTACTCTTATTATCTTATATGTTTTGGTCTTGACTGAAAAGTGACACCTACAAGCCTATCATGTAACTACTCTTATAACTTATTTACTTAACAAGTCTCAACAAAACTCATACCACAAATGTCCTTATCGAAGAGTAATCCACCCAAAAATATGTAAGGGATGTAATAAAATCTAAAGTGTCTTAAATTTTTTTATCTAACTCCATAGTACATTATCTTGTGTGTGGGAAATTCACTATATTTTGGGTCCATCTGGAAGGAGTCATGTTTGCATCTACTTATTGACTGTCTTGGACTACCAAAATAATCTCTTTATCTTTTTTAACCTCTACTTCAAGATGTTGATAAAGTCCTCTATCTATAATAAGCTTATTAACCTTCACCTATATATCATACTCCATTGGCTTAGTTACCTAACCAACCCTCTTCTTACTTAAGTCTCCATTGAGTATGAAGTCTTCTATACTAGGATGAACTACCATAACACAAATCTTATTATTATACACCATGTATCTAAATTTTTTAGGATTCTCATGATAAAAATAACATTATTTAAAAAAAAAATTATATCTATCCTCATATCCTTCCAATGTTTAACTAAATAAATCAATGGAATACTCTAGTCCTTCACCATTTTGTTACATGAGAATAGTAGAAATAACATAACTTATGGGGAAGGCATACATGAAAAAGTGGTAAAATAAAGGTTGAGGGTGGGATCTTATCCAATGGCTAGCTTTATGGCCTCAAAAATTATTTTACCCTCCTTGGTCCATTATAACTCCTTTTTATTCTTGAGCATGGGAGTAAGTGGTCTCACCAATTTTACAAATCCTAGAATAAATATTTTGATGAAGTTAATTTTTCCCAAGAAACTTTAAAATCATTTATTATATTTTTTCAAGGACAAATAAATTATTGACTCTATCCTCTCAAGTTTAATTAAGAGGCCATATTTTGACATAATATGTCCTATAAGTCTAACTTCATGGACTATAAATATGTATTTTTGTGGGTTGAAAGAGACCCCAAATTGATTGAACCTATCAAAAACAAACCTCAAATGTGCCAAGTGATCCTTGAGATCCCCTAAAAATTTAGTGATATGATCAAGGTATATGAGCACCATCTCATTTATGAGCCCTTGAAATTCCACATCCATTACCCTTTAAAAGGTACCCATACATTGGATAGTTCAAAGGGCATCTTTATGTATGCATAAATTCCCCACTTAGTTATGAAGGCTATTTTTTGTATATCCTCCTCTCTCACCAATATCTAATTATATCTTGAGTATCCATGAATTAAATATAACCTTTGTGAACCTACAACCCTATAAAGAATTTTATCCATAGATGGTAGAGAATAGTGATATCTTAACTACACCTTATTGAGATTTATAAAGTTCACACACAATCATATCTCCCCATTATTATTCTTAATAGGCACAATATTTTCCACCCATGAATATTTTTCTATGGGGAAGATAATATTGTATTCAATATGTTTTATCAACACCTTCCTCATAAGTATCTCAACTTTAGGGTTGACTAGTCTTTATTTTTGCCTCACAAGTTTGGAATTATCTTCCAACTATATGCTATGTTGGGAAAAAATGATTCAAATCATGATATTCCCATGCAAATATATCTAAAAAATCTTAGCATAATTCTATGAAGGCTTTTCTTTCTTTTTTGGTGTTCACCTTCCCCAACTTAAGTAACTTGTCTTTGAATATGACAACCTTTTCATAGTGTTCTTATTTGGTGGAGATGATTACCTTGTCCTTCCTAATATGTTAATCCACATTTAATATTATTTCCATTGTCACCAAGCCCTTTGGAAACTTGTTTTTCTACAACTAGACAGTTTGATCTCCAAATTGATGTTTCAGCCTGCCTTGATTCTTTGACCATAATTCTACCTCATGTTGTAAGAAGAAAGTAATATGACTATCAATTTAAAAAACCTAAAAAGTCACTTTTTTATTAGTAACTAATGGATTTCATACCAATTTTTTTTTTGACTAATATATAATGTCCTTGACCCCATCAACTATGTAATATTATACCCCAATGGCAATTAACTGATCTACATGATAATTGTATTCTCTAGGTATTGAGCAAATGTCAAAATATTGGAAGTACTCTAATAAGTCCCAAAAAATATATTTTTATGCCTTTAATATTGTATTATTGATTTAAATTAGTCTTCTTACCTATTTCATCACCAAATCACTATCTCCTTTAACTTACAAGAGCTTGATGCCTCTCTTCCTTACCCATTGTAGCCCATGAATTAGGGCCTAAAATTCTACATTATTAGAAGTGAAGCTAAACTGAAACCTTAGGTAAAAATAATGCCTTTTATTTGAAGGGAATAAAATCATAACAATTGCTCCACTCCCATTCTTTGATCTTGACCCATCAAAAAACAAGTTCCATACACCTTCATACTCTTGACTTATGCTAGTTAGACTTGGCATGGTAGATCCTTCTTCATGGATACAATACACACTAAATAATACCTCTTAAATGGCCTTGTAATAATCAAAACCATGATTATTTTTTTCCTGCTCATCAAGGAGCAAATTTGATATGCCTTCTTGTGGTTCCATGGGCTCTTAATCATTGGGGTGCTCATCCTCATCCAAGATTACTTAGTTGACATTTGATAGGTTAGGGATATAGTTTTCTAAATGGAACATAAAGATAATTTCAGATGTTATGGTAACCTTTGTTCCATACCTAGTCTTAAATACCATGTATGACCAATCATAAGAGAGATACCCCCCAATTTTAGTAGTGAAGTACCTAGACAATCATAAGGCAAAGTAGGGGGAATGCAACTACTATCACATCTTGGGATATGTTATAATTAGGACAAACATCCAATATTATATTGAGGATTTAAGGACACATAATTTTTTTAGGTGACCCATCTAACTATAACATTCCCTTTTCATTAGGTTCATATTTAAGCACCAATTTATCAGCTATGGATTTAAGCATGATATAAGTGTTGGCCCCACTATTTATCATGCAATTATAAAAAAGGAAATTTATTATGATGACTAAAAGGTAGAAGGGAGGTGTTTTTACTACCTTAGATGATTAGGACTCATCAAGTTGACTAGAATTAGTAAGGACTACACTTACCTTTTTTTTCTATTTATCTAAGACATGAAGTTTAGAGATCTCTTATTAGAGGTCTTTTTTCCTAGAATAAGCAAAGTATCCCATATACATATAGTGACATGAGACTTATTTATAATTTATAAAATGATAAAACGAAGTATGGATGCCTTAGGATACAACTTAGGGGTGGAAACATTGGTTGAAGGTTGTTTAAACTATGTTATGAAAGGACCCTTTTGATTCCACCCTTTCTCACCTTGTATCTATTGAGTTGGTATTGTCTTATGAGTTTAATATTTAGTCTAAACCCCTTAATGTATTTTAGGATGTAGATAATGTTTCTTTTACTATCCAGAAATATAATCAACTTATCTTATCTTATCCCTTGTATGGTTTGAAACTAAATTTTCCACCCTAGCTACATTCTGAACCTAATTTACTGTCACGTATTCAAAGTAGTTTTCACTTTCTTGAATGTTAGAAAAGGTAGTTTTAGAAGGTGAATTTCTCCCACTTATCCCTTATTGGCTTGTAAACTCATCTTGAGTTAGGAAGGGATTGTCACCATGAGTGATAGGAGGGCCTTCCTTGTGTTGTGAAGGAGGCATATTATACTATGATAGAAGGGTGAAACCCTAGTACATGAAAGATGTTTGATACAAATCTCCACTTGGAGCCATTTCCATGTCATGTGAATTCTCCCATTGAGTTGGAACTTATCCCTCTTATGTATTATTGTTTTGAATTGGAACTAAGGCTTTAAAAATTCTACAAGAATTAGGATTATAACTATTATAAGACCTTGCTTGTGTAATCTACCCTTGGCCTTATTAATTAGGTTGATAGGGGGACTATCATATTGATGGGGTTGATAATGGGATTGGTTGGGTGATTTATAAGGCCTATAATGTGGGTTTTATTATCTCTTTAAGGATACTAACATATTGTTTTGAGATTTGAAAAACTTTTCAATCTTTCTCAATCTATCTACTTGGCTATCATATGCCTAATCATGATTATTTGGGGTTAGTAAAAGATAAATGGTAAGTACATGGGTTGGATTTATGTAACAAAGGCATGAAGAGTTTAGGGGTGAGTTTTCCAACTTGAATTAGGTAATTTTTAACCCTTATAACTATCTCATAATATTTTAGTAATGTGTCTTTGTCTATTAACTATATCATAATAGACACATCAAAATTTAGATCCCATAGTTAGTAAAATAAATCATGATTAGTGGTGTGATTGATTATTGTAGGGATCCTATCCTAGGTTTTTTGAAACTTGTAATTGAAATCCACCATGAATTCTTGGGAGTCTCTTTTGATTGTAGTAAGTTTTTCTACTAAGGAGACATGGTAACTCCTATCCTCTAAGTTCTTACATAGGTGTTCCCCAAATTCATCCCAAGTGTTTATGGATGTAGGTTCTAGGCCTCTATGCCATTGGAGTGCCTTAACTTTCAAGGAGGTTTCTAATAGTCTCATACACACATTTTCTTTAGTTGCATTATGGACTAAACACATATTGTCTATGTATGAAATATGTTCTTTATAGGTAGTTAAGTTTATCCTATAAACTAGGGAATAATTTTGAGGGAAACAATAGGTATTTCATCAAACTAATTGAGGTTTAAGGGACTGCCACCATTGAAAGTCATAAAAGATTGTACTCTAGGACTAGAAAATAGAGGTATAGGATTTTTAGCTATGTTTTTTTGGGTAGAATTAGGGTAGTTATGGGGTGTAGGATTGGTATTATATCTAAGATACCTCTTTCTCCTAGTAATGTAAAATGACAACTAGACATACCAAATTTCCTTACCTTTTGATGAAGATTTTGTGCCCACCTTTTGCATGTAACTTGACTTCATATCTACCACTAAATGTCCCTTTCTTTTATATGTTATCCAAGGTTACCAATGCATGTTTGAAGTCACTTTAAATTTGTTCCCACTGGGTGTGCCAAAACTTTTAGCAACCCAACTTTCACCCTTTGAAGGAGGTTGTTCAATTCTAATTCAAACTTGAACTAACATTATATTGGCCTAAAGCTTATGGGTTACGTATAGTATAGCCCAAACATCTCTAGATTATGGGGATACATCCCCTAATATGTCAACTTAAACTCTTATTCTAAGACCTACTTGTACTAGGATGAAAAGGGTTAGCAAGAAAACATGAAAGGAAATCCTATACTGGGGTTGGTGATGCACCAATGCTTATTTATCCTATCTTAATTTACCTTCAACACACTTTATGAATCCAATGAAAGACAAGTAGCTAAGGAGGATTATTAAACCTATCTTAAACATTAGTATTTCATATTGAGGTTATGTGGGGAGGTTTTTAACTTGAAGGAAAAATAATATAGGTCTACATAAAACACTACCAATCAACTCACTCATCAATATAATTACCAACTATCAAGACTTCATATGAATTGTATAGGATGATAATCTAACACTAGGTAAAAGAGATGACTTAAAATATTAGATTATATTCATACTTTTATATAAATAAACAATTATAAAACACACTAATGTAGATAAATAAGTTGTTAATAGTCTTCTCTCTATTTATTTCAAGGTGCAATATATAATTTTGGTAGAGCTTTACTACACCTAGGTGAGAGATGATGAACAAAGAGCTTAATGCATGCATATATAGAATTGTACGTGAGATAGAAAAATAAATATATGTGTATAATAGGAAATGAATAGGCTAATATGTCCATGCAATAGTTAAAATAATCTCCTTTACTCCCTTATGCATTGCTTGAGTGGATAGGTGCCTTTATTGGGCTCTTTGGAGTGTTAATGTCTAATTTTAACAAATATTGACATATGTAATGTATATGTATACCAAAGTAATCTAATTAAATCTCATTAAATAAGTTAAAAACATTTAAAGAGGTTTAATTGGGACTTTTACATGAGGCATTAAGTGGTTGCCCATGCCTACACAGTAGTCTAGATGGAGAACCCACCAAGAATCATTCATATTACTCATTAATATGGGGTTTACTCACCAAAAGTTATAGTTATAGATTTATTGAGGTGTATCATTAATTACATGATGGATTTATATTACTTTAGTACTCCCTTATTATTTTTTAAGTAGGCATCATGAGCTAGTAGCCTAGTCTTCTATTTATCCACTATTTGGATGATTATGATAGTTGAACCAAAGCTTCAAGATATTTGATTAGGCTTGAAGGAAACCTAAAATAACCTTATAAATCAGTATGTAGACCCTTAAAACATCTCACACTCTCAAAAATACCCTTCTTACATGATTAGGCCATCTAGACTAGCCTCACAAACTGGTTGATTGGTGAAGGTTAGAAGAAGCATTTTTAGGTAAGTAGGTGAACATTTTTATCTTTGATGAGGTGAAACAAGTCTTAAAACAACACAATAAATAAAATAATACACATAAGGAATTATAATACACAAAATATGTTGGAATATACCATAGTTCTAAGGTAAAGCTTATAGTATGGATAGAAGGCCAGTTTCAAGGCAAAATAAGACTTGTATGTCAAGGCTTAAAAATCAAGAAGAGAGATGGTGGCCAGATGAGGTAACTGGATAAGTTTCCATGACATGGGTGAATATATTAACATTAAAATAGGTAATTAAAGTTGTTTTAAGTATGTTCATGAGGTTTCAAGTCTTATTTTTCAATAAAAAGGCTTGAAAAGTTTTTCAAGGTTTCTTGAACACATAGAATGAATTGTAGTCTACCCCAGAAGGTTTTATCAGTGATCATTGGCACATGAAACATATGCATGATATCATAAGATATTAATGGTATATGAGGAAGAGTTATATCTCAAAATTAAATTATTTTTTGAAAGAGGATCTAATTTTTATGAATGATCATTAAGATTAGAAGTAGTCTAAGCCCACATAAAACCCTAACTGTGACTTGATGTTGACGATCTTGTTCAAAAGAGGTCATAATGATTTTATATGATTAGAAAAAATATTACAAGTTAAACTAAACTCTCCTAGAGATATCCAAATATTATTGGTTTTTTAGGTGAGTAAGAAGACTCTACAAAAAAGTGCATGTATTTTGAATATCTATTGTAGCTGATAGCATTTATTGAGTCAAAGTTACTAAGTAGATGCATATCAATGTATAATACTTGTAGTTTTTGTTCATGAATATTTATAGATAGTGTATGTATTTAGAAATGCATCATGTCTATGAATTAATACTAGATCAGATAAGATATAACACACTTACACTTCTGGTTGGGGATACACTTGTTAACTAGGAGCATGACCAATATGGGGATCTGTTAGACCCAATTAGGGGATCACTTATATCACTTATCATAGTACATCATGATAATATATATTTGAAAGCCTATACTCTTACACAATCACACAACAAACCTAATGGAGTCCTAAGGCTTTAAATGTTCACTCTATTTTAATATCAAGAAAACAAATCCAATCTAGTGCAAACCAAAGCTTATGGCACAAAGTCAAGGTTATAAATAATAAAACAAACATCTAAAATAAACATGTATTAGAAGACATATAATCATGTCAATGTATATATAATATTAAATACATGGAGAGAAGAATATAAATGCATTATTTATCTACTCTTACAAAGGAGAAATAAAGTTAGGAATACTTACTCTTGAAGATGAACCTGCTAAACCTCAATCTCTCCCTTGGCCAAGGTGCTTCACAAGAGGTTATTGTGGTATGTAGTGATAACCAAGATAAATCAACTTTAGGACACACAACCTATCTAAGCATTCAAAATACTTGTCCACAAGACAAGATCCATATCTCTAAATAAAGTACGGAACCCTAAGCTTTATTCCTCAAGTAGAATGGTTACTAAGCATATGTTCACTTGTACTTCTTCACTAATAATTCTTGTCTTATGAGATGGTGGGAAATGAACTTGTATATATAGGTAGATATTTCCCTAAATCCTCTTGAGAATGTTAGCTATATAGGGTCGACCTAGTCAATCCAATATGTTTTTGGGGATAATTCACTAGGTCTATGCTAGGTTAGCCAAAAGGCTAACAAACAAGAAAGTGAAAAATACCCCTAAAATATACTAGGTCGACCCAGTCAACCTAGTATAACTGATAGTCAAAAAGGATATTAAGGTAAGAAAAGGAGGAATGGAAAGAGGAAAAGACAAGATGAGGTATGAGTAATAATAACAAGCTTAGGTTAAATGGTTTTAGGAGATAAGTTTGTAGATGGCAAGTGGTAAAATGGATAATAATATTACAAAGCACTGATGGTTTACCCACCCCTTTCTTGATACACCCCTTAAGGCATGTACTCAGAGAGATTGAGACTTATAGGTTCTGACAAGATATAAAGTGTCAATAATTAATAAAATTTTGAAAATATTATGTGTATACATATGCCTCACTCGAAGCTCATCACATATCACGTAAGTACAACACAGGGTGGTGATTAGATATAAAACATGATAACACACAACATTGATGCTAAGTAATGTCTAGTAAAAAGAATAAGATAAATGAAATGACTAAATTGAAAAAACATAACTTTAACTTACCTTAGTGCCATAGACAAAGAAGTAGACTGTAAGAGATTATAAGGTGTCTAATGTAGATAATACTAGATGAACCTATAGAATTTAGTGCAAAAATAGCCAAAAATAGAAATTTTTGGAAGATGGGAATATGGAGTGGAAAATAATCTCTACATCATCATGAATTTAATGTAATTTATGTTTTTTAAAATGGATGACTAAAAATAAAGATATATGGAAAATAAGGAATCTACAAGACAATAATTAAAATATTTAAATTTTTAAAAGTGTTTTTAAACGAGGATAAAAGAGAAGTCATCTATTATTTTGACTTGTGAGAGAGGAGAATCAAGAGCTCTAGAGAGAAAAAATCTTAGATGGTGAGGAGATTACATGCTATATAGGGAGAGGCTCCAGAGGTGGTAGTAGGTGCACTACAAGTATGCAACTAAGAATTTCAAACTAGTTTTTGAAATTTATATTGAATTAAATGATTTTTTAGTAATTTGTGATTTTAAGAATTTTTGGATGTCAAAATGAAGAAAAATAATATTTTAGGGGTAGTAAATAGGAAGATGGGAAATGGGTTTGATGTATTTAGGTGAAAAACAATAAATTTACACTTTTTTCAAAATATGCAAGGGGTCAATAGGGAAAAAGGATTAGGTTGACCTAGTTGACCCACTAGGCTAGAAACTAAGCAAAATCCATAGTGTCAACCTAATAGGTGTGGGTCGACCCTATACACTCTACAAGCTAAAGGCCTAGTTTGTATTTTTAAAGTGGTCCAAAAGTTTTAGAATGGAAGCTCAACACTAGGGAAAGGAAGAATAAGGGGGTTGACTCAGATTTTTGAGTTAACCAAGAAAAAATATAGGAACATTTTGGTTAAACTAGTTTGACCAAAGATCTAGAAAGATATAAAAAAGTATGTAAACAACTGAAAGATGGCCAAAATTTCTCAAAATGGCTAAGTAAATCCAAAAAGGAATTATAAGGATAAAAATTAATAGAATAACGTAATGTAGTCTTGTTTTTTTATTTAGAAATTTAAAAAGAATGCATTAAAGAATGTATTATGACTATACATGACATGGAGGAAGTGATACATCCTTTTTCATTTCTTGGGTATAGGGCCAACAAAGATCTTGGTGACTTGTGGATGTATTGTGGTTATTATATTTATTGAATAGACTATTAGATGGAGATATGACTAGATAAGGATCCATAGGTCTAAGTGAGATAATAGATATTTGTTAGATCCCCTCATTGTTGACTTGTTAGTCATGTTCCTTAGTTTTTGGGAATGATTGACTAATACCTTTAGATGGGAGTTGTATAGGGATATAGTAGTGGTGTCTATCATATTGGAGGATGTTCATGCCATCCAGGGACTACCTATAGTATGAGCACAAGTGATTGTAGGGATACTTGATAGTCTAAAAGAAAGGAGAACCTTAGCCATTTAGGATACAAGATTAGAGACAATACTACTAGGTAGGAGATTGATTATGTTTGATGTTTATACATCATAAATTATATATATATATATATATATATATATATATATATAAGGCTTTGATAGGCCTTGTGACACAATGGGTGTTATGTCATAACTTAGATGATAAGGTACCATTATTCATCATAGCCTTGAGTAGAACGATGTTAGAGGAGAAATTTCTATATGACTTAGGCTCAATCATGTAGGTCCACCTAGTACATGATATGTATTAGATGATAGTCAAAGGGTAGATGACCATAAGACAAATCATATTGTTGATATCTTAGATCTATGAGAGGTTTATTATGTACTAATCAGTTGGATTTCCCCATGTGATTGATGATAGGTCACTTCAAATGAGGAGATGGATGGAGGAATAAGTAGTGTATACCATACCCCACAAACTAAATTTTAGTTAGTGAGATGTCGATACATTGTGTTATATCCATATGAGAACATAGTAGCTATATGGGTGAGTTGGGACATAATTTCAATAGAAAAAAAGAGGATATAGGTGATTGGACACTACTTGGTGGAGAGAATGACATCTAGTGGCATGGGTGCCAAGTAAAATGGGCCTACCTCATTTACAAAAATCAATACTAATACTTGAGAAGTGGGCTTGACATGTGAGGGAGATATAGGGGAGGAGAGGACTAGGGCCACTAGTAGTGAGGTCGATACTAAGGCCACAATAAGAGTGACCATGGACTAGTTAGGCATGATGAGGAGTTGAGTAGGATGATAGGGAGTAGAGGTAGAGATACTAGATGTACCACTACTAGCTCTACATCAAGCTGAGTAACAACCACTAAGGACATAACATTGATGGAGGTATAAGGTAGAAGAGAGAGTAAAGATTATTACCATCTTGAATGACCCCATAAATGATCTAAAGGAGATGATAAAGATACCATATAGACATAGGATGAGATTGATATGAGCCATGGAAGCTGGGTCTAAACTGAGGAGGTAACTTACAAAGGAGGTGTTAGGAGGTTGTGAAGATGGGGAGACTATGTTAGGTGGTCACATAAATGGTGAGACCAAAGTAACTGAGAGACAGACAAGTAAAAGGATGATTAATTTGTTACTTAATTTTTGTCTAGATAGATAGATATTATGAGATATGATAGTAATCTAATATCTATCTTGTGTGATTTTATAGGTGTAGGTGATGATGAGGAGAGATAGGGGTCCCTAGTGAGGGGGACACTCCATAACATCCTAGATGAGACTATGCAGCCATATGACCCCATGACACTATAGTATTTGAGTGTACCATTTGCCCTAGCTCAGGTGAGCTAATTAAAATTAGCTTGAGTGGTAGTGAGGTAGATACAAGCATAGAGGGAAAGGATGTAGCCCCTAGTACTGATAGGCATAGAGGGAGAGGATGTAGCCACTAGTACCAGGGAGCTATAGGCATGGTAGGCCTAACAAATGATAAATTTGTACATCTAGCTATAGTAGTGTAGATGATAGAGATTTGGACCCAAATTATGGAGTGATATATGCAAGAAACACACCTATATGGACATGTAGAAGGGCTGAGATCTCAGATGGCCTCCTTATAGTGTACCATTCAAAGGAGTCAGATGAAAGACTTAGAAGGTAGCATGGTTAGGCCATGAGATAGATGGTATGGGACCCAACCATAAAGCTATGGCATTATATGTGGTTAAATTTATTGTGTAAAACTCATTATATATATAATGAGTTTTACATAATAAATTCAACTGCATTGTATAATGATTTTTGCATAATAAATGCAACCACATACAATGCCATAGCTCTATGGTTGGGTCCCATCCCATCTATCTCATGGCCTAACCATGCTACCTTCTAAGGCCTTAGTTTGACTCCTCTAAATGGTACATTATAAGGAGGCCATCTGAGATCTCAACCCCTCTACATGTCCATATAGGTGTGTTTATTGCATCTATCACTCCATTAGTTGGGTCCAAATCTCTATCATCTACACTACTATAGCTTTGGAATATTGTTGTTAGATGTGTATGTTGTTATAATGGTTGATTTTGTTTTTTAACTATGGTTGAGGTTGTGGATGCTTAGGATATATTTATTTCTAGCACATGTATTTAGATTATTTGTATATGCTATAGGAAATATATCAGATGTGGTTTATTTTCTAGTAGTATGAAAAACACATGCATGGTAAAAAAGAAACAAGCAAAAAGGATTTAGAAAAATATAATAAATCAAGAAAATGTACTACACACTATTTCAAGAAAGGAATTGTGTAATAATAAAAAAATTATTAAGTATAAAGAACCAATAAAATAAAAAACAAGATGGTAAAAAAGAATTTAAAAAAAAACCAATGTGAAATACTTTTGCACCAAATTAAGACAACTAAAATAATACTAAATATCACATTGGGAACTATGAAAAATAGATTAATAAAATAGAATGTATGACAAAGGGCACACATGGTAATAAAAACAAATTAATTAAGTCAATCACTTATACTAAATCATGATGGGAAGTATGAAATAAAAACAAAATTTCAAAATATTGGTCTTAAATTGGTCATACTAATTCAAGCTAAGAAGTATTAAAAATTCGAGAAAATGGTTGAAATCTTACATGCACTTAGAGAATAAGAAGATAAAAAGGTGAAATAAAAATTAATTTAGCATAAAACATACTAATTCAAGATGTAAAACATGTAAAATGACATGTAACTTCATAATCAATCAAATCTTATCCCAAATTTGACACATGTAATTTGGATGGTGACGTGGGTATTCAAAGGGTCGGGTCCTATCCAAAGTCTTACACTACAACTCGATAAAGAGAACACCATGAGGGTGGAATAAACAAGGAAATTAGGTAATCAAAGATGTGGGAATAGGAAGGAAAATATGGTAATTTTTGAGGATGGTTGGGTCCTATCCACAATCTTACAAAGTAACTCAAAAAATAAAATCCCAAGAGGAGTGATCAGTACACCAAATAGAAAATTTCTCAAGAGGAAATATAAGGAAAATAAGGAAAGAAAAATGTAGTTTAAAAATCAAGACTCATGTGTCTTATGAGAATACCTTAGAATGCAAGAGGCATACTAAGGACATGGGAAGACACTAAGTGACTAGTGGTTGTCTATGTACAAAGGAAACCTACTTTCTATAGACATAAAGATTTATAAGAAAATAGGTGTGATACTAAGATAAACTTATGATGGTATATTTGTACAAGGAAAATGAAAATGGATCTACCATCCCACAATGTGTTCCCCACTTTTTAGGACCCCTTACAGAGTCATTGATATACTGACTCAAATAATCACATGGTAAAGGGAGATAATAACAAAATTTAATAGAGTAATTCTAACCAAATCACCATTAAAAAATATGTATGCAAAATAGAGATAAGAAAGAAAACAATCATGAAGGAAAGAAGGGAATATTTTAAAAAAAACCAAGAAAGAAAGAAAGAGAATGAAATGAAAAATAAAGACAGTCATATGCAAAGATAAATGATAATATAATCAAGATATAGTACAAAAAGCAAGAAATCCTAATAGAATATAAGCAAAAAATTGGCATAGTGTCAAATGATATAATAGATATAAATGAGATTGGAGCACATGTCTAATCAAACATAAATGTGAAAGCACCATGAATGTGCTCATAAATACTGGTAAATCTATCCACACACATTATCCAATACATCAAATAAGTCTCTATGAAGTTGTAATCGAAATGTTGCTAAGGTCTCATCAATCTTCATTGAATATTGGGAAAATACTTCTTTTCTAATCTCCTCAACTAAAAAAGTAGGAATTATCAAAGGATTGTGTTGAGGAAAATTAGGCAAAGGTTAGTTATAAGAATGTGTGGAAACAGGATCTACAATAGAATAAAATATCATCAAGGGAAAAGGATACATAGGTTAATAACTCATGGGTGGAGAAGGATCCATGGGTGAGTGAATATCCATAGGTGGAGGAATCATAGGTGGAGGAATAGAAGGTGGTGAGGGGACCATAGAAGTTGATGGGAAAACTAAAGGTGGAACCATGTGAAAAGAAGGATAAATATTCTTGTGAGAATAACCTATGGTAGGAGTGGTAGAAGGTTTAATAATTCTTATAAGGTGATATTTGAGATGTTATTATAGGATGTGATAACAATCAATGTGATGGGTGCCACATAGATTCCATAGACAATATACCTCACTATACTTGGAAAAATATTCAAGAAGTACTTTTGGGGGAGGTATAGCTTTGTCTAATGATGGGGAACAAGGATGCAAGGTATCAAGATATTATTACAACTAACGATAATGGGTGGAAGAATGGTTTTTTATCCCATGAAAGCAACAAATATGCTTGTGAGTGGTTTTATTATAATAACTCATATAAGAAGGTCAAATAAGAGTGGAAGAAGATGAAAACTCATCAGCCCATTTGGTGGGAAAAGGAGCCATCTTAGGCAAGGGAAGCAAACCATCACCAAGGGAAGGTGATGACGAAGAAGGAATGAAACAAGGTTCAATGGAAGGAGTGATAGTATTAGAAGCAAGGGTAGAAGTAAGGGTAGGCTCAAAAATAGTAGGAATAGGAATAAGATCAACTATAATAGGTTTTTAAAGAGGCTCAACTATAGTAGGCTCTACTGAGGGAGGGGTAGGATCTATATAAGTTCTAAGGAGGGTTGCACTAACCTCAGGGGTAAACCAATGATGGGATTTAGGGAACCTAGAAAATTGGTAAGGCCTAATCATAGCATGATCTATGAATATATTCCTATGTGGATCCTTAATAATTGGAGGTTTTGGTACCATCTATACCCTAAAATAAAGGGGAAAATGCAAAAATTAGGAACTATAAGTGAAATAAAATGATGAGATGTAAGAAAAGAATCAAGTAAAGAATAACGATAATGGACAATCTCAACATCATAGGCCTAGAAAAGACTACCTAATAATGGATGATCTAAGGAATATCCATCATCATAATATAGGGTGTGAAGATAAATGAAATAGGGAGGGATAACATTATCATCTGATGAAGCATGGTGAATAGAATGCCTAGTCCTGGGCAAAACTATGGGAATGTCATTGCAAGGAGGTTTGTGAGAACAAGTCTACAAGGAAGTAGGAAGTTGTAATATGAGATGAGGTGAGATATTATAATTTTTTATCTTTAATTTAATCTCATTGAGATCATCATCATCAAAATCTAAAATATTAGGAAAAATGTTACCAATGAGCTCAAGATGCGTATTGTAATTGTGGGTTAAATTAATAGGAAAGTAGAGATGTTAAGACTCAAAAAATAGAACACTTGGAAAAGGCTCAAGATTATGAATCTTGAAAATACCATGATCATGGAATTGTTAACAATTCCAAGAGTGTCACCTTGAATCCTATAAATGGATCCATTGTGAGGGAATTTAATGCATTTGTAGGTGGAAGAAGTAATATCTCTCATGTGGTGAGTCCATGACCTACCAAGAAAGATGTTATATGAAAGGGGAAAGTTAAAGATAATAACCTTAAAATGAATAGTGATAGGTAGAACAGTAATGGGAAGCCACACAAAACCTAAAGGAGGCATTTTCCTTCAATCATATCCATGGCATGTGTTACACGTAGACTTGAGATTGAATTTAGAATACCCAAGAGTCTTAATGAAATCAAGATAAGGGACATAGGTGTTATAACCCTCATCAATTAATGCATGCTTAACTTGGATATCACCAATTTGGATGCTAATTAATAAATGAGGATCATCTTCATAAAGTATAATCTCATTGAGAATCATAGATGCTATGGGAAAATATATATAAAAAAAAGTGTCTATGGTCTAATCAACATGGATAGACATATCTTCACATTATTGTAAAATGTTATCTTTAGAAATATATAAAGTTTCCTCCGATACTACTATGGAAGGACCCCATCTCAAATAAGAGCTTCATGAAGAAGTTTTCATGACACGGATAAGTCCTCATAAGATCAAGGAATGGAATTTGGGATGGGAGATTAGTGAGTTCCATAATGGGATCCCACTCACCATATCCAATAAGAAGGTTATTAGATAAAGGTGTGTATTGGTTAAGGAGATCTTTAGAAGGAGATAAAGCACATTAGAATTTTTATTAGTATGAAGAAGAAGGTTTAGAGTAAGGTGATAAGTCATGTTGAGATGATGAACTAGTTGGTTTATGTTTATTTTGAGAATTAGGTGAAGAAGTGTTAGTAGAAGTTTGATTATCATTAGTATTGGAAGATGATGGAAGAGTGGTAGAAATAGAATGGGATGTGTTATCCAAGGGAGAAACATAAATTAGATAATCAAGAGTGATAAGATATTATTTCCTTAACTCATTTAAATAAGTTGGATAAGAATCTTGGATAACATGATATGTTTTCTGAGAAGGAAGAGTGTAAATAGGTTGATAATAAATGAAAGCCACCACCCTTATCATATTAGTCTTGTTAACCACATTTTCTATAGAATTTGGTTTAACAAGAATTTATATGTTATTAGTGAAATGGTTGGGCTTTCCTTGATTGGCTTGGGTAGGTTGACAATTAGGTAAAGGATCCTTATAAATATCCAAATGAACATTTACTTGATTTAAGTCTTGAGTTTTTTCATTTAATTTATAGTCTTTGAAAGCAATCTCATAGGCTTGTTGACACTTATGGATAATAGAATTATGATCAAAATTAGTTTTAAGAAGAAAATCCATAGCCAAATCATGAAGTTGTCTACAAGTCTCATGAGAATGAACCCAAATAGCATGAAACCAACAAAATTTGTTAGGTTCATACTAGGATTTCAGAATACGGGTAGGGTCATGATCTCATGAAAGAGGCTTGGGTAGATACTAAATCAATTCGGTCGAGGATAAAGGTTTGTGAACATTGATGTTATCGAGTGAAGATAAATAAGGATTGGTATATTATTAAGAAGAATAATTTGGTTCCAAACAAGGTTTAGGAATGACATCTTGAACATTGTGAATGGTGTCATAAGAATTGGTAACACCATCATTGGTAATATTACAATTTATGTTCATTAGTAAGAAATGAAGACCCATAGAAGGCTGGGGTGGCTTAAATTGATGCATTAGGAAATCTTGTAGTTTAGCTTTGTTAATAGCCTCCTCCAAGGCACATGTAGAGAGAGTGTTAACTCTATATTTAAGTTTAGGAAAGAGAGAATTTTTAGAGAGATGAAAAAGATTATCATCCACCATGTTATGTTCACATTTATTTGACAAAGTCTTCCACCTCTTAACAAAGGCTTGAACGGTTTCATTCTCATGTTGTTTGAAATTAATGAAATGGGAAAAAGTGCTTTTAGGAAGATAATTAGTTTGTATTTCTTGATCTAAAGCATTTATTAAGACCTCCAAATTAGAAATGGAATGAGGTATAAGTTTATTGTACCAATCTAAGGCATCAGCCATGAGGGTTTTGGCTAGGAACATGGAAGAAGAAAAGGTATTTAATTTTACTCAATCCTTATAAATATTTCAAAATGCTTTAAGGTGAAGGGTAGGATCAGTTAAAACATTATAATAAATTATAGGTGTTATACCTCATATATCAATATTAGCAATTTGAGTAGTGAGAGGGTCATTTTGTGAATGTTTAATGGTTTTATTGACTAAAGGAGGTTGAGGAATGATATTTCCTTGAGAATCTCAAAGAGGAGGAGGGGTATAATTTTGGTTATGTACACTCTAATCCATTGGTTGCTGATGAGATTGAAGATTAAAAAGGTGGTTTTGCATTCTCATCATTTGATTGGTGTTATGAGCTTGAAAGGTATTCATTTTGTTTAGAGTTTAAAACAAAATTTGATGTGTCTGATTAACATTGGAATAATTATAATTGGTATTTGTGTTGGTATTATTTTCTTGGGTACCACTATTATTGTTGATATGAGTTGGAAACAATTTGTCAAAATTTGAGGCACTAGTGGCAAAATTTACTTCTGAAGCAAAATATGGACTAGTGAATGGTTGAGAGGAATAAGCACTAAAATCATGATTTCATTGGGTAGAAAAAAATGAACTAGTGGAATTATTAAGGATGGTGAACCTTATGAAAGGCCCACTAGATCTACAAACCACCATGTTATTTTAGATACTAGGCATGGAGGTAGAGAGGTTAGAGAAGAAGATGTTATGACATAAGAAGGATTTGAAATTGAAGAAAGATGTTGAGAACCAAATAAAGTGGTACGTCTAAATCCCATTAAGAATCTAGGAGTAGGTGAATGAGTCTCTTTGGTTTAACTAGTAATCACGAGGTTATAAATGTGTGGTCATATAAAATGCAAAAATTAGTAACTTTAGCATGGCTAATGACACCCAACCCTTAGGTCCATTTTATTTTCACTCATGACCCTCATAGGCATCTTATCATTGATTTCCAATCATCTGTAGCCTTTTAAACTTGGTCCTAGATAAGCTAGACCCCTCTTTCCATGGTAGATCCATCCCCCTAGGCCCTATCTACTCAAGATAATAGCACCACACTAGGACTATAACATTTGTGCCACTCCTATCCACTTTTGGAGCTATTGTATAAGTTTATTTTTGGCCCCAAGGGTCAATTTATTCTAGATCCCCATCCTTTTACTTTTCATCCTAATGTGAATAAGTTTAACCCATGACCAATAGATCCCTATAAAATCCCATTCAAAGATCATTTGGAAAAGGTTGGAAATTATCACTAAGCAAACAATAATACAAGCAAGACTACTCAATTAATATTCTTTATCTGCATATAACTAACCAATGCACTTATAATCTTATTCAAATCCTTACACTAGTCCCTAGCCACCTCAAGCACATGTATTTTAGCATTTTACATCTTCATACACAATTTCACAAAGCACATCAAGTGGGAGAACTACATATGCCTTGATCCCTCTTCAGAATATTGGTATGTAGGGAGCATGCCCAAATAAGGGGTGTGGATCCATGTTCAGTGAATCTTACACACATAAACCCCTCCCCTCTTTCTCACAATTAGTCAAATCACAATGGAAGATAGGCTTTGAAGATAAAATATACTTTACAAGGATCTCTATAGACTTCCATATTTTGAAACTTCATGGATAGGGTCACATAGATCTATGAATAAAACCTAAAAAGATCAGATCCTTAGGATAATAGTGGTATATGTGGACTATAATACTAGTGCCACTCCTATCCAATTTTAGCACTCTTGTCCAATCAAAAAACAAAGTTTAGATCTCAATTTGTGATAGTGTCCCAGTCTTGCATAATGAGTATCAGGCCCTATCTCAGCCATATCAGTGGGTTTCTAGATATGTTTGATTTTCTCCCTCTCATTAATATTTTTAGAAAAGTTTAAATTGAAATCAAATTTTCCAAATTAGTAGATTAAGTAGTACTATTTATTTACTAATTTTACTACTCAGACCCTTTAACTAAATTAGGAATAAAACCTCAATATTCCTAAAATTATTAAATCATTTGATGAACCTGACTTACTTCATTTGCACATAAAAACCCTAGAAACCCTAGGGTAAATTTCTTACTAATTTCTCCTATTTTTTAATTTTTACCTACATAAAAAAATATAAAATTAGCATTCAATTTCAAAATTTCATATTAATTTTAAAATATTTTTTGCAAACCCTAGTTCTCCATACTAGATCTTAGTATTTTCCTAGTAATTTTCTAGTCATTTTATGAATTTTTACTAGCACATTTAAATTAGAAAATCCATTCAAAGTTCAATATTAAATAGTAATTCTATAAAATATTTGTTTTTCCAAACCCTAGTTGCATATACTAGGTCCCATCAAATCACTAATTTCCTAATAAATTTTTGATTTTTTACTTACATATCTAACTCAAAAATTCACTTTCAATTTCAAAGTTTCATATTAATTTGTTCAAATAATTATATTTCAAACCCTAGATTCATGTACTAGTTGCTATTTGCTTCTTGGGGTATCATCTTACATGTGTGCAAACTTCATATCCTTTTTATGTATATTCCAGTTCCTTATTTAGATTATATCCATTTAATCATTTCCACTATTATCCAAGTTGTTTTCTTTCTGCTACCTAATTTTTTTTGCATCTCTTCCTTCAAGATTAAGTGTAATACTTAGTGGAAATCCTCCAAAATTCACCCAAATTAAGTCAACTCGATCATATACCATGGATAGGCAACCAACTCAAGTTCCTATTATGGATTATAAACATCTTAATTACACTAATTTCAATAAATATAACTATGATAATGAGTAGTATGAAAATAAAAATAATGATGTTCATGGTCCACCACATTGGACTATTGATCCACTTCTACTAATTTTTGATAATGAAGTTCTCCTCAACAAATATTTTATCCTAATTTTTTTAGAAATAGTCCTATACTAACCCCAACATCATACTCTTATATTCTAATATATCATGGAAATTAACAAGGGTAAGTAAGTTTAATATTTTTTCCTTTATAGAAACTAATTAAAAATGACACTATAGGGGAAACTATGTCTCAACAACCCCTTATAACAGCGCAACCAGCCTATATGCCACCATCTACATTTAGTACATCTTTGTCTCTTGGTGTGGTAGCCATTTTTCAAGAGATAAAATATCTTTAATCCAAGGTGATACATCTTGAGAAAGGTGCCTTTAGACCTTCATAGGCTTTGGATTCTTTTTCTCTATTGCATACACCATTGGAACATCACATTGCTTTTACACCCTTGCCAAAAGGTTTTTTTCAACCCAATATTAATCTATATGATGGAAAGGGTGATCCAAAGACACATTTAAGATATTTTCACATAACATGCTTGGAACATGTACCAAATGATTGGCTTCTTACCAATCTATTTCTATGGAACCTAAAGGATTTTGCTTTACAATGGTTGTATAGTCTACCAAATAAATCATTCAATGCATTCAATCCTTTAGCCAATATGTTCCTAGTTCATTTCATCATTAAAACTGGTGATAAGGTTCCATATGCCCAAGTTTTATAATAGAAACAAAAGTCAAATGAGTATCTCACAGATTATGTTCTCTAATATAAAACTATTTTGGCTAAAATGACTAGTGTCATGGCCAATCAAGTGTTACAATATCTATTTAAATAGAGTCTTCTACTAGCTTTTCATGAATCAATCAAGTTCAAAAATAATCTCTTCCTTCACCAAGTTATGTCACATACTAAAGGAATGAAAATTCAAACTAATTTCAATGGGTAAAATCAAGTACACAAGTATCTCAGACACAAAAAATAAGAGTAATAATAAAGTCCCATACAAAGTCAAGGTTAATGATAATAAGAGTCAGAATCAACTAAAAATTAATTTAGCTTTTGATCCCCCTTAATGAGTGGTTTTATCAATACCTCCTCAACAAACCTTCACCAAGCTACCAATTTCTCCAACCAAAGTTTTACAGTAGCTATTAGAATGTAACATCATATCTTTCCCTCCTATTTAGGAAGTTGACCCAACAAATCCTCTTCCATGAGGATATGGTCAACATGAATTTTTCAAGTTTCATAAGGCACCAATCCATACAATAAATAGATGCATTAGTATGAGACACAAGATATAGGATTTGATACATGGAAATCATTTTGACCTTGGCACTTTAGTTGAGTCTTATCAAGAAAATCAAACATAAGATAAATCTTTGAAAATCTTCTCAGGTCCCTTTTCATAACATTCTAAACAAGAGATAGGGGACACATTAGGGTTTTATTATGCATGATAGGGACACATCAAGTGTTCACTATGCATATCATGCACATCGACCAACATATACATATAAGTAACCTTCAATTTAGGCACATCTTTTCAGAAATACGATTAGTGTATATAATTCTAGATTTTTAGCTAGACCTTCCATCTACTTATCAAAGCAATAGATCATTGAGAATGATTCAAATTATCATGCGCTCTTTATCAGAGATTACATTCATAAACATCCTATTCATAGTGTTATCATATACAATATATCTAGTGTGAATATGTGCATTATGACATTATTGCATCATTTGGGATATTCAAAGTAGGGTATTACTTTGACATACATAGTTATCAATGGATTTAGTGGGATCATATAGATCTCATTGGGTCAGATTGTGGTTCCTCTACAGGTTGGTCCAACACACGTGACCACACTATTCACTTTAGTTCTCAGTATAGGAGTTTTTGATATGATACTTGGTTGATCATAGATTCAAAAACTTAGAGCATTACCTTCTATAGTTCATAGATGTGTGAAATTCAATCATGCTAATCAAGTTGTTACATTTGGTGGAGTTCCATATAAGTCACCACTCCCCACTTTAGATCCATCTTCTACTTTGCATTCATAAACTTTAGTTGATGCTCAAATTCAATTTTTTCCACCTTTATAGTTCCTTCTCTAGTTTCAACTTAGACATAGTTAAGGCATCCATCACCAGCATAGGGAGTTAATACACCTCCACAACTTCATGATTATAGATAGCTTCCAATTATAGTGTTCACACCCAAGGTATTATCATTTAGATCTCATGCATATAATCATAGAGCACATTTTTAGAGAGATTCTCATACTACTATATGGGTCCCTAAGATCCCTATAGTTACATCTACTTCTCAAAGTTATAGGATGACCCCACACTATGTTTCTGCTTTAGAGATTTTAGAACACTTACAACATATATAGATTTTAGAGCCATAGTTTTAGCATTTTAATTATTCTTCATGATCACACATGATTCTTATATTTTATATAAGACACCATGATAAGGAGTCTCCCATGAGACTCATCAGTTAGTATCATCCTTTCCCAACTTACTTATATATGTTGCTTATGCATGATTATACATAGCTTATATCAAAAATACAAAAACAATAAAAAATTTCAAAATATAAAAACATTCAAATATGTCAAAATACCAAAAACATTTTGATTATATGCATCATCCATGCTTTACACTTCTACTAAAATACTAGACTTACATTTGTTATTCTATGCTATTGTTTGGCAATTTATCTACATTATTTTGCTTCACTTGATCTTATTTAAGTGTGTGCAGTGATATCTACCTCTTTTATTTATAAATTCAAGACATACATCAATATGCATACCCACTGGAAACATCTTCTACATGCATACACCATCTAGGTTATGTCATTCCTACACCACACACTCTAGTTATCATGAGGATGTGCATTACTTACTAGCTTACATAGATTACTCTATCGACACTCACTAGTATATATCACTTGTGTAATTGTTAGCACATACCTATTTTTTAAATAACATGTCTTTCATACTTTTCCTTTTGCTTTGATTAGTTAGATGTGAGTGTATTTCTAATAATTACATGATTTACTTTCTTTCTTATCATAACTAGATTGTTTGCATTTAATAGTTCTTATTTTGTCTCTTGTATGTGCTTTAGGACATTTTCCAATGTCCTTTAGTTTTATTTATGTATGTGCCTTTGGAAATTTTCCAGTGTCTCTTGTATGTACTCTTCTATATGATTGTGTCCCTCGTGCCAACCCTTGCTTGTTTCAATTATGTGCATGAAACATTTGAACATGTTTTGTATCCTTTATTTCTATTTGAGTGACATGTGCCCATATCCATTGTTTGTGTGTCCCTTGGCCACCCTTGTATGCTTCTTGATTCTTGCCATGTGTGTTTTTTGCTTGTTTTTTTCTCATCGTTTGCAATGTTATTATTCACATCATGCATTTATCTTGCTTTCTTGGATGCCATGATGGACATCATGCTCTATCCTTATAACTAACAACTAACAACTAACCAAACTTGCATTTCCATTTATGTAAATTTCACATGTTATTACATTTTTATATCCATCTAGGCATATCCATATTGATCTGAAAATGTCTTAATACAAATCATGTTATATCCAAAAATATCTTATCGATTATCATTTCTATATCATGTATCTTTACAACATAACAAACTTTTAGATCTATTTATTTTGAGTGAAGTCATTACAGTGTTTTTATTCCTAACCTCAAAAGAGGTGGTAATAAACATGGATTTCATCATAGAGATCAGAGCTCTTAATGATAAAAAATCAATATTCTAAACACCTAGAATAATAACCAAACATCAAAATAGTCAGAACAAATTAGGTAGATAGTGAGAATTTCATAACAATTACCAAATTGGGCCCAAAATAATAGCACCCAACTTGGACTATAGCACTGGTGCCACTAGTGTCCACTTTTAGTGCTCCTATCTAGATAGCATAAAAACTAGACTTTTTAGAAGCAGGAAAAAAAGTAGGTTTAGCTATAATTTTTTATAGCTATAATTTTGTATAGATAGAATAGTTCAAAATTAATAGTTTTTAGTACACTTTTGCTTAGAGAATATATATATATATATATATATAGGCAACATCATGCATGACATGATATATCTCACTTTTAGTATTAGACACTAATATTGATATAACTTCTAGATTAGAATCCATATTCTACACACTAGTGATTGGGGGCAATGTGTGCAGCACATTTGTTTTCTTTTCCTTTTTGATTTCAATTTTACCCAAGAATTCTTAGCAATTACATGAATTATTCCATATGTAGGTGGTTTGAATCATTTTGGAATGGATTTTATATAATCCTAACTTAAATTTTCTTGAGTTCTTGAGTGGCTTTCATACAAGCCTAGTGCACTAGTTCAAAGTGACTTTCATACAAGCCTAATCTCCATCTTTTAGAGTGGACAAAAGTGGCCTAGTTTTTAATATACATTTGGCTACCCATGACAAAAAATTTAGATCAAATTACATTCATGGGATTCAATATCTATCTCATATGATATACATTTCATACCAGTATTAGTTCATAGCTTCACTTCACAGGGCAATGATGGAGACAAAGGACTAGCTAGCCTTTGTATTCTTGAGCCACCTATTTAGAGGGATTGGACACAAATTTTAGACATTTATTATCGCATTCATGATCACCTAACTTCACTTAGTGGGTGATGATGGATCCAAAGGGTCATTCTTTGCATTCTTGAGCCACTTCCAAGGAATTGAACACTCAACTCCATTCATGATATTACATTGGTATAACATACCCAACACATTTAATGTTACTCAGTATCACAATAGGTGTTTATTGGTCTATATACCCAATGAGGTATATTCATTCTTTTATTTTCCTCTATTTCTTACCCATGCTTGTACATTTTTATTTTAGATATAGCGTATCTAGTAAAAAATGATCTACTCTTTGTTTTATCTTAGAGATTTACACTTCAAAAGGTGTTCTCTATGCACACCTAGCATCACACAGTTTCATGGGATTCACCCTTATAGGTAAGTTTAGGTATGCTTTCTATTTTTCCTTTGTCCTAGTATTTTGATTTTATACATCACTAGAATAAATGGGAGCAAATGTAGTCATATAAAATGCAAAAATTGGTAATATGATCATGGATAATGACACTAAACCCTTAGGCCCATCTTGCTTGCTCTTATGACCCTCAAAGACATTTTTTCACTAATTTCCAGTCATTTGTATCCTTCTATCATTGACCCTAGTTGATCCAAAACCCTCTTTCCTTGATATATCTATCCCTTAGATCTTGTATACTTAGGATAATAGTGCCACACTAGGAATATAACACCGGTGCCACTCTTGTCTAATTTTGGTACAATTTTCCAAGTTCATTTCTATCCCAAACAGTCAATTTCTTCTAGTTCCCCATCCTTCTCCTTATCAGCCTGACATGAGTACATTTAACCCATGACCAATAGATCCCTATAAAATCCCATTCGAGGATAATTTGGAAAAGGTTAGAAATTATAACTAAACAAATAATAATACAAGTAAGACTACTCAAGGAATCTTCCTTATTCTCTATATATAACTGGCCAACACACTTAAAATATTATTCAAATCATTACACCAATTCATATCCACCTCAATCACATCTAGTTTAGCATTCTAAATCTTCATACACACAATTGCATAAAGCACATCAAGTGGGAGAACTACATATGGCTTGCTCCCTCTTTAGAGTATTGATGTGTAGGCAACATGCCCACACAAGGGGTGTAGATCCACATCCATTGAATTTTACACACACTAAGCCTTCCCCTATTTCTCAAAATTGGTTAAATCCAAATATAAGATAGGGTTTGAAGATAAAATATACTCTATAGGGAGCTCTATAGACTTCTAGTTGCCAAAACTTCATGAATAGGGTCACACAAACTTGGTGAATAAAACCTAAAAAGCTCAGATCCTTAGGATAACAGTGGTAAAGGTGGAATATAGTGTCAATGCCACTATTATCCAATTTTGGTACCCATATCCAATCACAAAATTAAGTTTAGATCTCAATTTATGATAGTGTCTTATTCTTGTACATCAAGTATCAGCGTTATCTCAGCTATATTAGCTAGTTTCTAGCTAAGTTTGATTTTTCCTTCTCATTACTATTTTTATAAAAATTTAAAATTGAAATTAAATTCAAAAAATTAATAGTTTAATTATTACTATTTATTTACTAATTTTAATACTAAGACCCTTTAACTAAATTAAGAATAAAACCCTGATATTCCCAAAATTGTTAAATCAAAATGGTATAAGGATCCTTTCCTCTATGTTAAGGAAATTCAAAAATAAATAAAAACATTTCAAGAGTATACTCTAATTCAGGTTAGTCTTCTAATGAGAAAATAGGATTATTTTGTGAAGAGGAATGAGGATGGGTCCCATAGTTCATTGTGTGAATGGAAATATGAATATTACTAGCATCCAAAAGAGGATCCCTGCACTGTATGTGGGATACCCTATTAGGATTGGTAAATTTCATCATGTCTATTGATTATGACTTGGTATCATTATCCAATAAAAATTTTAGGATGAAGGGAAAACAAAATATATGAAAAATCAAAGGTCAAAAGAGGTGAATGAAACTATGTAGGGTCGACTTAAAAATCCAGTATATAAATAAAGACTAAAATTATTTAGGGTTGACTAGGTCGATCCAGTATAGTGCATAGAAGGCATAAAAATAATTGGGTCAACTAGGTCAATCTAGTATAAAAGATAGGTAACTTAAGAAGCCTAAAGATAGATTTCAAAATGAAACAAGTTAACTTTGAAAATAATGAAAATCAATTAATTATTGAAAGTAAATAGACAACTAATTATATTGACATTAGTCAATGTAATTGAAACACACAAAAAAAATATTGCACCAATTCTAGCTAAGGCAAGGTTTTGTGCATATAATTGATAAAATATCAAGAAAACAACTTGAAAAGTAAATCTAACTAATTGTTTAACCTAGTTATTTATTAGATTATTAAGATAGGATTTTTAATGAGAATAGAAGTTAGTTATAAGCAAGGTATTAGATGGTGATCTAAGGATGGTTTTAGGTAGTTTAGGTTAAAAGGAAATGTAGTGGTAATCATAAATGTTTGGTATTATGGCCTACACCATCACTTCACAGATTGTAGTGATAAGAGTGTCAGGTGCTTAGTAAAAATATACCATTAACCATGCATTATACTTGACCAGAGCATAACTTCCCCCTTGGTGATGAAATCCATGTAGGTTGGAATAGGGTAGACATAATGTTAAAGTTATTATTTATGTTATGTGATTTGGCCATGTGTGCATAAAATAGCAATAGTGAAACTAAGTAAATAATTGAAAATCCCCTAATTAGACTATGTGAACTATTCTAAGCATGCATGTAATAAGAAAATAAATGTGAACTAATTACTAATAGATATGATGTTAACTCCAACTTTGAAACAAGGTATATTTTGAACACTATATGTCTAAAATATAAATTAGGGTTGATAAGGTCAACCTATACTACAAAAGAAAAGTCTAAAAATGAGCCAGGTTGATAGTGTTGATCCAATTATTTTAGATATCACACAAAACACAAAACTGGGTTAATAGTGTCAATCCAATTGACTGTCCAAGGATAATTTTGAAGACTATAAAGTGTGAAATGAAAGGTAGAAAATAAATAAATAGAGAAATAGAAAGGAACCTTCATGGATCAGAGATGTAATGAATAATATTGGTGGTTTATAACCTAGAAGTATGATTGAAAAACCTACAAACTAGGTCAATATAAATGATCAAGCTATACAGGAACCTGCTAAAAAGTGTTGAAACTATAAGGGGTTAACTAGGTCAACATAATATGCTGAAATGGGTGAAACCTATACTATGTTGATTGGTTTGATCTAATTGTTTGTTCTTACAACCTGTGCATAGAGATAAAAAGTTGGGTCGACATAATCAATCCAAAATGTCAAAATATATGATAAAAATGATGATCAAAATAAATTAAATTAATGAAGGAAAAGTGAAAAAATACTATAAGGGTTAGTTTACATTAGGTTCATAAAAATGTATGCAATAAAAAATCCATCGTGTCTATTAATTGATCCTAGATCATATAAGATAGATCACACCTACACTTCTGATTAAAAATACACTTGTTAAGTGGGAGCATTACCAATATAGGGATCCACTAGACCTAATTAGGGGATCACATGCATCACTTGTCACAACACATCATGCTAAGAAGTGTTTAAAAGCCTACAGTATAACACAATCACATAATTCTAATGGATTCTTAAGGATTTAAATTTTCACTCTATTCTAATAACAAGAAAGCAAATCTAATCTAGTACACAGCAAAGCTTGTGGCAAAAAGTGTGGGTTATATGAAATAAAACAAATAAATAAACTAAACATGTATTAAAATACATATACTCACATAAATGTATATAGAATCCTAAATAATTGGAGATAATAATTTTGGGATATTGATGGTAGGTGTTTTCATTAATGTCTATAAGGCATGTGTAATGGCAAAGTGGTCTAACAAGTACAATGAGATAGAGCATGGTGGTCTAATGTGCTTGGTGCAATGAGATGCTTGAATGAAGGTAATTTGGATGAATGTATGGTGGTATGGATAATGGTATATTACTTGAAGACATGATCTTGGAATGTTCCATGTAGGTTGGAGTGATTTTAGGAGGTTCTCATGAATTATATAGGTCTAATAGGTTTAACCATGCATGGTTGCCTATAGGTTTTGATTTCTATGGCTTGTATGCCATTGTATGGAGCCTAGTGTGATTTTTATATTCATTTTGGACATGTAGAAGATTTTTAATGGTCAGATAGATGGTTTTTTCAAGAGGTGGCTAGTGGTCTACAAGGTAGTTTGGCCATTGGCCTAGATGGGTTTGTGAGGCCTTGTAAAGGGTCAAAGAAGGATTTCGTAATGTTTTATCCTATATATATATATATATATATATATATATGCACACACACACACATACATACATATATACATATATATATATATATATATGTATACATATGTATATATATATATATATGTATATATATATATATGTATGTATATGTATATATATATACATATACATATACATATACATATATATATATATATACATATATATATACATACATATATATATATATATGTATACATATATATATATGTATATATATGTATGCATATATATATACATATATATGTATACATATATATATGTATACATACATATATATATGTATACATATATATATATATATATATATATATATATATATATGTATATATATAAATATGTATATATATGTATATGTATATATATATATATATGTGTATGTATATATATATATATACACATATGTATATATATATATATATATGTATATATATATATATATATATGTATATATGTAGATATATATATATATGTGTGTGTGTGTATATATGTATATATATGTATGCATATATATACATATATATATATATATATATATACACACACACACACACATATATATATATGTATACATATATATATATATATATATGTATGTGTGTGTGTGTTTGTGTGTGTATGTATATATATATATATATATATATATGTATGTATGTATGTATGTATCTATGTATGTATATATATATATATATATATGTATTATATATATATACATATATATATATATGTGTATATATATATGTATATATATATATATATGTATGTATATATATATACATATATGTATATATATATACATACATACATACACACACACACACACACACACACACACACACACACACACATGAGAGATGATTATATAGGTGTGGTAGAGCATATTTACCGATTCAAAGATTAGCATATGAGATAAAAAGTTATAAATGACTTCATGTGCTTCAGAGGGTGCTTGAATGGTGCATTTTGAGCTCGAGAGGAAAGTTCTCACATTGTTTAGATCATGTAGAATTCACATGGGGATATGATGCTTTTGGATATATTGGATAAGGTTAGTAATTTTTTGTTTTATATAATTATTTCAAGTATTATTGGATTATTCTTTATGAATGATTGCTAATAATATAAGCAGGTTTTTATGTGCAAAATTCCTAGTCATAGACCCAATGTTGAAAATATTTATTGTTGATGCTTAATAATGTGGTGGATGGATAAAATTATGTTCTAGGGTTTTATAGGGCTCCTATAGGATTCTGATTATGGTATTTTTTAGTCTTGACTATTTATGGGTCCTATAAAAAAGTACTTCTTAACAGTGTTTTTGATATTGTGAGAGATTTCTAAAAGTAACCAAGGGATAAAATGGGTGTGTGATTAAGCTTGTAAATTTATTAAAACATTAATTTTAATTTTTATGAAGATTCATTTATCTATGTCAAATTTATAGGTCTTGAAATTTATCTATTCGATATGAAAGAAAGGGTGCCATGAGTGAGAAAAACCAGTTAGAGTGAGAAGTGGAATTAGAAGGCCTAATCAGTGAGTATGGATGGGTTTGAGCTATTGGAAGTGATATAAGCGATTTATTCCCTATATTAATGTAATTTTTATTCTTCACATTCACTTAGAGATGAGTGAATGGCTGACTCATAGTTGACCATGATGTTTTTGCTAGCAAAAGGAACTTGGTTTGGATGATTGAGTTTGTTTGTAGGGCAGATGGTTAGATCAATAATTACTAAGGATTGGAGAGTTTTTATGACTCTTTAAATTACTTATTTATATATTTTTAAGGTTTTAATAGTCAAATATAGTCACACAAGTGGAGCTATGCCTTGTTTGTGACATGAGCTCATGGTATGGTATAGAAAGCTTGTACAAAGGATCATGGGCAACCTTGGGAGACATAAATAATTATTCCTAAAAATTTATAAAATTAAATAGCTGACCATAATTAATAATGGTATATATTAAAGGTGTTTTATGACTTTTTATGAGAGAATCAAGCTAGATAAGCAAGTATGTGTGTTGATGTTTGAAGACCTTGTGTGAAGGTAGTTGGGGGTATTGGAAACCAATGTTTGTATGAGATTTATTAGAGAAAAATGTCATTATAATAATCATATTATTTTTATTATATTGATTAATTTTACTATATTTATGAGTGAAATATTTGTATATGAGTGAAATATTTGTAAAGGGGTTATTGGTTGTGTTGAAGAGATAGCTTAGTGTTGGTGACATGTGTGTAGTTACAGACTTGGAGAAGAGTCTTATTTTATGGTTTATATATCATATTTATAATAAATAAAAGTTAAATAATTTTTCATTTGATAGGTGTTGTGTTGGTGCTCAACATATTAGGCAAGTTGGTGCTTCTCATCTTTAGGGGTTGGTACTCCTTATGAAGTGGGTGCTTCACTAAAGCCTCATGTTTGTGATCATATTATAGGAATATAGTCCATTGTTTTATATAATTGAGAGTAGGTTTGATCTCCCATGAGGGTTTCCCACATATATCTTTGTGTAATGGTTGCATTCATGTTTGTTCTTTGATTCATCTATCTTACATACTGATGTGATTGGTTAAGTATCTTGAAGAGTTAGGAATTGGATTGTATTATTGTTAACCATTGACTCACTCGCCATCTCAAAAATTTGTACCTCTACTAATTGATATCAGATTAGGTTTATTTTAAGGTCTAACATATTTAAAGATGATTCTAAGGTAAATTATGATCCATAATGAAGAGTCCATGTTTATACAAGTTGCATTACATTCAGAAGAAAATGGGGATAAGAAATGGTACATAAATAGTAGTTGTTGTAGTCACATGATAGGAGATAATAGTAAATTCATCACTCTTAAAAAATAAAACCCTAGTTCTATTAGGTTTGGTGACAACAACTATGCTACTATAAGAGGTAAGGGAATTTTGAGTTTAGATAATGGAATTTTAAAGATTGAAAATGTTTTATATGTTGAAGGGTTAAATAGTAATATTCTTAGTATTAGTTAGATGTGTGAACAAGGTAATTTTGTGACCTTCTATGATGATTTTTGTGAAATTATAAAAGGAAAACATGGCATAATCCTTGCCAAGATTCATGAGTCATAAAATAATATGTATGTATATCATGAATCCAAAAGATAAAAGTGTTTGATGAGTCAAGTAGAAGAAAGTTGGCTATGGCATAGAAGACTTGGTCACATAAAATTCAAGAATATTATAAGGATTAGTGAAAAGGGTATTGTAAGACATATTCCAAAGATTTTTAAGGTTCTTCAATCTTTGTGTAAGTCTTGTCTCCATGATAAACAAGTAAAGAGAAGATATAAGACAAAAGAGTTTTCTACTACTAAATCATTGGAGTTAATTCACACTAAATTATGTGCTCCTATGAGAACTCCAAGTCTATAAGGTAATTACTATTTCATTTTATTTATTGATGACTTCAAAAGAATGACTTGGATCTATTTCTTAAAATAAAAATCAGAAGCTTTTACCAAGTTCAAAGATTTTAAAGCCCTTGTTAATAATGAGAAGGGATCAAAGATCAAGTGTGTCAGATCAGATAGAGGAGGAGAATTAAATTATAATGATTTTGATGAGTTATGTGATACTCATGGAATAAAAAAACAATAATCAACTAGTAAAACTCCACAAAAAAATGGATTGGTTGAAATAAAGAATAGAACTATTCAAGAGATGTCTAGAACTTTACTACAAGATGCCAAGTTCTCCGATGGTTTTTGGGAAGAGGCTACAAGCACTTCAGTCTAAATTCTTAATATATGTCAAATTAGAGTGAATAAATACAAGACCCATTCTAAACTATGGAAAAATAGAACTACAAATGTCAATTACTTCAGAGTGTTTAGAAGTAAGTGTTACATCAAAAGGGATGAAGAAAATCTAGGCAAGTTTGAATTTAGATTTGATGAAGGTATCTTTATTAGGTATTATTATATTAGTTCTTCTTATAGATGTTTCAACAAAAGACTTGATAAAATTAATGAATGTTCTAATGTGAGAGTTGATGAAAGTGGTCATGCCAAGAAGACTAGTTTGAATTCATGTGATCCAGCTACTAGTTCTACTGTAAATAAAGACAAATATATTTGTATATTAGATGAAGATGATGAATAATATACCAAACTTTATACTAAAGATCCTTCAAGAATAACTTAGTTATATAATACAATTTCTCAAGTAATTGGTGATATGAATGGTAGTATATAGTGTATGGGGATATTGTTATCTAATCAAGATCAATATCATTTAACATTTTGTCTATCTATGAACCAAAAACCCTCATTGAAGCTCGTAAGGAAAATGAATGGTGATATTATATGGATGAAGAACTTGATGATATTAACATAAACGACACTTAGAATATAGTTCCTAGGCCCAAAGGAAAGAATGTAATTAGAACTAAGTGGGTATATAAAAATAAGTTAAATGAGTGGTGAAGTGGTAAGGAACAAAGCTAGGTTGGTATGATAAGTCTATGCTCAGGTAAAAGGGATTGAATTTAATGAAACTTCTACTCATATAGCTAGAATGGTAGCTATCAAACTATTTTTATCCCATCCTAGTTCTAAAAATTTCAAGGTATACCAAATGGATGTTAAATATGCATTTTTAAATGAAAAATTAAAAGAATTTTTTATGGAGTTTACCAAAGGTCATACTATAAAAGATAATTAAAAACCTGTTAGTAGATTGAAGAAGGCTCTCTATGGCCTTAAACAAGCTCCTAGAGCTTGGTATCCTAGATTAGATAAGTATCTCCTAAGTCAAGGTTTCAAAAGAGGAGTGGTAGACAACAATCTTTACATCAAGTCAAAAAGAGAACATCAATTTCTTATTGTGATTTATGTGGATGACATAATATTTGGTTAAATAAATGATAAGATGAGTAAGGACTTTCCAGAGGTAATGAAAACTAAATTTGAGATGTTGATTTTCGGAGAACTCTCATTCTTTCAAAGAATGTAGATAAATTAACTAGATAAAGGGATATTTATCTCTCAAGCCAAATACATTAAGGACATGATTTAGAAATTTAATATGTTGGATAGAAAACCCATGAGTATTCCTATATATATAGGATAAAATTTGAGTAAGTATGGTGAGTCTACTAAAGCTGATTAATCCTTATATAGATCTATGGTAGGGAGTCTATCATATTATACTACTTCTAGACCTGATATTATGCAAGCAGTAAGTGTAGTTAGAATATATCAAGTATATCTTAGAGAATCTCACTTGAAGGATATTAAGATAATCCTAAGGTATCTCAAAGGCACCATGAACTATGATTTGTGGTATCCTAGGAGTAAGGAATTCAAGTTAAAATCTTATACAAAAGCTGATTGGGAAGGATGTATTGATGATAGGAAGAATACTAGTGGAGGAGTGTTATTCATAGGTGAATCCTTGGTACCTTGGTTAAGAAATAATTAATATTAAATATCTCTATCTACTATAAAGGTTGAATACATTACTACAACTTCTTGTTATACTCAAGTCATCTAGATGAAGCAGACCTTAGAAGATTATAAGGTAAGTCAAGATGGTCCTTGTCCTATTCTATGTGAAAATAATAGTTCCATAAACATCTCAAATAACTCAGTGATGTATTTTAAGACTAATCATATCCCTATCAAGTATCATTTTCTAAATGAGGAAGTTAGTGATCAAGTTTTGAAATTGGAATATGTACCTTCTAAGGAACAACTGGTAGACATAATGACTAAACAATTGCCTAAAGCTACATTTGAATATCTAAGATACTATCTAGGGTTCATTCCTTCTTGCTTGAAGAAATGATGATTCATTGGGATAGGTGAAGTAATCAGTCAAAATATTTTCTTTAGTTGATAAGGTTGGCTGATTATTCAAGAGGTACATTCAGGTTTTTTGTTTTTAAAGTGTCATTTTGATCAATTTTTAATGCCTTGGTTGAGTGGTAATTTAAAGGAAAAGGAAGAAGTGTTTTGTTTGAGGACTTGAGGAAGGTTTATAAATACATTTCTAAGTTTTTTAGGTTTTGATGAGCTTAGACGTGAGTTTTATGGTCAAAAGTTATAGTTAACCAATTTTGGCGGTGATGACTAGCTAGAAAGTGCCCAAGTTGATCATATAGTGTTGTAAGGTGGATATAAGCTTGAAAGTGAGTGATTAAAGTTATTTTTTATGTGTCATAATAGGGAGGATGGCTTGGAGATTTTTATGAGGTGCTCAAATATGATTTTGACCATTTGGTCAAGGTGTTTGTTGTCGATATTGAACCTATATACAAATATTACTTGGTTTCAAGGGTCACTTGAGGTTTGGAGATGTGTAATGAGGTGTTTTTATGATTAGAAAGGTCCATACATATTATTGATACATGTTTTAGGTAGTTTCACATTTTTATGAATGATTTTATGTTAGGTGGAGCATTTTGAGAGGTCTCTAGCTCTTCTTCTCAAGAGCATATGTTTGGAGGATTAAAGGAAGTCCATGTTCCCAAAGGTATGGAAGATTTAAATTTGGCATGGAAGTGATTTTTTATGGTCTCTAGGTGTGGTATCTAGCTCAGGTGTCTATGTTGATCAGAGGTTGACTTTTGACCAATTGTTGCTTTTAAGGCCTAGTAATTTAGGCATGTTTGGAAAAGTGATCAATATTTGGAGTTAGATTATAAAATAATAAAAAATAATTGAATGGGAAAAATGGGTATCTAAATCAAATTTTATGATGGTTTGGAAGTGAGTATATTTCATTTTATTCAAGTTTTAGCTCACTAGGAGGCTTAATTGACTAGTAGGCTGAGGAAGGAAGTATGCTAAGGAGGATGAATTGGAGTCTCAATTTTGGCATGCCTAAGGGGGCATGGTAGTGGTACTGAAATATGAATTTTCATCACTTGAAGTGATTAGGGTAGATATTTATTTAGTTTGAAATGGCTAGATAGGGCTACAAGGGGTCTAAATAGGCCTAATGAAGAAAATGATGGTTGTTGAAGGATTTTTCCAAATAAGGTTAGAATTTTTGTCTCCATTTTAGAATTTTTGTCTATTCTTATCGTGATTTAGGTGTGGTTATATGCTTTGAGTCCCATTTGTGTTCTATGTGGTGCCTTGAAAGTGATGATAAGTGAGTTTGTATAGAGATTTGGTGCTCTTGTTACTATTTGGAGTGATGGTAGTTGTTATTAGAGGTAATATAGGTGTGAATGAGTTTTTTATATTGAAGGGTATCCTTCAAAGTGGAGTAGGGTTCTAGGGGGAGATATGTTACCATGTAATTAGTGATAGGTCCAAGGATTTAGGTAGTTTGGGAGAAGTTTCTGAGTGTAAGCACATTCCAAGAGGGAGTTGTGTTTTTTTTAGTTTAGAATGGTACTCTTTAAAATGTATTCCTATATGTGAACTTGATTCCATGTATTTATTATAGCTTACTTGGTTGATTATATGGTGTCCAATGTTGAAGGGAGTCCACTTTGTCATTTTAGTAAAGGAGGAGAGGGAAAAGGAGTGTTGCCATCAATGACAAAGGGGAAGATTTTTGGGATATTAATGTTAGGTGTTTTAATTGATGTTGATAAGGCATGTGCAATGACAAAGTGGTCTAACAAGTATAGTGAGATGGAGCATGGTGGCCTAATGTGCTTGGTGCAGTGAAATGCTCACATGAAGTTTCTTTGGATGAATGTATAGTGGCATGGATAATTGTATGGTATTTATATACATGATATTGGAATTATTTATGTAGGTTATAGTGATTTCATGAGGTTCTCATGAATTATGCAAGTTTGGTAGGTTTGACCATACATGGTTGCCTATAGGGTTTTGAGTCCTATGGCTTGTATTCCATGGTATAGATCTTAGTGTTCTTGGAATATTCATATTAGACATGTATAGTATGTTGAGAGGTTAGATAGATGGTTTGAAAGAGGTGGATAGTGGTCTAAAAGGTATTTTGGCTATTAGCCTAGTTGGCCTAGATGGGCTTATGAGGCCTTGTAAAGGGTCAAAGAGGGATTTCAAAATGTTTTATCCTATATCTACATGAGAGATGATTATAGAGGTTTGGTAAATAATATTGACCAATTCATATGTTATCAGATGATAGATAATGTTATAAATGACTTCATGTGCTTTAGAGGGTGCTCAAATGGTGCATTTTGAGCTCGAGATAAAAGTTCTCACATTCTATAGCTCATGTAGACTTTTAATGGGTATCTTATCCTTTTATATATATTGGGTAAGGTTAATAATTTTTTTAAAAAGCATTAGATCATGTATTAAGGGCCAATTCTTTATGAATGATTGCTAAGAAGATAAACAAGTTTCTATGTGCAAAATTCCTAGTCTTAGACTTGATGTTGAAATTATTTCTTGTTGATGATTAGTAATGTGATATATATAGATAATGATGTTAGAAGGTTTTATATGACTCCTCTAGGATTATGAGGATTTTCTTTTTTAGTTTTGACTATTTGTGGGTCCCATATAAAAGTTCTTCTTAACGGTGTTTTTAATATTGTGAGAGATTTATGAAAGTAACTAGGGGAAAAAATGGGTGTGTGATGAAGATTATAAATTGATTAAAAAATTCATGAAAATTTTTATGAATATTAATTTATTAGTGCAATATTTCTATGTCCTCAAATTTGTCTAGTAGATATGAAGGAAAGGGTACCATGAGTGAGAAAAACCAATCAGAGTGAGAAGTGGAATTGGAAGGCCTAATCAATGTGTATGGATGTGTATAAGTTTGTGGAGGTGATATGTGGGTTTTATTACCTCTATTCATGAAATTTTTATTGTTCCTATTCACTTGGATATGAGTGAATGGTTGACTCATAGTTGACCATGATGTTTTTGCTAGTAAAAGGAAGTTGGTTTGGATGATTGAGTTTGTTTATAGGGTAGATGGTTAGATCAAGTATTCCTAAGGATTAGATAGTGTTTAGGAATCCTTGAAAAACTTCTTAAAATAATTTTATATTAGTCAAATCTAGTCACACAAGTGGATATATACTTCATTCATGAGGTGTTTGTGACATGAGCTCATGGTATGGTATAGAAAGCTTGTGTAGAGGATCGTGGATGACCTTGGGAGACATAAATAATTATTCCTAAATTTTTATAAATTTAAATGTATAACCATAATTAGTAGTGTTATATATACAATGTGTTTTATTCCTTTTTATGAGAGAATCAATCTATATAATTATGTGTGTTAATGTTTGAAGACCTTGTACGAAGGTTGTTGGGGGTCTTGGTGACCAATGTTTGTATGAGATTGAGAAGAGAAAAATTTCATTAGAATCATCATAATTTTATTATTCTATTGATCATTTTTACTATATTTATTATTTCATATTTGTATATTAGTGAAATATTTATGAAAGGGTTATTGCTTGTGTTGAAGAGATAACTTTGTATTGGTGACTTGTGTAGAGTTGTTTACTTGGAGAAGAGTGTTATTTTAGGGTTTATCTATCATATTGAGAAGCAATTAGATTAAAATAATTTTTTATTTATGTGTTGTGTTGGTGCTCAACATCTTAGGTAAGTTTGTGTTTCTCATCTTTAGGGGTTGGTGTTCCTTATGAAGTGGGCACTTAACTAAAGCCTCATGTTTTTGATGATCTTATAGGATTGTAGTCCATTATTTTATAGACTAGAGTTTGGGTTTTATCCCCCATGAGTGTTTCCCACATATATCTTTGTGTAATGGTTGCATTCATTTTTATTTTTTAATTCATCTATCTTACATATTGATGTGATTAGTTAAGTAGATTGAAGAGTTGGGAATTAGATTGCATTATTGTTAACCATTTATTCAGCCCCCTTCTCAGTAGTGTGTACCTTTATCAAATAATAAAAATGCATTATCTATCTACTCTTATAAAGGAAAAATAAATTTAGGAATACTTACCTTTGAAGATGAACCCATCGAGCCTTAATCTCTCCATTAGCCAAGGTGCTTCACAAGAGATTGTTGTGGTATGTAAGCATAACAAAAATAAATTAGATCTAGGCTACACAACCTATCTAATATTACAAAATAATTATTCACAAGACAATATCTATATCTCCAAAGAAAGTATGGATCCCTAATATTTATTACTCAAGTAGAATGGTTAATAAGTAGATGTTCACTCACACTTCTTCATTAATAGTTATTATCTTATGAAATGGTGGGAAATGACCTTATATATATTGGTAGATCTTGTGATAAATCCTCCCAATAATGATGATTGTATAGTGTTGACTTAGTCAACCCATTGTGTTTTTATGGGTAATTCATTGAGTTTATGCTAGGTCAACCAAAAGGATAACAAACCAAGATAGTGAGAAATACCCCTGAACTATACTAGGTCAACCTAATCGACCTAGTATAACTAATAGTCAAAATGGATGTTAAGGTAAGAAAAGCATGAATGGAAAGAGGAAAATACTATAGGAGGTAGGACTAGAAAGAATAAGTTTACTATAAATTGTTTTAGGAGACAAGTGTGTAGATGGCAAGTGGTAAAAGGGATAAAAATCTTATGAAGTACTCATGGTCAACCCACCCATTTTCTAGTGCACCCCTTAAGGTTTGAACTCAGAAAGATTCAGACTTGATAGGTTATTACAAGATATAAAGTGTCAATAATCAATAAATGTTTGAAAACATTATGTGTATATAGATAGTTTCCATATCTCAAGTGTGTAAATTTGGTGATCTAAGTTGTGCATTCACTTACAGACCCTGTGGTGTAGATAGTAATAAAATTAGATATAAGAGATAAGATGATTTATGATGTGTTCTCATATGTGAGTGATGAATTTAAATGAATTATTATATTTTTTAGATATTTAATGACCTATACATTATTTTTATAGTATTGAAAGTTAGGGCAATAGGTTGAATCATTGAAGCTAAAATGGCTTGTCTGGCTAAGTAGAGTCTGTGAAAGACAAGGTCAAAATAGTGTTGGTAAGACCAATATATTTTAGTATATCTCATGATATTATTGATTGAGGTTTATATGAATATTTTATAAGATCTTGTTCATGAATTTAAATACCTTGAATATATTCAATCATGTGTTAGATGTTCATGTTTCCTTGACTATGTTTTGGAGTCAATTGGTAGTTCTAAGTGAACATCTTGCAGAGGAGTGTTTCACCCTGCTTACCCTAATTTGAATTATTATATGAATTTGGTGATGACCCTAAATTAATGAGTTTTATTAATATGTTACATGATTATTCGAAAAAATTATGTATATTCCTTAGTTTTTCAAGATAGAGTTTTTGTATATGCACATGACTTTTATAAGTAGTGATTTGAATAAAGGTTCAAGTGTTAGTTGGACCTAAAGTTTTTAGTAGACCTAAAGTGAAGCTTAATATGGGATATTGGAATTACTATGATGTGTTATTTCCATGTGAGGTGTTTTGATAAGATTCAATAAATATCAAAGTGTAATTTGTTGTTCAGAAGGCCTATTAGGTCTCCATAAGCCTAAAAGAGAAATAGGGGCTAACTGATATATTATTGACCTATTTTAATAACTGATTCATGAAAAATTCATGTTATTTTAATATTATAAGACTTATTCATAGATTAACTTAGTTATTTTAATGTTTAGTTGACCAATAAGGATATGATCAAGTGACTTGTATAAAATCAAGGTAGTTAGGCCTAATTTTAGGGTGCAGAGAGTGAGAGTACATAAAGTATGATTAAAGAGAGAGAGAGAGAGAGAAGAATAAGATAAGTGAATGAAATAGATCATTTTTTAGGAAAATGAGGTCATGCACACCATAAATAAATTAGAATGAATATCTAACAGAGGTTTTACATATGAAAATTAAGGTCAAAAGATCTAATCAAGCCATGGAAAGGGCTAGTTGAGTGAAGAAGGCTAAAGATCATTTTGAGAGGGACTAAAGAGAGAAAAGAGATAAAAGATAATATAATCATATATTGTATAATAAATAAGTGCTTTTTAAGTTGATCAAATCAAGTGGTTGAGTTGGTGCTAAGTCATCTAGGGGGTTGGTGCCTCCTTGCATGTTAGATCTTGCTAAATCCAAGTGGGTGGTTAGTAAACTAGGGGTTGGTGCTCCTTTTTGGGGTGGTTCTAAAGTCTCTACTAAGTTGGTGCTTAAAATATTAGGATTGGTGATCTAAGTTGAGTGGGTGATCAAATAATTATTGAAATTTATCTTATAGGACTATAGTCCATTTACTTCATTAGTGGGTTGTCTTCCATAAGAGGATTTCCCATGTATATAATATGTTCATATGTTTCATGATCTTATTATTTGTCACATATGTTTATTATGATGTACATCATTAATTATAATGGATCATATATGGTTAGGTGTAATTGAATGAAATTTTTTTGAAGACTAATTTACCCCCCCCCCCTCTTAGTCATATTGTTTCCAATAATTCGTATCAAAGTAAGTATTTTGGAACATATCTGATAGCCTAAAACAGATCCTAAGAAACAAACATGACTAGTCAGCAAGCTCAAGGTGGTTTCTCTACTAGTAAGGTTCCATTGTTTAATAGATCTAAATGTGCCTTATAGAGTGTTAGAATGAAGATATATCTAATGTCACAAGGGCATTAGATTTGGTAGATAGTTATGGATGGTTATATTGTAACTCTAATTCTACCAATAGATGTAGTAGGTAATAAGGCTAGTGAGAATAATTTTAAGGCAATGGATGCTATTATGTGTGGATTATCATAGGTAGAGCTTGTAAAGGTAATGGATTGTGTTTTACCCAAATAGATATGAGATAAATTGAAGACCATATATGAAAGAGATACCAAGGTAAAGATGGCTAAGTTTTAGACTCATACAAGACAATTTTAAATCTTGAAGATGAATGAAAAAGAATCCATTACATATTACCTTTTGAGATTTGATGAAGTTTTCAATATCATAAGAGGATTGGGAAAAGAAGTGAAATAATATATTTTTATTCAAAAGGTATTGAGGTTAATAAATCCTAAGTTTGATTCTAAAGTGTTTGTAGTAGAAGAGATGCAATATTTAGACAAGTTAGAGATGGATAAAATTCATGGCATCTTGAATATCAATGAGATGAGATAAAATGAGAGAAGACCTCTCAAAAAGGAAGTTGCCTTCAAGGTTGAAAAGAAGTCAAAGATGAAGAATAATAGAAGATAGTTTGAAAGCCTGAAGATGAATGAATATGAATCCATTACATCCTAAATTTTGAGAGTTATTGATTATTTTTCCCTAAAAATATCATAAAATCAAATACCCTAAGGAGGACTCAATAATTTTTTGAGAAAATTCTTTGAAATGACCAAAAACAACTTTCCCTTTGTATTACAGATCTAGAACTTTAAATGCAATATGCAAAAATTTCAAATTGTTGCCCTACACCCACCTCTCATAATACACTAACTTTTTATAATCATTGGAATCCATAACTTGTGATACAATTTAAAATTTTGAAAATTACAAATTGTTTCCCAAGATGTAGATCTCATGAAGCACTAACCAATACAATCTAAAACTCATGATGAAATTTGTAATTTTGAAAAATTGTAAATTGTATCTTGAGATCTAGATCTCACAAACCAAACACCCCTTGTAGGATCTAGAGCTCACAAACACACCTCTAGCTCTAGATCTCACAAACACACCTCTAGCTCTAGAAATTTGTAATTTTAAAAAATAGAAAATTACACATAGAGATCTGCCTTCCCATTTCTAAAGTAAGTCAAAATCCCAACCCTATAGACATTGGTCTTACTCCAATCACCTCAAGGTTACACCACCAACCACCATGTAAGCATTAATTTCATAGATTTTATATATAATCAGTTTGATTTGGGTATTTTTTTATTGTTTAAATTGTTAATTATGTTTTTTAGATCTAAAAATGACCTTCACACCATCGATTTCAAGCCAAACATCTAGAAAGTTCCTATAAACTTATATCCATGTTTGTAAACCAAGTGCCACATAATTTTCACCCTTACATTATATTATCCTTGTGATTTTACCTATTTTCCTCTAAATTAAAGATTTTTTGAGTTATTTCCATTTCTCACAAGGCTATTTCATTATCTAGGGTTTTACATTGGCATCATCTAGTCTTTTAGTGTTTTTGTTTCTATCATTATTTGAAAGGGCCATTTAGTCTAAGTGTCATTATCATTTTTCCAAAAGTTTTGAATTAATTTTATCTAGGGCTTTTCTAGGTTTTATTGTTATTTTCAAAGGTTTCATTATGAAAAGATAAGTTTTATTCCCCAAAGGATTTATAATCAAATCCAGGGCTTACCCAAAACCAATTAAATATTTTTGTAACATATTCCCAAAAAATCCTAGTGAATATTCCTTGAAGAAACCTCCAAGGTCCCTACAAACATTGGGCTTGTTCCAAACACCTTCCATTTATAAAGGAGGTTACACTTATTATAAGCACCTAGAATCCTTGTAAGACTCCAAGTCCCTATGTATAGTGTACATGTTACAAGCACCTCAAAGTTTTACCAAGGTTTTCATCTGCTTAAAACACCTTCCATATCTACCATAGATCCAACTTGTCTAGAACACTTACTAGTTCCATAGAGTTCTCACATTCTCAAAACCCTTACTAGTTCTACTAAGACTTTTACCTACTTAGAACATCCACCATCTCCATTGGATATTATACCTACTTTGAGCACCTAAAAACCTCACCAGTTTCTATAGTTGATTTTCCACAAGCATTTTATCCATATTCCATGTCTAAGAAAAAGATGAAATTTAAATCTAAAGGCCCTCAGGTGACTCTCAATTTAGAGTCCAACACCACATAGATAATTCATATATATTTGGGTCACATTAACCTAGGGGACTTTTAGACCTAGATCAATGTAGAGTCTAAGAATGACTATATCTAAGTTATTTATGACTCTAAACTTCCACATGTATTATCTTTCCCTTTGATGGTCCAAAGCCCTGAGTTGGTGTTAATACTAGCCCAACATTATGATCTTGTTAGATGAGAGGTTGTGAATGACAAAGGGGAAAATATTTTAAATTTTAGACCCTGATTTCATCAATTTAGTATTTGTTATACTAGAGTTCGAGAGCTATCTTGACATAACTCTAAAGACATCCCATCAATTACTTCAAGATAAAAGAGAGAGGTGTCAAGATAAATATATAATGGCTTAAATATCCTAAGGCTACCTCCACTAGATTATCAGAGACATTGGTAAGGATTGACTTCAAAGATGAAGTAGGAGATATTATAATATTGTTGCATAGGATTACTAGTAGTTTTGATGCTAATAACTTCTACGAGTACATGTTCCAATATATTTGGGTCATCTATTAGAATGCCTAATACAATCATTGGGATGAACTTATAAGTGATTCCCTCTACAAGAAATTAATGGAGGTGTAGACAACTAGAAATTTCTTCATGAATTATTACCTCATATATATTTGAGCTAAAGGGAGATATTCTCAACACCTCAATATAGTACCTAGAGAGATAAGTAGAGTATACAACTACTTTATTGACCTCACATTAGAGGCTAGTAGATAACATTTAAGGAGATTTAATGATACTTTCATCTATTTAATCATCACTATGTTTGATAAGGAGCTAGGGAGAATGAGATTCTCAAAATCAATAATTACAAAGATTGCCAAATGGGGATCCTACTTCATTTAGTTCCCCACTTATTAATATATTAGGGAAAATCAATTTATTGGTTACCCCTACATACTCAATATATATGTCATTGAAAATTGGGCATTTATGGAGCTTATTAGACAACTTGTTGAGACCTGTAAACTTGTATCCAATAGGCATAAGTCAAGAATTCACTTCCCAATTAATATTGGTAGATACACATGCCCATCTGTCCTCAAAGCCAAGTGTGTTGAGATAGAAATGTGCCAAATGACTCTAATAAATTTTGATTCCAAGCCATATTATGATGTTTATCAAAATATCATCATCACACTAGGAGTTTCTACATACTTCCATGTTTGATATTTTGAAGATTATTAGGAGGACTTCAAGGATGAAGAGATAGTCAAAATTAAGGACCATTCTAAAATGAAATTGAAATAGGTAAAATATTAAGATTTGGATCTAGTCCTAGATGATTTAGTGGATGATGAGTCCTTAATGGACCCAAATTATTATAAATAGATTATCAATCAACCCCTACCAATAGTTAGGTGGTCAAATCTAGATTATTTCTACTTGATTGATAGAATGACACATGTGATCAATATAATGATCAATTATCTAAGAAGAAAATGATTTAAAGTAATAAAATATACAATAGTTTTCAAAGAGAAGATTTTAAAGATTAGAGTAGAAGGAGTTTCTCCATAAATAGAGGGTCTTAATGGGATAGCAGGTGAATAGGTAAAAGGGTCAGTGACCCATCAAAAGAAGAAGAAAACTAAGTCTAAAAAGGGTAAATAAAGTAAAGAGGGTTAACATCAGATCAACCAATCAACATTTCGTCCAAGGATATAAATTTATCTTCAATACCCATGGCTATAATAGTAATAGCCCCTATTTCTATTTTTTATCCCCCCCCACATGTGTACATTGTTTCTAAAGCTCCTACACCTCCACCTTAGGTCTCCACTCCCCAAATATCTTAGGTTTCCACACCACCTCTCATTCCTACCACCTTACCTACCATAATAAGCCCATTTCAAGCCATGTAATCAATTCAAGTGGACACTCAAGGTCCCCCATCAGTGGATTTACAAGTTTCCCCTCCACTTTTCCTTCTTCCAATTTCACTCCCTCCTTATATTTTAGTTCCCTTTTCTATCCCACTCATAATTCTTTCCATTCTATCGGCATTAATTTCTAACACCACTCAACAATACAAAGTTTCAAACTCAATCATCTTGACTTTAATTCTACTAGTCATCTTGACTCCTGGGATAAGTGCTACATCATCTTTATCCCATTTCATCTTCCCTAGCCTACCAACCTTGAGTGGCCCAACAAATTTTATTGATTCATTTAATGCTTTGGCTTCCACCCTTCCACTTATTACCTAATTTAGAGTTCTTATGTCTATTCTCCTAATAGTATCAATTCCATCTACCACTCCCCTAATAGACATAGTTGTTTTCATTGTCCCTACCTCCTCTACTTTTATAGTTTCCATAACACCTCTAGTGGAGATAGGAAACATATAATTTCTTGGTGTAAATGTAGATTTTCAAACGTATGATGGAGATGGAATTTCAGAATCATCTCCTTAGAAACCAATGGCAACATCCACATAGGATTCTACAATTGTCATAGTACCTACTAGTGCAGGAACCTAAACTACTAATACTTAGGGGATAGTATCCATGTTGTAAGATTTTAACCCCAATTGGGTAACACAAATAGTGGGAAAGAAGTGGAAACAAATTATTATGCCAAGCACATTAGATTTTGGTCTATAAAATATAAAAAAGAAGTCCAATTCTACTCCCCAAACCTTCTCTACAATACTAAGTGATGATAAAGGGGATATATATGTTGAGATTACAATCCGCCTATTGATATCTCTAAATGCACCACATAGTTTCTTAGTATTTAAATAACACTTCTCATTTTATAATTCTAATAATTGAGAGCATGAGTAGTATGTTGTGGAAACTTGATGTTACCTATGGTGAAATATCAGTAGAGATATGTATGCATGTTCCACAAAATTTATAATAAGTTATGGTTGACAGCCATCATGGCCTATTTTTTGTGAATTTCAAAGGATCTATTTTAACTTAGTGAATTATGATCCAAAATTTAAGATAAAAATTAATCTAGATGTATATTTATAATTAAAATTAAGCTACAATGATTTGGTTGAAGAAAGGAGCAAAGAAAAGGGTAAGACAAAAAATAAAATGAGTGATTGCCTATCTTAGTCTCAAATATTATGAAAAAGCATCAATTAAAACTAAGCATGAATTAAAATATATATATATTGCAAAATAGCCTAAACTTAGATCTGAATATATAATAGGCAAACTTCAAAGGATAATGTAAAGAACCAAAAGTAATAACCATGTTTATTTTAAAGATTTACTACTATAATCAAATATCATTTACCCATTGAATACATAGAAAAATAGAGTGAAGAAAATCTAAGATATTTCAACCAATATAACATATGCACAAAGTAAAAACCTTGTAATTAGAAAATACAACTCATAATTCAAAGAATTTATTCAAATTTAAGACATAAAACTAGAAATTGAGATAAAATCTATGTTAGCAATTGACATATCAAATTTGGACAATATTTGTAGAATTCTTTGATTATATTAATTAATCCAAGTGTATAAAATCTGCTCAAAAATCTCCCTCCATTTACAAGATGGTGATACATGCCTTTATAGAAATATTAGGTAGTATACCGGTTATCTATAATATATAGGTGTACAAAAGATAAAGATAATTGTCCTTCCTTAGAAAGTTCTAGTATGCACTTGTTTTTCATAGTTAGACAAACCTAGAGGAAATATGCTAATAGAATAGCATATGCCCTACAAAAGAATATTCCTATTATAAATATTACAATGTTTTCTTCTTACAAGAGGAATATAAATTATTAGGTGGGCCCATTATTGAAGGGTCCCCTTACTAATCCTATAAAAGCTCCATTGCTTTATAATGTTGGTCTTTATTGAGCTCCAAGTCATAACTAGCTTCATGAAGAAGACTTCTTGATCAATGAAGTCATCCAAGTCCCTATCATCTCTATCTATAGCTTCATTTATACAACTAGCCTTTGTAATATTTTCTTTAACATTAAATATCATGCCTAGAATCCTACCATTATCATTTCCTAATATGACTTGGCTCTTGATTTTTAATTCATTCATCACTAAGGTGACACTATGCTTATATACTAAATCATCAATGATCTTGGGGGATGTAGTTTTGGTAGGGTTACCTATCATGGTTCCTAGGATCTACTCAATCCTAGTGATCAATTATTTATCATCTATTATGAGTCTATTCAAATCCTTTTTCCGAGCACTTAGACATTGGATCTTATATACCATTATTCCCAATATGTTTTTCAAATGAGCCAAGCTAATAGTTTTGAACTTAGGAATCTTTTTCCTAATTAAAATGTCAAAGAGATCCCTTATTTAGGTCTCAACTCCTTGACATCTTGATAATAATTCCTTGGCCACTTCACTTTGCTATCTCAAGGCATCTTACCTTAGGTTTATTATCTTCAGAGAGTCATACATGTAAAATAATGAAGCCTCAAACATGTCAATGATGGCACTAGTCATTGATAAAATGTCCTAGGTCTCTAGGTTCTACTTTTATTTCTCCAAATTATAAATTCTCTATTTCATCCCTTGGATCATATATTTTTCTTGAGATGACTGGGCTTCAATTAAGCTCTCAACATCCTCTTCATGAATAGTATATTCTTATAATTGTTGCCCTTCAATTGGGGTTAGGCCTACAAAAGTTTCCACCTTTTGAAAGGTGAATTTCTTAGTTCCCACATGGCCTTCTTGGTGGTGACCCTTTCCAATCTAGTTATCTCTAGATTGAATTGGACCATGGTGATTGGCTCTATGAATTTGGGAGGTTTTGGGACCTCAATTAATTTTTTACCTAATGCTCCAAGAGCATCTATTTTCTTACTCTTTCGCCCTATAGTGGCCACTATCCTTCTTGCTTCTTATTCTGTCATCAAAGCCTTGATACATGGCTTGATGTCATCATACACTTCTATGCCACTAGCATTTATTAGTTCCTATGAGTGGGAGAGATAGGGGATATTTTGCAATTTTCCATAAATAAAATAGTCAAGGATGATTGGTCCATATATGGGGAATTGGTCACTAAAGATACTTATCTCACTTTAAGGATGTGTGAGGGTCAACCTTGGTCTTTTAGGCTCAATAGGGACTAAAGCCTTTTTTGCCTTCCTCTTATCCTTAGGGGCCAATGGGTCTATGCCAAGAGTAATCTCTTTCCATTTTTATTCCTTAGGATCCTTTGTTTGGACTTGGGCTTCTTCAATATATTCTCTTTCCCCATCAGTGTCATATGCCTCTGTAAGTTCTTTGAGGCCACCCTTAAGTGTCTCATTTGGCCCTAAAGCAATCATGTCCAAATATTCATTTGGTGAAGGTGGTCTTTGGGGTAGTGATGAAGATGACGGCCCCTCTTTAAGTCTCTCTTACATATTTTACTTTCTATGCCCTTGCTTAATTTTCCTTTGCATAATTTATCCTTGAGTTTGTGGCTGCTCCATTTGAGGTTGCTCTTGAGATGCCCTAATTGGTCCAAGTAGTAAGTGAAATTGGAGAGGATGCATTTACTATGCCTCTCCTTCTAGCTTATCATTTTTTATCAACCTATGATTAAAATTGATGTTGGGACCCTTGATCTTGGCCAACACTTCTTCATAGTTTTTGGACTTAATTTAGATGGTGTCATGAACACCAAGCTAATGCATATAATTAATCTTGGGAAGCTTCTTATCCTTCAAATGATTACTTATTATGTTCTTGGCGTCAAACATTTTTATTTCATCAAGTTGAAACCCAAATGATTCCCTATGTTTGGACATGGTATCAACCAACCTTCAATATTGCAACGTGATTCTTCCAATAATTAGAGGGAAGGGATAGATAATACCATTCCTCTTCTCTTTATAAATTCCATCAACTTCATTGATGAGTTAGGAATTATTTTATTACTCAGCTATCTTGCTTGGTATATACGTGGGAAATCAATATGGTGAGGACATGACTCCTTCAATCCTAATAACTATATAGTCTAGATAGAACCATATGTCACCCATAATCTCTACAAACTTCTTGATAAATGTATGGACTCTATGCATGGGAAAACCTGTAATAGCCTCCACTATGTCTGGGTAAACACAATCATAGATAAATTACATGTGGTTCTTGTACTTAAAGATGTGAAACTAGGAGTAATGGTGGGAAATGATGATTTTCCCTTCAAGAGACCAATTCTTAATGATAGGGAAGGTGATGGAGGCAAGAATGACATCTATTAAATATGACATCATATAGAATTTTTGTGCTATTTTTCTCTTGATAGCATTGAAATGCCTGGTCAAGAAGACATTGATCAAGTCTACAAATGGATGGGTGAGCTTCTCCTCAACCATGAAATACACATAAGGGACCTAGATTTTGTTTAAATAGGTGTTTGAGGGGAATCATAATGCTTAGTTTAACAAGGTCATGATCACTGTGATGCCCTCTCTAAACTAGACTATTGGGATCTTACCCTCAAATTCTCTTAAGACATGGGTTCCTTGATGCAACCAATGTCTAAGGATGTTGTCTAGGTCATGCTTAGAGTTTAACTCCTTGATTTTGGATAGGTATACATGGGGGATTGGGAGCTTATAGTATTTTTCAAAGGATATAGAGGAAATGTAAGATACCCTCTTAAAATTCCCCTCTCAGATGATCCAATCATTGTTAACCCTACAATATATAAAAATTAGAGCAAGAAAATCTATGCATTAAAGTACTTTAGGCTTGGTAGTAGCATAATAAAGGTTAGTCATCTAGACTATGACTAGGTCATAGTATTTCTTGCTCATCATGGCAATTCTTTGCTTTTCCTTGGTAATGGGTTTTAGTTATTCCATGGTGGAGAAGAGCTCAAACCAATTCTTGATGACTAGGATTTTAGGGATGAAACATCCAATTTAGTGTCTTTGAAGATCCTAAATTCATTATATGTTGATAAGTAAAGTTGTGTCTCCTCTTTCAACTATTACCTGTGAGCCACCATAGTTCCTACTTCAATAATTTGTTGACATTGGATTGTAATTGATCTCTACGAAAGATATTTAATACTCAAAAATGTAATTAAGCTTATCTCATATCAGATTATAATAAAATGAATCCATTTAAGGTATCTTTATATAGGGTTTAGGATTTTTAGAGCTTCTAATGGTAGGATATATCAAGACTCTAGCTTATACATGCCTTGGATTTGATTTAGACTTTTGCCTTTAGAATTTCACATTTTCAATCCCATAAGATCTCTTAATTTGTCCTTTTCTACTTGTGTGGTGCATATGTGGTAATGATCTGGACCTTTCATGGCCTTTTTCATAAATGCCTTTTGAGAACTATTCATTGGCATTTAAAATGCCTTCCTTTATTTCATGTTATTGGATGAGGATCTTGTGAGTGACCATTAACCATTGATCATGATTCAGGTCTTTATTTTTTACTGGCTCCTTTTTATACCAATCCTCATGGTTATACCACTTAGCATCTTCACATGCCTTCCTATGTTATGTATCCTAAATCATTAATTTGTTGAATGAACATTGGCCATGTGGTGAGATCATGGGCCTTTAAAAAGTCATTGATGCTTTTATGTCATTGGATCATGAAGTGTGATAAAGCATGGATCATCAAATCATCTATTAGTTCTACCTCGAATGTGCCTCCACTATGTGTCAAGCCTATAGGATCTTGGGACTCTATTGAATATTCCATGGGGTATTTGTGTCATTGGATCATCCTCTTATGATGAAGTGGAAACCTTTGATCTAAAAATGTTCCCAAGCTTTAAGTTAGCATATCATTGAGGTGGGACTTAGGGTTAAATTCCTTAGGCTAATGTTTATTTCATGTTTATTAAACATGAAATAAATCTTAGGCTTAGAAATTTATTCCTATGTTTTATGAATTCATAAAAATGGGACCATGGCTAAATGTTTTTAGGCCAAAGTTTACATTGTGTTTAATAAACACAATTTATACTTTGGGCTATAAATGTTATGCCAAGCCTATAAAATTTTCTCAAAAAGGGTCAAAATGATAAAATGTTCCAATATCAAAAAGATTTTTATTGCATTAATAAACACATTAAAATCTTTGGTTAGAAGTGTTTGGTTTAAGTTCTATGTAACAAGGACTCTTTTAAAATAAGACTTAGTATAAGTCTATAATTTAAGGATCATGATATTGGAAAAAAATGCAATAGGGACTTTAAAGTATATACTTAACTAAGTTTATTTTACATATATTCAGACCATAAGACCAATTCCATATTTTTATATTGAATATTTCCATTATTTGAGCATCTTTTGAGGGATTTTATTAGTTTGCATGGCATTGACAACATTTTGGAGTATATTTTGATCTAGATCAAAATAATTTATTAACTTAAATTTTACGATCTCATAGATGTCAAATACATCCTTGTGGACATTGAATGATAGTCATGAGAATGTCAATTTTAATCTATTGAATCTTTTAATTAAATGGGATTAAAGTTGATAGTCACATAGATGTCAAATACATCCTCGTAGATGTCAAATGACAATCACAAAAACATCAAATTTAAGCTCATCAAATTCATGTGACCCAATGTGAGAGTTCAAATTAGCACCTTTGTGGGGCTTCTAAACATCTTGGACTTAATTCACTCTATTAAATCAAGTTTGGTAATGAAGTGAGAGATGTAGGATCATGATCTAGGAGCTTGATCATGATTGGTTATTTCTATCAGGTGGCCCCTTTAATTTTAATCCTTGAATGTAAGGGTGTCACATGTTGATCTCATGGTCCTTCCATAATCCTTTGACCTTTCAACTATGCCTCAATCTATTTGATCAAGTCTTCATGATAAAGTAAGAACTATTAGATGAAGGTTAAGGGTGTAGCTCTATTAGGGCTATCATGTTGTTGGATCCTTTTCCCATGATGAAGCATGAATCATTAGATATTTTAAGATGCATGTTTTTTAATTATTATCTTGGGTCTATCTTGACCCATTGGATCAAATGCCATGATAAAGTGAGGATCATCAGATCTGTGAGATGTAAGGAAGTTAAGTTAGGACTTAGGATTAAAGTAGAGACTTAGGCTTAGAGTGTTAAGACTAAGGTCCTATTTTTATTAATAAGTATGGTAGGGCCTTATGATTAAAACTTTAGGCTAAGACATTTATAAAAAAGACTAAGCTAAGAAACATTAAGAAGACCCTACAAAATGAATATTAGCTAGGCATGTAAGGAACTAAAAAGGTGACCAAGCATTTTTAGGCTATGTTTTAGTCACATTAAAAAACATGAATAAGCTTAAACATGAATTTTATACTTAGGTCAAAATGGGGTTTTAAAAGGTTCCTACCAATTTAGTTCTTTCTAATATTCAAATTTGAACTAAAGGTTTTGCCATGGTTTTAGAACATGAACTTCTTATTAAAATACACCATGAAACCTATAAATAAAAACCATGAAGACCATTTATTAGCAACATTATAAAAACTTAAAGTGAAACATAACTAAGTAAACTTGATTTTAATAAAGTGGATGATCTTCAACTTCTATAAATGATTTTAACATGAAATATTTTCATGTTCAAATTTTAAGGTTTTTCAAGGGTCCCAATTTTCAAGAAAATGGGGATATCTAAGCCTCAACAAATGGAAACTCATGAGGGAAATATAGAAACATGTTAGAACCTAGAGACTTTGATTTAGACAAATAATTAGGTCATCCACTTCATTTGATCAATATCAATATCTAGATCATATTATGGTTGAAACAAACCTCAAACTTACAAAATTAGGGTCAAACATCAAGACATAGCCATATTGTGTGTGTTCTTTGATTCCACTTACTATTTTTCAAGGGGTTAAAAAAATAACTTCAAGTTTCATGTCTTTAATCACTAAAACTAACATATAACATGTTAAGATGTTCATTAAGAACCATGTTTTTACCTCAAAGAAGGCTTGGGTATTACTCTACTACCAACCAAGCATCCATAGCCCTGATAGAGATGCCTTTGGCTCCACTAATGTCCTTGATTCACTACTAGTTAGGCATCCATAGCCTTTTTGGAGATTACAAGAATCACCTATCATCATAAAACTTTTGATTTTGCATTGAATTCTTCTTTTTTGTAATTTTTAAAGATCTTTATTCTTTCATCAAGTTTGGTAACTAGAATAGTTGGGTTTTAGGATTTGGTCAAGTGTTTGATTCTCAAATAATCACCTATGGCTACAACTAATATCCCAAGCAAGGATGTTGATTTATTTCTAGTGAGGCTATACAATGATAAATTGATCTTTCACCTTATAATTGTAAAGATTATTAAAACTAATTTAAGGTCAAGACAATGCTTAAGTTCTTATGAAATGATTGGTTTATTTCATTGGTATTTTACCAATCTATTCAAATTATAACATTAGGCCTATATTTTAGAACCATAATCATTATCTGTATGAGGTACACACCTACATTTCTAAATTTTGGGCAATTTCATACAAATTGGCTAACTTTGAGCTTAAAATTATCCCAAAATGACTTATTAGATTCAAGGAACAAGGCAACCCAAAGGAAAAAAACAATAGATAGAAAGAAAGAAAGCAAGAAATTAAAGGAAAAAAAACAAATATATGCATTCTTATGTACAAATAAAAGACAATAATGAAATAACTTGAAATAAACTAACTAGCCTACCTACACTAAATCTAACCATCTTATAGTTTACTCCATAAAGACCTCAAGAGGAGAAACAAAGAAGTAGCACTTGAGGTACTAACCATTAGTGGTAAGTGTGAACTCTTATCCTTATAGATATTTGAGCTTGAAGGTGTTATTACATAGTGTTTTTACAATTTGATATGGGCCAATCCATAAAGGTGTGAATTTGCCATGTTTTCCCTTAGTCTTAGATGCTTTATCCCAAAGGAGAACTAGGTCTCCTATTTTGAACACCTTAGTCTTTGGTATTTTATCAAACCATCTTTTTACCATGTTTTAATGTCTACTAAAATTATCAAAACCTTTATCCCTTGTGTTTTCCATATATATTATGCCCAACAGTCTTGAGTTTGCTAATTCCTAACTCTCTTCCATATATTCCTTCATGAAGGTATATGTGGGTAACTTGAGATTGATAAGGAAGATTGATTCATGTTCATACACCAAAAAAAAATTTGATTCCTTCAAGGCTTGTTTAATCCTGATCCTATATGCCCATAATGCATAATTGAACAACTTATACCAAGTCTTGGGTTTGTCTTCAATATATTTATTGACTACTTTCATCAAATGTTTATTGGTAGACTCAAAAACTTTATTCCCTTATGGATAATGGTTGGATGAAAAATTTAGATAGGTATCATTATCATAAGCCCATTCAATCATTTTTATGGATGAATATGTAGACCCATTGTCACATACTAGAGGGAATAGAGGTCTAAATCTAGTACAAATGTTCTCCATGAAGTTGATCACTTCCTCTATTCTACATTTCCTAGTGGTTATTGCTTTAGCCAACCTTATATTTTAATCTATGGTAGTCAGGATGAATTTGTGACCTTTATATGAATTTGGGTTGATTATTCCTATAAAGTCTAACCTCTATTATGTAAATGGTTTTTTAACCATGACTCATTGTAGAGGCATTGCTACCTTAGGTTCCTTGGTGTTAAAAATATAGTAAGAGTGGCATTCTCTCACATTCTTGTCAGCATCCTTGAAGATACTTGTCTAATAATAGCTAGCTTTGAGAATATTGTGTAGTATTCTTCCCTAATGGGTGTCTATTGCCAAAATTCTCATGGAAAGTACTCATGATTTGATCAAAAACTTATTTTATAACACATCTGAGGTAGAATTACTCAAATTTTTTTCTATATAAGACTCTATTCTTCATTAGATAACGAGTATCTTTGAGCCTTAGAGACATTTTTTTTCTCCCTTGTTAGTCTCTTAGGGTAGGTACCATTAATTAACAAATGAATAATAGAATCATACCATTCACTAGCTTGAAAGTTCTACTAATCAACTTGCATAATACTTAAATTAGGGCTGGTATTAGTGATTATTTGGATCAATTCTTGGTACCTTACAATTTTAGTATTTTGATTTCTATGTCATAATATTTTAAGACTGAAATCCACTTACCTTTGTGTTATTTGACCTCATTCTAGCTTAACATAAGCTTTGTGGTAGGGTCAAGTAAAATAACATGCACCTTATTTCTAAGGACATAATACCTAAATTTATTTACTACCTTTACTAATGCATATTCTTGATTATCAATCAATGAGTAGTTTAACTCAATAGTCTTAAAATTAGTGCTCATAAAGGCTATTATGTGATCACACCCTTCAACTTTTTGAGTCAATACAATAGCCATGGTAGTATCAGATATAAATGAATAGAGGGAGAAGTCCTTTGAAAAGTTAAGACTTATCAAGATTGTATCTTGGAAAATGGCCTCATTAATGTCATTAAATGAATTTCTAGATTCTTCACTCCATGATACCTTGAAATCTTTCTTTAGCATGTCATTTAATGGTCTAACAATCTCTACAAATCCAAAAATTGATTTCCTTAAAAATTTTATCTTACCAAAGAATGAATTTAGATATTTCCTACTATTTGGGTGTTCTATTTTGGATATATCCTCTACCCTTTTAGGATCTATAGAGATCCCATCCTTGGTTATAACATGTCCCAATAGCTTACCTTAAGTAACATAGAAAATAATTTTCTTAGGGTATAATAAAATCCCATACCTTCTGCATATTTCAAACACTTGTTGTAAAATCATGAAGTGATATTCCCTATTTTTATAAAAAACTATCAAATCATCCATATAAATAATGATGCATTTACCTATCAGGCCCTAGAAGGCATGGTCCATAACTCTTTGAAAAGTAGCTCCTTCATTGATTATCCTAAAAAACATCCTCTTGTAAGAAAAAGTTCCCCACTTGGTGGTGAAATATGTCTTCATCATGTCTTATTTTTCAACCAATACATGGATATAACCTAAAAATACATCATGTTTGAACCTAAAATAACTTGTATAACCTAGTCAAGAGAAGGAAGAGGATAGTTATCTTTTTCATATGCTTTATTTAAATTTTTAAAATCAATATAGAGTCTAATCTCACCATTCTTCTTCCTAGCTAGCACCAAATTAGACACCTAAGTAGAATGCATGATGGGTAAGACTATACTAGCATCTCCAAGTCTCTTAACCTCTTTAAAAATCATTAACTCTAAGATAGGATTTATAGGCCTCTAGTTTTGCCTGAATGGTTTTCATCTTTATTTAAGGGGTATAGTATGGGTAATTACCCTTACATAAAATATCTTCAAATAATCATAAGACCATGTTATGACATCCTTATATTGGGTAAGGAGCTATTTATCTTTCTTTTTCTCAATGTTTGTGTAGGATTTCCCAATTTTTACTAAATGGGGTTAATCTTGGAGGCCAAGATCAATAACATTATAGTCCTTCCCACTTACCTTTGGAATCTTAGAAACCTTAGCTAGTTTGTCTTGATCAAATAGTCTCTCTAAAGCAATCATCCATTTTAAGATATTATTTTCATTTAACTAAATGATTTTACCATCAAACTTGTCCTCCTTAAATGCATTTTCATTAGTCTCATCAATAATATGAACATCAAATGCTCTATAAATGGTCATGAAATCCAATATCTATTAATCATCACTAAAAACTTAAAAATGGTTAATATTATCAGGCATTGAAGGATAAGGGACCAACTCAATGCTAAAGTTAGGAAATTTTTGGTTGGGCATGAGGTTGGATATAGCAGATGATAACTCATAAGTATCTTGGTTTTCTTCTCTTGGGATAGAGGTATTTCTAAATCATTAAAGGAATCAATAAAATCCCAAACCCTAAATTTATGCCTCTTAAGATATGAGAGCTTGCATTGGTATTTACTTTTTACTTGGTTGACCACAAGTTCTAAATCCCCATAAACTAGTATTTCTTTAACCTTGTTCTTTATAATAAATTGTAAACCTAGGATAATGGCATCATATTCAACAAGATTGTTAATAAGAGGTAATTAGATTGTATAAAAAGCATGGTATTTATAACCAATGGGGTTAATAGGGTCAATACCTACTCCAGATTAAGCCTTGCACCTGGTACCATCAAAATGCAACTTCCATAGTCCAAGAAAACATGAACACTCTTGGGGTCACATACCTTATCATTCTCTAGGGTAAAAACCCCTAAGTGTGAGTCAATTATGTTGACCCTTTCATTCATAAAATTGTACTCTATTATCATGTATTTTAACCTTCATTCCTTCTCAACCCTGATATGATTAGGAACTAATTTTTAAAATAGCCACAAATGTGAGAAATATATGGACATGTAACCATTCAGGACCTTGGTCCACTCCTTGCTTAAAAGGATTTCATAATCATTAGGTAATAAAATACTTGAATATCAATGAATTAACTCACTCTAGGCTCAAAATATAGTTTGATATGAACATTTAAAAGTTCCCCAATAAATTTAACTCTATATTTGTCTAATTAGGTGACAATCCTATCAAAATTTATACGTATTAAACCAAGTTATTTTTACATAAATACTATCATGATGTCTGTACATGGACCTAAATCTTATAAGTAATTATGTAAGTTATTACCAAACATCCTGACAATAAGCAAGAAATGAGGAGGTTTAGCTTTGGCTTTGTGCACAATCATATTAGCATGGTCAGCCTTGGGTGGCTTATTGGATGTCTTTGACAATGACTTTATAAGGACGTCCCTTTTCTCTATAATCTATTTAAGTTCATGAAATTTAATATTAACCTTTATCTTATTCATATCCTTAATAATGTTATATCTAATTTTAGAAGAACTAGGAATATCAATGTTGGGTTTAGAAGTACTCCCTTTAGGTGGCTCAGGATTATTATTTGAACAAGTGTCTGGAGGAGTTCCAAAATTTTTTGGAGACATTAAAGTATTCAAGGGATACCTATTCTCTCTATTCCTAAATGGGTATGTCTTCTTCAAAAACTATTGGAAGGCTTGGATCTCTTTAGGGATCTCATCAGGCTCATTATTTTCCTAGAAAGTGAAATCATAAGTATCTATCATGAAGGCTTGTTATATGACTTGGATCCATAAGCACCTGCACCACTTTCATTGTTATGTACCAAAAATATATCCAAATCCTCTTTGAAAGATTCAAAAACTTTTTAACACTCAATACAACCAATTTCTCTATGCTTGGTTGTACAATGCACTCTACAATAATTAGGTAATGTAATATCAATAAGGCTAATATCCATGGTCTTCTTTTTAGAATATGGCTCATTATTATTTTTATTATGAAAAATATCATTCTAAAATATAATACTTGGCCTATTATACCTTTGAAATGAGAAGTTTCTACTAGAGCTTTCAACAGTGTTTCCAACTTGTTTTTATAGCTAAATAAAATTAGTTCTCAACTTTTGGACCATTTTAAAGATAGATTCATTCTCATTTGTAGGGGTTTTAGAATTATGTACCTTCTTCTTCTTCTTATTATTATTATTATTATTATTATTATTATTATTATTATTGTATGGTATCAAATCAATTTGATCATTTGTACTAAAGCTATTATTAGGATGATTTAAGAATCCTAAGTTTTGATTGGGAGAAGCATGACTCAATGGTAATTGATTAAAGTTTGGGAGTTGATTTAAGTTTGGGATATTTTGGTTGTTTTTGGGGAATAAGTTTAGCACAGGCATTTGTGGGTTGATGTTTGGAATAGAATATGCCATTTTCCCCTAGGGTTGCATCTGATCATTGATGGTTACTACTTTAGAATAGGCCCTAGTTAATAAAGTTATAGCTAGCATTTATCTCTTCAAGAATAGAGAGGTCATAATGTCTACTGCATCCTTGTATATTTATAAGAATAAAACATCATTAATATTATAGGGTTCTATGGTCCTATTATACATTTTCTAAAATATAGCATTAAAGGACCTAATATGCTCACTTTCATCCCTTTTAATGGTGGTTAATTGATGGTAAATAACACAAGAATTGATAATCTTACCAAATTGATCAATAAAAAAATTAGTGAAACCATCCCAATTAGTGATTTAATTATAAAACAAATTTAAGAATCATTCATAGCAAGCATATCTCAAGGTAAAGGGGAATAACTTGAAAGCTACATCTTCATACACAATATTTAACAACCTTAAGAAATATTTAAAAGACTTAATCTGTTCTTCAATAGTTTTAATACCAGTTGGACTAAATGTAGGCAAATACTTCTCAAGGTTACATGGAAGACCATGTACCACACCTATCACATCGATTTAATATTCTCCCAACCAAGCCATACCTAGATGAAGGTCTATCACAAAGGTATATTTAATAGGTAAATTTGGCAAAGATTTGGGTCTCCTACACCAACCTTTATCATTCCTAGTCTTTTAGTGGACCTTAAGTTCAAGAAAAAGTTTCCTTATGTCTGAGTGTGATCTAGTTTAAATAATTGGCAATTACAGCTTGAAAGTTGAAAATCTTATTTGAAATATGGTGTATCAAGATAATGTTTATAAGGAATAAGGATTAAACCTAAAAATTAAGCTCATTTTGAAAGGATTGCATAGAAAATAGTGAAGGATGTTGATCTTTACCTAAAATAGCTCAAAGAGGTATCCAATTATGCTAATATGATATATCTTTATAATATTAAGCTCAAATTAACTTAGATCTATGAAAGATATGTCAATATTTGATCAAGACAAGCCATCATAACCTCAATTACTATGGATTTTTCAAATTTAAAGTTAAATTTACCAAAACCAAGTATCAAATCTCAAAGAACATTAATCTTTGTCTAAGTAATCATAAAGATATGTCAAAAACCACAAATATCAATGATATTTATACTTATAATCAAAGAATTCACTCAAAACATAAAGATAAACTAATCTTAGATCAAAACACACTAAGACTAACAAAGATTTGAAGAATCCACAAATATGGCCCTCTTTCTAACACCATCAGAGAATTCATATTGATGTATCTAAATACACCATAGAGTTTATTAGTGTTTAAAGAATACTTCTCATCTATGGAATTCCAAGAATTCAAACCTTGAGTAGAAGGTTATCATAACTTGATGTTACCTATGGTGAAATAGTGACAAAGATATGTATGCATGTTCCAAAAAATTTATAATAAGTGATGGTTGGGATCCATCATGGTATATTAGTTGTGATTTATAGAATATATATGTTAACTCAGTGAATTATGATCCAAAATTTAAGATACAAATTAATCTAGATGTATATTTATAGTGATGCTTAAGCTATAGTGATTTGGTGTAAGAAAGGAACAAAGAAAAGGGTAAAGAAGAAAAGAAATGAGCGACTACCTATCTTAGTCTCCAATATTATGAAAAAGCATAAATTTTAAATGTACATGCATTTAAACCAATTTATATTTAAAAATATCCTAAGATTAGATCTCAATATATACCAGGTAAACTTTGAAGGATAATGTAAAGAATCACAAGTAATAACCAGGTTTACTTTAAAGATTTACTACTATAATAAAATGTCATTTGAAAATGTAAATATAGAGAAAATAGTGTGAATAAAATCTAAGATCTTTCAAAAAATATATCTATGCACAAATTGTAAACCCTATGATTAGAAATTGTAACTCAGAATTCAATGAAGTTATTCAAATTTAAGAGATAAAACTAGCAATTGAGAATAAAGCTATGTTAGCAATTGACATATAAAATATGGATAATCTATGCATAATTCCTTGATTATATTAATTTCTCTAAGTGTATAAAATTTTCTCAAAAATCTCCCTCCCTTTACTAGATGGTGATACATTCCTTTATATAAAGATTAGGTAGTATATTAGTTGGTTTAAATATATTGGTGTACAAAAGATAAGGATGGTTGTACTTCCTTATAAATTTATAGTATACACTTGTTTTTCATAATTATACTGACCTAGGGTCAATATGTTAACAAACTAGCATATGACCTACAAAATAATATTCTTATTTTAAATATTATAATGTTTTCTTTATATAAGAGGAATATTAGTTACTAGGTGGGCCCATTGCTGAAGGGTCCCCTTGTTGATCCTGTAGAAGCTCCATTGATTTATGATGTTAGTCTTTGATGAGATTCAATTCCACAATTGTCTTCATGATTTAGACTTATTGACCATCCAATTCCCTATAATCTTTGGCCATATCTTCCTTTATACTCTTGGCCTCTATAATATTTTCTTCATCATTTAAGATCATGCTTATAATCCTTATATTATCACTACCTAATCCATCTTGGCTCTTCATTTTTACTTCATTCATAACTAAGGTGACTCTATGATTTTATTCTACATCATCAATGATCCCCAAGGCTTTAGTTTTGGTAGGGTTAACTAGTATGGTGCCTAAGAGTTACTCAATCCTAATGATCAATTATTTATCATCCGCTAGGATTCTATTCAAATTCTTTGTCCAAGCACTGAGACCCTATACCTTATCTACGATTATTCATAATATGGTGTTCAAATTATCTGAGCTAATAGTTTTGAACTTAGGAGTCTTATTCCTAATCAAAATGTTAATGAGATCCCTTATTTTAGTCTCAGTTCCTTACCATATTATTATTTATTCCTTGGCCACTTCAATTTATTGGTTCAAGACATCCTAGCTCAGCTTTATTGTCTTCAAATAATCATACATGTCTAATAATGAAACCTTTAATATATCAATGATAGCACCAAACAGTGATAAAATGGACTAGGTCTCTAGAATCTACTTTTATTTCTCAAAATTGTGGATTCTCTATTTCATCCCTTGGATCCTAGATTTTAATTGAGTTTACTGAGCTTCAATTAATATCTCAACATCCTCCTCATGAATAGGATGTTCTCCTAGTGGCTGCCCTTCAATTGGGGTTAGGCCTAAAAAGTGTTTCACCTTTTGAAAGGTGAACCCCTTAGTTCCCACCATGGCCTTCTTGGTGGTGACCCTTTCTAATCCAACTATCTCTAAATTGAATTAGACCATGGTGACTGGTTCTCTAAATTTGTGAGGTTTGAGGACCTCAATTCCTATGCTATATGATGCTCTAGGAGTATCCATTTTCTTACTCTATGGCCCTCTAATGGCCAATATCCTTATTTCTTCTTCTTCTCTCATCAAAGCCTTAATCCATGTATTGATGTCATAATGCACATCTATGCCACTATCTTTTGTTATTACCCATGAGTGGGAGATAGAGGAGATATTTTACAAATTTTTATAAATAAACTATTCAAGGACGACTAGTCAATGAATGGGGAATTCATCACTAAAAATATTTATCTCACTTGTACGATGTGTGAGGGTCAACCTTAGTATTTTAGGCCCAATGGGGACTAGTGTCATTTCTACTTTCCTCTTCTCCTTAGGGTCCAATGGGATTATGCCAAGAGCAATCTCTTTCCCTTTTTCTTCCTTAGGTTCATCTATTTGTACTTGGGCATCTTCAATCTGTCCTTCTTCCCCATCAGTGCCATATGCCTTTATAAGTTCTTTGAGGGCACCCTCAAGTGTCTCATATGGCCCTAAAGTAATCATATCCAAATGGTGAAGGTAGTTTTTAGGGTAGTTCTAACGATGAGGTCCCCTCTCCAAGTCTCTCTCCTAGCTTTTCCTTTCCATGTCCTTCCTCAGTCTACCTTTGCTAATCCATTTGAGGGTTCTCCTGAGATGTCCTAGATGGTATAGGTATCATGTGATACTAGAGAGGATGAATTTTATATTCCTCTTCTACTATATTATCATTTTTTTTCAACCTATTCTCCAATTTGATGTTGTGCCCCTTGATCCTAGCCAACACTTCTTCATAGTTTTTGGCCTTAATATAGATGGTGTCATGAACACCAAGCTGATGTATATAATCATGATTGGGTAAATTTTTCTCCTTCAAATGATTACTTACTATGTGCTTGGGGTCCCAAATTTTGAGTTCATCAAGTTGAAACCCAAATGAGTCCCTATGTTTGGACATGGTTTCAACCTACTTCCAATCTTACAGCATGGTTCTTCTAATAATTAGAGGAAAAGGATGGACAAGATCCTTCCTCTTTTCCTTACAAATTCCATCAACTCCTTTGATGATTTAAGAAGCAATTTCTTTCTTAAAAATCTTGCTCAGTACATACATAGGAAATCTATATGGCGAGGACATGACTCTGTCAATCATGATAACTATATAGTCTAGATAGAACCATATGTCACCCATCATCTCTGCATACTTCTTAATTAATGTATGGACTCTAGGCATGGGAAAACCTATAATAGCCTCCATTATGGCTGGGTAGACATAATCATAGATAAATTGAATTTGGTTTTTGTACTTAAAGACGTGAAATTTGGAGTAATGGTGGGAAATGGTGGTTATCCCTTCATGAGAACATTTATTAATTCTAGGGAAGTTGATGGAGGCAATAAGGGCATCTAGTAAATATGAAATCATATATAATTGATTGGATGTTTTCCTCTTCATAATAGTGAACTACCTATTTAAGAAAACACTAATCAAATCTCCAAATGGAGGGTTGAGCTTCATTTGAACCATGAAATACACATAGGGGACCTAGATTTTATTTACATATGTGGTTCAGGGGGTTCCTAATGCTTGGTTTAATATGGTCATGATCATCCTAATTGCCTCTCTAAACTAGAATATTGGAATCTTACCCTCAAAGTCTCTAAAGACCTGGGTTATTTGATATAACCAAGGTCAAAGGATGGTGTCCAAGTTATGCTTAGAGGTATACTCCTTGATTTTTTATAGGTCTACATGGGGGATTGGGAGATTATAGTATTATTTGAAAGGTTATAGGGGATATGTAAGCTACCATCTTAGAATTCCCCTCTTAAATGATATAATCATTATCAACCCTACAACATATAAGAATTGGAGTAAGAACATCTATATAATGAAATAACTTAGGCTTCACAACATCATGATGAAGGCTAGTCATTTGGTCTATGAGCAGGTCATACTATTTCCTAGTCACTATGGAAATTCTCTACTCCTCATTAGTGATGGTTTGTGGCTACTTTACGGTGAAGAAGAGTTTAGAATAATTCTTGATGCCTAGGGAGTTCAAGGACACAACATCTAATTTAATGCCTTTGAAGATCCTACCTTTGTTATTTATTGATAAGTATTGTTATGTCTCCTCTTTCAATTATTACCTACAAGCTACAATGGCTCCTACTTTAGCAATTTATTCACACTAGATTGTAACTAATCTCTGTGAAATCTCTTTCATGTTCAAAAATGCAATTAAGCTTATCTCAGATCAAATTGTAATTAAATGAATCCAATTAGTGTCTCTTTATGTAGGGTTTAGGTTTTTTAGAGATTTTTATGGTAAGATATATCCAAAATCTAGCTTATACATTCCTTAGATTTGATTTGGTCCTTTACCTTATACTTTCACATTTTTGAGCCCATAAGATATCTTACTTTGTCCTTTTCTACTTATGTGGCACCTATGTGGTAATGAACTAGACCTTTCATAACATTTTTAATAAATTCCTTCGAGTACTATCTATTGGAATTTAAAATGCCTTCTTTTATTTCACACTATTGGATGAGGATCCTACGAGTGACTATGAACTATTGATCATGATTCAGGTCTTTATTCGTGATTAGCTCCTTTTTGTACCAGGCCTTGTGGTTATGCCATTTGGCATCTTTAAATGCATTCTTGTGATCCATACCCTACATAAATCATTTATTGAATGATCATTATCCATGTGGCAAGCTTGTAGGCCTTTGAAAATTCATTGGTGCTTTTATGCCATTGGATCATGAAGTGTGATGAAGCATGGATTATTAGATCATCTATTAGATTTTCCTCAAATGTGCCTTCACCATGCATCAAGCCTAGGGATCTCAGGGATTTATTAAAAATTTCATAGGGTCTTCACATCATTGGATCATCCTCCCATGATAAAGCGTGGACCTTTGATCTGTAAAGATTCCCAAGCTTAAAGTTAGCATATTATTGATGTGGGACTTAGGATTAAATTCCTTAGGCTAAGGTTTATTTCATGTTTATTAAACTTGAAATAAACCTTAGGATTATAATTTTATGCCTATGTTTTTTAAATTCATAAAAAGGGGACCATGGCTAAATGTTTTTAGGCTAAAGTTTACATTGTGTTTAATAAACACAATCTATACTTTGGGAAAAAAAATTTATGCAAAGCATACAAAATATGCTCAAAGGGGGTCAAAATAATACAATGATCAAACATCAAATAGAGTTTATTGCATTAATAAACACATTAAAATCCTAGATTATAAGTGTTTGGTCTAAGTTCTACGTAACAAAGACTCCTTTAAAATAAGACTTAATATAAGTCTATAATTTAAGGTTCACAATATTTGAACAAAATGTAATGGGGACCTTAAAGTATACACTTATACTAAGTTTATTTTACATATATTTAGACCACAAGACCATTTACATATTTTCAAATTGAATATTTCTAGTATTTGAGCATCTTTTGAGGGCTTTGATTAGTGTACATGGCAATTCATGAGATTTCTAGCAACATTTTGGAGTATATTTTGATCCTGAATAGAACAAGTCATTAGATTAAATTTTATGGTCTCATGGACATCAAATATGTTCTTATATATGCTAAATTATGATCATGAGAACATCAATTTTAAGCTAGTAGAGATTTTAATTCAATGATCTTAAAGTTGATGGTCATGTGGACGTCAAAAACATCCTCACAAATGTCAAATGATGGTTTTACAAGCATCAAATTTAAGTTCATCAAATTATTGTGACCTAATGTGAGAATGCCACTTGTCACATCCATAGGGCTTCCCAAGATCTTGGACTTAATTCACTCTGATATATCAAGATCAGTGGTGATGTAAAAGCCATAGGATCATGATTTGGGAGCTTGCTCATGATTAGTTACTTATGTCAGGTGGGCCTTTTTGATTTTAATCTTAAAATGTAATTATACCACATGTCAATCCCATTAGCCTTCCATAATCCTTTAACATTTCAACTATAGCTGACCGTATTTTATCAAGCCTTCATGATAAAGTGAGAATTATTGGATGAAGGTTAAGGGTATAACTGTATTGGAGCCTTTATGTTGTTGGACCTTTACCCATGATGAAGCATGAATCATTAGATCTTATAATATGCATGCTATTTAAGTCTGAGCTTAGGTCTATCTCACTCCATTGGATAAAATGTCATGATAAAGCAAGGATCATTAGATCTATGAGATATAACGAAGTTAAGTCAAGACTCAGGACTAAAGTAGAGACTTAAGGTTAGAGTGTTAAGACTAAGGTCTTGTTTGTATTAATAAATATGTAGGGGCCTTAGGATTAAAACTTTAGGTTAAGATGTTTATCAAAAGGACCAAGCTAAGAAATATTAAAAGGTACCTACAATATTAATATTAGTTAGGTATGCAAGAAACTAAAAAGGGGACCAAGAATTTTTAGGCTAAGTTTTAGTTGCATTAAAAAACATGACTAAGCTTAAAAATTAATTTAATACTTAGGTCAAAAATGGAATTTTAAAAGGTCCCCACCAACTCAATTCTTGCCAATATTCAAATTTGAACTGAGGGTTTTACAAGGGTTTTGGAACATGAACTTATTAGGAAAATACACCATGAAACCTACAACTGAAATCCATGAAGACCATTTATTATCAATGTTAAACAAAATTAAAGTGAAACTTAACTAAGTAAACTTAATTTTGATAAAGTGGGTGATATTCAAATTCTAAAAATGATCTTAACATGCCATATTTTCATGTTTAATTTTTAGGGTTTTTCAAGTGTCCTAATTTTCAAAAATATGGGGATATGTTAGCCTCAACACCCCACATTGGACAAAGAAAAATAAGATCTTGTGGTGGGGGACTTTCAAATTTTAAAGGCTCACCTTGGATGGATAATAAGGGATAGGTTAAAATATGATGTTTAATATGGTATCAACTCCCTATTTGAGAGAAAAGATCATGATAAGGCCACCAAAGATGAATTAAAAAATAAGGTGGATCAACTCATTGTTTCACTAAACAATTTCATAGATCCTAATGGATCATCAAAATAACTAGAGTTGGCATAACTAGTCAACCACATCCTAGATTAGGAAATAATAGATGTTGGGACTAAAATTGTTAGGATGGGAAGGCCAATTCAAGAATATATAGAAAGACTCATTTCCAAGTGTAGTAACATTATTGATATGATAATGGATCATTATGAAGTTATCAGAGAGAGAATGTCCTAAGAGAATAGGTCAGTGAGTATGAGGGAGAAATACAATCCTTTAATATTTATTATCCAAAGTTGATAGTTATGGATTCAATTGATATGGACATCCTCCTTACTGAAAAGATAATAAAGAATGATGGAGAGCAAGAGGAATTACATATATTATCTCATTTCCAAATATGTACACTTACATAAGCTACACATAAGGCCAAAGTTGTACATGATAGGGCTATTGATATGTTATATGACATTCAAGGAATGTTGAGTAAATTATCATGCATGATAATAGATGGTAAAGATAACCTCATTCTAGTTGAAGATGTTCAGAGTAAATTGAAGGAAGTAGCTGGGAAGGAATTTGCAAAAGATATAGTCTTTACCTTAAGTTTTATCTACCATTACATCAGGTATCAAAATGTATTAGATGAGATGAGAACAAAAATACAAGGAATGAATACTTTAATGAGGGAACTATTTGAAATAGTAGTAGATTATGTGGATTCTAGCCTCTACTCCTTTAGACTAGATGATGATAGGATATAGGAATATTCAAGGCTTATGATTCATATGTTGAGAAGCTATAGGCTAAGAAAGACAATAAGGTAGAGGAAGTTTTAGAAATTGATTAATTATTTTTTGTTGAAACATTTCCATGTATTGTATTTTTAGAATTATAAAAACATTCAAAATTTGTATATTGTAAAATTTAAACTATCTTTGATAACTCTTTTTGAGAAAGAAAAATATGTATTTTACACTTTATATTTTTGATGGGGTGAGAGTTGTAAAAAGCACAATTGCATATTACACTTTATATTTTGATAAGTTATAATTGCTAAAGTTATAAAAGCATATATTAAAAATTGCAAATCTAGTTTTGACAAAGTGGCATGACTTACAAATTGTAAAATGTCTCACTTGTAATTTTCAAGATAGGGTTCTGCAAAATGTAACTTTAGTTATTGTTAAGTTATCTTTTTTGGAATGTTGAGTTCTATTTTGGGTGTTTCCCATTTGCATGAAGAGTTTTACATCTACAAGAGGAAGGAGAAGTGTTACATGAAGATCTTCCAGTTCTATCTATTCCATTCCAAGTGAATATCATTCCCAACTATTACATGCTACATTACAAATGGTTTTACAAAGTCCAAGGATGCCATAAATAGGAGATTATCCCTCTTTTTACATGGAATTTTATATTTTTATGATTCCTTCTATTGGGTGTTGAAGTTTTGATAATTACATCTCATATTTGAGATATTTTTTATAAATATGGTCAAGCCCTATAGCCCAATATATTTTTTTAGTGATATATTTCTACATTTTTTTTATATTTTCTACAAGTTGTAACCTTGAGAATGAAAAGTAACTAAAGATTTGCCTTTTTTGTCTAAAAAATCCTTGTGTATGTAAAGTTATTTGAGTATTTATGGATATTAAAGTTCTTATTTTAGTCATAAAAAATTTAGTTGTGGTATATATTAACCTTCTAAAATATTGTTTTATTAAAATAAATGAATCTTGTCCTTTCTATGAAGATATAAAATATTACCTTTGATTTCCCATTTGCATGAGTCTATGCTCAAACAAATTTAAATATATTTTATGTTCTATTGTATTCATTATATTAATCATTATAAACCACTAAATATATTTTGTGTAATCATCATTTTTAATTTTTTAAGTTTTATTCTCAAACTCTTTTCCTAGTCAAACCCTAGTTTAGGAGTAAAGAATACTAAAGGAGTAGAATTTATATAAATTTAATATTTTATTAGTTTCACTAGATTTAGTGAAAGGAAGAAAACCTTTTCCATTGATTAACCTAAATTCACCAAGGTCCCACATATTTGGAGGTTTTTCCATTGTATCATTAGGTATTTACATAATAAACTATAGAATTAAGACAGGTGCAAAATCTATTTGATAACAAGAGTTGATGAAGTTGTCAATATCATAAGAGGATTAGGAGAATAAGTGAAAAGAATCTACTATTGTTTAAAATTTATTGAGATCACCAACTCCTATGTTTGATTCTAAAGTTTTTGTATTATAAGAGATGAAAGATTTGGACAAGCTAGATGTGGATGGGCTTCATGGTATCTTGACTACCTATGAGATGAGATAAAATGAAGGGAAAACTCTTAAGAAGGAAGATACCTTCAAGATTGAAAAAAAGTTAGAGATGGGGTATGTTCATATATTTATGATGATGAATTAATTTCTATGTTTTCTAGAAAGCTATGAATAGGTTTAAGTATAAAGTTAAGTTTCCATTCAAGTGTTTCAACTATGGAGAAATTGGAAATTTTGCAAACAAGTGTCCTCATAAGAATAATACTGAGGATGATGATTTATATAAAAAATCCTATAGGTCTAACAAGAAAAAGAAGAGTTTTATAAAGTATGAAGGAGAGAAGAAGTCTTTCAGGAATATCAAGAGATTCTATACTAAAGACAATAGCTCATCTAATGTGAGTAATTTAAACACATCTAATAGTGATGATGACATACATCAATATAAACATGACAATAATGAAACCCAATTCATAGGCATAGAATCAGATAATGAGTGATGTTCAAATGGGAAAGGTCTCATGATTAATGCAAAATAAGAGGAGGAGGTATATTATAATAGCGAATAAGGTGAAGCTGAAGTATATCTTGAAGCAGAGTTAATAGGTGCTCTAGAGGAGTTGAATATGGTGAAGAAAAAGAATAATAAGTTGAAGTCATTAACTTAGGACTATGAGGAAAAGATTGGATATTTTGAGGAAAGGTGGAGAAACACTTCCAAGTAGTATGAAGAGATCATCCAAAAAGTTGAAACTCAAAATGAGATTATGGTAGCAAGCCTAAAGGCTAAATAAGAATACTCCAATAGATATGAAACTAAAATATAATCTTTGAGAGTTGGGTTGGATCTAGTATCTATCAAGTTGAATAATTTTTTGAAGTTTGAAAAGAGCATTGAGGCTATTGAGGATATCTTGAGGAGTCAGAAGTTTGCAAGTGATAAAATAGGTCTTGGATTCAAATAAGACAAAAAGAAGGCACCTCAAGTCAAGAAGAAGATTGTTGAAGATAAGAAGGTCAACATGAAAATACCTATCAGATAACCCAATGCTATGAGATATGATAATTCTTTTAATGGTCAATATTTGAAATGTTGTTAGTTTAGTCATAGATCAAAAGAATGTAGAATATCCCCTAGGAATGAGTACTCATGGAACTATGTAAGAAGAATCAATTAGTCAAAAGGAGATCATAGTCATCATTAGTCAAATGGTATGTATAAATAGGCATATTATAGTTATTGTAATTTATAACATATATCAAGATTATATCCTAATAGAGTAAGGACATCTAGTTAAAATAAAAATTTTAATAGTCATGTCATTAATAAATGGATCAAGAAGTCAGACTCTATAGATAAAGTAAAAATGGAGAAAAATACTAAAGAAGAAGATTCGGTGAAATCTTGAGTATAGATAATGGTTTCTCAAGCCACATGTCAAGAGAAAATAAAGTTATTGGTTCTCATATGGTTGATCAAAGTAGTAAGAATGAAGAATTGACTAAGAAGAAGAATAATGACAAGGTGAGTAATAATCAACTCATAAACCAAGGTGGAATGTTTGATACTATAAAACATAAGTTATAAGTGAATGAATTCCAATAACACTTGTTATCTACAATGTGTTAACAAGACAATCAAAGAGATGAAAAAAGATGATAAGGTGAATGATGAAAAGGTTACATCATAGATCAAGCCTACAGATCCAATCAAGTACAAATGAATGTTGATGAATATTTAATCATGTAAAAAGGATATGGATATCTAAGAATATCTTGATTTAATATTGTTTTAGTGTCCTATGAAAAAAGGGTGGTTCCATTACACTTCATGGATACATTCTTATATCTTCAGAAGCATGACGTTGTAGTCAAAGATGCTCTAAAGATAAAATGCAGACTATTGGTATATAAGATGTAAGCCTTTAATGTTTGTTATGAATAGTTGAGCCTAATATGTGAAGACAAAATGGGATCTCTTATTTCTATAATTTTTATTGATTAATATCAATTGGTATTATTTGGTTTCAAGTATGGGATAGCTTTGAGTATGGTCAAAACTTTAATCTTCTTCAGCGATGTCAAAGAAAGGTATGTGATATTGAGTTCTTATTTCTTTGAAATAAGATATGTTTTATCTAAGGGGGATCTTGGTAGCTCTATGTTCCTTGTAAAGAAATTGATTTTTGTTGATATGCATAGATATAAGGAGATATTGTGTCTGAGATTATTCATAGAATCTATTTATTTTATTTTTGATGAATCAACTAGGGAAAGTGACCTAATTGATAACTTTCTAAGAATGGTTGTCATAAGTGGTTGATATAGTTTATAAAAATGAGTGTCATCTAATGTCTTTGAGAGATAGTATCATCTCATATGAATAAGAGTGTGATTTTAGTAGTTACAAATGATATTTGATGTCTACTACTTATAGAATATAATGGATGCTTGGTTTTAGGGGGAGTTATTCAAATTATTGGTTGATCTTGATCTGTCATTGAAGTGATCTTGTAAATTTGAGTTTATTCTAAAAGAGATAATAGTTGTGGAAGACCATTTTCATTAATTAAAAATGAGAAGAAAGATCAAAAAAGTTTAGAAAGGGAGAAAGATCAGAAAAGTCAATAAAAGGCCAAGATTAGAAATTTGAGAAAGGACAAGAACTAGGTCTATAAGATGTTTTCCATAAAGAGTGGCTGAAAGTGGTTTCTGAGTATGTTTTACATCAATGATAAAGAGGGATATTATTGAGCATTTTTATTCAGTTTGTTGAGCATTATATTTGAGTGTTGATATTTGATATTTAATGTTGTCATTGATGTCAAAAGCTCTAAAGAAGATGCATGGTTCTTTCATTGATGCTAATCTAATGTCATTTGATGTAAATGGTTCTTATGTAGATGTTTATTCAAGTAATATGTGAGGTTAGTACAACAAGTGTAAATCATCTTATAATGCTTTGTCCATACCTTGTGAGAATGTATTTTTAGGTGGAAAGTTTAAATGAGCCAGCTTTGAAGAAGAAACTATATGATCTAAAGTTTTATGTAAGCAGTTTCAAAGATACTTTGAATAAGATATGAAGATGAGAATTCTCCAAATAGAATGCTTTGACATTTTTTGATAATGAGAGATTTTGTCTAAGTTTTTATATGAGGTGTTGAGGAACTTGAAAACGTTTAAAATTTCATCTCTAAAGTTTTGTGAATGCAACTCTAAATATGCTATAATTGAGCTCCAAATATATGAAGTAGATTTAAAGGAGTCCTATTGAAGATCCAAATAATATTGAGTGTATGAGGTTACTTGGGCATAGAAAAAAGGCATTAGAATATAGGATAATTCCAAGTAAAAGCCTGTAGTTTGGCTAGAAGGTCAGATTCAAGGCATAATAAAACTTATAGGTCAAGGCTTAAAAATAAAGAAGAGAGATGGTGGTCAGAGGAGGTAACTAGATCAGTTTACATGACATGGGTAAGTAGATGAACATTGACAAATTAAATATATTTTAAGTACGTTAATGAGGTTTCAAGTCTTGTTTTACAATAAAAAGGCTTGAAAAGTGTTTCAAAGTTTCTTGAATGCATATATTGAAGAGTACTCTACCCTATAAGGTTTTCTTAGTGCACATTGGCATGTTCAGCATATGCATGAGATCCTAAGATGTTTATGGTATAGCTCAAAATTACAAGTATTAGTTTTTATAAAGAGAAGCTAAGTTTTATGAATGATATTTAAGACTAAAAGGTAGTCTAAACCCTCATAAAACCCTAACTATGACCCTATGTTGAATATACTTTTCAAAAGATCTAAAAAAAGTCTTATATGATTAGATAAATTATTAGAGGTTTAATTTAACTTTCTCAAGCATCTCCATGTATGATTGGTTTCTTAGGTGAGTGAGAAGAACTTATAGAAAAGTGCTTGTATTTCAAATAGTTATTGTAACAAATAGCTTTGACTGAGTCAAAGTTGATAAGTAGATGAAGATAAAAGTGTGAGACTTGTAGTTTTTATTAATTAAGATTTATGTAAAATTTCTAGATCTAAAGTGTGTAGAATTGGTGATCCAAGTTGGCCAATCGCTAATAGACCCTGTGGTGTAGATAGTGAGGAAATTAGATAGAAGAGAGAAGATTATTTATGATGTGTTCTCATATATGAGTGATGAATTGAAATACATGATGATGTTTCTATATATTGAGTGACCTATATAATATTTTCATAATATGGAAAGTTTGTGCAATAGGTTAAATCATTGAAGCCAAAATGGCTTATCTAGCTAATTAGAGTTTTTGAAAAAGAAGGTTAAAAGATTGGTTGGTAAAACTATTAGTTTTGAGTATAAATAATGATATAATTGATTGAGGTTGCTCGAAGTATGTTATAATATCCTATTGATGCATTAAAATCCCTTGATTATATTAAATCATGTGTCATATGTTTCATGTTTCCTTGACTATGTTTTGGAGTCAGTTGGTAGTTCTGAGTGAACATCTTGTAGAGGAGTGTATGAGCCTATTTACCTTGATTTGAAGCATCAAATTAATTTGGTGATGAACTTAAAGTAACGAGGTTTCTTAATATGTAATTTTATTTCCATTATTTTTTAAAAAAATTGAGTATATTCCTTAGTTATTCAAGATAGATTTTATATATATGCACATGCCTTTTATAAGCAGTGATTTGAGTAAGGGTTCAAGTGGTAGTTAAACCTAAAATTTGTAGTATACCTAAATTTAAGTTGGATCAAGGATATTGGAATGGATTTTTTATGTGTTCTTACCATGTGAGGTGTTTTTATGATATTCAAGAAATATCAAATGGTAACGTGTTGTTAAGAAGGCCTATTATGTCTTCATAAGCCTAAAAGAGGAATAAGGGCTAATTGATATATGGATGACCTATTGTAGAAATTGATTCATGACTAAGGCATGTTAGTTTAATAAGATATGACCCATTCATGTCCAACCTAAGTGGTTTAAATATGTAGCTAACATATAATTATATGATAAAAAGACTTGTATAAAATCAAGGTCATTAGGCCTAAATTTAAGGTACTTAGAGTGAGAGTGTAGAGAGTACACTTAGAGAGTGAGAGTAGAAGAAGATAAGTGACTGACATAGATAATTTATGATTAGAAGGAGGTCATAAGGAACATAAGGTAAGTAGTATGAATATATAACATAAGTTATTTATAAGAGAATCAAGGTCAGAAGATCTACTCAACCCATGAAAAGGGATAGTTAAGCGAAGAAGGTTGAAGATCAGTTTGAGAGAGAGAGTGAACAGATGAAACATAAGATCATCACCTATTATAGAATAAATAAAGGTTTTTGAAGGTGATCAAAAAATCATTTGGATGAATTATTACTAAGTCATCTAGGGGGTTGGTGCCTCCTTGTAAGTTGAATCCTACTAAAGCCAAGTGGGTGCTTGGTAAATTAGGGGATGGTGTTCCTTGCTAGGTTGGTGCTCAAATAAAGTCTATGTTAAGTTGGATCTTGACATATTAGGGTTTTTTATATAATTTGAGTGGTTGATTAAATGAAGATTGATTTTTTTATTATAGTCCATTTGTTTCATTAGTGGGTTTTCTACCCTAAGAGGGTTTCCCATGTATATGTTGTGTTCATATGTTTCATGCTCTTATGATTTGTTGTGTATATTTATCATGATGTTATTTATTAATTTTAATTGTTCATATATGGTCAAGGGGATTTGAATGAAATATTTTTTAAGACTGATTCACCACCCCCTTCTCAATCATCTTGTTTTCAACATCTTTATCAATGCAACTTTCTTGCAGTCTATAGACACTACTAGTTTGTAAATTTCCCACCTTTATATTCCCAAAAATTAAAATAAAATGTTGCAGATTCCATGAAAATTATCTAAAATACCCAAGTAGCTAGGAATAATAGTCATTTTTATAAAAGAGAAGAAAAATTCAATAAAACCATCCTCCTCATTTTGCCCAATGAAAATGAGAGTGGTGACTAGATTAGTTAACTTCATAATGAATGTTCATAGAGTTAAGGGTATTAATCTTGTTACTAATTCTCATGAATATAAGGTGATAGAGTTTACTTTTTATGGCCAAGAGCTTTTACCCTATTTCTCTCTCCTTCATATGGAGTACAAAATTAAAGTAATCTCAAGGTTTTCTAGTGACATTGATGAGGGAGATGAATCACTTTTGGCTTATTTAATCACTAAAACATTCCAATTTCTTCCACACATGATATTAGTGAACTCCCCTTACATACCTTGACTTCACATGAGTTATTTCATACTATACAGATTCATAGACCTCAGAAAACTCATGAAACCTACAAATTCCTTTTGTTTTCTCTTGTTTAAGACCATAATCCATTATTAGAGGGTATGAGGAGGGAAAAAAAGAGTCAGGCAATGTATTAAATCTCATGGTATAAATTGAGGGGTTAAATAGGTACATTTTGGTACGTGTGGGGCCTATATAGTGGTAATAAAGTGCTAACTTTTGTGAAAAAGGGATCAATAGTGTATGAAATTCCTTGTGTATGGCCTAATGGGATTCATGAAGGTTCTTAAAGGTGTGAATAGTGGCTCTAGTAGCCTTTTAGGTTCAAATAAAGTCACATTAAGGTCAAATGTCTTCTTTTTAGACCATATACATGACCTTAAAGAGGGACATCAAATGAATACCCTATAAAAATATATGAAAATACTTTAAGACCTATTAATGACTTTAATTAGGCCCCCATACATAATTATAACATTATAAAAATCTTGGAAATGAAACATACCTTACATAATTTGATTACACATTAGACGTTCATGATGGCTCATCAACTGCATTATCAAATCACCTCTACCATCGCACTTTTGGATTGTTAAGGTCACTTGAGAACCTATTATGGACCTTCATAAATGTTGAAACACTTTGATGACACTTGAAACAAGATAAAACATGAGGTAGGGACAACCATTATGTGTTTGATAGCCTAAATAGATATTGTACCTACTACTTTTGAAATGATAACCAATGACCATGTTTTGGAATATATTAATTCACCAAGAGATATGATAACTATGAGGTGTAATGGTAGACTAGGGTTCATAGGTATTAGGTTGAATCCTTTCTAGGAGTGAGGGTAGAAAGTGGTCAATATGTAGGTATATTATATTTGTATTGGTCATGACCCCAATTATCTAATGTATCCCCAATTGAAAGTATAAGTAGGATTTATCATTTTTTATCTAAGATTGATTTATGGATTTGATAAATTTCCCATTGCATACATTAAGGATGGATTACTTATTCACATTGGTAATTAGTAGACTCTTAGTGATGATTAGAAACTCCTTAAATCTATGCATGAGGGCACTCGTATCTCAAAGATTATTAAGTTAATCATTGAATTGCTAACTACACTTATGAAAGGTGACGAGAAAGTTGTGAATTTTCTTGCTAAAATTAAGAACATTAAATAGTATTTATATGGTTGTAATTTTAATTTGATTCAATGTTGACTACTTTATTTTATAATTCAATCAAATATTCATGAAAAAATTAGAAATTTCATTTCAATTATAAATTCTAAGTATCAAACTAAGTAAGATATAAATGACCTTACCAATTTTTCTGCTCTCCTAATTCAAGAAGAGCAAGTTATGACCATTTTTTATTCTAAAGAGAATGTCACTCTGGTAATTCTCACCTCAAATAATGTTTTGATAATTGTTATAGATCAAATTTACACCCTTGAGAGGGTGATTCAATTCCTCTCATTTTTACTACATAATGGGATTAGTCTTAATTTGTGGGTAACCTTTAGATAGACTAAACCTCTAGGTTATAGGGTTAGTTCCCCTTGATGTATCAGTTAGGATCACTACAATACTTACTTGTAAAAGAATAAGGGGTGAAAATACATGAAATAAAATATATCTAAGGAGGTGATACACCAAAACAAAAACCTCCACTTGACTATTATGCAATTAAGAACATGGACATAGCTTGAATCTGATTACACTTCTCATAAAACATGGACCTTCAAGCATGAATGTTTCAACATAGAGGTCATATAAATGAGTTAAATGAGAGGGTCAGTTAAGAGGTCTAAGAAGGACACTAATAAATACAAATATAATATAAATCTATGTAAAACTACATCAAACTTTCCATGTGACCTGAAAGAAGACAATCCATTTGTAAATAGGTAGGAAATGACAAATGAGAGAGTACAATCACTACTAATAACATTCATCAACACTAACATAAGTACACTAGTTAAAATAATATGAGGAGGTAATAATCATATTAATTAATTACCCCAAGACATATTACAAGTATTTATTTTATCATGGATTTTCCATATCCAACAAAAATATCCATATAAATCCAAATAAGGCTACATTTATAAAGAATTAGAGAGGAAGAGAGAGAAGGGTCATAGAAGATAAAAATGACAAGTGTTAAGAAATATTTATAATAAATAAATGGGTTGGGTAATAGTTTCATAATATAGTCAAAGACATGTGTTACTTGATTATATTTCTCTTCCCAAATGGCATAGGGGTTTCTCTATTTGCTTGATACTTTTGTCTTCTTCTTCAAACTGCCGTTCTCTTGGATTGGAAAGTGATAAGTGGAACTCTTTGGTCATAAAGTCATATTGAGTTTCTATTTTAACTAATTCCTGACACCTTAGTTCAGTTTTAAAACTTCGTTATACTTAAATTGTAGTGGTGATGATCTTTTCTTAGGCGTCTTGAAACCTATTAGTCCCACTATGCCTCTCCTTGCTTGAAATCCTTAAATATTTATTTTTCCTTAATGAATTAAATATATATCCTTAAAATATATATCTAAGTATTAAATTAATTTAATAAAATCTCTTGTATTCATAAAACACTCTCAAATACCTCATTTTGAACCTAAATCTCATACTTGCCTTCAATTCCTTACAACCCTCAAAACAGGTAAAGTTCCTTGTGTAGAATAATATACAAATTATATTGGAAAAATAAGCATATTTTTTAGTACCTATTATGGTCTTAAAACTTTTTTAAAAATTTACTAACTTGAAATCAAGTGCAATTAGACTTATCAACCTATTTTCTCTCTATAATTATCTCGCCATTAGGCCTTTAGGCCAAGCAAATAAGTTCTAGATGTAATCGATGCCCACATATTTAAAAATTAAAATAAATTTTTGATTCACTTTCCATACCCATTTACCATGATCCATGCCAAATTTTGGTTTCTAAAACCTTATACAGATGGGTGAACCAAGGAAGGGCCAAAACCTTAGCTTAGGTGCCTACTCGTACTCAAGAGGCAATTGGAGTGGTTTATAAATAAGTATGAAAGTTAAAATTAATTATTATGGTTTATTTAAACTTTTCCATTATGGCACAACTCAATTACTTTAGATTAATATCTCCTTTTGTATTCCATAGACCTGTAACTAAGATTTTTAGCTAACAAAATAGTGTATTTCTCCCTTTTTGACCCAACTTGGTGACTTTAATGTCTTATATATCACTTTAATATACCTAAAAATTTATATATATGATAATGGAACCTATGAAAAATATTTTTATTCCTCTAAAATTTATTTAAATTTTTTTCCTTTACATACATACTCATAAATAGACCTATATCCGTGCATTTTAGTTAATTATATATGGTCTACTTTCCACAAGTACCAAAAAAGGGTATAAAAATATTATCATGAGATTTATGAGGGGTGATTAAGTCATTTAAATATTAATTCAATCTATTCTAGTCACTTATAATATCAAACTCTCTCATTGAGTCATTAGAGGGCTTCTTAGTAGCTTGTGAGTGCCTTAGATCTTTAAGGATTATTCATAGAGCTCACACCCCTGATGAACATACAAATGTCATGGATAATTAGTGAATATTAGTGTAATATTATGCATAATATTTTGAGTCACCATTCATCTCTTCATTTAATATGTGAACAATTCAAGTTTCCTCTCAAGCTGGTAGACTGCATGAATGAGATTCAGAGAGAGATTTAGGCATAATCGAGTATCTTATAGTTTGGTATTGATTTAAAAACACATAAAATAAGTATTTATCATCCATAATTACCCATTTAATTATTAATATTTACCATTTTTATTCATTAGGCCTTCTATAACCTCCATTAACTCATGCTTAGGGTTTGTGGCTAGCTTTAAAGTAAAGACCCTAATGTACATTTTTTAGGCATTTCCTCCTATTATTGAGAGTTTAAAACATGTTTGATCCATTATATGTGATATATAAAACTTCATAGGTGTATTTATACTAGAAAATTCTCATTTTAAACTCGAATTTTTTACAAATGTCTAACTTTCATGAATAGGCCTAAGTAGTCCCCATTAGGCCTATAAATCTCTATGAGCTAAGAACTCCATTTTTCAGTATTGAAAGATTATAAAACCTCATGAATTCCATATTTAATTAATAATTTAATTTTAATAACATATATGTTTCCATATAATCTCAAGAAATAAAACCTCCTCAAAATTCTACACACATGCATGTATGTGCAGGGTTAGATCCTTGACTCTGGATATGCATTAGGTGTTTGAGATTTCCTTATTGGATTTAAATTTTTTTGAGTTTAATTGGTGATTGGTTAATATTTTTTAAGTAATTATATATCCCATCTCACCATTTTACTATATATTCACATTATTATCTCTAATGAATATCTTCATTGTATTTCATGTGAAAAAGAGATGTACAAGTCTGTAGTCTTATAAGACTACTTTTTATCATATTAAACCTTTTTTAAAATACATTTTGGATCAGATTAGTAATTAATAAAACAATATAATGTCTCATAACCTAACTCATGACATTTTAACCTTTATACAACACTTATAATGCAATTTTTATCACCCTTTTTTATTCATCTCTAGGAAAGCTAGTTTATACATAGTCTGTAGCCTAAAAATGTAGTAGGTTTGCCTTGGTAAGTTGGTAATTGTGAACATAGGATTAAAATATGGGGATATTAGTATTGTGTTAGTGAATAAACCAAATTAGTCAAAAACACACTAAACTAACACCTTAAGCATATCTCAAAAGAGGAGCTTAGTTAACAAAATAAAAATGGAAGGCAGAACTAAATCATGAAAGAAAGACCTTCCTTCACCTCCCTTTAATGCTCAAAAATGATTGTTGTAGTGGATTTCTTGGTTTATGATTATGAAGTATACATCAATTAAGTGTGGCTACCTCCATCTCCCCTTGTCACCTTATTTGTCTTTACTTGGCTTGGCTTGGATAAATATTTGGGAATTATAAAACTAAGATGCAATGATTTAGAATGCATTTGGGCATTATAATTTTGGCATATGAGAGCTTGGAATTCAATATACAAGACCTCCTATTTATAAATTTTCAAAAATGGTTAGAATCAACCTAAACCATCCATCTCAAGATGGAGATGTGTGGCTAAATATTAATTATATTATGTAATTAAAATTCATAAATAGGTTCATTAATATTTGGGATATAAGGGAAATGAATAGGCATGGAGGGTCTTGATGAGTCATGGGAAGCATAAATCCTGATATTTTATGTATTTATGGCCTAGGGATGTCTTCCCAAGAAATGATGTCACTTGATGATATAGATATTCAAATATTCATTTACAAAAATAAATTATTCAATAAGTTCCATTAAATTATTAATTAGGCTCATTATTTTATTTGTTATCTCTTAAGCATGATTAAGCACTTTGATGCAAACCTTGGCTCTTTGTGCACAAATTATTCAAATTGGTCAAAATGTCTTACTGTTGGCCCAAAAGTTGACTAGATTATAATTAGGATGTGATTGTAGATAATTTAGATCTATTATTCCATTTAGGATGTTTTCAAAACAAAATAATAAAGGCATGTGTCTTGTGCAAGATATTTGATATAAAAAAAGCAATCTAGAGCACCTAGGTGCAAAATTAGCATTTTGACTCGAATTAACCTGATCAAAGTTAACTAGCCCATAAATTACATTATCCCATTTAGTGATACTTTGGCCAAAATTGGGACTTAAATAGGTTAGTTCCAAATCTTTTAATTTGTTTGTGTTTTAGGCCAAATTGTACATTTTTGTGGAAATTGGTCAAAAGCCTGGTTGAAGGTAATCGATGTCCAGTTTTAGGTGTCTATAGTTTGCTCTTGTTTTGGAAGGCATTACAAGATATACGCATATTAAAATATTCTGAAAGAATGAAATGGTCATGTATTCCTACAACTACAATGATGATGACCTAACTACATGATGCCTCTTGAGGGAATGGTTGACACAAAGAAATGTTAGAAAATGGTCCTCCGAAAGAAAGAATGGAGATGAGGGGACCTAAAAAAGGAAAATGATGGTGTGAAAACATAATGATTTTTAAAAATTATTGATAATATAAGTGGGATGGTGTATAGTTGTTTTCTCAAAGGTAGTTATAAGCATTATACCCTGATAATGGAAATGTGGCATAAAAACACAATGATTTGCCCAAAGGTGGTTATAATCATTGAGAAGATGGAGATGTCCTAGGTAAGAAAGACAAAAAATATATAAACATGCCCTTGTATGTTCAAAGAAAGTAAAGTGGTGAAAACACAATGATTTTCCCAAATGTGGTTATAATCATTCAGAAATGGAAGTGGGATGATGTGCAATGGTTTTCCTAAAGGTGGTTATAAGCAGTGGACCCTGATTATGGGAAGCATGGCTGATTTGGATGATGATGATAATTTGATATAGAGGATAAAGATGAATTATAACAAACTTCTAATAGGGATATGCTCATCCAAACTAAACAAAGGTTGAAATTCATTCATTTTTTTATTACACTATGTAGGATTTGATTGGGATTGATTCAAGATGTCAGTGTTGATGAAATGTTAATGTTGCCATTGCTAAATATACTTTGTGAAGATAAGGTTTATTATAGCATATATAAATAGGTATCATGGTATAACATCATGAGGACATGGCTAAATATGCATAAATACTAACTCCTGGGATCTAATACTCAATAGAAAACAATGCACTAATGATAGAAACCATGATGACAATGTAAACATATGAATATAAATGGATTCAAGTGCAAGTGCAGGTAAGGAATCACCTAATGAAGGCACATAAACTGAATCAAAGAAATAATACTTAAAGTAAAAAAACATGCATATAAACAAAACAACAAAGAAACAAACAATTATAAATTTAAGACACATGAACATTGCCCCTAGAAATAGGGACAAAAACTAAACAAAATAATAGAATGGAAGAATATAAGAAAAGGAAGGGGGTGGTTGAGCTATATCCAAATGCACTAATCAAGTGGATGTTACCTACATAGTTACATGGATGTAATATCCAACCAAAACATTAGGCCAAATGTAGCCCTCCCAAGAAATGGGAAGAAAATGATAACTGATGAAAACAACATAATGAACATGATAGAAAAATAGGAATGGTATTTAAAAATGGAAAATGACTTAGAGAAAAGGGACCAAAGAAGATGGGGAAACTAGTAAAAAGTGATTTACTTGTGACTTAGAAGTGGTCAATATTTTTGGTTTTTTCTAACAGTTTTACAAATGTTTTTTTAAATTTTGGAGTATCTCAACTCAATAAAGAATGACAAGATACTAAAAATAGATCAATCTCACAAAATGGTGAGAGCTTAGTTTAGGTTTCTTGTAAAATGGAGAGAGTGTGGTCTAGGTTGCTCTCTAAATGGTGAGAACATGGCCTGTGTTTCAAAATGGAGAGAGCATGGGTTAGGTTGCTCACAAAAAGGTGAGATTATGGCTGAAAAGGGTAACTAAGCTGACCTCAACAAGTATCAACTATCACCTACATAGTCCAAGAGTAGGACCTCAAGTCACTATAGTTCTACCTTATAGTGGAGGAATCTGACTAGTGCAGTATTCAATTCAAACAAGATATGCACAGTTGGGATAAAGGCATAATATGACATAAAAAATGGCTAGTTGGTATGTCAAGGCTTAATAAACAAATGTTACCCCTATTTTGCCCATAGGTGGTTATAATTAGGATACAATAGCATTAATCAATGATACTAATTTTCCCATAGGTAGTTATAATTATTAGTAAGACCAGTGATAATAAATGAATAATAAACAAAGAATGTAACTACCAAAACTTTTATCATGCTACTCTAAAAAACTATCTCTATATAAAATGCTAAAAAAAACTTCTAAAATTAATTAGATTCATTGGTGCTGAAAATATGCAACTAATGGTGAAGCCAAGGTCAAATGGGATAGGTAGATAGGATTCAAAACATGCTTGGCCAATTTAATAGAATGGTAAAATGGATAATTAATATGCTAAGAGGAATGATAAGAATGATATCTATACAAAGAAGAAAAGTGATAAAGTGGCACAACTGAAATGGTCCTTATAAAACATACACCATAGTTCTCAAACATAGTACTCCTTGAGGTGAATAATATTCATTGACTTAGGAAGCTCATCTCTATCTGGTGTGGTAATCTTGTATGCTCCTGATCCATAATATATAGTAATGATGAAAGGCCCTATCCAATTTGGTTTGAATTTACCTTTATGCTTATTCTTAGTCATGGTATTCTTTTGGTTTTCTTTAAGAAAAAGATCACCAAGTTTAAATATTATATACTTGGCATGCTGATTGTAGTGGACTTTCAGTCAGTTATGGTATGCTTGAATATTATTTAGTGTAGCTATAAATTTTTCATTAAGTAGATCTAGCTCTTGCAAGTGAGCTACTTGATAATCATGATCATCTAGGACATGCTTAAAATATATGAATAGTGAAGGTAACTAAACCTCAATAGGAAGTATGAATTTTATACCATAAAAAAGTAAATATTGAGTGGCTTCTATGGGTGTATGTTAATTAATATCGTATACCTAAAGGGAAAAAAATATCTGAAGGTGCCAATCATGATCAACATCATTGACAATATTTTTAAGAATGTTGACAATGGTTTTGTTTGATGCTTCTACCTAGCCATTACCTTGAGGTTAATATGCCATAGAAAAATGTTGTGTGATATTATATTCAACACATAGCTTGTCAACATCCTTGTTCTTGAATGATCCTCCATTATCAAATATAATGTTGGAGGGCATACCATAACTGCATATGAGATGGTTGAAAATGAACTTTGAAATCTAATTCTAGTCATGTGAGGGGTATAAACTTTAACCCACTTAGTGAAATATTCAGTGGTGGTAAGGATATGTTTATAGAAATCATATGAGGTGTTATTGATCTTCCCAATGAGATCAAGGCCCCATGTATTAAATGGCCATGGTGTCAACATTAGTTTTAGAGTCTTTGTTGGGGCATGAATCAGATTGGTGTGTTATTGACATTTGTCACATTTATTTATATATGAAACTAAGAATGTATCCATTATGGGCTAGTAATAACTAGTATGCAAGACTTTTTTAGATATGACTACCCCATTGGACTGGGCTCCACATACTCCTTCATGTACTTCACATAATGCTAGTGTAGATTCTATCAAATTTAAACAATGAAGTAGAGTTACATTAAAACTACGATGGTAGAGAGTTGATTCAAGTAGAGTATAAAAAGTGGAATGATGGATAATGGCTTTGGTTTATTTTTAGGATAGGTCAAGTGGTATAACTTGGTTATGAAGATAATTGTAAAGGTCTAGGTACCAGATAGAATTATAACTAACAATATCACAAATCATTAAAATGGTTGAAGGTTCATGAGCTAGTGTGAATAAAATCTCAATGAGGAATTGATACTCTCTATCTTTGTTCATTTGTCAAATCAGAGAGCTGATAGTGGCCATAGCATCTATAGTTATATTACTATCCCTTAGTATATGCTCAAATTAGATAGCTATAATTTGTTATTTTAGAGTGTCAACAATAGCTTTATAAGGAACCAACTTATCATCTTTACCTTGGAAATGGTTTGTGATCTAATTGATGATTAACTAAGAATCACCACAAACCTTGATATGATATATGTTCCACTATATTACCTATAAAATTCTTACAACAAGTGCTTCATACTTGACCATGTTATTTGTACAAGGAAAACTAATTATAAAAGACCTAAGAATTAGATCCCCTTGTGGTGTAATAAATAAGAGTGTAGGATCTTATTCATATAGAGCACCCCAAGTGGTAATCTCATATTTACATGGATTAAGAACTATTGTGAGTAGAAAAATTGGTGGGTGGATTAGACAATCTACAACTATATTTGAACTCCCCTTTTTGTGTTTGATTATCAGATAGAATTGTTATAGATATCTATCCCAATTTTGGTACCTCTCATTTTGCATTTTACTCTACATCTAGAAGAATTCCAATCATCTTTGGTTAGTGTGGATGACTATCTCTTTCCCTAAGATGTAGTGTTACCATTGTTTGCAAGCTTGCACAATGTCATATAGTTCTTTGTCATATGTTGGGTATTTCCTATCTGTATCATTAAAAGTTTCACTATGATATGCAATAGCATGGCCATGTTACATGATGATAGCTCCCATGGAATATTCAAATGCATTTTTCATCAACATAAAAGCTTGATGCAAGTCTAGCAAGGTAAGAATAGGCATTGAATAGAGTCTATTCTTTAAATGCTCTTTATTGTATTTTACCCGACTAAACTATAGATTTAACTCCTCCTTTAGTCACTTCATTTAGTGGCTGAGAAACATGTGAGAATCCAAGAGCAAACCTATGATATAAATTTTCAAGACCCAAGAATCTATGAATTTTTGTGAGGTTCCTTGGTATAGGCCATTCTTAAATAATCCAAATCTTCTCTAGATTGACATGGACCACTTCTTCATTCAGAACGTACCCCAGGTACTAAATTATTTTCATCTCAAATGTGCACTTATCAAGATTTGCATACAAGTTGTGATCCCAAAGAGTTTGAAGCACCTTATGGACATGTTTCATATGTTCCTCCATGTTTTGCCATAGATGAGTATGTCATCTATGTAGACAACCATGAATGAGTTGGTGAAGGGTCACAAGATGTCATCCATCATCCTCATAAAGGTTATAGGTGCATTATTCAAACTAAAAGACATAACCAACCATTTGAATAACCCCTCCTTGGATTTGAATGTAGTCTTTTATAAATCAGTTGGATTGATAGGAATTTGGTGATAACCAGATTTGAGATCAATTTTGGTGAGGAAATTTTCACCATTGAGTTGGTCTAATAGGTCATCAATCTTGGGAAGGGGGTATTAATTATTCATAGTTATTTTTTTAGGGCTTGATAGTCAATGCAAAGCCTCCATGTTCTATCCTTCTTTGGTGTTAGGATAATTGGGATTTTACAAGGCAAAGATCTTGCCCTGATGTGACACTTTTGGATCAATACTTGAATTTTCCTTTTTATCTCATCATTCTCTAGAATTGATCTATGATACATATGATTGTTAAGAAAAGGTGATCCTAGAATCAAATTGATAGAATGTTTTACTTGGTAGTGAAATAGAAATCCCATGGGTGACTTGAATAAGTCATCATATTCTCCCATAATTTGACCCATCTACTTCTCTTATTGTGTTGATTGTGTAGTTAAGACTACATCGTCAGCCTTCTTGAATCTATATGGCTTGAACACCATGAGAATGAATTGATTTATCTTTTCCACTAATATCCTACATTGCTTGGCACTATTAGGGAGACAAATGTGGGAGGTGGAACTTTTGGTACCCTATAACATCACATTATAAGAGTGAGGGTGATTCTTTAAGTTCATGATTCATATATGCCATGTCGATCATACATGAATGGTTGACCAAGGAGTACATGATAAACATGTAGATTAAACACATCACACAAGACCTCATCTTAGAAAGGTTTTATTTCATATGAAAGAAGACACTAGTAGATGACACAGAGGTCCCTCCATTGGCTCAACCATCCAATATTCTATGGATTTAGGTGAGGGTTCATGGGTATATTTGGAATTTTCAAAAATTTAACAGAGATTAAATTATTTTGACTTCCACTATCACGAATGAAATGCATAGGTTTACCTTTCACCCATAACTTAAAATGAAACAACCTTTCCTTGTCATCTAGCCTTTCATCATGGGTCTATGATGATGAAATGATGGTATCGAGCTCAACCTATACAATCTCTTCTTTTTCCTCTTCAACTGTAGGGTGTGTATGAGATAGAGTAGTAGATGCCAAGTATTTTGACTCAAAAAGTAAGAACTTGATATCTTCAAATTATTCCTTGGAGTGAGTTCACTTTTTTTGGTAATCATACCATTTCCTAGTGTTCCCCTTATGGGGTTTCTTATCTTGGAACTCTTTTTTCTTCCAATTTTGGCCTCATATTTGACCTTATTTATCACTTTTCCATTTTAAAGGCTGACTCTTCATATTCTTTCTTCCATATTTCTTCTCAATCTTCATCATGAACTTGTATGCCTCATCGAGTTTTTCTAAATTCAAGAGTTCCATTTCCCCCCCCGCCATATGTACCATTGTAGTCTACCATGATATTTGATATTATTATGTTTCTCACTTCCTAAGATGCCTAGTCTTAAATATAGAGAATGAAAAATGTTAGTGTAATCTTGAATAGACTATTCCTTACCTTGGTGAAGTTATTACCACTATATGTACATATCATCATATGCTCTAATGGGGTAGTATTCTTCCTTTATAGATTCTATGAAATCATCCTAGGTAGGTTCCATCTCAAGTCCAATGTCATCTATATTGAGCCTCTTCTTGTATACTTCCCACCAATTTTTGATGGGTAATGATGCTTTCAAAAGAGCAAAAGTGATCTTCTCTCCATCAGTGAATTTATTTATAGAAAATTAGGAAGACACTTGATCCAACCAATTTTATACTACATCAACATTGATTTAACTTCAAATGTATGGATTTAAAAATTCACCTAAACCTTGAAGGGTGTCAGGGCACTAAAAGGATGTTCCATGGATGACGAATGAAGGAGTGCAGATGAGGAGATATAATTTCCCATCAAGATTTATTGGATAATTTGGGTGAATTATTATAACATCTATGATTTTTAGCACTAGAGGTATTCATTCACCATTTACTTGAATGGATCATATGTCTCGGTGTCATCCACCATTTGAGGTCATTTAGAGTGAATAGGTGGATAGTTTGTGAGCTATGTTGTTTTCCACCCAAGCTTCTTATATCTTGACTTCATCCTCAGGATCATGCACTCTTAAGATAAACCACTATGATACCACTAATCAAAAAATTAGAATTTTTTATTGAAATATATTTAAAGAATATGATAATAACATATTAATAATGATTTCTCTGAGAAGAGATGTTTTATTAGTCATAAGATTGAAAATACAAACATATGCTTATCTCTGAGAAGAGATGTCTAATTTCCTTCTCGAGTTATATCTACATTTATACATACTTTTAAGGTAAGATGAGGATTTGGAAGGTCACTAATCTCAAGGGATATGAAGTGGTTTAACTTCCATGATTTACAACAATATAGAATTCAATAAATTACTATTTTTAGAAACTTACTATTTTTAAATAACACTATTAAAATTGAAATTTAGGGCACTTCCATTTGATTTTTGGGATTAAAAACCCACCGATCATATCTATATGCCATTTCAATATGTTCTTCTCATTTTTATAAATAAGGAGTCAATCAAAGCTATGGTGCAAAAGTTATGGCTCCCAGAAGTTCCACCACTAATTGGGGTAGGACTGTCACCCAAATTATTGCCTGAAGTGTTTCCCAGATTAGGCCTACCCCTATCCATGTGCAATAATTTCCATAAAAATATAGATTCCAATGATTCTCTTCAAAATGTATATCAATGATGATCATTATGGATTCATCCAGAAATAGGAATGTGAGTGGTTCTATGTCTGTAAGGGGTACTTCAGCAAGCTGATCTAAAATAACTTACCCTTTAATGGATTTTTAATTGATGTATTCAATTTAAAAATCACTTATAAGGATGATCCATGTGGCCATGCAGCCTTGTAAATCTATTTTAAATAGTAGATACTTGAGCAGATCTACTTGTGAAATAACCTTGGTCTTATTATTTAACATGTAGTGTCATAATTTCTGAGCTGCCAATACCATGGTTAAATAGGTTATTTTAATAGGCATATATTTTTGTTCATACATGAACAATGTATGGCTTAATTATTATACTTCATGATCCTTTCCATTTTCATCATGTTGAGCTAGAAGTTCCCCTAAGGCATTATCTATAAATGATAGGTACAACAAAAATGGTTTTTCTGGCATAGGGGGTAACAAAATAGGTGGATTTGCTAGGTAATCATTTACCTACCAAAAAACTATTTGGTAGTGATTATCCTAATGAAATAAAAATACCTTCTTCAAAATATTTTTAGATGGATGACACTTGTTTTCTAACTAAGATATGAAGCATCAGATTGACTGGATATTACCTTGAAAATTATAGAGCTACTTCAAATTAGTTGGTAGTGGCAAGTCTATTATAGCTTGGACTTAAGCAAGATCGAATTCAACACCTATGTGAGACATGATGAAGCCAAGTAATTTATCATATGTTAATACAAACATATATTTCTTTGGATTGAGTTGAAATTTGTACTCATTTATTCTTTCAAATATTCTATATAATACTACTGGATGGTCGACCCAAGTTTTTTATTTGCCTGGTATCTTGTCAATGTAGTCTTCAACAATATCATGAATCATATCATATAATATGATGGTCATGGCTCTTTTATATATAGCATTAGAAATATTAATACCAAATGGCATTACTTAATAATATAATGTTCCCCATGGAGTGGTGAATGTTGTCTTGTGTTGATCTTCTAGTGTTATTCTAATCTGGCTATATCCTAACAATATATCCATGAGTGAAAGAATATCATAACTCACCATGGAGTCAATGATCATGTTAATATTAGGTAATGGAAATTCATCCTTAGGGAAAGATTTTTTTATGTCTCAAAAATTAGTTTAAATTCTGATTCTTTTAAGCTTTTTGCTAATATGTACAACATTAGATATCTATTTTGAGTAGTTAATGGATCAAATATATCATGATTCTAAGAGTTTTTCCAACTCTTTATTTACTAATAAAACAATATGAGGATGCATCTTTAATAACTTTTGCTTAAATATTTTGGCATCAAATATACCACAAGGTGATGTAAAACCAAGGTGGGATCCAAACATAGCATATCAAAATAGGCCTATGTAAAAATATCTAAAAATTATTTCAATAGAGATGTAAAGATTTCATGTCCCTGCTTAGTGAGGGATGTACCTAGTTTTATTCATTATGGGTTCTATGGAGTCCTAATGTTGACCTCTATTATATCCTTAACTAGAAGGGTTAAACTGTCATTTAGGATAGTAGGCAAAGACTTAAACTATTAGGATATATTAGAGTCCTCTGTTAGGACTAGCTCTTCAAATTCTCCTATGCATGATGAATATGAGTCCCCCAATGGGAGGTTTGGCCGTGTGACAAAAATAGTTTGAAATTATCAAATAATTCAATTAAACACTTGTTGTTTCTCAAAACTAGACTTAGATCTATAGGGAAGTTCATTGGTGGTGGTCCCCTAGTCTAAATTTGAAGAAGAATGAATACCCCCATCTAATGGTGCCTGAAATAGGTTCTCACCACTAGACTAACTTTTATCTTTACTTTTTCCCTGGTCAAAAATTGCCTCAAATAGGTTTTCACTTTATGACCTTAATGTTTTATTTATTTATTTTTGGCTAAGTGTGTTCACCCTCTCTCCAAAATAGGCTTCAAGATCTACTATGATTAAGAACGCTAATTTATGATCTCCTAATGAAACATTGTCTCTAAGGCCTAGAAAATCATAGAATGCCTCATCATTTTGAAACTCATCAATTGGTAAATTGGACTCTTATTGGTCCTAATTTATCATTTGGGTATAGTATAATGGTAATGGTTTATTATGAATGATTAGGATAAGGGTACATATGGCATTATTATCAAACATGTTAGTCTCGAATAGGTCATCAAAGATAAGGCTATGATCAAATTGTACTTCACTTTTAGCATCATCATCACTAGTTGTCAGTGATGTAACTTGAATAAGATATGTGGGGTCACCCCTAGGTAGTTTAAAACCAAGTTTATAGGGTATTTTATATTTGGTTATGGAAATTGGCTCAATGGTTCCTTGTTGATTTGGTATGAGGCCTCTTCCTTCATAATATTGGTGTTTCATGATCTAATTGGGAATGAGATATTTGGTGTTCTTATAACAATCAACCAATTTATCATTGTATAACCATGATTCATCTCCTTTAAGAGGGCCTTATTCTTGGTAAGATGTCAGTATGAATGTGACTAGTCCTAGATTATGAATTTTATCTTTACCTTTTCATTGCCAATGCATGTGTGGGGTAATATTAGGTCTTCCAAAGGTATTTATATTTTAAGGAAGATTGGAAATATGAATGGTATCATGTGTTAAATATTTTCTTGGGTTATTACCTAAAATGGTGTAATGATTGGAAGCTTCAGGAGGTAGCATGTGGGAAAGGGAATCTAGGGTATTAGGATCTATGTAATTGTCCTCTAGAGAATTAATAAGTATGGCCTTTTTTAAATCCTAATTGGAACTTGGATTCATGCCATATTGATAATTTTAGCTTTGAAACTCAACCTCAAGATATTTGCAGTGCTCATATGGTTGTAAATCTCTTATAATATTCACTTCCATCCTTGAATGGGAGAACTTGATATATTAATGAAGCGTTGATAGGACTTCATAAATCTCATGTAACCAAGGCCTACCTAGAAGCATATTATATGACAACTCAAGATCAAGCACATGGAAAAGTGTATCATGGGTCAAAGTACCAATGATAACTAGTAGGCTAATGGTTCCTTGTGATTATCTCTCCTAATTATTGTAGGCTTTTATAGTTATTATTTCTTGTTGGAGATATACCATTATGTACCCAAGAAGATTGATGCACTTTAGAGACACTATGTTGAGGCTTGATCCATTGTCTATAATAACACATTTCACTTTATGTCACTTTATATAAACTTCTATTTACAATAGATTATTATAGAACAGGCCAATGGAAGACATATCACTTTGGTTGAATGTGACTTGATGGGTGGGAGCTAGGTGTCTAGCCAAAGCTTAAAATTTATTAGGGGATATGTCATTGGAAAATGTGGATTTTGTTAAGAACTCATTAAAAATGTTATTTTGGATTATTAAGATTCATAACAAATCTAAAATGGATATCTAGGCCGATGTCTTCTACAATTGTTCCATAATACTAAACTTCTTTTCTGGGTCAATGGTAAATGGCTTAATCTGAGGTTGAACATTTGTTGAATAATTCACAAAGTGGTAGATGGCTATGGGCCTAAGATGGTAATTTGTAAACTCTAAGTTTTGATTGCATAATTGAGATTAAGTATAGGACCATGATAGTTAACAAATAGTGGTAATGGTGTGGGACCAAATATGATAAGTCTCAGTTATTGGTGCGCTTGTATGTGGTCACAGGGTAAGGATGAGTTATTAGTATAAGGTCCAAAAGTAAAAACACCATTTTTTTGTTGTTTTCATGTGGTTATAAATCAAACAATGATTATCCATGTAAATTGGCTGAGTGGAATTATTTAGCAATGGTCTAGATTGACTGGCACTCAGTCTAGGATTAATGGAGATGGTATTAATGCTACCCCTTTCAATATGACCTATAAATCTATTGTATTCATGTGTAACTTAATGGTAGGTTTGTTGGTTGTTACCATTATGACCTTGTTTTTGTCCATTATTCTACCATTATTAGTTTTATTTTTGATTCTATTGGTTTTATTAGTTTTGTTGGTTTGGCCTTTGATTTTGATACTATTGATTTTGTTTTTGTATTGGATGTTATTTTTGTTGTCATTGTTGTTATTGGTTATTCTATGGAAAAGGGTTTTCATAGATGCCAAGATTTTGATTAGAGGTGGAAGCACCACCATCCAATGTGATCTCCCCATTCTCTGACATATTTTCAATTAAATGCTTGATTTACACACATCTTTGTAGACTGTGCCCATTGACTCAATGATACTCACAAAATTCATTTTCATGGTACCATTTAGGATAAGAGATGCCTTGAATATAATGCTTTGGTATAGATAAACTAATCAAATTAGTGGTAGTTAGTTTTCAAAATACAAAGTAAATAGGCACTCCAAGGTCACTAAAAACATGATGCATAGGTACAGTTCTCCTTAGAATAGGGTTTTGTAGTGGCAAGGGTTATGGTATTTACTGCATAGGTATTGGTTATTATGCTTGAAAAATTGGTTGAAGATGTTGTCAAGTAGGAGTAAGCTAAAAAGGTGGTGTAGGTTGAGTAGACAATGTTTACACCATTTGCACATGACGTGACTTGGTTATTGCATTTCCCACAACATTATTATTATGATTAAATTGCTTTGGTTTATCTAGGTTATTAGCCTATACTGATTGTGATGCTTGTTCTTGGATTGGATGTTGGTTTTGGTTACTTACCTGATTGGTACCTTTATTTTGATTAGTTTAATTAAGCTTAATGACTCCTTTATTAATGAGTGCTCACTTAATCAACAAAATTTTATCAATGATTTATTTAAAGGTATGTCCACACTATAGTTCTAGATGATAGGCTATATCACTATTCAATTTTGTAGTGAATACAATGACTAATTGTTTATCTAGTAAACTATGAGTGAATTAGCTTTCAAGTGCTCTCCATCAATGTAAATATCTTTCAAAACTCTCACTAGATTTTTGTTTAGTTTACATCAAATCAACCAATGAAATATCATGCTTGAGATTATACAAAAGTGTTGCACAAAATTATCTAAAAGATCATCAAAATTAGTTACTAAATTTTTAGGCAACTTTAAGAACCGCTCCAAGGCTTGTCTAGATAAACTCCTTGGAAACAATAACAAAAGGTATATATCACTATATGCCACTGATTGTCATGTGACAAAGAACTTGGTTAAATGGGATTTGGGTCATCCTTCCCCTTGTATTAATCAAATTTTGGTGGATCATATCCTAGAGTAAATGGAATATTTAAGTACTCCATATTGAAAGGATATGAACACACATCGACCAACTTAAAATTTTTAACCTATTTCCCCACTTGGATGGCCATAATTTCATATTTCATTTGTTTTAACTCTTTCTCTAAGAAAGTTGTAGGAATATTGTCCTAATTATATGGTTAAGTGGTCACAAGTGATACACTTTTACCAAGGTATGATGGAGGTATTTTTTGTTATATATTGGATTGGTTGGAAAACAATCCAAGAATACACATACATAGATTAGGATGTACTTGTTGAGATTACATATTTAGTTATGTGATATTCTAGTTTAGGTTGGCAATGAAAGTTTGGCTTGGATGATTTTGAGGTTGGGATGGAGGGATATAATGATATTATGCCTATTTTTGTTTAATAGGGACCTATTTTTGACTACTCAAACCTTACTATTGAGTGAGAACTTATGATCCAAGACCCTATCTCAAAAATTATAGTATGTTCTACACAAAAGGTAATTGTTACCTAATAGGTATTTTAGAGACATTAAAACCTCCTTGTTACATGAATCTTAATTAGGAAGTGAATGTATATTGGATATTTGGTGTATGGGTGGAGGGAATCCAAGAACAAACACAACTGTTCTGATTCCTCCTATTAGGATCTTGCTCCTCAGAAAGAGCACAGTTTGATTACCAAATATAAGCAATTAAATATGCAAAAATAATCAGAAACACAAGTAGCTAGAATTCACCAATAGCATAGAATATGAGAGACAATACACTATATTGTATTAACACTTTACAGAAAAGAATACTACAAAGAGCCGCCACACTCTTCCACCTTACAAAGGTTTCCCACGCCTCAAGTGTACAGTAATTCTTCTTCACAACACTCTCCTACACAAAAAATAGTCCCAATAACCAACTCACACACAGAATTGGTGTTCACCTCACCAACCAGTCAGTAATAACCCTATCGGTACACCAAGCACTCTATAGCACTTCAAGTTGATCTCCCATGAACCTACAACCTGCAATTCAATAGACCAAACTTACATGTAGATCCCCTATGAGCTTGCAACAACCTGTAACTCAATGATCTTACAACTAGAAGGAACTCTTCCTTTCTATCTCATACTTATACAGTACATGCCAATGGGTCTATAAATAGATCCCAGACTTAAACAATAACTTAGACTCTTAATTTAGACAATTATCCTCGCAGCCCAAGACTCTAACTGGTCTTAACATGCAAACTCTTCATTCACATAACTAACTATCTGTGCAACGAGCAGTTCTGGAACACACAGGTGACCTATGATGGTCCCCACTTGCCTAGTTTTGCCGATGTCAGCCAACTCCCTGCCGTCACTGGTGGCCTTCTGCATTGGTCACGACTGACGTCAGTCCTGCTACCGACGCCGGTGCTCTTGGATCTCAGCAACCTTTGTTCCTTTAGTTTGTAAAGGGTTAAAGCTTTTAGCTCCATAACCTAACAATCTCCCACTTGGAGATAAACAGCTGCAACCTATACCTATACCTGTACTATGTCTAGTTTGTTCCCTTGGCTTTGTATCCCTCCTCAAGATCACTCTTGAAGACCAACCACCACAAATCCTGTAGTGCAAAACTTGTCATCCAAATTACCTGCCACATTCGCATCTACAAACCATGTAGAAATAGAACTTGACCTTGCATAGCATGTGCACCTGTTGCTGGTCCCACTGAACTACCCTTCAGTATTACTTTCTCGGATTGACTCCAAACTTGTGACAACTCCCACTACTTGGGAAAACTCAGGTTTAGTACTTACCATGCACTTAACCTCATTATGTGAATCAAGACACCTGTTCTATGAACTGTCCAATCATCGGCGTGTTAACCGGTCTCACACAATCATCTTGAAACAAAGTCAATAAGACCTCCATGTCTCTAGAACACACTCATGCCAAAGAATCTTGCTGCTCCCAGATTCTCCATGACACACCCCTGAATTAGCTTTACCTTTAGTTCAGCAATACCTATATATGTAACCCTGCAACAAGCACATCATATAAAAATAGGATAATGTAGCTAATATTATCCAACCTGGTTAAGAGAAACACAATGATCAAACCTCCATTGTCCTACAGCTAATACAATATCATATACCCTGATCTTCCATCTCACGTATCCATTTCCGCTCTTCTTCATCCTAAACATCCATTCGTCTCTCAGTGCTTCCTTCCAGCTGGCAACTCTACCCAAAACACCTGTTTGGTTCTCCTCCAAGGAATCACATCCTCATCCATGCCAAGCTCCCACTGTTTCCTGGATCTACCTGTTTTGCTTCTTTAACAACTTCCTGGTTCTATACCATAAGTGAGCAACAAGTAGTGTAAAGAAGGGAAATGACGAATTTAAGAACTTAATTACACCTTCAGTCCTCTATATGGGCACTTGAGACTCCATGACAGCTGGTTGTCCACCCAAAATTTGTCTCAGTGACCGACGCCGGTCACATCTCAATCTACAACTGACCGATGTCGATTCCCTGTGACTACCACCTTACCGACATCGGTTTCCCCTGGCTGACTTCGGTCATTATCTACCCCGAGTCACCAACGTCAGGCTACACATAGTTGATGTCGGTCCCTATCTAGACACCGATGCCAATTTTCCTACTGACGTCAGTCTCTATGTTTTTCTATTGAGACCTGACTTTTTCTTGCGAGCTCCTTTTAGATCAAACCATTGTCCAAATCACCCTTGCTCTGCTCAGAACTCCTCTGCACCTTGTGCTAAATTCTGTCCATCACCTTCTCCTTGAAAACCAAGGCTTTCCTATTCTTGTCACTAACATCGGATTCCTCAAGAAATGTCACCTTCTTCTTCTGCATATAGAAACCATGATCCATGCCTTCCAAATCTGAAAGCATACTCTTTGACTCAAGAACAAGCATCTCCTTCTTATCTATGTGACCAAGCCTATTAAGCCACATCTCTGAATCTATAGCTGAAGTAGATAACCCAGAAAGAGAATTAGTAATACAAGTAGATAGATAAAGCGTACCTACTTTCTTACCTCTAGCTACAACAAGTGTACCCTTGGTAACCTTCCAAGAGTCTGCTATGAGAGTTACTATGCAACCCTCATCACCCAAACTTCTAACAGAAATCAAGTTCCGTTTCAGAATTGGGACATGCATGACCTCCTTTAATACCCATGTGTCACATGTCTGTAATTTCAGCTTCACTTTTCCTTTGCCAACAATCTGACAAGGCTTACCATCCCCTACACAAATTTCTCCAAAGTCTCCCTGGACATACTCATGAAAAAATTCCCTATGTGGGGATGCATGAAAAGAGGCACCAGAATCTAAAACCCAAGATTCTACTTTATCCAAAGAACATACTAGAGCATCCTATGCAATGTAATCTGCAACATCTGCTTCTTCTCCATGTCCTTCATGCTGATCTTCACCCGATCTGCAATCTCTCTTTTAGTGCCCTTGCTTTCCACATTTCTAGCAGGTTATTCTACCATACCTGGACTTGGATCTTCTACCTATCTTCGACCTTGATCTCCCACACTCTATCTTCTCTCTTGGCCTTCCTCTACCTTCAACACTCAAAGCATCTCCTAATGATTCACCTGTGCTTTTCCTGCGTATCTCTTCGTTCAAGATCACACTCACAACATCATCCACTTTTAAGACTTTTGAAGGAGACACAGTATTAGAAACTACCATTACCAAACCTTCCCAACTTTTAGGTAATGAACACAAGATTAAGAGAGCTCTAATTTCATCATCAAATACAATATTGACTGAACTTAACTGGTTTACCAAACCATGGAAATCACTAAGATGGCTATGAACAGATCCACCTTCCAACATCTGCAAATTAAATAAATGCTTCATAAGAAATACCTTATTAGAAGCTGAGGGTTTTTCATATAAATTTGCCAAAGATTCCATCAACTCCACCATTGTCTTACACTGTGATAAGCTGGAAATCATAGATGATGCAAGACTCAATCTAATAGATCCCAGAGCCTTTCGATCAAGAACCTCCCATTCTTCATCCTTCATATCCGAGGGTTTGCTATTAACCCCGCCCAACAGTAAGTACAAATCTTTTTGATATAGATAGTCCTCAATCTGCATCCTCCATAATTGGTAGTTCTTGCCATTAAACTTTTCAATTCGTAGCTGACTGTCTTCTGCCATTACTCAACTCCCACTCAAATAGAAACCCTGTGAGTAACCTGTAATCAAAACACACTACCCAGATCTAAACCAATCTATTAGTATCCCAACCAAAAGCTCTAATACTAGTTGTAGGGGTGGAGGGAATCCAAGAACAAACACAACTATTCTGATTCCTCCTGTTAGGATCTTGCTCCTCAGAAAGAGCACAGTATGATTACCAAATATAAGCAATTAAATATGTGGAAATAACCAGAAACACAAGTAGCTAGAATTCACCAATAGCATAGAATATGAGAGACAATACACTATATTGTATTAACACTTTACAAAAAAGAATACTATAAAGAGCCACCACACTCTTCCACCTTACAGAGGTTTCCCATGCCTCAAGTGTACAGTAATTCTTCTTCACAACACTCTCCTACACAAAAAATGGTCCCAATAACCAACTCACACACAGAATTGGTATTCACCTCACCAACCAGTCAGTAATAACCCTGCCGATACACCAAACACTCTATAGCACTTCAAGTTGATCTCGCATGAACCTGGAACCTGCAATTCAACAGACCAAACTTACATGTAGATCCCCTATGAGCTTGCAACAACCTGCAACTCAATGATCTTACAACTAGAAGGAACTCTTCCTTTCTATCTCATACTTATACAATACATGCCAATGGGTCTATAAATAGATCCCAAACTTAAACAATAACTTAGACTCTTAATTTAGACAATTATCCTTGTAGCCCAAGACTCTAACTAGTCTTAACATGCAAACTCTTCATTCACATAACTAACTATCTGTGCAACGAGCAGTTCTAGAACACACATGTGACCGATGCCGGTCCCTGCTTGCCTGGTTCTACCGACGTCAGCTAACTCCCTGCCATCGCCAGTGGCCTTCGGCACTGGTCACGACTGACGTCGGTCCTACTACCGACGCTGGTGCTCCTGGATCTCAGCAACCTTTGTTCCTTCAGTTTGTAAAGGGTTGAAGCTTTTAGCTCCACAACCTAACATTTGGCACCTATCATTACCCAACATGAATACCCTATTGACTAGACATCATTTGGTTTTGGATTAGCATGTTGGTATGTGAAGAAGAAGGTACATTTTCTACTACCTAATGAGGTGGAACATTAGTTAACCCTTATTGATGTGGTAATATGTTTAGCCTCTACTTCATTGGTATATTAATTTGTGATTATTTTTGTCAAATTTTACTCATCACTTATTGAAGAGGAATAGGATTCATTGCACTATATTATTGAGGCATAACATTAGTGGCTGGTTGACTACCTAATCTTATTGGTTGTACACTTGACAAAGTAGTTGGTTGAGGTTGGGGTGCAGAAGCTCCCATTATTAGGTTTTTAGATCCACTCTTGGTATTAAATAAAGGCATATGTTGTTGACTAGTTGTTTGTGTATTAGTACCACTTTGATTTGGATTGGACATTGCTTGTGTATTGTCCACTGTGTTTTGCTCATTATTCTACATAAAAGCAAAAGACACTTCTTCAATAATTGGCATATGCAACAAGTTGTTTACCAAAGTTTTTTTCATGAATGGGTTTAAATTTTGATTGTCTTGACCATTTAAATCTATCAAAACCCCTATTGAAGGAACTAAATCAATAAGAGCTTTACTCACCATGGTCATTTGATTGAAAGAAATCACACGCTAGATTTAGGTAGTTTTGATATGCTGTCTACATTTGGTTAAAGTGGTCTTCCACGAGGTTCTTTATTTTATTATGGATATTAGGGTCCTAATACATCATTTGGACTAGACTTAAAGGATTTATAGAAGAGGCCTATTGAATACACAATATGTTGTGAGGCATTCTTACTAGGCTTGGTAAACTTTCATGAGAGATGTCCACCAAAAACTTAGCCCCTAATTATATGGCTCTAACCAAAATCTCATTTTTTTTCTCCAAAAAATGATGCTCAAACAAAAATGGATCATATGTGGAAGGCATATTAATAGAGTATGATTTTTGAAGAGCTAATTGTTTAATTGTGGGTATGGTAGCTAGGTTTGTGTAGTTTGTTCTTGGTCCTATTTTGAATATTGTGGCATATTAACTAAATAGTTAGACAATGGATCTTGGTTTTGTGACCCTATTTGAGTATTATAAGAGGGATAAGGATCCGTCTCATAATCAATATTATTTATGTAGGGGTATTGCACCATTTCTTCTTTTTCAATCACATTACTAATCCCTAGATTGTACATAAATCCACTACGAGTGTAGGAATACATGTTGGGATCCACAGTAAATGTTTTTGTGATAGAAAATGAAGTGAGTTATACAAAATCTAAAAATATAATGTCTAAAATGATGATGTTCAAACTTGGTCTAGATTTATCCAAAGGATGGAAAGGTTTATGCAATGATTTGTGATAAAACAAGCTAACATTAAGTATCTAATGTTACACGTCTTATAAAAAAATATTAAGTAAATGGACCAAAAATTGAAATGCCAAAATATAAGTTTGAAGTGTTTTGAATTAGTCTAATCTAGGAAATAAACTGTTACTAGGTCTTTTGGCCAGACACAATATCAAAATCTAAGCTCAAACAAGGCATGTGCTATGAATCTTGGCCAAATTGTTTCAAAAGCTTGACTTTGAAATAAATGAGATTTTAATCTAACAGATTTGAAACACTTCTAACAAAAACTAGGAATTTGACTCTTGGACATGAACTCAATCAAATATGTATAAGGTATGAAATAAAAGGCACTTTAGGGATAGTTTTTTTTTAATTTCAAATAATGGTATAAAACTTGGTTCCTTTGCTAAATAGGTTGGACAAATGTGAATGATGTAACTATGTTAGACAAAGATTCAGAAATGTATACTCAGATTGGCTTGAAAAATGTGCACAAACTTGCACTCTATATAAAAAAGGTCTATGAAACAATGTTTGAAATGTTTTGGGTAATGTAACAATGCTAGATTACTCAAAATACATGACAAAATGTCTATTTCAAGAAAAACTAAGGGAAAGATGGTTTTACACAATTTTGGTAGCGTAACACTATCCTTCTTATCTAAAATGACATACATACATTTAGATTTTTGATAATATATCTAAGGCAAAAAAGTATGTATTCAAATGATCTTGATGGAAATAGTAGGGTAACACAAAAAATATTTGGTACATAGACTCAAAATTCAAGTGTTTAGCACAAAATGACTTAAGTCTATTAAGAGGTGATAATGATTATGAGTCTTAAGCAACCTTCAACACAAATTAGAAATTGAAAATAATTTCCCTTAAGTTTAGTAAAAATTTAGAACCCACTTAACACATAAACCACGTGAACTTATGAAAGTTCAATTTTGAGTTGAATCTATAAATGAAGGACTTAAATAACATTTGGTAGAAGTCTAAACTTGGTAGCATAATTATGACAAAGTGGATGATATGACACCAAGTTTTGATGAACTTTGAACAAGGAAAATTAATGGTTCACATGGGCAACATAATTCTTCTTTGTTAAAAATAAAATGAGGGCCATGTTTTTGGTTTGTATCATTTGTTCACACCATGTTTTGACTCCAAGAAAGACTTTAATCTAGGATAAAGCTAACTGATTAATCACTCTTAGATCCTAAACTGACAAAGATTACTTGGTATTGTTAGAATCCATTAATATACATCATTTTAGAGGCTTTTAATGTTCATCCAAAAAGTAAAATGTGAATTATGTAGTAGGGTTATTACACCCCCTTCTATCAAATGATAATACTATGACATGGACCTTGAGGTGCACCTTGTACCAACAACACTTCCATGACAAGTGGAGATTTACTAAAACTACAAGTTTTCAAATGTTTCTAAGGTGATCAATTAAAAAATTTCTTTTATGTCACCATGCAAAATAAAATCATATAATTAGGTGTTCATAGAACTTGTCTTGTTGTAAAAAGGTTTTGTCCTTTTTTCAATCACTACATCTGTCACTTGCTTAGTGTAGTGTGATGTCCAAAGTGTAGATACACCCTATGTGTAACTATAACACTAGAAGGTGGTTTACCCATTAAAACCTTAAATCTTAGTGGGAGTGGTTGAATTTGGTGCCAAGAGATGAAACCCCAGGTAAAATCTTCCCTATAAAACTTATGAGAGATAATGAAGTCCCCCTCACAAGTCAAGTTTACATAAAATAAAAAACATAATAGAAAGACTTTAGAGTCATATCAAGATCACCTAATACTTTTATGAGTTTTTTGGGAGTGTTTTAAATGATTTTATTTCTATTCCTTGGACTAGGATCTTTGTAATAAGTGTATTTTTTTTTATTGCAAGGGTTCCCTAAAGAGGACAAATGGAAAAGCATACATGTGACATCCCTCTCTTTGCTAATCAAAACTAGATTAAACAACTATTAAATACAAAACTTGGACAAATGAGTTCACTTTTAAGCACCAAATGAAAATTTGGGTTGTGTTATTTTGAACCCTTGGTCTTAAGTTGTAACTTTGAAAGCATAATTTGTCAAAACATTCATCTATGCATCTAAAGTTTCCATTAAGCACCAAAACAAGGTTCCTAATCCATTTTAGAACATTCAAATGAAGTGTTAAAATCACTAATTTAGGTTTTTTTAATGATTCTAAAAGTAGATACTACAATAAAATTATTATCAAGCTGTTTAGCTTTGAAGCACTTTTGAGGATCAAACAAGGACTTTTAAAAAACTAGCTCTCAAGTTCACAAAATACAATACTTCTACCTAAAAAATCAATCATGTGACTCTAAAAACCCATTATTTAGACATGCAATATTACTATTTAGGTTATATTAATAGGGAAAAGCAATATCATTACTTGAGCTAACAATCCTATCATTTGGGTTGACAATCTCACTATTTGAGTTTACAATCTTGTGAGTCAGGTTAACAATCTTGCTACTTGGGTTGAAATTCTTGCTACTCTAATTAAAAAGAGGTTTATGAAAAATTTATATAACTTCAAGTGAAATTAATTAGATATTTAGAAAATTTGAAGAAAACACATGATTTTAAAAAAAAAATCATTAGAAATGGATTTTAGATGACCCCAAACCAAGCTCTAGAAAATGATCTATTCTACACACTACAATACCATGACTCATAGTATAATCTTTCCACTGAGTCAGTCATGGGATTTCAATATCACTACTAACAAGTAGCAGGATTACAATATCACTACTTATCAGTAGTGAGATTACAATATCGCTATTGGATAAATAGTGGGATTGTATTATCACTACTTATGAGTAGTGGGATTGCCATATTTCTACTGGACATACAAATAGAGACAAACTTTAAGCCAAAAAAAGTGTTCAAACACAATACTATGACTTGTAGTGATAAACCCATGACTGTGTTAAGACAAACTTGTGACTTCTAGAAAAATGCATTTTTACTATTTTTTTCACTCTTTTGGGCCTCCTACTCCAAGATTATACATAAAAAAGGTTATTAGTTTTCTTATAGTAGCCTTATGATAAAATTTGTGAGGATAGATTACCATTGGGTGTGTCATTTGTTAACATAGAACTGCAATAGGGGGAGATTAGTATTGTGTTAGTGATTAAACCAAATCAATCAAAAACACACTAAACTAACACCCTAAGCCTATCTCAAAGGAATATCTTAGTTAACAAAACAAAAATGGAAGACACAAATATAAAATTAAATAAATGCATTCCTTCACCTTCCTTAGATGCTCCAAAATGCTTGTTGTAGTGGCTTGCTCAGTTTGTGCTCATGAAGTCTATATCAATGAAGTGTGGCTACCTCCATCTCTCCTTGGAACCTTGTTTGGATTTGACTTGGCTTGTCTTGGATCAATATTTGGGAATTATAGCACTAATATGAAATTATTTTTAATGCATTTTGTAATTATAAGTTTGGCATATGCAAGCTTGGATTCAATAGGCAAGGCCTCCTATTTATAGATTTTCATAAATGGTTAGAATCAACCTAAATTGTCCATCTCAAGATGGAGATGTGTGGATAAGGATTAATTATATTATGTAATTAAAATTCATAAATAGGCTCATAAATATTTTGGATATATGGGAAATGAATGGGCATGAAGGGTTCTTTATAGATTTTCATAAATGGTTAGAATCAACCTAAACTATCCATCTCAAGATGGATATGTGTGGCTAAGGATTAATTATATTATGTAATTAAAATTCATAAATAGGCTCATAAATATTTTGGATATATGGGAAATGAATGGGCATGAAGGGTTTTAATGAGGCATGGAAGGCATAGATCTTGATATTTTATGCATTTATGGCCTAGAGATGTCTTCCCAAGAAATGATGTCACTTGATGATGTAGATATTCAATATTATTTCCAAAAATAAATTATTCAAAAATTTAATGGAATTATTAATTAGGCTCATGATTTTGTTTAATTATCTCTTAAGCATGACTAATCATTTTGATGTAAACCTTGGCTCTTTATGCACAAATTACTCAAATTGGTCAAAATGTCTTGTTATTGGCCTAAAATATGATTGGATTAGAATTATGATGTGATGTCAGATGTACTAGATCAATTAGTCCATTTAGGAGGTTTTCACCACAAAATAACAAAGGCACATGTCTCATGTAAGAGATTTGATAGAAAAGAGAAATCTAGAGCACCCAGATGCGAAATTAGCATTTTGACTCAAGATGACTTGATCAAAGTTAGCTATCCCATAAATTGGATTATCCCATTTAGTGATCCATTAGCCAAAATTAAAACTTGAATATCTCAATTTCAAATCTTTTAATGTGTTTTAATTTTTTAGGGTAAAATGTGCATTTTGGTGGAAATTTGTTGAAAGCCTGGTTGAAGGTCATCGGTGGCCAATTTTAGGTGTATATAGTAATAATAAGATAAAAATTTAAAGATTCCATATGTATGTGTGATACTATATTTTATTCCTTATATAACCACTTTCACTTCACTATTTTCCTTCATTTTGCCCATTAAAGAAATGTTTTAGTTAGCAAGCCTATGTATGCAAATTGGGCTCACTTAGGTCCTAAGCCTATAGTTAAAGGGTTATTTTACTTGTGAATGTATGATTTATAAGAAATTTAATACAATAAATGTTCATTAATTCAAACCATACACATATTAAACCTCATAAATACTTTAAGAAGATTGCTTACAACTTCATTTAGGCCTGTACTTAGCAAAATGTGGTTTTGCTCACTCTCCACTACCACATGTGCCAAACACATATATAATATGATTTTAATATTTCTTAAAACACTTTCAAAACCTTAATTTATTACCAAAGAGTTCATATTTTCAATGGAATTACCTAAAACTGAGCTTTTTGGGTTTAAGAGCACCCTATCTTCTTAAGGATTGATCATAAAAGAGGAGAAAACAATATGAAAACTATGGCCATGGATTTTAATTCAATTTGGAACCCATCCTATAGTAAAAAATTTATGTTAAAACTCTCACTTGACTATATGGAATGAGAATCTAAAGTTGGCTTTTATGAGATTGCCAAGGGAGTGATGGAGGAAAGGAAGCATTTTAGTCTTTGATTAGACCTATAACCTCTTCCAAATCATGAATTTTGGATTTTATAGGGTATAAGGAGCCATGGGAATTTGTGGGAGTGAAAAATATTGTATAAAAATTGCAACCATCCTTCAAAACTCTTCCTTTTCCTCTATAACTACCATATCTTCTTGGGAAACCTAATTAAACTAAGATTACAAATATTATTGGAGATTATTCATGATTGTACATAATTGGAGTGAACTTAAAACAATTTATCCCTATACATTACCTACCATTTCTTATAAAAATCCCCTTGAAACATTACAAAATGATCAAAGAGCATTTTAAAAAGGAGTTGTAATGTTAAATAAGAGATATTCTCACTTTTTTGACATTGTAAAAAATATAAGGACATAACGATACCCTTTAAAAGTTTTGAATGAATTAATAAAACCTCCTAAACCACCTAATACTTTTGGACCAACTTGATATTCCATGGAATGACTAAACAAGCACATGACTACAATAAGCCATTCCCTTAAACTTGTCAAACTTGCATTAATGATTGCTAAACATGAATTACAAATTGGATTTTCAAGGTGATCACTCAATTTAGAGGCTTGGTTTACAAAAGTTTTTTTTACCCCCTCTAATTATAGCCTAAAATTTTCTTAAAATAATAATAATAACCTAAAATCTAACTATAATTCTACTTCTGGCTCATATAAGAATAAGACATATGGTAATAAGAATCATAAACCTAGGTTTAACAAAAATTACAGACTGTATGGTAAATTTGGTCATAAGAGAGAAAAATGTTATAAAAATAAGAATAAAATTAAAAATCAATCTTTTAAAAGTAACAAAGGTAATAAATCTAACCAAAACAATCATAAGAATAAAAACCCTAATTAGACTAACAATCAGGATCATAATTTTATTGCTTTATATGCTGTTTTATTTGATTCAAATGAAAATGAGTGGATTTTAGATAATGGTAAATCACACCATATGAATTATTTATTTAATATTATGTACTATTATAGAGATATATTTTAAATCATTTACTTATGATATAATTCATTTTTAGAAGCAACTAAATAAATAAATGAAATGTTTTTGAATGTTATTATAAATGATGTTTTCTATGTACCTAATATTAAAAATAATTTGTTATATTCTTCTCAACTTAAAAATGATAATTTATTTATATCATTGATTAAATATATATTTTCCATTATAAATTAGTCTCATTCCTTTATTTTTGAAGGTGTTCAAAACAATAGTTTATATATCTAAAATAATGTCATGCATCATATCATGAAAAATGATAGTTATGGCTCTTTGGTATGTGGCCACATTATTCTTGAGGCTAAATGACATAACCTAATAACAAAATGTTCCCCATGGAGTGGTTAATGATTTTTTTATGTTGTACTTCTAGTGTGATCCTAATCTTATTGTACCCTAAAAATTGATCCATAAGTGAAACAATTTCATACCCCACTATGGAGTCAATTATCATTTCGATATTCGGTAGAGTAAATTCATCCTTAGGGTAAGCTTTGTTTATGTCTCTAAAACTCAAATCAAATGTGCATTTTCTAATACTAGCAATATCTATCATTATTCTTATACAAGAGAAGGACCCATAACACTATATCACAAGGTAAAGTCTATCAAAAACCTATGCTTCAAATCTATACCTTAAAAAACATTAACCATGGTAAGGATTATAAATAACTAACAAATAATAGTAACCTAATATTTCATCTGAACTGAATTTCAAGGAATAAATCATATGCTAACACAATATATACTAGCAGTACTAAATTTGATTTATAAAAACATTGAAATTGTGAAAAAACTTATATAATATTTATTATAACATTTATGATTCTGAAGCCTATATACTAATCAATACAAGGTAAGGGTTGAGAATTAGAATTAAAGGATAATATCATGATGTAGAACCATGAGAAATCACCAATATATTTATATTCTATATATTCATAAGTCATAAAAGTAAATAACCATGATATATGTTTTTATTTATCTACTCATAATTTACAACCATAACCCTTTTTTACAAGTATCATAGTTTACCTAGAAACTATGAAAAATATTTTAGACCTTACAACTAAAGCATACTATTATACCATATGATCATGAATAATTTTATAGTAGGATAAATAACAATAGCCCATACTATTAATTTAACCAAAATATAGTACCTTTTATAGTAAGGATACAATTCCTAAATATTTTAAGGTTCATTTAAACACCACTTTGGTTTTTTGTCATCATCAATATAATTTTATTATATCATGTGTGTGTGTGTGTGTGTGCACGTGCGCATGCACGTATATATATATATATATATATATATATATATATATATATATATGTATGTATGTATATGTGTGTATATATATATATGTATATATATATATATATACATATATATATATATATATATATATATATATATCACTTGTCCTTTTTGTAACATTATTGTCATTTTCATTATCTTAATATTAATAGTTTACTACTTAAATTATGACCCAAGTTTTATGGGAAAAAATGTTTCCAAAACATTGGTTATTGATTAATAGTAATGATCAAACTAGATAAATTATTCCTAATTTTACTTATATACTTTATAAACTTCATCATTATTTATCTAGGATTTAAATTTATTTACTACCACAATAGTTATATGTTGTCTATTACATGAAAACACTAATGTTACACTACCAACTAACTTTAATAAGTAATAATCCTAAGTACACCATAACTCTATGCCTCAAAGGGATAAAAGAACACCAACCTCAATCATCCCAAGATAGATCCACAACCAATGACCTAAGGATTAGCAAGGAAGTTTTATAACATAAATTAAAATACACAATAATGTTTGAGTCATCCAATTGATAACCATAATTGATGAAAAGGGGGAGAGAGCATGAAATTCAAATGTAATTTTATTTGATTAGGCATATTTCCTTGTAACCCTTCCAAATCACAAATCTAGTTATTTTGAACAACACACAAGGGTTCAAAACAAATTAGGACTAGTTCAAATACCCACTATCCCTTTATTACTCCACACAAAGTTTCAAATTAAGACTCTCAAGAGAAGACTAGTAATTCACAAGTCTCTTCTACATTTAAATTTTTATTAAGCCTAGTTTTAGAATAGTCCTTTGATTCTATACCATGCAGTCTAGTATCAAATCAAAACCACCTAAATCCTCTATATCTAGTTAAATAACAAAATAGTCTAATCTTTAGGTAAATTTAGCTACTAAAATTAATAGTTCTGCAAGTTATAAGTTTTTGAACCCTAACTCATGTTTACTATTGACCAAATTTTGGCCCTTCAGGACAAAATTGGGCACCCCTATTTGAAAACTTAACCACCTAAGTCTATATCTTTGGTTAGGTCCCGTATATAGGTTTCATTTAGAAGAAGTGTTCTATACAAACCCACAACAAATGTACAAGTCTAATTATTTTGGAAAGTTTGTTTTGGTCTTTTGATAAGCCTTTGCATAGTAATCCTTTTGAGTCTTTTTTTTTTTTGATTAAGTGTTATTTCTTTCAGTCTTTTCATTCAACCAAGTGCGAAATTTTTTAGAATAATTTGTCCAAGTGAAATTTTTTGAATGACAATTTTCAACTTTTTTGAAGGGCACTTTAGTTTTTTTGAAAGGCACTTGCAAATTTTTTTAAGGGGTCTTTTTCAAAAAATTTCAAGGGCAATTTTCAACTTTTTTGAAGGAATTATTTCAGAAATTCTGTCTGAAACAAGTTTTTTGAAAGGCACTTGTAATTACTAAAGGGGTCATTTTATAAAAGTTGATGATACTTTTGATTTATTCAAATGGCATGTTTCCTTTTAGTAAATGTATTTTTAAAATTGTCAAAGGGTCACTATAGATTTTTTTAGGTCCAAGGGAACATTTCAAAGAACCAAACAGTCTATTTTCAAAAATTGAAAGGATAATTACAAAAACCCAAATGATTATTCAAAACAAATTGTCCATGGAATTGTCTAAAGGAGAAGTCCAAGGGAAATGAGAGTCTAAAGAAAACACATGAAGGATGCTGGCCCATAGAACATCAATTTTAAGATACAAAAACTAGTCGTTCGAATAAAAAAAGGCTTGGTGGGAACCTAGAGGTGAGTATAAAGGTAACAAATGGAAATTATAAATGAGGAATTTGGTTCAGTTGTAAATTGTTCAACTATAACTCATTCAACAATGACTGAGTCAATTGTAACTATTTCATTTTATGGAATGGCATAGCTCACTTATCTCTCTCCCACATGCAATGGTAACTGATTCTCTTAGATGGACACATGTCCAAGTGACTCTTGGAATTCTTGTCTCTCTACTTTCTCATTTCTTCTATAAATTCTAGCCTTTTGACTATTCTAGGGATGACTCCACTTGAGTATGGTGAAGCTCATCTCAATTGTACACAATTTGATCAATAAAATGACTAAGAGTCTACCTTTTTCATGACTATTAATAGTGTTCTCTACTTGAATGTTGAATTTTCCTAGTGAAGACTATGGATTCCTTAGCATTGTAATTCATTCTTTCACCTATTTTTAGCTTATTCTTATAGGGCACATGAAGTGTTCCAAGAGATGTATATGTCTAAGTGAGTTTGTATTTTCATTAGTTCCATTCAAGACCTCTTGTCTAGTCCTCCTAGCATAAGATAATTTTTCACAAACTCATAGTGTAATATTGATGCAAGAAGATAAAGATTGTGAAAGTGTATGTTGGTCATTATTTTGGTCATAAGTGTCATATATATGTGGTTCAAAGCCATCATCTATTTTGGTGTATCACTTTCATTACTTTAGGTTTTTTTTTAAATTTTCCTCATTCCTTTCCACCTCCAAAAGTTAGTAGTAGAAGTACCATTTGAGTGGTACATTAGGGGAGCTAGCCCAAAATCTAGAGATTCATTTTAGTGAAATTGTCACCCATAGTGAGAGAGATGACTCCATTGTACCACTTGGATGAGTAGAGTTGAACATATTCTCAAGGGTGTGAATCTAAGTGATAATAGTTTTTGGCATGATCAATGGGATTATTTATCCAAAGAGGTGAAGAATTCTTGGTGTGTTCTTCAAATAATCATCCTTTTAGAGGCATTTCAATCAACACCAATGACAACTCTAAGTTGAATCAGCTAGTCAAGCAACCATAGTGCATTAAGAAGTCATATTTGGTATATATAATTTCATTTTCAATAAGTATAGACCTTATTTTCCTTCATATTATTTTGATCAAGCTCATGTTGTTCATGAAATCACCTCAAGTGACTCTCCTAATTGTTCTTCTCCTAGTCCATCCAAGAGTGCTAGGGAGATTATGTTGGAGTTTGAGAAGAAAATGTTGGAAATAGATAGTTTGAATGAGAATAATAGGTATCATAAAGAGATTATTTAAAATGAGGAGTTATTTTTTAGTCAATCTCAATCCATGCAATCCATTAAGGATAAACTAGTAAGATATAGGAGTTAATACTTGTAAGGCATCAGCCTCGTATACCTTTTTCATCCCAAAGCATCCTTCTTATATTTAAAAGAAACCCTCCTCTTATAAATTGAATAATTTTTATAAAAAATAACTTTCTCACCAAAATAAAATGAGCCAACCTTGTAACCCATCTAATGCATTAACTACTCTTGTTGTTAATCCTTTTCACCTAGTAATCCAACACTAAAAGGAATTAAAATAGACTTTTATGGAAACTAACTATTTGAATTCCTTAGATTGTGAGATCTCCTTTGAAAGAAGTCATCTCATTTACTTTTTAAAATAACACATCCATCCTCAATCAACTATTCCTATGCATGTGCAAAATCTTCCTAGTCTCCCTCAACCTCCTTAAGTCTTTCAACATGATGTCAAGATCCCAAGTTGGAGAAATGTCTATCATGAACCAGCTCAAGACCATGAGAAAGATGGAGTTACTACCTATCCTTAAGAATATATTTCTAATTATAAGACCATGAGTTAGAATGAAAAAGTGGAATCATGGGGTAATAAATAAGAGAAGAGTATTGTTCAAGAGTGTGAAGTGGAAAATGAAGCTAGTCCTCCTCAAATCCCTCCCACCTTTCCTAAAAAAAACCTATTTTTTTTCCATGTCAAAACTTTCATACTCCTCCTTATCATGATGATTCATATGATCTCCAAGAAAGAATCTTCCAAGAGAATCTAGCTAAGAAGATTGAAGAATTAGAGTCAAGAATGTGATTGCTTAGTCAAGGTGTAATTGAAGGTTTAGACCCAATAGATGATCACATATCTAAACACACCTCATCTATACCACTTAAAGAGAGTTATCAAGCTAATTATGATGTGGATAAATTCTTGGTTAAGTGGAAAGAATAGAATCAATCGATTTTATCCCAAGGTTTACTTCCACTTCCTCATGAGCTCCTCAAAGAACTCCCCACTTGTTATTCCCAATTTAATTGTGAGCTCACTAGTGCTTAGTTATTTTCAAAGTCCATTCCTAAGTCCTCTAATTCATCCCACACTATATTTTCACTTCCTTCACCTTCCATTACCTTCCATATTCCAACTCTTTCATTTAAAACACATGAACCTATCCATTCACCCTTCACTTCATTCCCTTCTAAAGAGGAACCTATTCTGAGGGAGGTAAATGAATAAGGGAAAATGAATTTTGTCTAATCAAGAGGATATTATGAGTGATGATGATGATGATGATGATGATGAAATAATTATAGGTACTCCTCATGAGCATCATCATGGTGATCATCATCATTAATATGGGGTGGAAGGCATTATCAAAGATGAAAAATGTAGTCAAATCATATTTCAAGAGGTGGTTGTTCTATGAGGTTTTCATGAGAATAAGGTTGAGGAAGTGACTCTTAAAGGTGTAATGATTAAAGGAAAATATATAGGTCATATATACATGGAAATATTATATCAATATGTAGATGATATTGACAAACTTCACTTATCAACGTAGGATGGCCAATGTAATCATGGTGAGCTCTCTTTCCCTTTGTTTGATGAACCTTCTTGTTGCTTTGATGAATATAATGACTAGGCCCTGGAACCTAAGTTGAATGAGGTTTAAGATCATGTTATTGAGTATCTAAAAACTCTTGTTTGTGAACAATAAGGAGAGGTATCACATTGGTTTGACATAAGTATTGAGGAAGGAGTTCTTGAGAGAGAAAATGATATTTTTTGGGATGGATTGGATTTTTTTTGTCTCAGCTCAAACATCACACCATCTAACCTTACTCAAGAGAGCCAAGATGAAGAAATAAATTAGTTTTAATAGATTATCAAAAGGATAGAAAATAATGAGTTGGTCCATGATCCATACCAAGAGGGACATGAGCCAAATGAGCCCTATGATGATGAGATAACAACCATTGATCAATTGATGGACTACACTAGCATGAAGAACCAACATGAGAAATGCCTCAAAAGATAGAATGGATACATGGAGGTTGAGAACATGTTCGAATGTGATATATTGGAATATATACCAATCAAAGTGTTAAAAAAGAAGGGTGATTCATCGAGTTATCACTCTAACAAGCTACCTGGTTACCACCATGAGGTTTCTTGTCATGAAAGAGACCTAAGAAGCTCCCAATTTAATCCAAGAGGGGGAGAAATATATCAGGTTAGATGTACATATTAGTTTACTTCTAGTTGTGTCTTATTTTTCCCCTAAGTGCTTATGCACATGTGTGTGTCTTGTGTGTTTGCTTTAGTCTTCGTGTGTGTTTGTCCTTTCCCTTGCATGTTTTGAGGTGGTAAATAGTTACATTTTTGATCAATTTTTGAGTCATGGCTAATTTTATCTTTTTTATTTTAGTCCTTAGATGACTCCATATGCCCAATAGATTAACTTTGATACTAGTCTAGTTAGTATAACATACATACTACTCCTGTGAGTCACCAATTTGTTTACCAAATTTTGGCCCTTCAAGCCAAAATTGGGCACCTCTATTTGAGAACTTATCCACCTAAGTATATGTCTTTGGGTTGTTCTAGTATGTAGGTTTCATTTCAAACAAGTGTTATATACAAGCCCATAATAAATGTATAAGTTTAATTCTTTAGAAAAGTTTGTTTTGGTTTTTTGCTAAGCCATTGCATAGTAATCCTTTCAAGTCTTTTATTTTTGACTAAGTGTTATTTCTTTAAAAAAAATCATTTGACCAAGTGCCGAATTCTTTTAGACAATTTGTTTGAGACATATTTTATGAAGGGCAATTTTCAATTTTTTTGAAGGATTTATTTTAGACATTTTATTTGAAACAACTTTTCCAAAGGGCACTTCAAGTTTTTTGAAAGACACTTTCAAATTTTCTGAAGGGGTATTTTTTAAGATTTTTTGAAGGGTAATTTTCAACTTTTATGAAGGAAACTTTTTAGATAATTTGTTCAAAACAACTTTTTTGAAAGGCACTTGTAATTACTGAAGGGGTCATTTTAGAAAAGTTGATGATACTTTTGATTTACCTGAAGGGTATGTTTCTTTTAAGGAAATGTATTTTTTAAATTGTCAAAGGGTCATTATAGAGTTCTGAAGGTCCAAAGGAACATTTCAAAGAACCAAATGTTCATTGTCAAAAACTAAAAGCATGGTTACAAAATCTTGAAGGATTGTTTGAAACAAATTTTCCATGAAATTGTCTAAAGGAGAAGTTTAAGGGAAATAAGAGTCTACATAAAATACCTAAAGGATGATAGCCTACATAACATCAATTCCAAACTATAGAAACTAGCCATTGGAATTAATAAAGGCTTGGCAAGAACCTAAAGGTGAGTATAAAGGTAACAAATAGCAATTGTAACTGAGGCATTTAGTTCAATTATAACTTATTTAACTATAACTGATTTGATTATGACTGAGTAAATTGTAACTATTTCATTTGGTGACATGGCATAACTCACCTATCTCAATCTTGCATATAATGATAATTGATTCTCTCAGATAGACACATGTCCAAGTGACTCTTAGACTTCCCTTCTATCTACATTCCCATTTATTCTATCAATTCTAGCCTTTTGGATATTTTATGGATGACTCCACCTGAGTATGGTAAAGTTATGCTCAATTTTACACCTTTTGATCAATAAAATGACTAAGTGTTTAACTCTTCCATGACTATTCATAGTGTGCTCTACTTGAATGTTGAATTTTCATAGTGAATACTATGGATTCCATAACATTATTCTTTATTATTTCACTTATTTGTAGCTTCTTCTTCTAGGGCACATGAAGTGTTCCAAGGGATGTCTATGTTTAAGTGTGTTTATCTTTTCATCAGTACTATTCAAGGCCTCTTGTCTAGTCCTCCTAGCATAAGATAATCTTTCATGACCTCATAGTGTAATATTTATTGAAGAAGATAAATATTGGTCATTTTTTTGGTCATTAGTGTCATATACATGTGTTTGGAAACCATCATATATTTTGGTGTATCACCTCCATTAGTTTAGGTTTGCTTTTGATTTTCCTCATTCCCTTTCCACCTCAAAATGTTAGCAGTAGTAGAAGCAACATTTGAGTGTTATATCAGGGGAGCTATCCCCAAATATAGAGATTAATTTCAAAAAAAATTCACCCATAATAAGAGAGATGACTCTATTGTACCACTTGGATGAGGAGAGCTGAGCATCTCCTCAAGGGTGTGAATCTAAGTGAAAACATTTACATAGGCCTATAAGTGCCCAAGATGAATAAAAAAGGATTAGTTTATATTATAATAAACTTAGACCACTTATCATACCTATATTAGGTCTTACACGCCTTTATTCACCTTTCAAAATATCAAACTATGCATGAGTAATCATTACAAGACTCTTAAATGTAAAGTTGTAGAATTATGTACTTAGTCTTAGGACAATGTCAACATGTATGGAAATTTGAGTTAATTCTATAACCTTAAGACTATTATGAGTATTCAAAAATATTACCCTCACTAATTATAGACTATCCACTACACTTCCAACATCTAAAACATTTGAATTAGACTCAATAAACACCCTTGATCTTATTTGTTCTTGACTGTGCCAAAAGAAATAGAATTATCAAATTTTGTGTTTGTTACTTTCCACCCATATATATATATGACAAAATCTCACACTTTTCAAATTAAATCTTGATTGCATTTATTGATGATATTGCACTTAAAATAATCATACACACAATTTTAGTTGTAGGTAAAGTTATCCCAATTCTTGATCTTTTATTGTGTATATTTAATTTATCTATATCTATTCATACACAATTATACTCTCTTTGAGCCAATTTACCTCTATGTAACTCTTATAAAGTCTCTAACTAAATCTTGGTTACACAACACATCATTTCTTGCAAGGTCAACATGTTTAGGCATTATGTAGGATTGAAATATGGAAAACATGAGAAATAAAATATCAAATAATTAAATATAATCCTAATATCTAAAATAATCTTAATCATACCAAGTTTCATCATTACAACCTTATGAAAACATGTAAAAGTCCTTATAAACCAAGATAGAAATTAAAAAAATCGAACTGGCAGTTTTGGAAAGAAAATACCAAAGTAGTTCAAATTCAAATTTGGAACAAACCTCAGACTTCTAACATTAAAAAATCACTATTTTATACCTAATAATACTTACAAAACATAATAAAAATACAAAATTTGATCAAACTATGCATCAAAATGAC